>OY770107.1:3636766-4307916 GCA_963669365.1 Verbascum thapsus | reverse complement strand
TCTATCAACAATTCTCTCTCCTCTTCCGAGTGTAGATCCCCGACCCGGCACCAGCTCGACCCGGATCCGAGAAACGCCGGTTTACCAGTGTACGAGTAAACCGCCGAGATTTCGGCCGGTGCAGAACCGGACGGGAAACCGAGCTGAACTTTGAGATCTTGCATGACCTGGCTTAGTAAACCGGTGACACACTTCGAGAGCGTGTCGTCGAGCGCTGCGTTCAGGGACGCGCTCAAGCTCACGGAATGGAGGGGAATCTCAGAGGTCGAGAAGCGCGTGGAAGTCACGAGCGGACCACTGCGATGACCGTCGGAGAAGAGCAAGATGCCGGCGGTGGGGTTTTTCTCACGACGATCCTCGATTACTTTTGCCGCCTTCTTGATCGAATCGGTGGCGCTGGCGGCCGCGCCGCCGTCGTCTAACGAGACGATAGCGTCGATAATTCTACGGGCAGATCTCCTGCCGGCGGTGGTCATCCGGCGGAGCGGCAACACGCGCTTCGAGGTTGATGAAAACGCCACGATGGATAAGCGATCGGCGGCTGAAAGAGATGAGACCACCATTCTCATCATTTTCTTCATCAGATGAAGTTTATCGGATGTGACGCTCCTGCTGACGTTGAGCACCGTCACCAAATCGATGGGAGCTCTTCTCGTACTCGCCGCCGGAGCTTTAAGTTTCAGAACGACGGCGTATGTCTCGCTTGTCTTACCAACCGAAACCACGGCGACTTCCGACAAAAGAGCCATCTCTATGTATCCTCTTTTAACCTCAGTTACATTGTTGGTGACAAAGAAACCTGGGAATTCCTCTTCGGATTCCGGTATGGGATTGAACCGAGCACCGGAGGTGGGTGAAGACAGCGGCTCGTCGTCATTATACACTTTGAATACGCATCTCTTATCTACGATCTTGGCATTTGAATCTCTTTCAATTGCCGCTTCGATTTTCGTCTTCTGGTGATGATCAGTAGTGTTCAACAGATGCAATTCCTTCCAGGTGGAGTTGCAATTGGGGCACGTGAGGGATCCCTGCTTCTTCACGATGCAAGGGAAATGGAAGCTGTGGCCGCACTCCGCCGTGAATATGGCCGTGCCTTGTCCCGTCTTCACGCTCTCTAGGCATATTCCGCACCTACCCTGCTAGTAGCAGTAGTATTATTATTAGCAAATGATGATGAAAACATTATATAATAACTAAATTCCACTATTCAAGAACAAAACTATGCCTTAGACAGTCGCAGGGTTGATTTGAGCAAGGAAAAAGTGGAAGGCGAGCGAGGTGAAGACGGAGCTGAGCGGTTGAAAAATCCAGGACTGTTTCTTGTTACGCATTGAAGTTTGGGGGTAACCGGCGGCGAGTTACTTGTCGCCGTCGCCGGAGTAGTTGTTGTACATCGGAATATTGGATTAGAAACGACGGCCGGTTGGGACTGCATGCGGGGCGTAGATGGATTGGAGAAAAATCCACCCAATCTGGCTCTAAGCTTTGGGCTGGGACTGGGATCAGATTTGTTCTTCTTCTGTTCATCCTTGTGGGTTGATGTACAAAACGCTCTTCGCCATCCCAAAACCATGTTTTTTGTTCTAAGCTTTGGAAATTCTATTCTTTTTGTTCTCTGGTTTATGACAGTGTTTGATTATTGATGATTTTTGGATTAGGTGTTGAAGAAGACAAATGGGCAGCAGAGGATGAAGAACATGAAGTGGAATAGAATTGACATACAAGACAAAACAGAAAGAAAAAAAGAAAAGAAAGTCCTTTCACTATATATAAAAGAAAAGGGAATTAGATAAAATAAATAAATAAAAATCCTAACTTGTTTTTTTTTTTTTTTTTGTAATTTCTGTTTTTCAATTGCAGCACAAAAAGATCACTGCAAAAGCTCCCAAAACAGACATCATATGTGAAATCACACTGTCTCTTTCTTCCCCTTCATTTCTATTTAATTATAGGAATCTGGTGCATTTCTTTTTTTATTTTTTTTATTTTCAAATTAAGGGATATATATATATATATATAAATATTTATATTAGGTAAAAGAAAAGAAAGTCAACGTTCCTGCGGGCACTAATTAAACCTGCACTTTCGGCTTAAGCTTCGCAATTTTGCCACTTTTTGCTTATTTTGGGAAATTCTTCTGCCATTTTCGGATCTTTTATTCTGCCCAAATTGATTTATTTCGTTTTTTTTTTTTACCTGGTCTGCCATGACTTTTCACTTATTCAGTCCACGTGATTTACTGTTTATTTTACTCATTTTACACTGTGTAGAGTGAAAATCAGTAAAATTTTGTTGGTAGTGCAAGTTAATTATAAAATTTAAATTGTTAATTGAGATTATTGCTCACACCTATGGGCCAATGATAAGTTGCACTCATACTTTTATCTATGGTAATAATTTATTAAATTTATCATAATTAAGTAATTATAAGTATTTTTTTATGTCAAAACTAGAGGTGATATACAAACAATGATATATATTATTACTCCTTTTATTTTATTTTAACTAAGATTGAAATAATTGCAACTCAAGGGAACAGTGGATTAACACATACTTTAAGTGTGTACAAAAAGTAATAATAGAAGCAATATGTATCTAGCAAAAGAAACTTATTTATACACACAATTAAAAATAGAATTTTTATTTTATTTTTTTCACAAAAATAAAAATAGTCATCCATCCCCAATTTCGGGTTATTTTTTTAATTGTTGGATTATTTGTAGAAGGGCAAACTAGTATTATCTGGAATTTTGTTATATTTGCAAGTCAATGGAAAATTTTATAAAACAAGGTGTTCAATATGTGTCAGTGGTAAAAAAAATCCATCATTTTATTATAAATGTGTGATGTATGACACATCAAATTTGTTATAATTTATATGTTGTAGAATTTTTCGAAATCGGTAGAGTTAATAATAAAAATCAATCTTTACATTTTAAATGTATAATATACCACACATCAAATTTATTATTCCTCGTATGTTATAGAATTTCTCCAAATCAGTAGAAAGTCTAGTGTGCATGATAACCAATAATTTTTCACTAGTAGCATCACGTATTACATCCTCATTAATTTCAGCAGTAAATGATATTTATTCAATTCAAATTTATACCAATAAAACAATAAAAAAAATTGGAGTTTTAATGGTCGTAGGTACTGTAGCATGCGGCCACATTATTGGCTATGTACTCCCAAATCTACACACTTAAATACTAGTTAAGTTGAGTTTTCAATTATTAAATCATGTACTTATGATTTGATTATCACTTCAATTTATGATATTATTAATTATTGGACCATTTCAAATAATTTAATCTGAAATTTCAAATTACCCTATATCCCTTCAAGTAATTTTACTAGAAATAAAATTACAGTTTTGAATGTGAAAAAGAATTGTCTGGATTGAGGTGACTCAAATTAGAATCTTCCAGCCTTAATTAGTCTCCATCATGTCACTCGTGTAGCCTCACGTAGCCGTGAAGTATCTCCGATGTCATAAACATCTTTTTTTACCATAATTGTGGTTACAAATTTCAAGTTGAATTGCCTAGCACAATATTTAGAAATTGAAAATATATTATATATATTTCTACAATATGGCATGTATCGAACAAAGTATTAAAATTTACATTAACGGTTAGGTCTCATTTATTTATATTTTTAACATTTTTGAATTATAATACTATGAAATTACACTACTAACAATTTTCAATCAAATTCAAATTTTTTCACTTCACGTTTTTGTCCTAGAATAATACATTATGCACCCCAATATCGTGTTTTATTTAGGCGTCTAAAGTATTATTAGAATTGTTTCTATTGTTGTTAGAGAAAACTAATGTGACGCTAGCTAACTTGGCTCTTGTGATGTTTTCTCGTTGCTGAAAATGTTTGGATCGAAAAATCTTCTCCTTTTGTTATATATAGATGAAACTGTTATGTGTCTTTTATTATCGACTTGGTTTTTTCTTCACATATAGATTTTCTTCAATTTCTAAATTTCTGAAAAATTTAAAAAAATACGATTTATTGTGCTATTAGTTAGTATCACTTTTGCGAAAAATCTAATAGTTCAATGGAGCTAGATTTTTCATGTTAACAACTGAAATAGTATTAGGAAGTTTTTTGAGAAACAAAATGTTCTTGTAGAAATGAAGTACAAATTAGAATCGCTTGGAGAAATAATGTCTACGGAGAAAATTCGTAGCTTGGCTCGATTGAAAAGACAAATGCTTACATTTCAAAGGCTCTCCTTATTTCAAAGTTTATTCAACTACAGTTTAATTTTTGCGTTGATCTCACTGCTCAAATTGTGAAGTATTAGTGTATATATTTATATTCATTGTTCAACCCATCTTGTATAATCACGCCCGTCTATTATTTATCTTTATATTCATGTAACATGTATTGTTGATTTTTTTTTTCTAATAACAAACATACAAGAATTCATATTTTCAATACATGTTATGAATTCTAACAACTCTCATAGAGTTTTCAATGATTAAATCATGTACATATTATTTGATTATCACTTTAATTTATGATATTATTAATGTACCATTTCAAACTTTTTAATCTGAAATTACATATTATCCTATATTCACTTAAAGTAATTTTACTAGAAAAAAATTGCAGTTTGAATGTGTGAGAAAGGATTGTAAATGGATTGAGATGACTCAAATTAGAATCTTCCAGCCTTAATTAGTCTCCCTCCATCACGTCACTGATGTCGTGAAGAATTTCCGATGTCATAAACTTTTTTTACCATAATTGTGGTTACTAATTTCAAGTTTAATTACCACGCACAAAATTTAGAAATGGAAAAATATATATTACATATCTCCATTATTGTATGTGTCCAATTTAGGTTCCTCAACCACCAAATTTATGTAAGCGCTTAGGTCTTGTTTATTTATATTTTTAAATTTAATTTTTAATGTTTTAAATCTCAAAATTTTAAATATTCACACTACAAATATTTTGAATTAAATAAAAAAAATTTCAACTTCACTTTTTCAATTTATTTTTGGTCCCATCCTAAACATGGACCATACTATAATCTAGAAAAATAATATAACATATTAGGTCATTTAAATCCAAAACATTATCTAGTACAAATTTGTCGACTAAAGGTTGATAAATGAGTGGTGAAAATCAATTACCTCACTCAAAAATGTATTATATGATACACCGATTTTATTTAATTAAATATATTATAAATTTTCCCAATAATTTGGCATATTATTAATATAGGTGTATGGTTTGAAATAAGCATCACGGACGACAATTACCATTCTTGATTTAACATTTAACAGTAACAGTAATAGTAACAGTAACAGTGTTTGTCTTATTCACGTGTTCTTCTTTAGTTCAGTCTTCTTCCATTTTTACCATACAAACAGTCCCAATCTTTAACGCCGTTACTTCCGTTCATTTGTACATCTGGGGACTTGCAAAAATTAGCCCTCTTTGGAATTTAATACGTACAGTCCCGTCATCTCATCTCATGCACACAGAACTAGACATAAGTTTCATTTCTCTAGGGTAATTAGTGTCAAATTATTTACTCAAACTTTAATTAATTGCTACGCTTTTTTCCTATTTAAGAGGGGATAAATAATTAAAAGGACTTTATCTACTCCCGGTGTAATTATGTCCTAAATAAAATAATTATTAACTTTAATTGTTTCATATTTATTATCTAATTAATAGTTTTTAATGTTTCATATCGATCGTAATTAAGAAGCCCAGCTTGGGGCAAGGGACAATGGATCAGAACCATTAATTGCAACTCAGAACTTCGTCGTGTCGTGACTACCGAGGTTAATACTAAATTAAAATATGCAACTATTTTATTCATAATTTTGTTTCAATTTAATCTATTAGATTTTATTTTTTTCATCTCTAACTAATCATTCCATATCTTATATTTTAAACCCTAGGGTAGTGGTTTACAAGTATCTAGGTATTATAATTCTAATATAATTATTGTAAATTATATAATATAATATAATATAATATGAATGATTTTGCGTGTGTAATTCCAAAAAGAATTAAGAATTCAAAAACCCTTGTCAGCCCCGCCGCTTGTTACTCGTCTCCACAAAATTTCTATTGAGAAAATTGAGGTTTTAACTTTTGTGGGGTTAGGTTAATTTATATAAGATGTTTTTTTTATTATTATTTATTTTTCTTTGAATGTGAATTCAATTATTGACTTTGGAAATAGTTTATTTTTGGTGCCATAGTAACAACTGGACCTCGGGGTGAACATTACATTTTACTATATATGTAGACGCGTAGCCTTTTCTTGAATCTTAATTGTTGTCATTTTGCATGCCTCATGCACATAATTCTATGCCATAACTTGGAGCTCAACTCAAGCTTTAAAAAAATTACCTCCTTTAAACTTCTATGTTTTTATAATAAGATAATAGAAGTGTTTTATCAAAATATCTATTTAGTTAATGGTACATAATATATCAGTTTTATTAAATTTGATTTGTTATAGAATTTTTATTAAATTCATTAACGGTGCGTTTGGATCTATGGATTTGGATTTGAGGAGTGGATTTGGAGGAAGGATTCGAAATAACACCTAAAATGGTGTCATTTGAAATCCACCGTAGTTGTGGAGAAAAGAGCTCAAAATAAATGACGAGGAATTTGAAATCCATCATCATCCAAACGAACTTAAATGGATTTGTCGATAAATTTGAAATCCATGAATTTCAAATCCTTCAATCCAAACGCACCCTAAAAGAATGTGAACCGTCAAAACACATGGAATAAATTAAATGGGTATCATATTAATTTGTTACAATATGGCAAACAAAGAGCGAATTAAGTTGAGTAATTTATATTTTGAGACAATTATAATTATCTATGTACACAATCAGGAGAATTATATAACATAGATTTGCCAACTTCTAAAGATCATTTAGATATAGAAGACCATAAAAGTGTGTTTATATAGAGTGATGCAAATTTGAACATTTTCCCTTTGGATAAACAAATTTTGTTGTTACATTTAGGTCACTTTTCAACATCCACAGATGCTTGAGACTTAGCCTTTTTCCAGATACACTTTTAGAACGAATCCAAGGATTTCAGCTATATAAATTTAAACTAATTAAAAAAATAAATAAATAAAAAAAAGCTCACATGGAGCTGCCTTTGACCATACTCTACAGATTAATAATTTATGGATTGCTCATTTACTTGAAATATAAACAAAGGCAGTATTTAATCCTCTAATTGAGTAACCTACCCCATTTCCCTTTTGACTTCAAAAATGATTTAATAATTGTCCTTATTTATGACAAGATCAACCATTGATTTATTTTAATCCCACTGGGAATATCCCAATACATATCATCTAGACACAAAGGACATGTGATATGGATACTTCATCAATTCATTTATTTAAAAATCTTAAAATTAGGAATAAGTGCCAATCACCTTCTCCTTTTCTTTTTCTTAGTGCCCTTTTCCCATAAATTGCGATTATTAAATTATTTCATGTAAAGATTATATTTAAACAATCAATTGATTAAAAAAATATGAATTAGAATAATTAACTAAGCAAATGGATATAAAGAAGCCATTTGAACATGACTAAAGATCAGCAAGATTCGGAAAGGACAGATTTGTCAAACATCAAGTTGAAAAATCGAGCCTTTCAAACTAGTATTATTAACTTTGATAAGTAATGCCAAATTATTCATAATGCAAATGAATTAAATTGCTTTGTGATTGATTTAAAATCTAATTAGAATAACCGGTCACAAAATAAATATAAAAGTATTTTTTTATATAATTTCCTTTTCATATTTACCAATTTGAAATGTTGAGAAAATAAAGTTACATTTTATTTTTTATTTTTTCTGCATGATTCTAGATTTCACTCAATTTCTTGCTATTGGTGTCACAGCATTCAGGTGTAGTAGCTGATATTATGCATAATTCAGCATCATTACAATTAACAGGTGATTCACATAATGAATTATATAATTGGTCCAATAATCCAAATACAATGAATTTTCAAGTGTAATGGTATTCCAATTGGGAGTAATTGATAATGGGATTTGGTGCACTTAGGTTTAGTTGTTGAAATGCTGTCATTATTGGTGCACATGTTGTGACCTCAATAACTCCTACTACAGTTAATCCTCACCAACTAGCTCCATAATTAGATAACAAAAAAATTCATATTTTTTTTTATCATACTATAATATTATTATATTATTATGAGATTGAAAAATGTTTCATTTTGAATCATTATTTATACTTTATTTTTAAATAAACATTTTAATTTTCGAACTAGTTTGGCTCAAATATATATAGTCCTATTTTCTGTTTTTTCTTTTCTAATATTTAAGGGTGGAAAAATATAGAAATCCTTAATTAAAAAGATTCTATTGCACTTGAAATGAGAAGGGTTTTGCTCATTTTACAATAGTGGTTATAATTTTAGATTTTAATTATAGATACATGTTTCTTATGATATGTAAGTATCATCCAATAAAATTTCTAGTGTGATCATTGTTTCATTACCATTGAAACAAATCAAATATATATCTTGTGAGTTATAACTTTGAAATCAATAATATCTCTAATGCAATCATGAAAATAGCTAGGTAATTCTTAGCCAAACCAAAAAAAATTAATTTTATATATTTCATTGCAATATTGCTCAAGTTGTTCCTAACAGCTTGTGGAACACTAACAACGTTTTTAAATAAATAATCCTCGAAAGATACCGATAAAACGAAGAAAAGTGACAAAGATTTTAAAAAAATAATATATTTTAATAAAAATTGGCACAAAAAGTGATAGCATAATGCTAAAGTTGATGCATAATTAGGTCCCCTTATAACCTGAGATAATTGGAATCGAAGCACTAAAATCAGTGGGACAATATAATTTGTAGACATCAAAAGATGGAGAGATTCTTATCGTCAAGGTTTCATGTATAGAATTTCTTTTTTTTTTCTTTTTCTTCTTTGGTAATTATTATTTATTGTTTGATGTATTGTTAAAAGTGCAGAAAGAAAGACATGATATTGCCTCTACCTTTCTTAGGACCAAATAATTTCACTTGCCGAAACCTTTTAATTATGATGTCTATATATATTTGACTAAAAGGAACATAATATTGTAATAAAAAAGAAAGTAGCTATTATTTGTTTTCCCTCACAACGCCACAATATTATGGGAAGCACTAATAATTAATTAGGTTTGTTTATTAGAATAAAATAATAATTTAAGAAAACTGAAAATTGAAAAACTAGAATTATATTTGGTGAACATAAATCGAAAATTCAATAATAAATGAACAATTCTAAATTTATGGTCACAGTTTAGCATCAATAATAAATGAACAATTCTAAATTTATGGTCACATAATTCCTATTAATATGAATATTGATTTTATCACAACTAATTCAAGAGGCATCAATATTGATTTGAGATGAGGCACCAATGACACATGACTATGGATTTGAAGTAGTGAGTAAAATTCTTAAAAACATACTAAAAGGAACTCTAAATTTTTCTAACGATAAACTATTTAGTGAAAATTATGTGTTTGGGTGGAGATTTTAAGTAAATATAGTTTGTGGTAAATAAAGGAAGACATGAATCTATTGTTTCACCATCACTACACATCAGGAATCTTGAATCAATGTAAACTTATGCATCAAAGATTAACATGATCCTCATTGCATATTACAGTTCAACACAATCACTCGATGACTTGCGGAGTTATATTGATTGATTAAATAATGTTGGAGAAGAGAAATAAGATGCATACATTTGATTATGGTTCCGAATCTGAATATGCTTAAATTGCCTGTAGCGTTTTAATAGAAAAGTGAGATAATTCTTTAATGAAATTAATAGATGCAACTTCTCAGGAATTGAGTACTATTTATTTGAAAGAAAGAGCCATTTTGGCTCCGAAAATAGTGATATTGATGAAATCAATTCTATGATGTCATCAATGCTTCCTGGTGAAGTTCGATAATTTTATAGTGTAGACACATTATTTCCTGATGAAACAAGTGATCATGAACAAACTATAAGTCCTACATAATTCTTGCATTCCATAAACATCTCTTGTATTCTAATCACTATCTAGATCTCAAGGAAGGTCCGTCAATAATGTATCTCAGAAATCTCAATCAATATTTGGAGTATGTATATAGGAACTCGACTTATAATATTGAAAATGGGTGACAAGGTGCTCAAGGCATGTATAATCATCGGATCTCATATAGGTCAAGAAGTTATGATTCCACG
Source organism: Verbascum thapsus (assembly GCA_963669365.1). Lineage (NCBI taxonomy): Eukaryota > Viridiplantae > Streptophyta > Magnoliopsida > Lamiales > Scrophulariaceae > Verbascum > Verbascum thapsus. The sequence goes on along the minus strand of OY770107.1, from coordinate 4,297,611 downwards.
TATTATTTTGACAATGACTACATCTCAAACTTATGTCCCAATATTATTTTGTCAAGGTTGTCGAGGCATGTATAACATTCGGATCTCATATAGGTGAAGACGTTATGATTCCCAACTAAATTGACATTTGAAATCAAAACTAACAAGACTCAAGGCCAGACACTCGATATAGTAGGATTATGTCATGTGAATAACTTTCATCAGTTTATTCTCACGATTCTCATAAGTTAATTTCATGCGTTATTGCTTTATTTACTTCCAATATAATATTGATACATAAATTATTATTGTACAGATGATACACATATAATATATACGTATTTTGGATTATTGAATCCAAACAATTTTAGATTCCAAATCAAAGACCGCGCGATCAGATTGATAGATGTAGGCACACATTAATATAAGATATGAATACTAAAGATAGTATTTGAACGTAAAATAAGTATGCATATCAATATAATATCTTTTATGTTAAGGAGTTCTATTCTTCTCAACCATAAAATTTCGTTAACAGTTTTTTATTGTGCACGTATTATATATAAATTTGTCAGGGTCTTTTCATGTAACGTGTTGCATACAGTCCTAATGTCAATTATTTCATTTCGCATCTTACTGAGGAGAACATTCACAATCTCCATGATGTTCAAGTGATAATAGCTAATAAAAAATAAATAAAATAATACCACATATTGAATATTTATTTTGTATTGATAATTTATTGGGATTATCACATATTTTTGGATTGATTGTCTGGGCTACGCATTCGCGTTTTAGGCATAATCGTTTATCCATGTGAAAACTAAACTTCTTGACACAATGTTACTAATAGTTCTTCTATTGTGTTCGTATTCGTTTTAATAACTTTGGCTGATAATATTATATATTTATGTGTATCAGGGTGACATTGTTTGCATGGTTTTGTGTGCAAAATTTTTAATAATGAAGGAGAAAAACTGCTAAAATGATTGATACGTATAATACATTATTGGGTTGTCCTAAAACTTCTTTTGAAGGTAAATAATTTATATTTTATATCACTTCAAATTTATAAAGTTTATTGTTTAATGATAGTTTTATTATGTTAGGTCATGAATATACACACAGTTTCAACATATTATCAATCACAAGACAAGGTTTACAAATCCTCTAAATAGTTGATGAGAATAAATTTTAATAAATTATTAATTGTAGTTCAATTATTTTATATTTACTAACAATCTGCATTTGGAATCTTGATAGGTTAGCTAAAGAACACAGAGCCCAAAATTAGTATCACTACTACGTGTGTGTAGGTAGCTTTACTATATCATAGTCTTTAAAAATTTCAAATTATAAGAGAATCTTGATATTTGAGTATGGACATAAAAAATGTAAGATCTTTTTTTTAATTTTTTGTATTTTGTTATTTAAACGTATGGAACATGTATAGCTTATTTATAGATCAATTTTTTTTCCGAATTATTGCAAGTATTGAGAAGATTTAATATTGATAATTTAGGGTATGCGACATGCAAATGTTGCCAGGATAGTTGTAAATCTTATTAATTATAGAAATATCATATGTATCAATTGCAATGATGTCGTAAATGCAACTATTAAATAGCACTTTTCCATTTGTCACTGCACTTATATCTTACTAATTCATTGACAAAACTCAATTAATCTTTAAATTCTATTCATCTTAGTGTAAAAGACAATAGTAAGATTATTGATTTAAAGTTACTTAACCAACAAGCTGAATTTATGTCTCATCAGCGAGCGAGTTGCTTATTTCAAAAGTCCGGAAGAAAATGTACATTTATAATTTTATTTGGGCTTAAATAATGTATCAAATATAATAAAATTTCTGACAAAATAAACAGTACTTCCAGGAAAATGGTAGAAAGCTATTACAAGACCACGTCAATCTATTCAATAATCGTGCGTTTACATTTATGATTCCTGTACCATCGAACTTAGCGAGGCCAAATGTTCGTTATACTATTCATTTTATTTTGCCTGATCTAAAGAATGTTTATACCTTTCAGAAAGAACATGTTATCTACTTGCATAAAGAATAAGTAATATTATTATCTTTCTTTTAATTTTTTATCACAATACTAAACGAATTTAGGAGCAAACTACAAATAAACTCTAATAAATTATTTTCATTATAAATATGATATATATTTATCCATGACATTTTTTCTAGTTTGCAGCCTTTATGGCTTTGGAGAATAAGACTTGGTTTGGTTTATTTTGATAAGTGCGATTGTTTTATTTAATAATTTTTAAATATAATTAATTTTTTTTTCATACAATATATTACTTTCTAAAAAATATTTGACCTGTTTCGTGTGTACTTTTGTTCAAATATGAGAATGTTGATTGTTATCTAATTGTTTAAATATTAACTATCATTTATTAGGTTTCTTTAAATATTAACTATCATTTATAGGTTTATAAGTAGTGTAATTAGTTGCTTAGTTTGTATCACTATATTTGCGAAAAGAGTTTTATTTTCAAATATAAATAATCATACATTAAATCTAAACAAAATAGTATTCACTTTTATAAGTTATAATTAAATTAATATAAATCGTGCATACTACGAGTTAGATGCTAGTAATTATATATATATGTGCACAATTAGGAAATTAGGAATATTTAATAAGGAAATTTTATAGAGTATTACACTTAGTATGGATGAACATTGTTCATGTTCCATTCAAAATATTTATCAGAGTGTCAACTTCATATTGGCATCAAATATATTCCAAACCCTTGTCAGGATTCGATGAACGTGCTAGTATAAGGTTTAATTTGGTTGATAATGATTGTCCAATAAGGGTTTTTAGGTATACGGTTTTGAGCAATGAGATGTGGCAACTTAGGAAACATATATTATAAAATTTAGTACAATGTACCATCATCCATTTCTGATTAGCATTTATTGTCACAAATATAATGAATATGTCCTTTACTACTCAGACTTTGGGGCAATTTCTTCAATTATTAATCGTAACGGATTGTTTAATGAATGCTCTAGTTGTTGTGTAATTTTGTTAGGATGTTTTCTAAATCTTAAGTCTTAATATTTTATTTATTTGTATTGTTATTAGACCTAGATTTTCTTATTAGTGAATGGTTAAGATTTTCTATATCAATTTAATATTTATTCTCAAAAATATGAATCATCAAATGCATAAAGCAAATATACAATGTTAATATATGCATGATAATATATAAATATATGTATATATAATATATGTATGCACATGTTAATTAAGTATAAAAAATATTTTCTTACATATTCGCTATAGCTAGTTAGGTTGATGTTCCAAACTTGAATTATATATTGCAAGAAGAAAAAGTGATCAAGGAATTATTTAAAAGAGACGAGGAAGGAGAAAATTTACTTTGGGAAGCCAAAAATAATAAAAACAAAGTGAATTTGTCACTATTCATTAACAAGGGTAACATATTTCATGATTTTTTAGCTACCCATAATAGCATACAGTTTGACCAATTATATATAATTGGTACTATAAGTGAAAATTTTGCAGTTTGGAAGCGAAATTGATTACTTAGATGTTCATGCAATATGGGATAGGTGTAACTTTGTGAACAAATTTAAATATAAGTGAGAAAAATCAAAATATAGTTAACCAAAATAAGAAAAATATGTACGATTTTATTACGTTTAATTTATGATATACATAATACATAGAGTTATTTATACTCAAGTGTGTTTTTGTGTGTGGATATTTATAGAAACTCATATGTAGGATAATAGATATAATTTTTTAATTTATATGCTCATAATTACTTCAAAATGTAAAAACGCAACATTTCCACCATGTGATCATCGAGTCTCAATCAAAAAAGTTGGCAAATATCACCAGACCGCCATGTCCTTGGGGGTTTAATATATTCTTCTAGCTACATGTATGATCTATATCAATCTGCAATAAAACATTCTAACCATCATTGGAAAGTAACATGCTTGTATGTATATATGAAGCCAATTTAAGGACCACATATATTCTTAGTATTACACGTTTTGAACTCGAGATCATGACAAATTTCGCAAGCTTCTAAGCACAATCCCAAAAGTCTGCAAAGCTAACCTAGTAACAATATTGCCATAAAGCGTCTATACCTAAAAGATGCAATTTCCTAACATATTAAAAAAACAACTTCATAAAAGAACTTGGATATATGTTATTCTTCATATAACTCGAAAAAAATCAATACTAGTCTCATCTCCAAGATCGAATCAAAATAACAACCTCATGGTACTTATAATAATTTCTATTTCCATAATACTGAAATAAAATAGTATGAAATTAGGTCACTCCAGAAATTCCCATGCAACGACTTTTCTTCTACTTGGTCTTGATATCTAGAACAAGAATATTCGTAAAAAGCATGAGTTCGGTGGCCCAATAAACAACTCCTTCACTCAAAGATCAAGCAACTAATAAAATAATAATTTGATTTTTGTTTAGAGTAAATAATAAGTTTAACATATTAGTTTAAAAAATGTTATTTTAAAAGAATAAATATTTGAATAGCTCGAGTTTAAATAAAAACACAATCTTTACAAAAATTTCACCATGTAAACTAATGCAAAGTAAATCATGGTTAGAGATAGGTTTTACCTTCCTGTCTCAAATCTCAAACTCGTCTGATTCTATATTTCATATTTTGAAATAGTTAATGATGCAGTGATATCAACAATAGGTGTAAAATAACACCATCATAGTAATCACATTTACCAAACCACATTTGTATCATATAATATCAAGTTCAGCTTTGATGTTCAAGAAATATACAATCATTTAACTTTCTTAAAATCCATACATATGTAATTTCACACGATCCTAGTTTCAAAAATCATACATACACACACCTAACATAGTATATATATGAGTTTATTGACATAGAAAAGTGAAAGAGTCAGATAGTTCGATTAACACGATTCTAAGATAATTAATGTACTCGTTAAATATTTCTCGATCCGCTCCACTCGAATCTAAATAATAAAATATTAGATCCATAATGCTCAAATATGAGAATTAGAATATTAAACCCTCTTGTTAATTTTGAACGTTATCAATTGTTACATACTTAATAATTTAGTCATACCCCAAATTATTTTACACTAAAACACCACCCGTAAGTTAGAAATGTTACATTAAATTTCACTATTGCCCTTTTGTCCATGTTAAATCGTGTACATGTAATATACTTATATATATATACATATATATATAAATAAAATACACAATTAGTTACTTAAACATATCTAATTATCGGAATTGGAATTGAAAATTTTGTAGAGCATTACACTTAATATGGATGACCATCGTTCCTGTTCCATTCAAAACATTTATCAGTATGTCAATTTAATTCATATTGGCATCATATATATTCCAAACCCTTCTTTGGATTCAATGAACGTGCTAGTATAAGGTTTTAATTTTTGTTGATAATGACTGTCCAATAAGGGTTTTTAGGTATACGGTTTGGAGCAATGAAATGTGGCAGCTTAGGAAACATATATTATAAAATTTAATTCAATGTACCATCATCCATTTTCTGATAAACATTTATTGTCCCAAACATAATGGATGTGTCCTTCACTACTCATTGGCACAATTTCTTCAATTATTAACCGTTACGGATTGTTTAATGAATGCTAGCTCGTATTTTTTATGATGTTTTCCAATTCTTTAAGTCTGTCTATTATAGTTATTGATTGTATATAAGGTTAACAATTGATAATGGCATATGAAAATGCTCGTAATTACTTCAATTTACAATAAATAATCAAGAAAAAGTTAGGAACACAACATTTCCACCCTGTAATCATCGAGTCTCAATCAAAAACGTTGGCGAATCTCAGACAGCCATCTCCATCGGGATTTACTACAGTCTTCTAGCTATATTTGTGTGATCTGTATCAATATGCAATAAAACATTCTAACCATGATTGAAAGCAATATTGGTTGTATATATATATATATGAAGCCAATTTAAGGACCATACATATTCTTAGTGTCACCACAAGTTTTAGCAACATTCCAAGAGTCTACAAAGCTAACCTAGTAACAATAATGGCATGAGTTTTAGATAGATGGACGAAATTCTTATCTTCTCATAAGTTTGTTAGACATGATAAAATCTGAAAATATAGAAATTTACGTGCTATTAAGAAAACCACATTCTGAAATTGAAACAAGTGCCACTAAACAAGGAATTTGCATATTTTTTATATTTGAATGGTGACAGTATGATCATCATATATGGAAGACCATTTGAATGGAATTTGCAACAATATGTACAAAAGGACTTTATATTTATATATGACTTTAATCCATCACAATGAACAAACTTATTAGTTTGAAGTTCATGCATATCCATTTAATATATAGGAAACAGTAGTTACCATTGTTTTTCTAAAATTTAAATTTGACAGTAATATTAATTTATTGTTATAGAATCATTTTAATCTTAGAAAATTAAAAATCATGTAAATTATAAATACTCTTAAAATATATATCAATAAAGATATATGTATAGATATAGGTTCTTAGGAATATTTATTATTAATTGGAAATTTTGTAGAGTACTACACTTGGTATGTACGACCATCGTTCGTGTTCCATTCAAAACAGTTATCAGAATGTCAATTTCATATTGGCATTATATATATTCCAAACCCTTGTAAGGATTCAATGAATGTGGTAGTATAAGGTTTTAATTTTGGTTGATAATGATTGTCCCATTAGGGTTTTTAGGCTGTAGAAATGAAATGTGGCAACTTAGGGAACATATATTATGTAATTTAATGCAATGTACTATTATCCATTTCTGATAAGCATTTATAGTCACTGGCATAATGGATATGTCCTTCACTATTCAGACTTTGGGATAATATCTTCATTAATTGAGAATAACAGTTTGTTTACTGCATGCTCTGGTTGTTTTGTAATTTTTTTGGATTACTATTTTATTTGTAAAATGTGTTAATAAAACATTAAAATTAATGTAAGAAAGTATAAATGAAAAAAAAACAATCATTAAAAATGTTAAAGTTGAAATGCGTGTTCGGATGAAATATAATGTTTATATCTTAAATTTTATATTCATGGGCATGCAATTTTGACATTTGACCTCAGGCCCTTTGATCAGATCTCATGTTACACAAGTTCATAATATATGGAGAAGATGAAAATTGAAAAATATTGTCTGGTTAACTAATTTCACCCCAACTGAAAATTATATAGAAAAGATGGCTCAAAAAACATTTTCTGCAAAATTTTGGGAGCTAGTATGAGATAATAAAATGGCAACACTCCAGAAACAATCAAAACCAAGAACAGCATTACAGATTGCATATCTTCAGCAATCAATCAATAAATCAAATCATACATCTTTTCTTGTACCTTTAAGCTTATTTAATTCACCCAAATAGAAAATTACAACCTAAAAGAGAAAAATTAATTCAACCATGCTATGTTTGTTTATGTTTTTAAGTTGGAATTTTAAAAATTTCTCGGGAATGGCGTACCATCGAAATTCGTGTGAAAATGGTAGATGTTTGTTTATGTTTTTAGAATTAGGTTGAAAATTGTAATGTGTCAAATCAATGATGATTGGTTGATGTTTAATGATTGAATTAGTTGTTTTTGTAATGATTATTTAAATAAATAAATATATATATGAGTGTGTAAAATAATGTATATATTAATTGTAATTGATAAATGTGTAAAATGATTGATGTGTTGATTGATAGGTAGTTAGTATTGAAGATTGAAAAAGTAGAGTTGAAAAAAGGAAATTGAGATGAAAATTTGGTGTGTTAAGTAGATTTAAAATTTTGTGACTCTTTATTTTTAGGGAATCTTTTATGTGATTCTCTTTTCGTCCAAAATTGAAAAGTTAAATAAGTGTGTTTCGTGACATTAAGTTAATTTATTTGTTAAGCAACAACAGAAAAAAAAAAGAACTTGGATCAACCTAAATATGAATTTAATAATGATAATCAATACATAATAATTTTGTCATATCCAATACATGAGATAATTATGATATGTCAAAGATCTTATTACTAATAAAAGATGTGATTCATCTAACAGTGACAACACTATAATCCCACTAAAGACTTAATGTTATTGAAAGTGGCAAATTTGATGATTAAGCAATCCACTGATTAGTGATTAGAAAAATGATTAGAAGCTAAAATTAGTCAATTAAACATTACCACTTCTAATGAGCAAAATGGCAAACTGATGATAACACAGTTTTTACCAACTTTTTAAATAAGTCAATCCAGTAGGGGTAAAAGTTCAAAAGTACTGTAACTTTATTTGGCCATATTCTAATAATCCAATCTTATTCATTTTTTTTTATTACGCCATTTAAATATTCTGTTATATAGCACAAGTGAAAGAAGTGATTATTGAAAGGTTTGAAGTCAACTTATGCACTGATTTCTCCTTAAATAGTTAAATGCTTTGGAGGGAAAAAATTGACCTAGTAATCCATACCAAATCTTGGAATTTGCAATAATTTCCTGAGACAAAATTAAATTTGTCACATATTTAACACTCCTATCATTATAAGGGACAACGATGGTACCAAAAAAGTGCATATAGTCTTGGGAAATATTTTCTCATTTCAAAACTATAAGTTGCAATGTTGGTTAATTAATTATAAGTGCATAAAGTTTAATTACTCTAATTTAGAGTAGTTACTGAACTAGTTTGATTGCCTCAGAATTGAACTTACGTTACAAATCAGTAATATGCTACTGCATCTTAATGCGTTTACATTTAATATAAAGTACTTATCGATATGATATACACCACACACTTAAATTACTTTTTTACACTATTTTAGATATTTTGAATTTTACGTAATATTCAATTTCTTATATAAAAGCATCTTTCAATAGAATATTCCAACAAAATTTTATCACATGTTATGCATTGGCTATTTCTAAGGGCATTATTTTTTGTGAAATAACTATATTATTCTCAATTTACTTCTTCCAAATCTCATTTTTACTTCTACAAACCTCTTAAAGAATCACCACTTCCTTTAAGGGTTTAAGGTGTGGGCGTGAAGCTCTAATGCAACCATTGAAGAGAGAAAGAGTTTCAACATATTAAATTCAAAAGGCTATTGTAGACATTAAAATTTTGCGTCCAATCAAATGATGATAAGTGTAAAATATGTTTTGTATTTTAGAATTTACCAAAAATGGTTCTAAATTAAATAATTTATTTAATCGATATGTCATTATATATTTTATTAGCAAATCAAAGATCGCACATGTCAAATTGAGGTGTTTCCTCCAATGAAATTATGTCATGCAGTTAAGAAATCCATAACTAATGCAACGTAAATATGTTGACCAATCAAATGATATTTATCTTTTTAAATTAATATATATATTAAAGAGATAATATGTAGGAGATTTATCTACATCATAAAATCAATCAATCAAATAATTCAAAATATTGATAAGTATCTCTTAATAAATATAAAAATTAAAGAAATAATATCAAAATTATAAAATTTGTTGTGTACATCTACATAAAAACTTGAAGTTGGGACACTGAATAATCTGTTAAAAGAGGCTTGTATTTGGAAGAAAAACTTCTTTAATATTGCAAAGGAGAGATTTACAAAATGTATCCGAGATATTGAACTATAGAAAACAAGAGTGAAAGTAAAAGTGAAACCCTAATCTGTTGAAGAAAGAAATATATATGACTAACTATCAAGTAATTGCAAAGCTAGTCCTTGAATAATTAGGAAATATTGTTCTGGCTGCCGAGAATAGTGGATGGGCTAAGAACTTTCTGGATCCCATAAATAGGCTCATATGGTGGACTGCAGTACTTAGCCCACTCCTTCCAGCATCTTGTAGCTTGGATTTTGGCCTGGATTCAGTGGGCCTTCAACACCCTCCCACAAGCTGGAAGATGGTGCAAACAGATCTATCATGCCAAGTTGCTTCAAAAAGAACTCATGCTTTGTTCGTCCTAATGCTTTTGTTAATATATCTGCAATTTGAAGATTAGTTTTCTCAAAATTAGTGGAAATAATCTTATTTTTAACATAGTCACGAATTATATGACAGTCAATCTCAATATGTTTAGTTCTTTCATGAAAAACGGGATTAGAGGATATGTGAACAGCTGCTTGATTATCGCAAAAAAGTTTAACAGGAATTAAAGAGGATGTACCCAAGTCTTTGTAGATACCTAATATCCAAATTATTTCACTACAAGTAGTTGACATAGACCTATATTCAGCCTCAGCAGAAGACTTTGATACAGTTTTTTGTTTTTTACTTTTTCACGAAATTAACGAATTTCCAAAATATATACAAAAACCAATAATGGATTTTCGTGATATGGGGCATGAAGCCCAATCAGAATTACAGTAAGCTTTAAGTTCTACCAGATTATGTGTTAGAAAAAATAATCTGTTACCTGGTGCAGATTTTAAGTACCTCAAGACACGAATGACAGATTTTAAATGAGACTCTTTTGGTTTATGCATAAACTGACTCAATACATGAACAACAAACGATATATCAGGTCTAGTGTAGGTTAGGTAAATAAGTTTTCCTACTAATTTTTGATAATAATTGATATTAGTGAGAAATTTATCATTCCCATCTGATTCAAGATTGAGTTTAAGGTTCTGTTCCATTGGAATAAAGACGGTTTAACACCTAAAACTCCAAATTCTATCAATAATTCTAACGTATATTTACGCTGATTTAAACAAAGACCTTTTGGTGAACGTGCAAATTCAATCCCAAAGAAAATTTTTAGATTTCCTAAATCCTTAACATGAAATTTTGAGTCTAAACAAGTTTTTATATTTTCTATATGTGATAAGGAGTTTCCAGTTATCAAAATATCATCAACATATATGAGTAATATAATCAACACAAATTCCACAGATTTAACAAAAAGAGAATAATCATGCAGACTTTGTTTGAAACCTAGATCTTCTAAGCAGGTTGAAACCTTTTCGTTCCACTGACGAGGAGCTTGTTTCAACCCATACAATGATTTCTTTAACAAGCACACCCTATTATCATTAGGGTCAAAATATCCTTGCGAAAGTGTCACATACACTTCTTCTTTCAAATCACCATTGAGGAAGGTGTTATTGACATCTAAGTGGTATAACGGCCAATTTTTAACAACAGCTAAGGAAAGTAATGATCTAATATTGACCATTTTAACAACTGGAGAAAAAGTTTCAAAATAGTCAATTCCCTCCCTTTGGCTATATCCATTGGCAACTAGCCTAGCTTTATATCTTTTCTATAGACCCATTTGAGTTATATTTGATTTTGTAGACCCACTTACAGCCTATTGGTTTTCTATTTTTTTGGTAATTGAGTGAGTATCCAAGTATTGTTATTGTTTAATGCTAACATTTCTGAGTCCACAGCAGTTTTACAGTTTATATTCTTAACAGCATCGGTAAAACAAGATGGTTCACTAACTTTATCTATGGAAGTAGTAAAACAGTGATAGCTGGAACTAATTTTATCATAGCATAAAACTTTAGACAAGGGATAGAGGCAAGCAGAACATGATAAAGGTAAGCAAACCTCATAATCAGACAAATGAGCAAGGAGTTTAGTAGTTCTAATGAATTTATGAACAGACATATCAATAATAGAATTATCAGGCATATTAATAACATAATTATAAGTATCATTAGTTAATGATTCGTCTGAATCATTTGAATGAGAGGGACTGGCACAATTGTAAGAACCATCCGGACGAGAGGAGGTAGACGGTGATGGTGTGTTGGATGTGGTAGAGGGGGTCTCATATCGGTATCGATTGCCGGTGTCATTAATAATTAATCGGTCCGAAGGGGTGCAAACAACATCATTGTTAAGTGGTGTATCACCACCAACTAGTCCGTCGACACCCTCAAGGGGCTTGGCGTTGCTATCATCATCGACCATCTCACCAATCTGCACATCACCAACCGTCTCCTCAAGGGTTTCTAGGAACCCATCACCTGCATGAGAACAAGAAGATTTGTAAGGGAACACAGTTTCATAGAAACAAACATCTCTTAAAATAATAATGTTATTAGTTTCAAGTTCCAATAACCGATATGCCTTGCGATTTTCACAATAACCCAAAAAAATACATTTGCGAGCCCGAAAATCAAACTTATCATGATTTGACAGAATGGAAGAGTAACATAAACATCCAAACGCACGTAATATGGTGAAATTTGGTGGAAATCCATAAATGACCTCAAACGGTGTTTTTCCATGTAAAACAGAACTGGGGGTCCGGTTAATGAGATATGCAACAGTTAAAATGCATTCAAACCAAAACACAATTGGGCAGTTGCTTTGAAAAAAAAGAGAACGTGCGACATTAAGAAAATGACGATGCTTTCGTTCAACAATACCGTTTTGTTGAGGAGTGTCAACACATGTAAATTTGTGTGTAACACCTAAATGAGTAAGGAAACTTTCCAAATTGTGATTAGTGAATTCAGTGCCATTATCGGAGTGCACACGCTTAATAGTTTTAGCAAACTGCGTTTGAATCATAGAAAAGAACATTTTAAGCACATTAACAGTTTCAGATTTAGCACGAAGCAAATACACCCAAATAGCGCATGAGCAGTCATCAACAATGGTAAGAAAGAATCTAAAACCGTCGTGACTTTCTACTCTATAGGGTCCCCATAAATCAAGGTGAACAAGGTCAAAGGGGGATAAAGTCTTAGTGTTACTAAGGGGAAAAGGTTCCCTAATCTATTTAGATTTATGACATATATCACATGGTTGATTTTTAATAGTGCTAGAGATATTCAAGGTACTTTTTAAAATATTCAGCACATTATCAAATGGATGCCCAAATCTCTTATGCCATAAATCAGATGTACAGGAAATAGAATTAGAGATGTATTTAGAAATAGAGGGACCTGTAGGCAGGTTAAAGAGGTATAACCCTCCATCCTGCTTACCAGTCCCCAATAGTATACCTTTGGGAAGGTCCTGAAAAAAACAGTAATCCTCAAAGAATTTAATGCAACATGAACAAGTCTTAGTGAGTTTAGACACAAACAACAGATTATATTTGAATTCTGGAACAACTAGAACATCAGTTAGAACAAGTTCAGGGAAGAGATGCATAGATCCAATGTGTGTAATATTAGCATTGGTGCCATTAGGTAATTTCATAATCATGTTTTTGTGTTTAACATCAACAAGATTGTGTAACATATGTGTGGAAGAAACAATATGATCCGTGGCCCCTGAATCTACAATCCAGCCCTCTTTATGTTGTGACATATAGGAGGAGTTAGATGAAATACCTGTCATTGCGGCTTTCGTTTCATCTGACTCCTTGCGTTCGTTTAAAAGATTGAGGATCTGAGATCGTTGTTCAGAGGTAAAGTCATTAAAATTTTGGACAGAATTAGAATTGTCAGAAACAACATTGTTTGACTTTTTGTTTGAAGATTGATTCTGTCCAGACTTCTTTTTATTTTTATAGTTTTCAGGGAAGCCTATAATGCGATAACATCTATCAATTGTATGACCAGTGTTCCCACAATGTTCACAAGTATGCTTTGAAAAATTATTTTTGGATTTTTCATGTCTGGTGTCAGGTTTTTCATTTGTCTGACTGGTAAAAGCAGATGGATTTTTTGAATTAGCAGTGTTGTGAGTGAAAATGGATCTATGCGATTCTTCTTGAGATATGATATTAAAGACACTCATGACATCAGGCAAAGGTTCACGTAGCATAAGGTTACTTCTAACATCAAAATATTTTTCATTTAAACCTATAAGAAATTGCATAAGTTTCAAATTATTAGCATGTGTGACAGTTTTAGTGGATGCAGCACAAGAACATGGTGGCAAATCAACCAAACAAGCATACTCATCCCACAAAAGTTTTAGTTTGAATAATAGGTTGCAACAGAGTCAGAACCCTGACGAATTTGTGAAATATCTTGATGCAAGGAAAAAATGCGAGAGCCATCAACTTTGTTATATGTAGCATTTAGTTGAGACCACACTTCAGAGGCCTTTGTAGCAAAAACAAGACCCGTATACAAGTCTTTACTAACAGAATTCAGAATCCAAGACAAAACTATAGCATTGCATCTGTCCCACTGATTCTGTAGAACATGATCAGTGGGATATGATACATTTCCCAACACACACCCGAGTTTATTTTTTTCAGTTAATGATATTGTCATGACACGACTCCAAATGGCATAGTTATTACTACCGGTGAGCACATAGGGAATGATGCTTTGGTTTGTGTAATCAGATGCATGCAAGTGTAGATGATCACTTAAGTCCAGGTTCGAAACAGATGCATGTGATGTAGTGGGTGCAGGTTGAATAGTGGTATCAGTCATGATGATAAGCAAGTTAGGGCACAAAGAACCACAGACTGTATACACACAACAAAGAACACAGAAAACAGTCACACTAATAAACCGAAGCAAGAAAGCAAAAAACCAACAGATCTGATAAACGAAAAAGAACCAGAACTAATAGATCCACAGAGTTAAGGTTTAAGCCAAACACACTAATAAACCGAAACAGGAAAGCAGAATCAATAGATCTGATAAGCGAAAAAACCAAAACCAACAGATCCACAAAGTTAGAGGTTACCAAAATACCGCAGTGTTTTTTTTTCACAAAAAAACACAGAAAAAACGTAAAAAAACAGTAAGATCGAAAGAGACGAAGCGGAAGCGAGAAAGAGACTCTTTTTGTACACACCTCCACCTGAAACGGAGCAGATGTGAGAAAAACAGAAGAGATAAAAAAAAGGGTAAAGAAAAACCGATAAAAATTGAAACAATACTGGTTGTGTTCAAGATTATACCGATCTGAACACAAGTTAAAAAACAGATCCGTTCGCAAAAAACACAGATCGAGACAAAAGGAACAAGATCTGGGCAGAATAGCGTAGATCAACACACTAAACCACATATCTCTGAGAAAAACAGGACGATCACCAATCTGTAGCAACCAAGTCTGAAACCGAAGAAATATCACCAACTATGCCTGTATTCGGTGAATGTATTGAAGAACACACACCAAAAACAAAAACCGGTGAGAGAGAAAAAAAAACCGTTTCAGTGGGAAACTGAAACAATACCCAAGATCGCTCGAAGAGAGGCTGCTCGTGATGCCATGTTAAAAGAGGCTTGTATTTGGAAGAAAAACTTCTTTAATATTGCAAAGGAGAGATTTACAAAATGTATAGATCTTGAACTATAGAAAACAAGAGTGAAAGTAAACGTGAAACCCTAATCTGCTGAAGAAAGAAATATATATGACTAACTATCAAGTAATTGCAAAGCTAGTCCTTGAATTATTAGAAAATATTGTTCTGGCCGCCGAGAATAATGGATGGGCCTAAGAACTTTCTGGATCCCATAAATGGGCTCATATGGTGGACTGCAGTACTTAGCCCACACCTTCCAGCATCTTATAGCTTGGATTTTGGCCTGGATTCAGTGGGCCTTCAACATAATCCTCTGCGAACATCAAACCAATAAAAGGCATGATTTGTATTTCTAAATGTTAATATACTACTATGGTATTAGTCTATTAGATCTAGCTCCACTAGCCAGTATGATTGAATGATTCTACATGGTAAATTTATTTATGTTTATTTTTTGTCAAAAATAGGCCTTGAAATTTTCCCAAGGCAGTCTATTGTGAATATATTAATTATATTATTTTTGTGAATTTTTTTATATGAAATTAATGCTCGTGAATTAAATGTTTATTTCGTTATTATTATGTTGCGAGATAATTAGTGAAGATTGCGGTAATCCGATGTCCCGTATATGAATATTATATTAAGCCTTAATTGATAATATATTTTTTTATTAGAATCAATGTAGTAGGTATACTAATTTTAATTTCTAGTTATTTTTAGGGAAATGTATTTATGAGATCATTTTCAAGGCTATATATTTTTATTAGGGTTAATGTTTCCCTATTAGCATAGCATATAGGCCAAAAATTGTCTCATTATGACTTCAACAATAGCCATTTATTTGGGCTGGATTGGACCACAAAGGCCCATCTCTGACTTGGGCCTCTGCCATACAAATACCCATATAAGTTTTTCCAATACCTTTAATTTTTTTTGTCATCTTGCTCCAGCTGAAGAAGATTCGAAATATTCTCCCCTTCATCCTAAATAATGAATTTTAAAGGTAGCATTTTGAAATTATCCAGCAGTATAATCTGTAAATTATTAACAAAATTAACTAATATTGTAAAAATAATTAGCAAGTAATTTCGATCACAATTGATTTCATCTAGGAATGGATTCAGGAAATAACTGTTGGGGAGGTACCGTTAAGATAATTTTTTAAAAAATATTTAAATATAGATATCCAAATTAATTTTTAGAAATAAGTGTTGAATAATATGAAACCCCGTAAATAATATTATTGATGATGGAACCTATATATAAGATTACAATAGAGTCTACCGATATCATAATTTACCCTAACCTACCCTACAAACAAGGAAATAAAATATTCTTAAACTATAAATAATATATTACTATATATCTTAATAAGCAACATAATATGGAAAGATACTAATCTAAAATATGAAATATATTCTCTAACACTCCCCCGCAGTCGAAGCGTGAAAATCTTGAACAACGAGACTGGAACAGAAAACGTTAAACATTCAAATGATACCATATGCCAAACTCAACTGGAGGGCATACAAACGCTGAGAAATCAGCCCAAATCAGCATTACTCTGCTGACAAAACATAGAAACGAAAGCAAACTCTGAATAAAACGAACCCAGACAATTCAAAAAATTGACTTGGTAGAGACGTAGATCAGAGTCGATTGATGCTTAATACGAAAATCGGATCGAGCCTCCCTAGGGCGTAGGTGAACGATCACATTACAAAGGTGACGTGAAGTCACAAATCATAAAACCCTAGAAGTTGCGCCGGACGGGGTCGGCGACTTGAACATGACGAGATCAAGATACCATGGCTCGAAACCATGGCTCTGATACCATGTTGAATAATAAGAAACCCCGTGAATTATATTATTGATAAAAGAAGGGTATAAATAGAGTTACAATAGAATCTAATGAAATTGTAATCTACCTATAAACATGGAAATAAGACAAAAATAAATAACTACAAGATTATAAAAGATACAATACGATATAATCTAAACTAATCTAAATATTATCTAACACTCCCCCGCAATTGAAACGTAGGATCTTGAACGTTGAAACTGAATCCAAATCCAAAAAGATAAAAACCGGCGATAACCTTGAAAGGCGGCAGCAATGGCTCTAACTCCATATTTCCAAGAGTGAGCGGTTGTAACATAAAAAAAAGCAATGATCCTAAGTCCTCGTATGATGAGGACATGGTACAGCAATGACTCAAATGCCTTATTTCCAAGGGTGAGCAATTGTAACATAAAAATAAAAACTAATAACCAGCGACACATAGATGGTGCGGTTGCAAGAACTCTAACTACTTCTTTTGACAAGGGTGAGCAATGATAAAAAAAAAAAAAAAACCGAATAAGGTGCGCCGGACGGGATCGGCGACTTGAAAATAGCGGAAGCAAAAGATACCAAGGCTAGAAGCCATGGCTCTTATACCATGTTGAATAATATGAAACCCCGTAAATAATATTATTGATGATGGAACCTATATATATATTTATAAGAGAATCTACCGATATCATAATTTACCCTAACATACCCTACAAACAAGGAAATAAAATATTCTTAAACTATAAATAATATATTACTATATATCTTAATAAGCAACATAATATGGAAAGATACTAATCTAAAATATAAAATATATTCTCTAACAATAAGTAAATCAACAAAATTTTACATGTAAAACAAATAAACTTCGATAAAAAATACAATATTTATGAAATGTAAAATCAGTTTTTAGAAAACTTCATCATCATACATGACGTGTTTATTTATTATAGGATTTAATAAGTAAAAGTACATAAAAAATACATATTGTACTACTCTTGAATCTAGTTGCTCAAAGGGATACTCATTTTTATGAATAGTATTAGCAAAAGATTTCATGGTTAAGCTTATTAATTATTTACTATAAATACAACTTTTCTCATTATTATTCATTCTACTTTTTTTTTTTTTTTAGTAATGATATATACCACCGTTTTTGTACCACCGATTTTTCACTCCTTCTATTATTAGTAAACAATCATTTGGTTTAATTAATTCAATTGAATTTAATACATTCATACTTTCTAAATCAAGAAGAGGTGAAAAATCGGTGGTATGAAAACAGTGGTATATAGCATTACTCTTTTTTTTTTTTTTTTGGGCACAACTGAAAGAATTAAGTTTACATATATTCATAATAGTATATATAGATATGTCAAATGCCTCATTAGTTTTACTTTTTTAGATCTTTTATATCTACAGCAGTCTTATTCTGTTGGAAAAAATCCACTTCTGCTAAATGTTTTAAAGTCAAAATTCAAACTATATGCCACTACTCAAACCGGACACCAGCCCCACAAGAACAAAATTACAAAATAATAGAAAAGAAGTAGTAGTATTTCACCGTATATTAGTTTTTTCATTTTAATTTAAATGCCAAAATTGGTGCAAATTCTACTTTATTATGTATTATTAAAATAAGCTAGAGGGACATATGATCATGTAATTACGTCCCCACATAATAAAGCCAATGTAAACTTTTCTAAGATTTTCAAATTTATATTTGTCACTATATAAAAATTTTACGACACTACTAGCTCAGTGGATATTGCAATAAGATGATGTTTTACGAAAATAATTCATAATTCAATAATGCACAAAAGACGGACTTAATTAGACTAAATTTATTATAAATTTGGTCTACAACAAACCTGCTTAATTTGATTCGATATCTTATAAAATTGTTCGATTGCATATCTTATAAGATTAAAGGACGACCATGTAAAAGAATAAAATAAAACATGCATGCATAACTAAAGAATTGAAATGTAGAAACAACGAATAATTGGAGATTACTATTTCAACATGATGCAAAGCCAAAGATTAGTAACTTTCCAGCTAGATATTTCATTTTCTTTTTATGAACAAAAGTAGATATTTTTCAATTTATTATATATGTCCTTTTAAGAACTTGAAGGGTCACGATAGAACAATCTGGATTGCCCTTCTCTTCTCATAGTTATTAAATACATGTATTAAATTCACATTTAGTTAGACGTTAGTCCATGTTAGGAATTAAATAGACGAGCTAGCTGAAATTTGTATTTATTTGAGTTAGATAAATCAACCTTCTCTTGCTCAAATGAACATGATGAATGAAATAAAATTTATACTTTTAAATGGCCAAAATTCAATGAAATAAAATTTATACTTTTAAATGGCCAAAATTCAACATTAGTTAGATAAAGGCCTAAAATACCCTAAAAATTACAAGAAATATATATATAAAAAAAGGTATTAAGGATCCGCATCCATTAAAAATTCTTATAGTGTCGACTTCACTACCCAACCGTACGACCCAACTGGTTATTGTTGGACACGTGGTTTTATCCTCATAATTCTATTGTCATATTTGTATCACCTATAAATATCTCATACCCGCGTACGATTTATTAGTTTAGAAGTATTAGCTTTCAGTTTGTCGCAACTTGTCTCTTTATTGAATTTGAATCTGCGTAACCCATAATTAAAAAATAATAAATATAAATTGTCAGATCAAGATATCACATTTGCCTAGAATACAAAAAACCCACATTATTGCATAATTACTCCTTGGATTTATCTGGTTTTACCACCTCGTAATACTAATCCAAACAGAAGCTAATATTAAGACTAATTCACTTAAATTTGGAGCTAAATCAATATTTTTAAAACACAATTCTTAGTAAAATAAAGGAAACCGGCAGGAAATGCATGAAGAAGAAGTTGTATCCTTATAGAGACGCATATACGGACAGTACAAGAAAGCAACCTTAGCAACAAAAAATCTTTCACATTTGCTTTCTTCACATTTATGCACTAATTATTCCCCACAAATCAAAGCTAATATGAAAAGGAGCTTTCATGGCCACCACCCACTAATCCACCAAATGGTCCATTACATCATTATATTAATTCAAAACAATAATAATAATATAAATAATTAATATAATTAAAAAAAAGACAAGATTGATGATGCTTAACAGCATTAATAAACAATGTCTCTTATTTCCGTACCATGGCCCGGACACCACCTGTACCTTTACACGTACTCTCTTCCATTTTATAAATTCTCACCACCTTAATCTACAAAATTTCATTACATATTCATTCTCCTTCTTGTATACATACATATTTAGGTCCTGAGAGTACAAATTTTAGTGCTTTGGGTGCAACCCGGATGAGGAGTAACATCAAGAAGTGATAATCTCAACATAATATAAAAGAAGATGGAGAGTCCAGATCATTTTTCCCATGGGGCTGAAGGATCTCGACCGTCCCTTGGGTTTCCTCTGGGCACAGCCCTTCTCCTAGTGGTCATATTTAGCCTCAGTGGTATATTCTCATGCTGCTACCACTGGGATAAGCTCCGCCGCACCGTCGCCGCCGATCTTGAGGCCGGCAAGCCTAAGCTCCCCCATACGGTACTTTTATAATTCCTCCACATTATTATTTATTAATTTCTCAATTATAAACATAAGGAATTCAATCATCTTTTTAAGATATGATATAGCCAAACTTATTATGGGTATCATTTAATCAGGATTTGAAGCAGAAAGAGAATCAAAGCTTGCCGGTGATAATGCCGGGGGATAAAGTTCCGAAGTTTATAGCTATGCCGTGTCCGTGTGAGCCGCCGCGGACGGAGACAATCGCCGTCAAGGTGGAGAAACCGCCGCCGCGGATTGCCGTGCCTTTTTACTAAAAGTAGTTTATGTACAGTAGATATATTTCAATTCCATGTATATAAATTTTTAGAGTTGAATATATTTTGTTGCTAAATGTTAAAGGAACTAGAAACATCGAAACCGATTTCTTCTTGTCATCTGGAAAGAATACAAATGTGAATTCTTAACGTCTTATATTTTTGCTCTTCAAAAATAAAAAGGAAATTCTATAAGTCAATAATTATTCAGGGTTTCTTTATTTCAAAATTATGAATATAATAACTTTATAAAAATTAGTTAAATTCAAGTCATTTTTATAAATATTCGAAGATGAAAAACTGGTAGTATATACAAAAATGATAGATAACTATCAATATAAAAAATCATCTTCTTTTTGGGTAATTGAATGGTTAATGTTGATCACAAATTGATACCTACTTAATTAATTCACAAATCGAATTTTGTTACCACGTTACTCTATTTTAGTTCCCAATTGAAAAATGGCACATGTTAGTGTTTTGCATAAACATTTACGCAATTAAATATAGTAATACTTATTTAGAAATATTTAGAAATTGGCTTTTAGCCTCTCAATGAGTGAACTAATTTTTATGGGTGTATTAGATGTTTGAGGGTGCAAAATGCCAAAAACCGAGTTTAAGATTGCATTTTGCCAAAAAATAGTAATTGAGGACGCAATGTGTAAAAATCACTTTAATTGTTTAAACTAATTGCCTTTGAAGGAGTCCTTATTTGGCTATGTCCAGAACTGAAACCAAATTTTTGGTACATCAGTCCTATATTTGTTTCATGTATAACTAAAATTAAATAAAAATTATTAATATTATGACTTTATTTACCCTACAAAACCATATAATACATAAATATATTTAAATATAAAAGTTTATGGATAAAAGCAAACAATATCATTATTATTTCAATTTTGATTTAAACAAACATAAATTGATAAAATATTTAAATTAAATACCTTTAAATTCATAGACACATGCATAACAAAATGTAAAAGATTCTAAATATATGATATATATTGTATATATTTTTATATTTAAGATTACACTTATATTATGTAACTACTTACTCTCTTACTCACATATTTACATACTCGTACAAATTATTTGGATAACACAAATTACACAGATATACACGTATACATGTAAATGCATATATATCTATCTATGCATGTCTAGTAGATACAATATACTTAATAATTAATGTAGGCACTTATATTGATTAAATAGAAAAAATAATTTTACATTGTAAATGCATTATATGTATAATAAATACAGTATATATAAAATAATCTCGTATAATTTCCAGTTATTTCCTTCCATTTTGAATTATGACAAATCTCATATAAAATATATATAGTATTTGGAAAAAAAATTGGGAAATTTTTTATACTTTAGAATATCCAAAGGGGATTAGTGATTTTACAAAGCCATCTTTACGGTACAAGCACTTAGAAAGAAAAATTTATTGAAATGCTTATTTAATATCTTTTTGGCAAGATTAAATTGTATTCTTCAAACAGTTTTAGTACCCACGAGTCAATATCTTATTAGTGTCTCCACAAAATAATTATCTATGAAGACTTTTTTGTTCTAGACTTTTTTCCCCTGACCTAATTTCACTGTGCAATTTCTTTTGAGTGCTTTA
Organism: Verbascum thapsus; assembly: GCA_963669365.1. Taxonomy (NCBI): domain Eukaryota; kingdom Viridiplantae; phylum Streptophyta; class Magnoliopsida; order Lamiales; family Scrophulariaceae; genus Verbascum; species Verbascum thapsus. Next base: position 4,274,974 of record OY770107.1, on the reverse strand, counting down.
GTTTCAATCATTTCTTAGAGATCAATTAATTTTATTATATGAGTGGACAGTAATTAAAATCGATCATCTCCAAATTTAATGGCATATATGCCTAATCATTTCTCTCTTAATTCTACAGTAAAAATCACTATCCCATCGTGGGTCATATATTGTTGAATTTGATTTTTAAATTTATTCAACAAAACCATTAGTTCACCTCCCTACACTGCTATTAATTCTTACAGCAAAATTGTTTTTCAATGATAACATAAATGTGTTTTTTTTACATAAAACATTCAGTTCCTAATAGATATTCAGTATATATTTTTCTCATTGTTTGGCTTTGTTTCATTAGTCTAGATTTAAATAATCAACCCCTCATATTTAACCCCATGCTTTCAAATGAGATTTAATTTTTTATGTATATATATATTTGTCCTTAAAATTAGTTTTTCGGGAGTGCATTATGTCACAAAGATTCACACTGGGGCCCGAATTCTTTTTAAAAACTTCAATGTAGCCCTTTATAGATTGAATAATCACATGGGAATGGGACAAATTGGGGACAGCTTATAGTGGGGGTAATTAGGCTCTGATCTAATTAGCAACCAATTATGATGAATTTCTTGATTTATGAAATATTCTTGTGCCAAAGATTAGTGTCCAAATCCCTTGTTAAGTCCTCATTAGCATCACTAGTTCTTAGATTTCTTGTTGTAATAATCATAGCTTCAATTTGGGTGTCTCATATTTTTACCATTTTACTTTTCTTTCATCTAATCAATTATCTTTATGTAAAAATAAAAAATGCAAAAAGAATCAATTTCCCATACATCCGTATACTATATTTTCCATACTCTATGGTGGAGCATATAATAAGTAATCACACATGTTATACATATATATATTTATTGGGTGAATACATGGGATACCAACAATATGAATATTTCACAATTTTTTTAGGACATCTCCAACGTGATATATTAAATTTCAATTTTCCACAATATATAAAGAATGACTTTACAATTTATATATTAAATAAAATAAAATTTGAGATAAAGAAGAAATACACAAGAAAAATAATATTTATTAATTGTAAACTCAGTCTTTATATATCTGGTGAAATTAAAATTTCCTTTGATCTATGTTTAGTAGTCTTATTTATATTCAGTCTTTTCTCGTATTGTGTTGTGTTTGCATTATATGTAATATTAACCTATGCTGAAGTAAATATTTTAGTTTTGAAACTTTATCGTATATATTTTTTTGGTACAAGTTTTAATATATATCCATTATTCATAATTAAAATAAAATCATATATATGATTGTATTTTAAAGAAATAACAAATATAAGAAGTGATTGTAACATTTTAAAGCTTAGGGACCCAATTATATTAGACCTAATTGTAACTTGTAGTAAATATGCATACTAAACTAAAAATATAAAATAAAAATAAAAAATGGCGTGAGGAAAAAGTGCTTTCGCACCATTTTGACGCTGTATTGAAAATATGTCTTATGCGTATAAGATACTAGTTTGTAATGGCACTTTCTTATATTTTTAGTTTCTTTATATAATACGCATTGCATTCTTATGTAGTTGATGAAAAATTTTGGATTAAAATGACGAAATTTAATTGCATTCTTATGAGAACTTTTCTTGTATAATGTATTTGCTTACAATACCAATTAATTCTATTATATTATTGGTCGAACCACGTATATATATATATTATATTATTCATTTTATGCTTGTTTACCATCAAGATTGCTACTTGTCAGTATCATCTTAAGACCATGAAAAGAAATAATTTTTTCAGTTAAGTAATTGCTCGATGGATAGCAACTTGTGGCCAAATGACAATGTAACACAGAAGTATTAAACAATTATATTTAAGAAAAAAATTAGGTTTCTGCGCACAAATGAGAAGTAATTATATACTTTGGATAATGAGAGCAACTTCAAACAAATAAAATAGAGATCAATTAGTTACCATCACAATATAATTTCTAATGACCTTAGTGGAAATTAAATCATCCTTGTAAGAATTAGGTATGTATCGATTATCCAAAAAGTAAAAAAAAAAAAAAAAAAAAAAAAAAAGTCTATCAGATTACGTAAAACAAAAGTATAGTATCCGTTGATATGTAGATTCTCCATGATCAGCGGATAAAAAGTTACGAGCTTGACTGAAATTAGATTCCATTCGCTTCTATAAATTTACAGACAATTTATTAGTTAGGACAAAACACCAAAATCCACATACCAAGTTATCAGCACAATCTTTACAATTAACAAAACATTTCTACACAAAGCACATGGATTTGTGGCATAATTGTAAATTGTTCTCGAGCTAATAACTCCTTTTATTTATTTTTATTGGGTTTTATTTTTATTGTTTCTATGGGGACCCTTCCATATTTTGGCTTATATATTATTATGATGGAATCAGTAGGAAGATAATTTAATATAATTATCAAAATCTAATTAAATGGTTGAAAATACAACAGTGGGGTTTGGTCAGATTTTGGAGTCATCATCAAGTTTTATTGAGCCACTGTCAACATGCACCAAAGGATTCATCAAGTGGATGAGTGGGATTCCTTAATAATTCTAAAGGGTTTAGCTTTAGTCCTTAATAACATATACTTTAGTCTTTATTTTTATTTGTGGCCAAAGTGAGAGTCAATTATATGGGATAATGTTCTTTTTAAATTGATAATTAAATGTTATGAAGCTGGAAACTTCTTTTGTAGATGAGTAGAGAATCACCAGTCTATACTATTATAGGTTAGAAAACAATAATTTTGGTCTATTAATTAGTTTCAACATGACAAGCAAATAGCTTTTTTCCTTTATCATTTATTTTTCTCTTATATTTTTTTCATTTCGATGCCTTCAACCTTTCGCACAATCTCTTATTTATCTCTCTATTTTGTGGTCATGTTTTAGTTTAGATTATGTCCTCTTTCATCTCGTCTTTTTTCATTACCTTTTATCTTTTATTTTATTTTATTTTAATGTAAGCATCTACTTACATCAAACCGATTTTATTTTTCATTTTTAATCTTAATTCAAAAATGATTTTTTAATTATTATTTTCCAATATCAATTTATTGTTGGCTAATGCTAAAATTAAGACATTAATGACAAAAGTGTAGTGAAAATGTTTAAGTTGTCATTAAGTATAAATTTTCAGGTGAAAGATGTTTTGTTTTGATACAATAATTAGTTTAATGTGTCCAATAGGAACAAGAGTTTTATGGAAGCTGTTATTTCTAATAATTAGTGATAATAATTTTGTTTCACTTTTGTTACTGACACATCTTTAGTAATAATTTAGTGATAATAATTATAGTTGTTACTTTATTTGTATAGTAGTAAGCCGTCACTAAACGTTAACTTAAGAAACATAATTAAAGACAGAAATAATCGGGTCTAGTCGAGATTGACATAGAGACGGATTTACATATCGTTTATCCATCAACATTTGAAGACGAGACATATTTTGATTTTTTTTTTCAAATGTTGGCGACCGAAATAGAGACAGAAACATCCATCTCGATCCTAAAAATGTCATGAAATGAAGAAAATTATAGGAATTGAGAGTTGAACTCTAGACCACCATTTTGAGGATTAGTAGTAGAAAACATTGTAACAAAAATCAAGCACTATCGATGAATTATTTTTAGCTCTAGTAGGCTACACTTGATTTAAAAAAAAAACATATTAGCTTAATGAAAATAATAATAGTAAAGAAAATAATACATCTTGTATTTAGGCACTTTCGATTTCAAAAATTATATTCTCATTGATATAGACAAATATATCAACTACAAACTTTGGTGTATGCGTATTTGGAAGTAGATACATTGAAGATGAAGTTGACTATTATGGGTTGGTGGAAGAAATTCTGGAGTTAGCATATTTTGGATTGCAAAGTGGAATTGTATTATTTAGATGTCATTGGTATGACACTTCTGATAAAAGGAGTAAAAGTGCATAGACTAGGTCTCGTGGAAATTAACTTTAAGTTGAAATTGACAACAAATGATCGATTTATCTTAGCTTCTCAAGCTCAACAAGTTTGCTACATTCCATATCCGAGTGTAAAAGAGAGACACGTGATTGGTGGGCAATATATAAAGTACCCAGTATGAGAAAATTGGATATCCCAACAACTTAAGACAAGATGAGAGTACTCTATCAAATTTTGATATTGTTTTTTCAAGAGGGAGACACATGTTGTCCATCTTCTATTCTTGTGACGGAAGAACTTGAGTTGGATGTGGTGGAGGGACCCTAACATGTCATGATGATCAATCAAATCAGTAGGGAGGATGCAAAATATGTAGAACAAGAATTTGAATATGCCGAGTCACAAGATGAAGAGGACCACGATGAATATGAATATGATTTTGAAGATACTAATGATAACATAGATGATGATGAATGATTGTTTATTTGTAGCATATGAGTTTAAGTATTTTAATTCTTGTACTCTGAGACATTGTGTTAGAAATCAAGAATGATCTTGAAAATCATATTCAATGTTCAAGCCAACTAAGAACTCATACATCCTTTCTCTTTCAACAAATTTCAACGTGTTCATGGTATCAGAGCAGGTTTTGATCCTGTCTTATTTTGCTTCCGCATTGCACGATGGTTATTCTGTGCATTTCATTCATTGGTAGCAAACTGATCATTTGTTATGAATTATTCCATATTATAGTGCACGATGTGTTAATCCATGCATTTTTATCTCATCATGGATTTCTAATAACATCATGAAGTTAAAAGAATCCAAGTTTTTTCTTGAATGCAGTTCTTTTATTTCAAGTTGAACACTTTAATTCCAACTTCCGTGGTCAACTTGAGGGGGAGTGTTGGAAATCAAAAATGATCTTGAAAATCATATTTGATATTATTTAGATTAAAATCGAGATAATTGATGTAATTAAGGGTTGATTGAGATTTGATTTTATTGTGATATGATTTGGAGTGATTTTCTCGATATTATAACTTGTTATTTCACCTGTAAATAGAGGTGACCATTGTAATTTATTTCTAAAAGAGTATGAAAGTCAAATAGCCTTTGGGCATTGTTTTGTGGATTTATGCCAAATGGTCGAACCACGTAATTCTTGTGTCTTCTCTCTTCATTTTTTAGCCAATGTATGGTATCAGAGACATAAATATTATCCTTGCTATATATGTTTACTATTGTGTAACCCGTGCTATGCACGAACTAAGCTAATATAAACTATTAATAAGTCGAATATTTTAAGAAAAAAGTTCATATAATTTACAAAAAAAATGATTTAACAATATAATTTTGTTTAAATTTGAATTTAACCAAAAATACACTTTGATTCTTTTAAGAAATATTTTAATATAAGTTATATTATCATTATCTCTGTGAATGACAATGTTAAAATTAATTATGATAAATATAGAAAAAAATAATTAAGTACTACATAACTCATTAATTGAACATGTCACAAAGTAGTTTCCAACCCAAGGTGCATTTCAAAATTTTATATAAAAATTAGGGTCAATTTTTCAAAAGAATAAAAATTTGGCCTTTTAAAAGCTAAAAATCATTCATACACATAATAAAAACATCACAAACCATGCACTCAATTCTACATGTGCTAGTCACAAATAGAATTGGTGATTTTCATAAAATTCGAAATTTCAGTACATTTATATATATATATAATAATTTTAAATTTAATATAGAAACATAAATTGGTTGAGATCAACATTTAAAAAAGAGGGAAACTTATTCATCTGCTTGACTTCTTCAAGTCTTTAACATGACAACATACATGCTTCTGCTTATCGTGTTTATACCCACCTTTGGTCTTATGAATCTATCAGCCATGGTCATCAACACATTTGTATTCTGCCTCCAAGGCAACGGGACCGAAACCCTTCATCACTTATTAATTCTTAAACTATAGTACAATTATATTTAGCCCATCATATGTTCAAGTCTCTTATTTGAAAGCATCTGAAATTGGAGCCAAATATAGTTTTAAAAAAGAGAGTCAAAATAGAAAAACATATCATAGAAATGAAAGAGAAAAAGAAAGTTAGTCGAAATATGAAAAAAAATGTAAATATAAAGTGGTCTTACATTAAAATAATTAAAAATATGTTAAGATAAGTTGAAATGATGGCTGAATATGGAGCATGGTTGAATATGCCATAACAAAATACATACTTTTCTGTATGCTTGCTTTAGTAGTTTTGTCATTTGTGGCAATTTAGAATTTTGTACTATCTTAAAGTTGAGAGAAAAATTATGCAATTAATTGAGGGGCATAATTGGTGCAAAGTGAAATAGTTGGTGTAATTGTGTAAGAAAAAATAAAGCTAATCAAAATCTAGAAAAAAAGAAAACAATGATTGAGCAGAAAATTCATGAAAACAAAAATATTCTCCATTCATGTACCAAATAAATATTTTTCAAATATTAATATATCATTGAGGAAGAACATAGTTCCATCAAGTAACAAATAGAGTTGAATAGTAAATAGGTAAACGAAAATGGTGATGAATTTACTTTTTTTTTATGTATTTATAGAAGAAATGATATTGATGTAAAAAATGTTTATCTATCTGCAAAATAGCATCACAATTTCTTGAAAATATTATGTTTTTATTACAATAAAAGTTTGTTGGGAAAGAATGACACTATTATAATATCACCGGCACAGTGGAAGTAATAAAATTCTTTTCCCACTAACTGGATAAAAAATGAGATAAATCAAGTTGATATAACGAGAGAGAAATAAAAAAAATGAGAACACGATTTTTACGTGGAAAACCCAAATCGGGAAAAACCACGGGACCGAAGTCGAAAACCTCCACTATATCAATAATGGGCTTACACAATTTCTCCCTAAATTATTAGGGGATAATCAATTCTTCAAGAGTATATCTCTTGGATTACAAATACATCAAGTTTATAAACTTGGAATAGTAATAGAAAAATAGAGTATTTTTCTCTCGTATATTTTCTCCTTACTATTTTCTCTCGTCACTCGAGAGAGTGGATTTCTCTCAATCTCTCTAGATTGGATTTCTCTCTTTTTTTCTCTATTTTTCTTATATTTTTTTTGAGCTGAGCATTAGCTCTATTTATAGGAACTCTTGTATGGACAAGTGATGATGGGGAGGATGGAAAAATCAATTTCCAAAATCACGACAAGAAAAATTGTTAAAGCATGCCTACCTTTAAAAACAATTTCTTCCTTCAAAGGTTGAAAACCGTTATGTTTGACAAGCAAAGTTTTGTTTTTCTTTGTTCAAACTTTTACGCAAACAAATTTTGGTTTTTGTTTTTAAACCTTCAATTCTTTCTTTACGGCCAGGTGTGCAAGATTTTTGACAAAAATTCCACCACCCACATGGAGGTGGATCCAGCAAAGTTTAAATCAGAGAATATTACTATCCAAAAATTCACAAAACTGCCGATATATCAATATAACATAATAAAAAAAAAGAAAAAGACAACTACATTATTCTATTGTTTCTTGAGAATTCATCACCCTAAATAAAAAGTAAAATAAATAAATAAATATTTAACATATACCAAAAACATTCTCAACAAAAATTTGACCACCATAGCCATGAACCACAGGTAGGTATTTGTGAAAATGCTTATAATTTGAAAAGGAAGGAAAATGGTTAAGAAACCTCTACCCAAAGTTCAAAGCTTAAGCAATCTTTGTCCCTCGTGATCAAATTAAATCTTCATCTTTTATATCTAATTTTGCCACTGTAAGAAAGCAGAAAGCAAAATTAGTTATGCAATGGAAAAAACAGAATGATAGTATTGCAATTAAAAAAGCAAAATGAAGACCCAACAATGAAAAATATAACGGAGTTTAAATTACATAAAAAAGTTAAATCTATGTTAAAGTAAAGTGGATAGATCTAAGACTAAAATGCAGACGATTTTATAAAATGTATTCATTGTAATTTTAAATTTGAATATTCAAAAATTCCCTCCTTAGTTATGGATAAAGAGTGAAAATGTCTCTAAAATTTAGGATAGTGGTTTAGATAATGGTAGACTGTTGAGAATGTGAAAGAAACCAACAATGTAGTTTTTTTATAATTAATTTAAATCAAAATAATATAAAATTAAAATTTAGTCTTTTCGGAAGATTTAGAGGGTCAACAAAAATCAACGAACTGCCCTCCTATATACTACCCTCCTATATATATTAATAGATTATAATAATTATTATTAATAGATCAATATATAATAGATATTATTTTTAAAATTTGAAGTGGAAGTTAATTCATAAAAGTGTGGGAGTAGTTAATCCAATTTTTAGTAATTAAAATAAAATTCGAAATTCTATAAAAAAAGCATTAAGAAAAAAGTAAACGAATCCTTGCTATAATATTGTAGATATATATATATATATATATATATATATATATTTCTCCTAACATTTCCAGAAAATGTTAGAAGCATATCCGAACTCAAACATCACCAATTATAATGATTTTTCTCAAAATTCACGGCCACAAACAACTGAGTTCCAAACCTTGCAATCATCTTTTAAACTCAATGGCATAAACTACTTAGTCTGGTCCGAAGTAGTTCGAACCTTTCTCAGGAAAATTGAGTACTTTAATATGTCCAATTCCGAAAGAGGATGATCCAAAATTTGGAACATTGGATGTGGAAGATTCGTCAGTAATGACATGGCTTTGGAACTCAATGCATCCTGAGATTAGTGGCAATCTTATACTTCTAACTACGTCAAAGGATATTTAGGACATTGTGAAGTAGACTTATTCAAAGATCCATGATGCAGCCCCTGTCTATAAGATTAAGACCAAAATTCATTCAACCAAACAAGGTACTCTCGGTCACTAATTATTATAACAAGATGAAAAACTTGTGGATTGAACTGGACTATTAGCAGAACTTTAAGATGAAGTGCAGTGATGACGCTACAATGATGTTGAAATTTATTTAAGGAGAAAGGGGTGTATGAGTTCTTAGCTGGCTTGAAGCCTTGAACATTGAATATGATTTTCAAGATCATTCTTGATTTCCAACATATTGCTTAGACATGCAATTCACGATTTTTTGAATTTTGTGAATTCTACATTATATTATTCGTCTTGACTTTATTGCATTTTAGTGTGCATTTATTTGTAAGAATTCTTATATTCTCATGGTTTTTATTAATCTAATATATATTTATTTGACAGGATAACGACTATAGTATGGGAATCACAAGGACGAGGGCGCATTCAGAATGTAGTTGAGGCTTCAAGGTTGACGGAAAATTCTATTGATGGAGAGCCTCGAGATGAGACACATGTATAACTTATTTAGATTTTATGTGTATAATTATGGAAAACATGTTTAAAATATTAATTTTATTTTGCATTATAAATTATTATTATGTATGTTGAGCATTCATCGTTGAGGACAGATTCTGAATCAATAGATACTGATACGGGTGTAGATGTTTTATTCATCTATTTGGTGAAGGGGGGCCTAACCACGGGACACCATTTGCTCACAAAGTAAATGAAATTAATATATAAGCAATTATAACATTTACTTTGTCAACTAGATTTATTGAAGGCAATGTCACTAGAATATTACAACTGAATTAAAGAGCATATTTTTAGAACCATACTCGACCTGGCAAAAGGTTCCATTGATAACTCAAGATTTATTATGGGAGAATTTTAAGGTAATTTATTTTCATTAATTGTTAGTATCATTATATACTTTTTGGATTATGATTCTCAAGCAGTTCTATTCTAAATAATAATATGTAATGTTATTATATTTGTTTGAAATAATGATAGTTTATATTTAATGTTATATGTCTTGTCTAATTGTTGAAATATTTTAGTTAAGTGGAATGAAGCTGTAGGTAATCAATTCAAAGATTTGCTTATAAAGCTAAGACGAAAGCGAAAGTTGACAGGAAGAAGCAATTAGACAGAGAACTAAGTAAATTGGAGTTGATTGGTCGAGCTCCAAAATGGATGAACAAAGATGTATGGGATGAATAGGTGCAGAATCATTGGGCTAAAAAAGATTATGAAGAAAAGTGCCAAAAGGCTAGGCAGAATCGCATGATTGAGAAGGAAGTCTCCAACACAAAGCATACTTGTGTAACTATTCCTCATGAGGCACATCGACCAAAATTGATATATAATCTAATTAGAAATTTTTCATCTCTTGAGTGCAATACTATTGAATATTGATTTGTATTTTTGTTATAATTGTACTAAAGCAAATTGAAGCGCCCGATGATTTTGAGCTATCACACCTACAAAAGTAAAAGTATTGGGAACTTTATTGACTGTAAATAAAAAAAAATTAATTGTGAATAATTTAGTAACATTCAATTAGAATTCTCATTTTCATATTATTTGATTGATGGAAATATAGGTAGTATTCTAGTTAGAAATATGACTTGGTGTATGCATTTTTGCTTTCAAATGATTTTTCCTTTGATGTTGCATTTGTATATGTATATTAGAATTTGATGTTGAATTTTTTCTAAGATTTGCCTTGTAATTCTATCATTGTTTTGATATGTTTTGTAAGAAGAATACATGGCAAAACAAGATTGCATTGTCTCCTCTACACTAGGGTTTGATCTTCCTTTATGGTCTCAATTGATTGGAGGTGCGTCCAGTGGACGTATATATGGAGTTGGGCTTAGATACATTTCTGGGGGTTACAGTGTGCCCTCCGTAAGCACACCATTTAAGAGGGAGTCTACTGAAGATATATCGAAAGTAGTAGAGGAGGTGACTATGAAGTTAAAGGAAGACTATTGCAGGAGGGACGAAGAGAGAGACAAAACAGTTGGAAAAAATACTTGATGGAGTTCGAAAGAGAGAAGAAGAGACTCAGAAAAAGTTGAAGAAGTTCAAAGGAATATGTTCAGAAATGCTTAAAAAAAATGGGATTTCCAAACCGCAAGCATGACGGTGGATCTGAACATGGGAAGTAAAGAGGTTCTAATGCATTATGATGTTGCTCGTACTATTATTTGTTACTTTTGGTTGAGTGTCGGATTTGAAATGAGATAATTGTTAGTTACAATGATGTTGTGTTAATTATTTTTATTATGATGTGAATGATAGTTTTTATTATGTGGAAGTGGTTATGATGTTGAATGATAGTTTTTATTATGTGGAAGTGGTTATGATGTTGTGTTAATTATTTCTAGTTGGTTTTATTAGATTAATTGTGATTTATAGGTTTTACCTAGATTTAGAAGAGAAAACGTAGCATTATAATCGATATGTGTTGATTTAGAGATATATTTGGTGACGATTTTAGAGACGGAATGATAGATAAATAACAGAGACGGATTTGGATACATGTTTATAAATTTAGTGACGGATTTCGAGATGGAATTATATATAAATATTAGAGACGTGTTTAGAGATGGAATAGCGGCGAGAGTAGACTAAAATTAAAGACCAAATTTGAGATGGATGTTGAGTCGGAATAGCCACAAAACTTTTGCGATGGTATTTGAGGCCGAAATAGGTTGATGTTTAGCGATGGAATTAGTGTCAAATTAGAGACGAAATTTAGAGACGGATAGTGTGTAAAAATTTTGTAACAATAATGATGGATATGATGCCATAACTAATATTAGTCATGGATATTATGCTGTCTCTAATTAGCGTCAAGCAGTTTAGCATCTGAAATATCCATCGCTAAATACTATTAGTGACGGAAATAAGGGCATTAGAGATGGATCTTGTACTGAATGTACGTAAAATTATAATTTAAATCCTAATACAACGGAAAGTCTAAATAGAAGAAAAAAACCCATAATCTGCCAAGTAAGAAAGTGCGGTTTGTGCTAATTTTTTTTTTTCAAGTTCATTTCCAGTGCATATCTACTATATTTGAATGCTTAATGTCATGGGTGAGTTGTTTGATGATAATAACTATAATCAAATTACAACACTATCCAAGAGTAATTTCTTTATTGATGACGTCTGCTTTTGCTATAGAAGCTAGTGTTTTTGGACCACAAGAAACAATAAACAGTTGGAAGTTGAGTTAATAATCCAATTGAATATGACTTCATATCTTCAATTGTCATGGATTTAGTATCATATTATACGTTTTAACTTTTAATGGGCAATTAGAGATCCATAGGCCTGAGCTTATATCCATTTGGGCTCAAAAAAACAATTATAATGCAATACATTAAAACACCAACTTCTAAATCATCCGATCTGGTGCGGAGATGTATCGGACGCAATATATAACTTGGAAAGTCCATCAATTAATCAGTAAAACGAATTCAACACCATTTATAAATGCTTATTTTTATTTAAATGACTTTCTATCTTTACCTTCATTTAATATATAAATGCTTAGTTAAATAAATTACTTGGGCCTAAATTATTTAACAATTATCATCTTTGATGTTTCGTGCATCATAAGTTCCTACATTACATATTGTGATCTTGATAAAGAGTGAGAGTAACTAATTGTTCCAAGCTATGTCAACTACTTAAATAGGGACTATAATGGACCATGTTTAGAAAATTATAGAACTTATTGAAAAATTTAAAACAATGAGCTATAACAAAATATTAAAAATAATATAGTCGCTGAAGAATAGAATTGAGTCAAATATATAAATGATTTTTGAAAGACGTAGTGGGGTTATATGACAAAGAAAATAAATAAATTCTTAGGTCAAAGTATAATTAATGAGATTTTTAATATTTGCTTCTTATATATGTCTTGTTCTTAGGTTGATGAGATTTTTGTGCCAAGTTCATGAACGATCCTTTTAAGTTTATAATCATGTGCAAGAGGTCACTATCAAATTGACTTATTACAAATAAAAACCCTTCTAAATAGGGTATTCAAGACCCTGAATTTCTGGTTATAATACTTTGTTGACAGGCTGTGTCGATTCACAGATTAAACATTTTAGATATGAACACTCGAACAAAACAAAGTATTTCAATTAATAGGTATTTCGTTTTTCATATACGTGCTATGGGTATAAAAAATTTACATATATAAAGAATCTGACATGATTTTCAATATTTGAAACATCCGATTGTACATATCTTTAGGGAATTTATGTCGTGTTCATGAAGCAGCAATATTTTTTATTCATCATCAAAGATTTAAATTGCTCAAAGTGCTGACATATTTACAAAGGCATTGCATGTAGCTAAATTTACTCAATTAGTTCAACTGTTCGAATTAGGTTATTTTTGTTGGAAATTTAATTATTTTGAAGCGAGAGTTGCCTGCATTTTCATATAATTAGCCATTTAGTTTCCAATTGAAGTCTTTGAATTATATATCCATTGTATGAAATAACTAACTAGTATATTATTAAGTTGATTGATAGGTGATGAATCATGTATTTGTCTTTCCAAAAATTTGGTTTGGCCATTCATTACTTTCAGAAATATATACGAGCACATTTACTAAATAGACATTTCCTACATTGCAGATTTTTTGCTATCAAATAGACATTACTATTTATATTGTCATTTTTTAATAAATATGCTTTTAAAAATTTCTGTCTTGCTTCTAGCCTTCCAAAGACAGTTTAATATTGTAGACACATTTATTCTATGAAATTTGGGGTTTTATTTTACTTAGTGTTTAACATAGAAAGTGTTTAGCAATTTCTAATTAATAGAATTTGTTTGAATAAATTCTTAATTAATTAAATAATATAACCACATTCCTTCTTCAAACTCAATTTGTTTACGAGTATCAGATACATGTGTGGATGAATACTTCTATAAATGCAGATTCCAGCGGAACAATAATATTGCTAATAAAACATAATTTTTTGATCTACATCTAATCATTAATTTATAAGGACAAATATTATTATAACATTAAAAGAATTCTAAAACGGATCAGACAATTTAAGGTTCAATAATCTGCCCGAAAATCCGCAATTTTATTTTCCCATGCATATACTATATATTTAAAATTTATCTATAGGCATCTTCCACCGTAACCTGCATTTCTAAATAATGCTTGTTTCACGTCTTCAGAACTTAAGAGCGATCGATGCTCACTTACCTGAAAATATAAAATATACATTAATCAAAATCCTAATTTTTTTTTTATCAATTATTGATTCGAAAAAAGAATTGTACCCCAACAGTGAATATTTATTGAATGTTTTTTACTTTACTTGTTACTGTACATAATAATATAATTTGGAATGAAATTTTCTATTGTAGATCATGTTCCATCTTGCATTTTACATGTTTGACACGTCTAATTCACACATACACTTATTAAGGAATGTTTAACATGTATAAATGTTATGACACGTGTCAATCATCTACATATTTAGAATAAAAGATGAAACAAATATTTAGAATAGAAAATCATATACCAATTTAAAGTAGTTAGTATTAAATGTATATAAGTAATATCAACTTAGAATTTCCAGACCAACAAATGCACAAAAAAACCTACTAAATACAGTTTTTCAACACGGCCTTGAAATCGGCAATCAGTGATGAAATCTAAAGCATGCCAGATACAATTTTTAAGTGTATGTACCTAGTTATATTATATTACCTCAAATATTGAATAAAATCAAACTGTAAAATATTGGAACCAAAAATTAAATTTAATTACCTCAAAACAAGAAGCTTGCAAAGAAAAATCATTGAAACAGCTGATAACACATTGATGGATATCAAGGCCTAGTAGTTCCAGTGTGCTAAGTGTTGATAGCAACAATCCTGGCTTTGCAGTACAACATATTTCCACCCTTGTGTCTTCATTTCTTCTTTCTACATCAAACTGAAATTTCATCTTTAAATCAATGTGTTATTATAAGTTTAATTAAATGATTGTCATTTGTTAAATAAAATGTATATTATACCTTTGAAGGGTTTCTCACTAGCATTTCGTTGGGCTTTACCTCTTTCAAGCAATTTTCAATGCCCTCTTCACGCAGCTTATCAAGAAGCTCCCTCATGTAATCAATTGTATCTCCAAGAATAGATGTTCTATCCATCTGATTAATGTTACATTATTAGCTAAATAAATAAATATATTATCCTAAATCGAATAATAATTATTTATTTACCTTGCTGATCTTAGGGACGATTGATCGGAGCATAGAGAGTCGATCGTTTAATCTCTTCCTTCTTCTTCTTTCCGCCATTAAATTCTTAGAAGGCTGGCCATGTTGCCTCTTGGTTTTGCTCTTTTTCTCTACATACGAATCCACATTATGATTATATATAATATCCATATTCGGAATATTATTATTTTCTGCAATCTCAACTTTATTATTATAGCTGCTCATCATATCTTCAAAACCATTAATATCAAAAAAACCCATTTCTCTATTTTCCACATTTTCTTCAATTGCCAATGGTAGTGCCAAATTATCCTCAAGAAAAGGATGAAAATCGCCGAAAGGACTGTTGAATTCTGATGGTGAAATGAGTTCTAAAAATGAAGGATTTGGTAAATGAAAATCTGAGATTTGATGATCAAAAGGAGTACTTAAACTCCAAGTGTTTGGGAAAAATTCATTAGGAAAATGAGTTTCTATCATTGGAGCCATAATTAACTCCTCTAAGAGACTGTTTTGTGTAATCTCCATCTCTCTCTCTCTCACACTTCAAAAAAGTTAGAGGATAAACTATATATATATATATATATATATATATATACACACATTTAAGGATTGAAAATTGGCAAGGTTAATTTAATCTATGTTATGTGCATCTTTGATTAAGATATTGATTATTAGTCAATTATTTGTAGGATGGAGTATGCTTTACTGTATATCTCTTGTAAATATAATACCTAGAGGACATAAAATCAAAAGAGAAAAAATTATGTCACACCTGATTTAATAAATTCGGTAGTGTTTCACTTTCATACACTACATGTACATTTGAGACAGTTTAATAAATTGATTTATCCATTAGAATATGTTATACTGACATAAATTTATTCTAAGATTATGATGGAATCCGCTCTCTTATTTCCAGTTCAATTTTACTTTTAATTTTTTTATAGTCTTTTTCACCGAATTAAACTTAAATCAGACAGGGTTAATATAATTACATACTTAAGCCTAATTGGTGATGAAAGGTTTGACCCACAAATCTGTCTGAAACGAAAAGGATCAAAGACACTTGTTAGGGTTCTTTGATTTAATTATTTGTACCAAAGAAATTAAGTCCTGGCCTCTAACACAGTAATCTAACATTTTGTCACCAGATTCTTTTAATGATGGTCTTTTTTTCTCCCTTTTTATTTGTATGAAAAATTAAATATGCTAAAGTGTACCTGTTTTTGTTTTTTGTTTCGTTATTATTGACTACGTATATCCAAAAATGTTCATGGTTTTGCTGCATTACTTTTTGGATTGCGTTTATATTAATCAAATAATCCAGATCTCAATAGATACCTTGATTTAAGTTTTGTCTTGCTTTTGGTCTTGTTTTCTTTTCATTTTTTATTTTTAAAAAAAATAATTTAGAGGGAATTTGCTTTCTACCTACTACTATTAGGCTAATTCTATGATACACCCACCTCATTGATTTGTATATTTTAACATCATATATTTATATTGGGTCGATAATTTTTACAATGATATTAAAAAAAGTAGAAATAACGAGATGAGTCTAATATAAAATTTTGTCTAACTAATATATGGCTTGAACCATAATGTTGGTTATGGGCACTCAAATATTAAAAAAATATTAATAACAAAAGGCGACAACAATATATCAAACTCAATATTATCAATACATATATAAAAATTTAGTGAATTTTTTTTTTGTTATATTTTCTGTTGCTACTATAAAGAATTAATGATATATACACTAATGTTGATACTAATATATTGATAAGTGTAGCTGTTTTTATTAATTCATCCATAATAATTAGTTTGTCAGTAATTGTTGAGAGTGTGAGCATCATTTTTGTTACAAAATAAAATTCTTATCACTTCATACATATAACTAACTATATTTTCATATTGTGAACATCTTAACATTATTATTGTTATTATTTGTAATATTGTGAGCCCATTACCATAATATATCATTTCTTTATACTTGCATGAATTCATTCAGCACCACTCATAATTCAAAAGGAAATTACGTATAATTACGTATAATTTTATTCCCAAGCCCTTACCAGTGTACGTGGTGCATATTTTTAATGGCGTCTGCAAAATGATTTCTATTAAAAATGACTTTGGTTCGTAGATTCTAAGTGCCTGGAAAATTAACTAGGGCTGTTTAAGTTTGAGCGTTTATATATCCACTAAGCATAAATGCGATCCTATTTGTTTTCCCCCTGCGACAAAATAAGAATAAAAATACAGTAATAACACAATTTTAAAAGAGAACAGTCGAATTTCTTTGCCACATTTTTGTCCTTTTTTTCCAAAGAGACCTGCAAAAATGATAACTTTCTTTGAAGAATCGGTACAACAAGTGACAAAAATGTTCGTTTTGGACAGAGAATATAAAACCATGACATAATTATTGCTAAGATGAACGATACTTTGAAAAATGACTTAAATGCATTTTTGAATAGTTTATGTTTATGCATTTATAATTAAGAACAGTTTCTTTATTAATTATAGTTATTTCACCTGAAAATTAACATTTGGCTGCAGCTCATTATGCCACGATTCAAGCTGTCAATCTGCTCACAAGCTAGATCAAAGCTGTCCCTGAAAGATAATCCAAACATAGTCTTTGAAACAGGCTACATCAAAATGCATTATATTAATACATTGATTATTGAATAAATTACAAATTTTGCCGTCTAAACTAGTGTGCTACTTTGGATGAAATTGTCAACCTCTACATAATGTCAAAACATGAAATCGGTGAATTTTGTAATTTTTTTAATTTGATATAGAGTAATATGTAAATGAAGCTCTTTGAAACATTAACTCACAATTATGTTTATTGATTTAGGTAACATTACATGGATTAAATGATAATGATTTGATGTGCATGTCGTTAGAGCTAGTTAGATAATTGAGAAGCATATATTGAATTAAAGTAAACAATTATTTTTCTTCACTACGTAAGACCTTTCCTAATATTATGAACTATTTTGTGACTAAATCTAATGATTTGGATCTATTGCACCATTATTCAAATGAAAAGAAGAGCCTAGATATATATGTAAAGATAAAATATTGCTTGTGAGCGGGACCTTATGCGTGTCTAAATGTGATTTGGCCTTACAAAATATTTAACGTTTGATATAGTTCCTATATATAAACAATAGTGACCCTATAAGTTAGCTGTCAAAATCCTACTTACACAATTTCGTAATATATTTTTTGTTACGCTAACATGTATTGACAAATGTCTATATTCGCATTTAAAATTTACAAAATGTGTTTATATTCTAACCATTGTATATTTATATATATAATTTACAAAGAGTGACACAAAATTGTTTATCAAATAATTTTCATTAAAACTATAATAAAAACTGTTAAATTATTGTGCAGAAAATAATAGGAGAGGATGCAATGAATTTACTTTTGTTTGAATATATGATGAGTCTAATAACCAATAATATTAGCCTCGGGAAGAAAACTATGAAAAAGGAGAAGATAATGACTTGATAAGAAACTTTGAAAATGATTATGTTTCATAGTTACATGCATCTAAATCAAATAACAATATAGTATTTGGCTAATAATTGCCATAGTTGTCTTAGATTTGGAGAATATAAGTATAATATAAAAGGTCACGTTCTTTTCTATTGACAAGACTGGGAAAGCATTAAGTTCAGGCTCCTTTTAAATGAAAGTCCAATATAAAAGAGAAACTTAAAAAAATAATAAAAGAGAAATTTAAAATAATAATACATGAGTTTATATATATCTATACAAAGAATTGTATCAACCTTCCCTAAATTTTAGATATTTGACTTCTACGTCCTTTTTCTTTAAAACATTGGTATGAATTTTCCTTTTAATATCTTTTTTATTATTTTTATTTATAAAAAAACCAAAATACCTTTCAATTGCCACTTATAGTCTATGATACACGGACACGAGACACGGGACATGGTGCACGACATGATACGGACACGAAATACGATATTTTAAAAATATTAGGACACGACACAGCCTCGATACTGTTAATAAAATGTGTATATATATCATATACATATATATGTTCATTAATTTACGTTAAAATATATAAATTAGTCTTTTCATTCTAATTTAAATATGATTGGTTAGAGAAATAAACTATAAGAATGACTATTGTACATTATAAATTTATATTTGATTTGTAAAGTTATATTTGTTTGGAAGAAAAATAAATATTTCAGTTTTCAAAATCACAAAAAATAAGTGATATAACATCAAGTGTCACAAATAATGCATACATAGTAGACATACCTTCTAACTGCGTCCATTACGGTGTTCATATTTTATTTTTTTATGTTATTTAAGCAGACAAATTTATTTTTATATTGGACACGGTGTCGGAGAGTGTTGGTCGAGTGTCGTGTCCGATTAGGTGTCCAACATGATACGTTGTGATTTTTTGAAGTGTCCGTGCATCATAGCTTATAACTTATTAAAAATGAAAATTTATCAAAATATCATCAACTGACATAAGAATCAAATAAATAACGAGGGGTGTATAATTGAAAAATCTAGAGAGAATATAACTCACAACTCCTAAAAATATTATCTTCATTAATAGTTGGTTCCCTTTTTAAATAAAAATTCTATTGTTTATGTATGTTAATACATTTTCCATAATCATGTACATGTTTAATTTTTCTCATTTATAAAATATCATAAGTACTACTGAATATTAGAAAAATCTTTATATTCTCAAGATTCTACATATTCAAATATGTTTTCTTCATATGTGTAGAAATAATGTATTAACCTATTGAAAAAAATAGTTGAAAAAAAATTAAATGCACCTATTATGCAATAGTATATCAATATTGTTTTTCTTCTCAAAAGATATTTATTTAATTAAATAAAAGGTCAAATCTAAAAAAATAATAAATATAATATTTGTTCTTTCTTTCTTGAATCGGGTTTTAAGTGAAAAATAAGGAATGTCCATGTTATCACTACAAATCTTAAATCATCAATTTGAATTTACACTAAATACAATATGCAAAAACAGAAAAAAAAAATACAATTTTATATCGAAGATTTTCGTAAAAATAAGAATGATGTCATAAATTAAAATTGCTTAATCAAAATACTAATATATTTCATGATTGTTAATATTAGGTTGGAGAGAAAAGATTTACTACTAACTAATATCTGTTCGGTAAATAATGATTTAATATTAAAATATTTTTTATTAATTTTAAGTTTAGAAATATGAAAATCATACCTTTAAAGAACTTAAAAATGTTTTCTTATTGTTTTTTGTTATCATGATGTTATTTCGTGATAATATTTTAGTCTCCAATTAATTATATAATTTAATCTTTTTTAAATTTAAAGTGGAAGGGCCTTTTTTGTCTTCTTACTAGAAAATTCTTAGTGAAAAAGTAGAAAAGGGATGTTGATATTTGATGTTAATATTTTAAAGTTGAGGGGTGTAGATGCCAAATGTCCGAAGTTCGAAGGCTGATGCAAATTTTCTTATTTATATATATGACCAAAAAATTATTGCTTGGATGTCTGAATATTTCCGTGCACAACTCGAGGGTAAAAAAGGATAGAAAAGGGAGAAGGATTTCAAAATAAGGAAAAAGTCTATTTTTTTATGTAGTGTTTTATTTTGATCGTATTTTTTTGTTCAGATATCGAAATAAATCAAATTTTGTGGCATTGGAAAATTTGTTGTCAAACTGCATTTCTGTTCAACTCCGAGACCCAAAATAATATAGAAAACAATGAAAAAAAGTTTGAAATAAGATAAGTATTGTTTTAATTTAGAAAAATGCACTAATAGAGTGTTTCGTTTCGATCATATTTTTTTATACTGACATCAAAATAAACTATAATTTTTATGTCGTTGAAAACTTTATGACAAACGAAGTGTTTTGTGTTGAAACCAATGTAATATAGAAAAATGAAAAAAAAAAGTAGATCAAATATTGTGAATTAACCAAACTAAAACGACAAAAAATTTAAATTGTAAATTGATGGCATGCGCCATGCCATCAATTGTTTCCAATTTCTAACTCATGTGCTTTTATGGAAGGCACATTGTGCTATTTTTTCAACAACCCAAAAATTTATATTATTTTTTGTAGGAAATTTATAATTTATATTATTTATTGAAACTTTCCAAAATAATTATGTCTTATTATTTAACATGACATTAATTGAAATTTAGTCCGCAAGAGCCAATATAAAATAATAGAATATATGAGATAATAATTAGGAGAATTTCCTCTTGCACCCCTGACATGTATGTTTAAAAATGTACAAATCAATATAATAATGCATGTCGTTACATCATAATAGGGAATAATATTGGCAAAACAAAAAAGAAAACCAAGGACGGGGGGACTGGAGCAGCCCACAATATTGTCAGCATGCATAAACCGCTTTTCAAATGGGAATTTTTTCATGTCATATTCCTCGTTTTCTAGGGTTTGAGATGTCAGACCAACTTATATCACATATTGACATAAATCCATAAGATCTATATATATATATATATATATATATATATACATAAAATATGTGATGTAAATCTTTTAAAACACTAAACATTAGATATCATCAACAATTTATTAATTTTGGGTGAAAATATAGAATAAATAAATGTTTCGAAATCTCAAATAAATTATCGAGATTCATCAATTATAACATATATGTTTAAGGTGGTTGGAGAGTAGCCCACAATATTGTGAGCTTATAAACTGGTTTTGAAGTTTTTATGAATTCAATGGGTCCCATTTTTTTATTCTTATATACCAACTGCAAATGATGATCTAGCTAGTAAGTTTGTGTCTGGATTCTGCATGGATAAAAACGACATCGTCACTGTTGCTTGTTACATGCATGTGTACCATTCCCCATCACATCTTGTTTTTTTTTTTTTTTTTTATTTCCTCTTCAGTCAAATCTCCACAACTTATAAATAGTTTGGAATTTGTATTTATCTGCTCTATACATTAAATACGGTTTATATTAATATCAGATTAATTATAATATACACCAGGTATATATGAACATTGATGTCCTAATTTTATTTGTTTTTCACTTCACTTTTGTTATTGTACATTTGCGTCATATAGTCTTGTTTTTTTGTGTTGGTACAGTGAGAATATTTCCTTTTTTCTAAATTGCAGCCGGACAGAATATAGCTAGAAAGACATTGCGTCTCAGCATCAAATATTACCTACACAGACCCCTTATGAACTATTTATGTATATAATATGTATAAGTAGGAATATTGGTAACGTACATAATAATAATTATTATTATTACTCATGTCAAGAAATGTCTCAATTGAGTGAGGTATTAATTATTGGTGCTTATTGGAATCCATTACTTCAATTTCAATAGAATGTTATAATAATTTGATCAAATCATTCATTATTATAGATGATCAATTTTACTGCCAAAAATGAGAAAATATATAGATATGCCATGGTGCTTTGGGAGCATTACATCAGAAATTGGTAATATTCCATGGCACAACATAGTATATATCGGGTACTGTTCCAACCATAAAGCAACTGATGTCGTTGCATGCAACCCATAGCTTACGAAGTTCATTTTTACTTCTTCAATTATATACAAATTGTTTAAGTTAGAAATTTATTAAGATCTTAAAAGTGACAAAAAAAGATTTTCTTTATTAGTTTGATAGCTAATCCAAAATCTAAGGACAGCTTTAATCTCACTAATTAGTTTGCTCCTCGACTTTTATCATTTACAACTGTGATAATGTTCATCTCATTAAGTGTCCGTGTTTTATAAATTAAAATTACTGAGTATACAAAAATATATTTTATAAATTTTAAACAATTTTGTACACGAGTACCAATAACGTCAAATGTTACTAAAGAAGAAATGGGGTGTTGGATGTGACATTGTGAAAATGATGTTACATTAGACATAAGATGGGGTTAGTAAACCTAATTATTATTAACAGAATGGAGCCAGCCAGGATTAATAGCCAAACACACAATGATGAATTCACTAATCAATTTTTATATTTGCATTTCTTTATTCAATTGTTGAATTTCTCACTAATTAGTTCCAATTTTGAAGAGTTAAATGAGTATTTAAAAGATATCGTACGGAGCACTTGAATATTTTCAATAATTAAATAGTTGAAGGATGCTTAAATATTTTCAATAACGTACTGAAAACGAATGAAGATGCTTAATTAGCTGTTCGAGAACAAAATTGCTCAAGCCTTGTTTGTGTTTTTCCTTTCAACATAACTGATGTGTGTCAAAATTGCAATATTATTAAAGTAGTTCAAATATTATCTCTAGATTATAAATTAGCCATACGAGGTACTTTGCATACGAGGCAGTATGCATACGAGGTACTTTGCGTACGAGGTAGTTTGTATAGGAAGTGCCCATTCAGAAAAAGGATGGGTCGGGTCATCATACGACCCGACCCGATAACCCAATGACAGATGGTCCATAGATATAATGACACATGGCAGTCATTTTCAGGTCCCAACCATCACATCATAAATAGTAACCACTTGAGCTTATAAATACCCCTCTACTAGTTCATTTGAGGAGGGGATTCTCTCTGAAAAATACCACCTCATATTCTATACGAGGTACACTGATATAATAGCTCTCTTTAATTTGTTAGAACTACGATAGACTTGATCCTAAGTAATTAGGTACGTAGACAACTCAATACACTTGAGTGCAGTCTATAATTTTCTCAAGAGATCGATTTGGTTCAAATTGACCCAACGAGATTTGAGCTAAATCAATAACTAATCGAACTTGAATAGTTTATTACTCGATAAGTGGTAAAAATCGATAAAATACACTTTAAAAAAAATCATGTTCCTCCGATTTGAACATCTAAGTTTGAGTTAGGTTGGATTAAGGATAATTGAGAAGGCAAATATAAATTTGAATCTTAAGAGTAATTCAAATTAGTTAAAACAAATAATTGAGTCAGGCTCAATACTATTTAGTTACAAACCTATGCGCATCTGGTCAATATTCGATTTAATTTGTTTCACAATTTTGAAGCAATTTTAATTTCCTTCAAATAAACTTCTTCAAATGTTTTTGGACCATCCTTTTTTATAAATTTTATTTTGCCATCCATGACCCATTTATAACAAGGAAATATGGTAAAGAAGTGAATTGGGCTTCCAGATAAATTAAGCCTAGGCCATTGTAATGGACTTCATTTCTTGTAGCTCGATTAATGGGTCAAATTCGTTGACCCGCAATTATTTTTAAGGACGATATTTTGGACCAAGAGCTCGATGTAATTCATAGCAAAAGAAAATAGCCATAAATTGTGACAATTGATAGTTATTTTTGTTGTTTTCGATAGTTTCGAAGATCAAAATATATGTTTTTATTTATGTCGTGTACTCGATTAAAAACATGTTTTTATATAGTTTATAATGTTTTTATTTTGCATTTGTTATCTACTTATTATTGATAAGAATTTAATAATTCTTATAGACATGTAAAACTTTAGCAACAAAATGCGAACTTTATATTGTATAATCATTCTTGCCGCTTTTTTTCTAACAAATAATGAAATTGAAATAAAAAATTCAATCTACATATTTTAGTTTAAAGAAGTAAACTTATATATATGTTCGAGAATGGTCAATGGAGTCAGGTTGTGTCCTGTTAATAATTTTTAAAAATATTGTATTCCAAACTTCGTATGTATGTCATATAGTCCCAGTGCTTTATAGGTTGAACCTATTAGACTTGTTGGACTTTCGTAATTGTAAATTATTACAAAAAATATTTTGCAAAATATACTCTATTAACTTTTTGAGCTACAAGAAAAATAAAAATAATGTCATTGACAATAACTAATTATTTATAAATCCATCAACGTTTTAGCATTAGAATTTTCATGGATCCAGGCATATTTGTACTTTAATGAAATGTTTCTAAAAAGAATAGGTGATTAAAGTACAAACAACATTCATTTCTATAAAAATACAATTTTTTAAAATACAGCTTATTTTCATACGAATGTGCAAGACATTCATTGTACTCGTTTTTATGCATAAAATGAGTTAATAGTAGGCAATAATTTATATTTTCGTCAATTAGTTTGCAGTTTTTTGATGGTATATTATTAATTAGTATTTATAAACATTAATTATGAATTCTGAATTTGAAATTATAAATAAGAATAATTTGTCAAATTTAGAGAGTACCATTTGCCAAGTATAAATTGAGATATGTAGTAAAATATATATGTGTTATCTGATGTGAAGTAGAAAAGCCCTTATTTCAAACTACAAACTACTAACCTTTAATTCCGTTTTCATTTAGGTCGCTAACTCGAAGTTTGGGTCAGATTCGAGCAACCTGAATGCAAAATTACACAGATTTTAGTGTTATTTGGACATTTATTCTATTCATTAGAGTTTTATTAATTTTATATCCCTATCATTCATTACAAGCATATATGGGTACAAAATCTAGAATCATGTAAAAACATATGCCCCATGTCTTGATGAAATAAATGTGCATTTGCAAAGTGCAAACATGTGAACAAACAGCTCATACAGGCCTTCCTATTTGCTTTTCTAGCTGGTGATCAGTCCTCTTATTAAAAGTCTTTAATTATTTTTCATTTTCATGTGAAAAGAATATGAACTAATTAATTATAAGTGAAATTATTATTAATCACCTCACATGCAAAAAGTGGAATATGTTTTATGCTTCAAGTTGTATCTTGTGAATAATAATACCTTTTATTCTTAAGAATATAATTTTCGTTGTTTTATATTTAAGTTAGTTCTATTCAATTAGCCACATTAGGGTTGCAAATTGCAGCTGTTCAAATCAAACATTAGTTTTTTTAATAATTATGAAGTTTGTAAAAATAGAAAATTTTGATCCAGATATCAAACCTACTTTCTATTCAGAATACAAGTTCCTATGAAAATTAGTTTTTTGAAATCCAATAATCAGTAAAATTGGAATCGGTCTTAAATATAATTTGGGTGGATGTAAAACCGGTCATTACGAAAAAAATCATCAAACTCGAGTGATCCAGTGGTTAGACCGTTCAACCAGTCCAAAACTGGTTGGGTCTTAAAATCAATCATATAAATTGAGGGTGTAATAATATATTCTTCGTTTATCCTCCTTTTTTCCATGTCTGCCGCCATAAAAATTCATAAAATTCACGTTGCTCTCAACTCTAATTCCGACATATATATACATATATCTTAATATAATATTATTTATACTATCGACATAAAATATATAGATATATAGAGTGAACATAATAAATATAGTTTTAAATTTATGGAATACATAATTTTTTTTTATATTTATATTTTATGATATTTCTTTATATTTTTATAATTATTTCTTGCATTATTATGGTATTACTAATTTGACCGCGATTGGCAAGTCGATTGAACCAATGTCTCCATCAATTTTTCAGCTCAAAGTTGGATGTTAAAACAGTGATGAAAACTCATCGTATGAGTTATTTCCAATCAAAATAATTTGTTTTTTCATATACTTATTGGCAACCCAATGGATTTCCAAATTAATCCATTTAGCCGAAAAATCAAATTTATTTTTGGCGGTGGTTAGTGCAGTTACATCAAACCACATTTAATATATACTTTGGAAAAGTATTAACTGAAATTACGGGATTAGATTAAGGATACTACATACAAAGATATGGTCCTTGGTCCAAGTTTCACACACAAAGCAAATTGAATGTTTGTTGTTGGTTTTTTTTTTTTTTTTTTTAATAATTGAAAGTTTGCTGGAAGAATGACGTCATCCCCTTGCCACCCTAATCCCATGATGTTTATTCATAAGAAAAACTTAATCATCATAAATTTGTTGTGGTGCAGTTGATCCAATATGTAACCTCTTACTAATAACATTTAAAATAGTACATAAGATAGTCATCAAGTAAGGTAGATAAATTTTGTTGTACGAAGGTTAAAAGAATTAAATTATTTGATTTTAACTTGATTAATTAAATCTCATTTGAGTTTTGATCGTTAATAGAAAAAAATACTTAAACCCAATTTATCCCTAAATTTAATCATACGAGTCCTAACAACATTAAAGTCTTGCAACAAAATATTCGTGGGAGGAGGGATTCCCTATTACCTATACTAAAAGCTATACATAATTGTTAAGTGTTATAATTAATGGGATTCATCCCGGGTGCGTGATGTTTTTAGATCATCACACGAAGAAAAACTTAGGGGACATCCTTTACAGATGGGGCTACGGCTAGTACCTATAAAGGAGGAGTTGTTTTTCTTCTCTCTTATTTATTTTTTTTAATCAGGTAAAAAAATGGTATATATGATCAAAATGTTCTGTACAAGTACTGGGCCATGCCCAGGTAAAACATCGCTTGAAAGGGTAGCCACAGATTTTGGCTCCTCAATCTCCAAAACAAATAGAAGGACAAAAAGCCCAAATGTTCAAAAAGTACAACAAAACAAGGGAATACAAAGTAGGTAGCTAATCAATGTATTCAAGCGTTTTGGAGTACCGATGTATCAGTCAGTAGATACAACAAAAGTCTTGCAATGAAGCCATCCATACCACAATGCCTTGTGTGAGGAAAAAACGGCTTATTGTGGCGTTGGGGACGTCCTCACTTTAAGATAAGGCTGCAGGTGATGGACAATTAAACCCGCAATGTCGTGCAAATGGTTGATGTCAAAGGTACCCGTCAAATACATTTAGTTTCATCTATGGCGTGCAACACGCCAAGCTCCCAGTTGGCGGCTCTTGTGTAAGATAAGGCCGATTTGCCCGAGCCTTACGAAGAGAGACCAAACTGTGCTCAGTCAATGTGCACGCGCAAAGGATTTAGGAAAAAGGTACCCGTCAAAAACATATGGTTTCGTCTATGGCTACCTTTGGTAGCCAAACAATGATGACATGCACATGCCAAGCTCCCAGTGGCGGCTCTTGTGTAAGATAAGGTCGGTTTGCCCGAATCTTATGAAGAGAGACCAAACTGTGCTCAGTCAATGTGCATGGAGAAAAATGCATGCAAAAACCATCCCTACCGCAATGCCTTGCAACATGCGAAGCTCCCAGTGGCGGCTCTTGTGTAAGATAAGGTCGGTTTGCTCGAGCCTTACGAAGAGAGACCAATCTGTGCTCGGTCAATGTGCAAGGTTTATGCGGCTCATTGTGGAGATGGCGAAAAGAAAAACGTCAAAACATAAGGTTGGCTTCCTCGAGCGATAAACCGAAGTCCAAGGACTTCAATCTTCTGCAAAAAAAGGAAGATACCATGAGTAGCACCTGAACATGTGGAGAAAATAACGAAAAATCAAGAAAAAACGAGAAGAAGCGCGCATATTTGACTCGGATGCCGTTGCACATCTATGAGCCAAGGTGCTCAAAATGCATCAAAACTCGGGGGTACATGGCAAAAATCACCGTGTAAACATGAGTTTTGATGCGACGAACAATAGCATCTAAATCAAAACCCTCACCCTCAAACATGTACCGATTCCGGGCGTTCCAAATAAGATAAACTGTGGAGGCAAGGGCCGAGATTTTGCTACGTGATTGCCAATTATTCCCACGGGCTTCCTTCTTGAGCCATTTGAGAGCGCTCTTAAGGGTGTTCATTTGACGATTTATGCCAATCCATTCCTTAATTTGGCACCAAATGTTGAAGGTAATGGGGCAGACAAAGAAGAGATGTTGGATAGTCTCCCGGTTAGACCCACAAAAAATGCATGCCTCATCGAGGTCCAAGTATGCAAGCTTGTCCCTAGTGTTCAAGCGCTCAAGAATGCAAAGCCAAAGGATAAAGGAGTGTTTTGGGGTAACCGAGGGACTCCAAATGGTCCCCGACCAAGGAACTCGCTCACCCTTAACTCTGAAAAAATTGTAGAACAAGCGCGAACGATGGGAAGGCGGCTTATTGCTCCATGATGCCAAACAAACTTCGGCTTCATTTGTCCCACCACATTGTTGAGCAAAGTTATTTCTAATTCGTAAAATGTTTTTCACGAGTGGGGAGTCCCTAGGCTTTGCAACCCATTCCCAAAAGGATTGGTTGCGAAGATAGAAATGGTGGATTCAACGATACCAAAGAGTATCTTTTTTGGCATGAATATTCCAAAAGTTCTTAGCAAGTAAGGCATCGTTCCAAACCCTAATGTCACGAAGGCCAAGCCCACCTTCGGATTTGGGCATGCACATCTTATCCCAACTGACTTTGGCTTTGCCAACACCCCCCCAAATAAAATTCCGGCAAAGTTGGATTACTTTGCAACGAACTTGTTCGGGAAGGGGCATAATTGAGATCCAAAAACATTTGACGCCTTGCAAAACCGAAGTTACGAGTTGGACCCGTCCCGCATAAGAAAGAGTGATTGCGCTCCAAACACAGATATACCTACGAATCTTTTCAAGTAAAGGCTCGTAGTAGATTGTTTTGAGCTTTTCAGCGGCTAGGGGAATGCCTAAGTAGCGGAAGGGCATAGATCCTCTCGAGAGGCCCGAGATATCTATCAAGGAGGAAACCTCTCAATCACCACACCCCGCGATGAAGATGTTGGATTTTGAAATATTCATTTCGAGTCCCGAGGTATTACCGAAAGTCTGAAGGCAAGACATGAGGATGTCGATAGACATTTCGTCTCCTCGGGACATAAACATCAAGTCATCGGCAAAGCATAAGTGTGTGATTTGGAGTGGTGCACACTTAGGATGGAAATTGAAGTTCGAGTCGCGAGTAGCTTGGTTTATCATGCGAGAGAGATACTCAATGCAAATGACAAACAAGTAGGGGGATAAAGGATCGACATGCCTAAGCCACGCTTTCCTTGGAATAGGCCATGAGATCATCCATTGATAGAGATGGAGTATGAAGGCGTAGAGACGCATTCCATAATCCATCCTACAAAGGACGGAGGAAAGTTAAGGCCAAGGAGCACTTCCCGAAGGAAGTCCCATGAGACCGAATTGAATCCCTTGGTGATATCAATTTGTATGATGCATCGAGGGGAAGACCTCGTGCGATTGTATCCACAGAGCAATTCATGCATCAAATTGATATTTTCCACCATATTACGTCCCTTCACAAATGCCGCTTGCGCTTTATCGATGAAGGAGTCCAAAAGGGGCATGATTCTTTTAGCTAGAATCTTAGAGATGATTTTATAAACCACTTTGCAACAAGAAATAGTCTAAAATCTCTCACGGAATCAGCATGGTCGGATTTTGGGATAAGAGCGATAATGGTATGATTGAGTTGCTTAAGAAAGGATCCCGAGGCGAAAAACTCCTTCACAGCATCACAAACATCCTCCCCCACAATGTCCCAAGAAGTCTTAAAAAATTTTAATGACAGACCATCGAAACTCGGGGACCTATCATTTCCAATGTCATTAAGCGCCTCCAAGATGTCAACATTCGTGACTTCTTTGGAAAGGTCCACCCAATGGACATTATCAAGAATAGGCCCCGAGTTAAGAATTGATGGATCGATGGGAGAGACATGAATTGGGCTACCAAGTAGAGATTTAAAGAATCCTACAAAGTTGCTCGCGACTTCCTCCAAGGAGGTGGTACTGGACCCATCACTTTGGACAATTGATGTGATGGAGTTGCGCTTAGCATTCCTCTTGACAATAGCATGGAAGAATTTTGTGCACTTGTCGCTTTGGATGAGGAAATTACATTTGGACTTTTGACGGAAAAAAAGCTTCTCGGCCTTAGCTAAAAAAAGGGAATTTTTGCGAAGGTCGGGCAAGGAGCGTTGGAGCTCCAAGTCATTTGGATTGTCATGGAATGATTTTTGCTTCTCTTTAAGCAAGGATTCGGCATTTTTTGCACGCGATGAGATATGAGAGAAATGGACCTCATTAAGGGTTTTAAGCGCCAGCTTCAACCCTTTGAGCTTATTGCATAACACAAATTGCTTTGTGCCCCAAAAGTGTCCATTCCAATTCTCATCGACCCTTTCGAGGAAGTCCGGGTGGGTTGTGAGCATGTTCCCGAATCTCCAAACAAACATCCCCGAAATTTGAGTGTCAATTAAGGACACAATGCATGAAGAGTGGTCGGACGAGCCCGGGGGAAGGAAGGATACCCGAGCATGGAAGTCTGAAAGCATTCAGTTATGATCGACCATCGCTCGATCTAACTTAGACCAAACTGTCAAGTTGTTCCAAGTGTAGAAACAACCCGAGAATTGAAGGTCGGAGATGCCTAGCTCATGACAACAGTTTTTCAAAGTCACGGATGTCATAGGGCGAGACAGCCGCACCTAATCTACGCTCGTCGGACTTTAGAACTGAGTTGAAGTCTCCCAAAAGAATCCAAGGGAGGGAGGACTTATCCTTGACAGAAATAAGATTTGTCCACAAGGGACGACGATTGGCAGGACAATGCAAACCATAAATGAAGTTGGCAAAACATGACCAACCCGTGACGGAACATGTAATGATGGTATGGATGACTTGTTCGTGCGTTTTAAAGACTTGGACCTTGACAAGGCAAGGGTTCCAAAAGATTGCTATCCTACCTCGATCACTAGTTTCAAGATGATGGAAACAATTCCAACCTCTAAGTTTCCTAGTAGCAAAGTTTTTGAAGGTGGATGAGGACGATTTTGTTTCTAAAATTCCTAAGACGCTCAGATTGTGATCACGGATGAGGCGATCTACCTCGTCCTGTCTGAGGGGTGAATTAAACCCCCTCACGTTCCATGATCCAATAATCATAAAGAGGGAGGTGGACCCGCCCCTTTCTTCTTAGGGGTGGGCCTCATCATATCCGCTTGCATCAATGCCTTTCCCGCACCGCCAATAGCAATGCCGGGTGGTATCGATGTGGAATCCTTCTTTTTATCTTGTTTTCCAACCATTTTGAAGGGGATTTCATTTGGGTTGGGATCAACGTACACTGTCTCATCGGTGCAAACGGGTGAGTTCGGGTTTTAGGGGCGCAATGTTAAATCGTTATTGAAAGGTGCGCTCGAGCACTCATCATTTGGTTCACAAATGGGTTTCGGGTTGAGTTCGGGATTTTTCTCACCCATTACGGATTTTTTTTGCTTTTTATCCTCAAGGACTTCATTTTCAACTTTGTTTTCAAGTACGGGTTGCTTTGATGTTCCATCCGCGGTAGTCATGTCGACATTCACCGATGGTTCATCGATGATTTTTGTTGTTTTCACAACATTTGACAAGGTGTCTTTTTTTTTGGCGGGCATTGGGGCGTTCTCAACTTTATTTTTTGGGCATTTTGAAAGCGGGTGCCCAATGACTCTACAAGTTGGGCAAAAGTTAGGTACCGCCTCAAAAAAAGACTTTTTGGTCGTAAAATTGACCATCGGGGTGACACATTTTTACTACCCGAACGGGTGGCTTGGAGATATCTACTTCAACTAGGATCCTAGCATAGGCAATTCTTTTCCTAGATTTGGTGAGAGAATCCGTTGCAATCGGAGTCCCCACCTTGGAAGCGATTTTACTAAGAATGGGCACCGTCCACCATTCGAGAGGGAGTCCCGGGAGAGTTGCCCAAACGGAGACTTCCGATACATCATCTTTACCAAAATGGAATCCTTTTGGCATAGGTTTTAGGATTAAAGAGTTTCCGAAGGCGGAGTATGGTCCTTCACTAAGGACTTTGTATCGGTCCTCCTCGGAGTGAAAACAAAAGGCCATCCACCCATGGACGTTGGAGAAGTAATCAAATGGTACTTTCTAAGATTTACAAACCTTGTCCATGAGTGCTTTTGTACCGGGGTGTTTCGGGGTGAAATATCCGACAAGGCCAAACCCCCAAACTTTATCAAGGTTATCTATCTCGTCTAAAGAGACCTTAATACGCTCATCCTCGATGAGGGAGTTGGATAACTTCAATCCCTCACTATGTTTCCTATTTTTGGGAAATAAGCTCTTGAATGTTTTCGAAGGAGGGTTGTTCGATGGCTTTTTCCCAATAGCTTTAGTGGGAGGGTTTGGTTTGGCATTGTCAATTTTTTGTTGTACATTTCCGATCATTGATTCGGAATCATAAGAGTCCACCTCTCCAAGTGTTCGGGACACACTTGGAGAGTGCTCGTCTCCAACCTTTACCTCCTCAACTACTCCAACAACATTATCAACAATATTATTATTAGAGGGGCCACACGAGGGGAGGGGTGTTGAGGGTATAGCCATGATACCTTTTGTCGCAATTTTACCTTTGGAGATGGCGGCATTGTGAAAAGGTGAATGTAGTTCATGATGTTCGAGTGGCTCATCATCACTAGTGTCGACATCTCTAAGTGAACGAGAGCAACTCGGAGTAGACCCTTTCACATCTAATGCCTCCTGAACAAGCTGAAATTTAGAGGTGGCCTTGGTAGAGGTTTTCGATGATTTGCTTCCATTGGCACTACTCAAGACCAAGGCATCAAGCAAAGGCTTGAAAGAGGCCTTTTTCTTTTTTCCCATAGTGACAACCAAAATCAAAAGCTAAGAAGGATAGCCAAAGATTTCAGATTGCAAGAGAAAAAGAAGCTGAAAAATCGCGTATGAACAGTGCAACCCTAAGAAACTTGGTCGAAATTTGTCCAAATCGTGTGATGATATAGGGAAAATTTGGTACCAAAATGATCCTTAGGATGCCAGCTACAAAACCCCTATGATAAACCAACGAAACCGGAGCAGAATCGGAGCAGAAAATGCAAAACAAGTGCGCTGCTATAGTGTGCGTCGGCTGCGCGATTTTGAGCAAGTTTTTTGCAAAATACAGCCTGAAATCTTGGAGTTAAAGGTTGAAATAGGTACCAAAATGCTCCTAGGGAAGTTGCCAACAATATTCAGGTGGCAATTCGTTCAGAAATTGGCTGAAATCGGAGCTAAAACCATGAACAGCAGCGCTGCTACAGTAACCCGCAACTTTGATTTTTTGCTTCAAAACCCTAGAAAAAACGAGCTAAGTGGGATCAAATGAAAGCTAATCACGTAGGCACCATGATGGTGGTCATGGGGAGCAAAATCTTGAGCTCCTAACCTACAAGATGTAGCAAAATCGAAAAACCCACAAAAAAGCTTTCTAGAGAGAAGGGAGAGCTTTGAATTCACTTCAGTTAGGATTATTTGAGTTCTCTCTTATTTAACATATGAATTGAGTTGTGTATTATGTTCTTATAGCTTTATAATTTTATTTATAATAAAAGTCTATGGTATGAAAGACCCAATAATGGGCTCTTCCCATACTCTCCTCGGACGACTAGACTGCTACGCCTAGCTTACCCGGTCTATTTTATTAATTGATTAATCAGTCCATTGATTAATTAGTTAATCCTGAATTATTTATTCTAGCTCTTATTAAATTGAACCTATTATTTTAATTATATAAACAAATAATCTAATTAATTTATGATTTAAGCTAATTAAATAAT
Organism: Verbascum thapsus; assembly: GCA_963669365.1. Classification (NCBI taxonomy): domain Eukaryota; kingdom Viridiplantae; phylum Streptophyta; class Magnoliopsida; order Lamiales; family Scrophulariaceae; genus Verbascum; species Verbascum thapsus. The sequence goes on along the minus strand of OY770107.1, from coordinate 4,240,393 downwards.
ATAATTAATCAGTATGTTCTTCTTAGATAATTTCCACATTCCATGTGAATTACAAGAACAAGAATGTCTCTACATATGATTTGAGAGATAACGTCCCATTTTTCTATAGCGCGATTTTTTAAGCTCTTGTTAATTGCATTGGGAGGATACTAAGGATATGGTTGTCACTTAGCCAGCCTAATGGAACCATATTATAACCCAGTTGACTTTGATATGACATGGTCATCACGAACCAAGTAATCAAAATTAACGCAAACGTTTAAGCTCTTCACTGACGTATCTCGACCGAGTGAGAGCCATGGAATGTCAAACTCGCAGGACTCGGTACTGTGTATGTGTCACACGTAAAATTAGAAACTACACTCCATGCCTGCATGAGTTAGTTGTACATGCTTTGGCCAAAGACTTCAAATTTCAATCATCTATGGCAGCACATGATACATATTCATTTACTACCGAGACAGTGAATTCTTATCTTCGTGATTTATGAAAGACTGCTACTTGCATTAAGAGAATCAGACTTTGAGAGCGACTCCACCTAAAGGTGATACGAGCATGACTACCCTAGTAACAGATTCATTACTACAACCACACCATCCATAATCCCTAAGGTCGAAAACCATGTGATCTAAAGTTCAATCATTGACAACCCAGAATAAAAACATGCGATTGGATTATGGCGAGACAATCAAGTCGAAACCTTAATGCCCTAAATTAAGTTTTTATAGACTTGTGAACCCGTTTTAACAGATCAAGTACTTGACACTTCGAATGCTACCTTTTTAACTAAAGAAATAGAATGTCTGCAATTTCAGAGACAGGTTGTTCAATATTTGTTAATGCCATAAGATTTACATGCAACAACTCCAAGCTTTTTATTAATAAATAATGTTTATATAATACAAGATAAAAGTGCCCAAACTTCCTATCTCGTTTGGTATCGAAGGCACTCACCCAACAATATTTTATGTTTTAGTATTCAAAGTGATATTGGACACTCATTGTTACTTTTATTTTAGCATATTTTAGCTCCAAATTTATGTACTGTTAAATATAATGATTCTGTATTGAACTTACTTTCAGTAATTTTTGAAGTTCCAAACCTAATTTTCTTAGTGAAACTCTCAACTAGCATCATGATGTCAATTATTGCTTTAAGTCTATGTAGAAGAATATTAGGCTAATGAGTTCTTGATTTAGTTGTAATATTGAACTCCTAATTAAGAAGACGTATTTGTTGACTTTTGAGTAATCTGAAAATATACCTGCTCTCTATTAGTTAATATATACGTAAATGGATGGAAAGAAACAATTATAGATAATAAGTAACAACTAATCATTGGTGAAAAATAGGAGAGATCACATTGATCGTAATTTCAGTATGTCAAATGGTTACCAAACTATTGCATTTCATTTAAGTAAAGTTTTTATAATTAGATACTACCTTACTGCATATATTACCTAGCTAATCATAATTACGTTTATGTTTTATAGTTTCCGTAACATCGACATTAATGGAGAAGAACGTATGACACATAATTTCTTGGGCCTCAAGTTTGCCTGTAAAGTTAGATTAAATTTGTAACTCTAAAATTTAGAGGATATCGATATTTAAATTTTATGAAAGAAAATATAGGAGAAACCATTGTTAAAAGAATAACAATATCTACAATTTACAAACACAAACTTTTTAACTAGTTAATTAATAAAAATAAAATTTTAAACTTAACAAATTTTAAAAGCTTAATAGCAAAATTTGCTTCTATTCTTTTTTGCCAATAAAAACAAACATGATAAAAGTGGTAATTCTTTCATATCATTCATGATTTTGTAGTCGTGCACTCATGCTACAAGCGTCAATTATTTTATGACGTCTACATTGTTTTTGAACTTGTAATTTAATGACTTTCAACATACCCTTCAAAGTTTTTTAATTATATAGTCTTGATTTAAATAATATTATTATTGAAAGCCATGATCTGATTCATTTTATTATGAAATAAAAGACATAATGATAAATATGATTGTATAAAATATCAATGAGCTTGAAATGACAAATGGGCTAGTGATATGTAATAATTATAATACAATACATTAGAAAGCAATATTTTATAATAAAAATATCTCATACGCCTAATTAATTATAACGTAGAAGTTTAAGTGTCTTTCTTAATTTAAAAACTCCATATTCCCTTATAATCAACATTCCCAAGAATCTATAACATTCTTAATTGACAAAAGTGGTTGAAAGAATATAGTAGCAAGATACATTCACCAAGTCTCATTCAAAATATTTTTTGTAGGGCCTCTCTCAATAAAATCAAAATACTAATGCCCCACACGTTTGATCTTAATTTTAAATCCCATAACGCCCCCCATAAATATCATTTCCAATAAAGGCAATAAAATCATCCAAATTCCACTAAAAAACACATCCCACTTCTTATAAAAAAAATCAATATTATATCGAGTTTATTGAATTCAGTATATTTAACACGGAATATTTATAATAGATTGACATTTATAAGCTATATAAATATGTCATATTAAATAATTGACTTTATTACACTCGAAAATATCGAAATTGCCAATCAATCCTATTCAATTCAAACCCCCTTAATTGCCTCTCCGTGTGGACCCATTTTCATCACCCCAAAAAATCAGCATTCCATGTTGATAGTCGATACAACGTTATCCCATACAACACTGGCCCATTATTACTTCTTCACATGCACTTGCCACATCATACTTCTTAAAAACCTTTCAATATAGTCCTCTTTATTTCCTATAATTATGAAAACACCCTCTCTTGGTATGACTTTAGGTCGACCAGGTTTTGTTGAGGTTTTAAAAGTTTGAAAATGACATAAGAGTTAATAAACACTCAAAATTAAATTAAATTAAGGAGCTTATAAGAACTCCATAACAAAATATTAGAAATCATATTTATTCTCTAAATTCATAGCAAACTTTTTAGTTTGATTATCTTAATTACTTAATTGCTATTATTTGCACCATGTAAACCTTATAATCTTATTTTATCTCAATGCATTTTAATCACAAAAAAAATGAAATAGATTGTAGCATCTTATAAATTTCAAAAATATCTTGTTAAATGTAATAACTTATAAGATAATTTAAATATGTTAAATCAAACACCTTCTAAAGTGGCATTGACACAGTAATATAATTTAGCATAAATTATCGCATCAATATAAAACTGATTATTGAGCATTATTAAATAATTAAGCACGTCAATGGATCTTCTTAACGCGATTACGAGTTGTTAATGACACTATGTTCCATAATATGCTCATTAACATGTGTTTACATAGAAATTTGGATGGGAATGAAAAGTTTAACAATGTATTTTAGTGATCCATTTTCTTCGAATTAATTAAATAAACAAAATCTAGTCTAGATCTATGCTTAATAACCGGACTAAATTACCTAAGCTGCTCTAATTGATGACCACGTATTTTGTTTCTCATTTACTTTTACCAAACTATTGTCAATTAGTAAAAATAGCTAAGGCCATAGATTATGTTATTGTCCAAAAAGGTTGAATCCCCAACCCCAAGGGCCCCCATGCCCCGGTCTGACAGAGCTATGGAAGGAATATATCATGGTAACTCAGCCAATCACAGGGGCTAGACCAATGCCCACTGCGCACAAGGAGCCCCCTCACTTGAGAGGTTGCTCCCACACTGCTGCTGATGAGACTCGATCCTTGGTCATTGTCCAAACTTCACCCTTTTGTGACCAACTGGGCTGCCCATGCGAGCCATAAATTATGTTATTATAATATCTGGGTTGATCTTAGTTCTAGGATGTGATTAATTTATGCCATACTATTACACAAATAAGTGGAGAGATATTATTTTATTTCTGTATTTACCCTTTAAGTTAAATATAATGTAATTACATAAATGTATAGATATAAAAAAAAAATTGAAGAGAAAACTCATGTACTATTTTTTCAGAAAAACTAAATTCCATGTTCCTATTTCACCAAATATATAAATGTTTATCTATTTTGATAAGAAATGATTAGTTTCTCATTGATTCTTAATAAATATTTAATTTCCACTCCTTTTTTTTTAAATGAATTGTTTCATGTAAAACAATGAATCATAGGGCTTCACTCAAACATAAATGTTGATAGCATACACATATATTTATGAGGGTTAGTAGTACTAACGTGGGGGATTCTTGCAATATTTGATAATATGAGGAGCAGTCCGAAATTACAAGAAATCCGGGGGTGAGTTACAGTATTAATATTATTAGTGTCAGTGGAAATACAACTAGCAAGAATAAAAGCCAAAAAACTCCATTGCTGGTTCAGAATATTCGCACATACACATGGAGAAGCAAAACTCAAGCTTCAACAAGGTAAAATTGCTGTGCAGTTATGGCGGCAAAATCCACCCTAGGCCGACGGATCACCAGCTCTCCTACGTCGGCGGCGACACCAAAATCCTCGCCGTCGATCGGAACGTTAAATTCTCCGAGATCGTAGCCAAGCTAAATTCCCTCTGCAACAAAAGCGATAATATCGAAATTTCGATAAAATACCAGTTGCCGGGGGAGGATCTGGACGCTCTGGTCTCGTTAATCGACGACGATGATGTGAGCCACATGATGGTTGAGTACGACCGCATGCAGAGGATTTCTACCAAGCCCGCCAGGCTCCGTCTCTTCGTTTTTGATATATCGGGTACGGTTACGGTTACGGGTCCCCCTCCTAACCCGGACTATTTGTTCGGGTTTGATAAGGAGTATCAGCCTAGCAATGATCCACCGTTGGATCTTTTGCAGATTCCGGGTATGGTTTTGCCCGAGAATTACGGGTTTCATGGAGTTAGTGTGAACGCGACGGCGGCGGTTTACCGGGTACCGGGAGGAGTGTATCAAAATGGATATGGGGTTGTGCCGGGTATGGGTAATGGTAACCGGGAGCAGCCGGTGTATAATTTTATTCCGGTTATGCCACCGGTTCAGGAGCAGAGAATGATGGACATGAAGGTTAATCAACGTAATTTTTGACTCTGGTTTTTTTTAGTGGATTTACTTTTGGAGTATATATAATTATATATGAGTCGGTATATATTTTCTGTTCGATTTTACTATTTTTCTCTATTTATTTTATATTTTAATTGTTTTCCAGTTTAGGTTATTTGTGTTTTGAATTCGTTTGTAAAGTAGTGGTATTTGTTAAATTAATGTTAATTGATTGTGATTTAAATTGCTATTGCCAAAATAATGTTTAGCTTTTTGTTTATAGAGTATTGTCTATTTAGTTCAATTCGTTTCTGGGCTTTGATTATTTAGTCGCAAATGAACATTTTCACAATAAATAAATATGATACCATATGTTTACTGATATATAAGGCTAGCATATATAAAATAAACAGTACACTGGTTTATGTACATATTCTTTATACATAAGTGTTAACTTAAATTATAAAATATGTGAATGTAATATACAGAATTATGATGTCCAATATACTTATGGTGTAGTAGATACAAGTTTCTTTATGATTTTCCAGTTTTGCATGCCATATAAGAGAGAGAAAAAAAGGGTATTTTAAATCCAAATTATTATATTAGTTACTTCAATGTTTTACAATATCTATAATTTGAGTAAAACAATAAAATGTTAACAAAGAAATTTATTTTATATATTTTTAAACAAAGTTACATAATTATTTTTAGGAATACAAGAGGGTAATATACATTTTTACCCAGCCTCTCGACATATATGATTATATGAATTTATTATGTACATTACTTTTTTGAAAAATATTAAGCTTATGTTTGTCTTTGGTTTTTGGTAAAAAGAAAAAAGTAATTATGCAAATATTTGGCATATTTCAAATGATAATGTTTTTATTTGCCTTTTCTTTGAGAGCCAAATTGGCAATCCAACATAGCATAAGATTGCAAATATTTAACTTTTTACATGCAATGTTGTGTAATTATCCAAGCGTATACTTCACCAAGAGGATAATTTATCCCAATAAATGACCTTTAGGCCCAATTGGATGGCATCTTTATCTCAAAGAATTTTTTTTCATGATAAAAACGAGAATAATAATTGTAAGGATTAAAAATGTAGTTTGAGAAGAGAGTATGAATGAGGTTTTTCTGAAGAAAATATGTAATGATTATGGTTGATATGATATGTTTTTTGTTGAGAGAAATTAGTTTGAATTGATATTTATATATAAATTTTATTAACAATTTTTAGTAAAACTAATCAATTTAGACACAAAAAAATATTCACAATGGATCTTATTTTAAATGTCTCGTCATTTTGCATTAGAATATGTAATTAATTTAATTTTTAGAGTCAAAATATAGCCAAAAAAACCTTATTGTTATTTGTAATAGTAACTGTCAATTCATAAATAGTAAAATTTATTTTTTCTCTTTTTCTTTAAGATTTTTCATAAAAAATTTTAATTTTGAAAGATTTTTTTTTAGAGAAATTTTGTGAGATGACAAACAATTGAATTTTATGAGATTTTTTACTCTGAAATAAATTTTTTGGGAGAAGACTTGTCATCCAATTGGGGCCTTAGAATTTTTTGGGAGAAGACTTGTCATCCAATTGGGGCCTTAGAAGTTGCTTCTAAGTTAAATTCTATTAATTTGATGGTGAAATGAACCATTTGTAGTATAAAATAATGAACTCATCTTGATCTAAAAGAATATAAGTATACTTTTTTTTTTGGATGACGGGGGAAACCCGCAGCCGCTACCCTTTCGGGCGCGCACTAGGTAAACCTTGCTCTTGTGCAATAGCCTGCAAACCATACAAGAGAGTTAAACCAGCCTAGGTTGCCCATAACTGACAGGCTCACAGTAGAGAAGGCATTAGGCATTCCCAAAGTGGGATTCGAACCCGTGACCAAGGCCACAGAATTCAGATGCCCTACCAACTCTACCAGGGGTTGCCCCCAGAATATGAGTATACTTAGTTGTACTCTATGATGCACGGACACGGATACGGTAATACTAATACAATACGATATGGATACGAAATATAGAAATTTTTAAAATTGTAGGATACGATACAATAAGGATACGATGATATATATTATAAAAATTTGAATTATTTTACTATTCTCATTAATGAATTTCATATTCAATTGATTGTAATAATTACTAAATATATAAAACTTCTAAAAATAATAATCATAAATATAAGCAATAAAATGATCAAATAGTTCGATCAATCAAAACAGAATTACTAACTTTTTAATTTTATTTTACACGATGTATTTATTATTCAATGTTCATATTTAACATAAAGACAAAATATATAAAACATTATAAAAATATCCCTAAATATTAAATAATTTACTTGAAGAGCTTAAGGTGGAAGGAGATGATTCGATCATAATTACAGAAAAAAATAAATTTTGATCATAGTTGCAGTGAAAAAAATTGCAACAAATAAACACCAAAAGGTGGAATGAGGGTTTCTGGTTTCTAATTTCAATATATTTTCAATTAATCATTGATTTTTCTTTATTAAACTATGCTTTTTAATTTATAATTTTCAAGGACGACCACTTTCAAATTAAAAAAGAATGAAATTTTGACAAAAAAATATTAAATAATTAAAAAACACACACAACCGTATCCGGACCGTATCGAATACTCCTATATTTCGTATCGGATACCGTATCCTAATTTATTTTTTTCGGATACTTCAAATCCATATCCGATACGTATCCACCCCGTATCCGTATCCGATACTGCACGAGGTGATTTTTCGGAGTATCCGTGCATCATAGATTGTACCACTTTGATGCCTAATCTACTATATAATTAAACTGGATAACTTTTAATTTTCAACCACTCCACAACAATTAAAGAAAGTATTATCTGATTTTCACATTTTGTATTGATCAAGCCTGTTATGCTTGTCAACAATGATTTCAAGACTACCAACAAATTTGTGAAAAAAGATTTTTAATTTCATCAAAATAGTGGTCTACATCCAAAAATGGGTTAATTAATTCAAAATCTACATGCAATAGTAGAATTTCTTTAGTCAATGCAAATTCCTTTACATTGAAAAAAAAAAGTCTTTTTACAAAGCACCCAATTATGTTACTTTAAAAATGTTAAAAACAATTGTTAAAATAAATAAATATAATGTTCTCAATGTTTATCTTAAACTCTACGTGAAACCTCATTTTCGTTAGAAAATGAGCGTGTGTTTTTTATCTTTTTTTACTTTTGTTAACATGTTAATTTAGTATTTATATCTTTTTCGTACGTTTTTAAAATCTTGATGGTGTTATCCTACACAAAAATGCAAAATATTTTCTTCTAGCTTTTAACATAAAAATGGATATCGAAAAAACCTAGAAATAAATATGGCGACCACAAGTTCTTTCACCTAGGTGTACCACACACAAATATGCTTGAGTTCCAGTTTGAAAAACTCAATTGCCATGAAAATACATTTTGACAAAATTAAACATTTCCATTAGTCATCTAGTTGGTATATAATTTAGGGAACAAAAAGTGTGTTGCCAACCTTACATATGAGAAGAAATGATGAAATGAAGAAAGTTGAGTCTTCAATGACATAAAAGGTCAAAAAAAGTAATGTACCCATAACAAAGCTGGCCTGGTGTAAAAATAATAATAACTAAAGAAAAATGCAGTTAATTATTAATTTCTTTTGAAATAAATCAAGATATCTTTTGTGTTTTTCTTTTAATCTATACTTTTTTTTTTTGTGTAAGTAATATCTTTTGTGTTATTTACACAAGCATACGTGTTCCCTTCTTCTTGTAGCATATTAATCTATCTTATTACCATTCTCCAAAAACTACATTCTTTTCTATTTTCATTTTGATAATTTCATATAACCAAAAAGGGTTTTGGAGTTTGTTAGGAAGGGAGAAATGAATGAACCACCAAAATATGCATATCCTTATCCTGCTCAAGGTATTTACACTTTTTTTTTCATCCCTATAATTAGTATATTTAAGCCATAGATCTTAACTAAAAATATTATAGTATTTTATGAAGTATTAACATTAATTATATTTTCATTATACTACATAGTTGTGATAATATGAATTGTTTCTATATTATCGAAAAGGTCAATATCAAGGGCCTCCAGTAATGGCACCACCACAATATTATGCTCCACCTCCTCCCCGCAGAGAACCTGGTTTTCTTGAGGGATGGTCAGTAATATCATATCTCTCTCTCTCTATATATATATATGTAAATGTATATATATGTATATGTATATGTATATGTATATGTATATGTATATGTATGTATATGTGTTATAATTGTGATTAATCTTGACTGCAGTGTTGCTGCTTTGTGTTGCTGTTTCCTAATTGATGAGTGTTGCTGCGACCCATCCATCATCTTCATCTGCTGATCATTAATTAACTTTGCTCATTACTTATGAATTATGATAATTCAAATTGCATGTATTTTTCTGTGTTGTGTACCAAAATCATTGCTTTTAATTCTCTCGACATTATATAATCAGACATAGAAGTGTAAACGAGTCGAGCCTAGTAAAATTTTCATGTTCAAACTCAAGTTCATTTATATCTGTTTGTTTGTGGAGAAGAGTATCCAACCAGTTGAATTTGCAACCTTTTTTTATTCCAATTTTTTGTTTCTCTTCTGGACGCTCATATCATTCTTGGGCCTTTTTTAAATAGTTACTCAAGTTCACTGTATATATATAAGGATAATTATATATGTATGAACTAAAATGATTAAAGTAGGAGTATAACTTAGATAATTAAAGATCATCACATATATTTATATATAAAGTACTTATATTTTATAGTTGTATTCAATATGGTCATCATTCACGTATGCAAGTATTTGGATGACCTTTACATTTGTGTTTTATTGCATATAAATTTTACATTATCTAATTTCTTTTATTTTAATAAGAAATTATGTTTACATAATTATTTGTCTGAATAACCATAGTAGATTAGAAGAATTATTGAAATATATTTTAAAATTGTAATTAAAGTTCTTTCTAGTCTTTACAATTTACATCTTTTGAGGTGCGTAAATTGACCGGCACCCATATATAGTTTATTTTTCCAACTGATTTGTCTTATGTGGAAAATAATTAATATAGTAGGGGGGTGGTTTGCAATTGGACTGGAATTATTCTATTGGTCCCTACCATCTTTGAATTTCTAGGCTTCACAATAGTAACAGTACTATTTCATATTAACTATTTCTATTCTACAATTTGCTGGTGAATTGTGATGCAAATTTACTTTTTATTTATATGTTTTTGTAAATGCTAGGAAATATAATTATGCAATTAGAGAGTTTATATATACTAAAACAATTCTTGCATATACAAGTGTATACTAAATTTGGAACAAACTTCGGATCAGCGTATTCTCACTCATATTTGAAGAGAACCCTCCAAGTGATGAATTATTAGTGAACTAACAAGAACACATACATTTGCAAATAAAAAAAACAATATAGTCTAAATTTCAGCAGGAAAAACTATGAATTGTAATGGAATTGCAAGTATTGAGTAAAAAAAATTATAAAATTATTATCATCAACAGAAATAACAGACAAATAATACGCTTTAAATAGCTAACAATTAAGGCAAACTACAAAAGCAAAATATAAATAGATATAGCAAAGAAAAAATCACCAGAAATTCGATGCAAAATACTCTTAATCTTCTTATTTCGGGATTGAAGTAATGGTGAATTTCCATTATTTATAGTGTCGCATTTGAGCAACAACAACTAGGTCCCGTCTAGGAGATGGTAGTACGATATTACCATTACGTTTGAACAAGGACAAGTTAGACTTAATGTGGGTTTGGCTAACTTATTTTTTATTTGCTTATAAGACTCAAACATCTTATTTTTTGGTCTTAAAAGCTCTTATTTAAAAAAATTATCCAAATACTTTTAAAGAGCTTATAAGCTCTCAAACATCTTATAAGATGTTTAAAAGTGCTTATAAGCTTAGCCAAACACCCTCTAAATCTAGCTTTTAGTTAAAACTCGTATTGTTTTCATATAATATATTTCCAATGCATTCCATGCATGTAGGTATGTATACTCGAAATAGAACAGATAAAGAAACCTTTATAACTAGCTCAATAAGATGTTACCAAAATGAGAGTGTATACATACAACATAGGAAGCCTTTCAAATTCAAATTACCTCATGAATCTTCCGAATTATCACTCGTTTCTGTGTTGGTACTTTTCGCCAAGTATTCCTCTTCAATTGTTTCTTTCAGTATAAAAAGTCTCTGTATCACAACTGGTTGACTCATTTTCTTGGCCTCTCTAATTTCAGTCTCTTCTTTGTTGAGATGGTAAGCATCAACCATGATCTTAATCCACTTGTGCAGCTCTTTAGGCGTTCTAAAAAGGCCAGCAACATTATGTTATAATGCACTCAAATATATATATATATATTCTGTTTTGTAATTATGAAAGTTTTTATGTATTTACGTGTATATAGCATTTTGTTCTTTGATATCACGTTCTTCGTCACCAGGGGAGAATGCGGTCGCTAAAGCTGAGAACCTCTCTTCAGGATCGGTGATGTTCAGTAGAATCTTCAGCAGCTTAATTTCTTTCGGTACAATACTCCTTAAACTACTCTGTGTTGCCTTATATAGACGGTACATTATGTCTTTCACCTGTAAAAAATGAGCATATTCTTGAGCAAGTGTAATGATATTACAAGAAAATCCTGTTTCAAGCCAAATGATGAAACTAACCCAAAATGAATACAAGTAAATTACATAAACAGATTTGAAGGAGTATATTCAATTGATTGCAAAATGCTTTTCAAACTTTAGATTGTGTGGTATTCTTGTTTGTCTACTTTTTCAATCAATTGAGCTTGTTCGAAAGGCTAAATTCTAGGCTCTCAAGAAATTTCATAGGCTTGCATATCAGTACAAACATCACATAAAAACGCTTTAAAATAGTAAACATCACAATTAGTGTAACAGTTTACACTCATTGCTTGATCAAGCCTGTTGACGTTAAATAAGAATGTCCATGTTAAAGCTTTCATTTCTTTGAAGCAAAAAATTAAAATGGCAGAAAATGGGTATAATGAAAAAAAAAAATCAAACTTCAGATAACACCAAGTTTCACATCTCATTTTTAAACATGATGCTCCTCATGTGCATTAATAAGCTATATGAAAAAAAAAAAAAAAAAAACCACAGCTTATCAGGCAATCAAAAACAAAAAGAAAACTGTGATACCTCATTTTTCATAGTAGGTGACTCCTTTGCAGATGCCCAAGCACTATTTATCAATAGAATCAAGGACGAGTCAAGTTCTTTTGCCTTGGCTAGGCTTTTGATCTTCTCACATGCAAAATCTACTGAAGGGGAATTTAAGATGTCATCAAATTTTGCCTGGGCAGTGTCTAAAGTATCCACAATCTCCAGAGTGTTATCAAATGCACTCACAGCAGCTAAGCATCTCGTTCCTAGTCGTGCAACCGCTGCACAATCAGAGGAATTTAGAAAGCTGAATCGAATTGAATTTGAACAAGGAGAATATGCTTTGTAGATAAGACCAAGAAGTAATTTAATGTATGAAATTTAGGATTGATAACAAAAATTGTCGACTAAAATTCGGAATATGGAAAGTTTAGATATGTTGAAAATATTATTCCGTTAATGGCCTAAACCACTTATTTGCAGGAAACAATATGAATGTTTATATTCCATAAGAACAACTTAGTTCCTCACCTTGGTTTATTCTCTCCTTTCTCTTACATTAATTACTAATGTTTATCCAAGTTGCATCATATCCTGATTACACAAGTTCACATGAACCCTTTTATAAGATACACCAAATCTTGTCTATTGCCTAAATAAAACGACCTTATCCAGAAAAAAAAAAGGTTTGACAATCTCTCACATTTGTTAGACATGATAAAAGGTAAGGAAACAAAAAAAATACCATCTCGGTCCTCCAAGCTGTCATAAGTTTCTGAAACCAAGGTAAGATGGCGAAAGAAATCTCCTGTAAAATCCCTCCGTCGCTTTGCTACAATTGCATTTATGTCCATGGGATTATCTTCTATCTCTTTAAGAAGCTGCGCATGCTGTTCCATTTCATCGTCAATCTGCAACATTCATGTTTGATCAAGATAGAGCCAAGAGAAACTCTTAAAGTGTAACACATGTTCTAATTCTCATAACTTATTGCCTCAATTCTCAATTACTTTACCAAATTTGAGATTGGATACTTTATTTCATCCCAACAGGTGTGATTGTAAGAAATCCACAGATACACCACAACCAAACTTCATATACTATGTAGTCACAATGTTATATACTACAATCTGTTAAGAACAAAACCATATTTTGGAAAAGTATAATCACTTGAATAATCCAAACACATAAAAAGCATAAATTCAGTACCTTTCTAACTTTTCTGGACAAGTCTATAAGCTTGTGCTTTAATTTAGGATCTATTTCGGCATCGGCCCTCATTGCACACCGATTATAAAACCTGTCCTTATACTTGTTCCATTCATCTCTGAAAACTAAGTATTTTTTCCAGTCTTTGGACTTGGGTTTCTCGTTTAAGAAAACATCGATTATCTTGTCACAGAATTGGGTTATGGTGTACCCATCCGCAACTTCAACTTCCAATTCGGACTCTGCTTGTGCTGCTGCAGTTGAACTAAATTGCAAGGGCCCTGTATTGAAACTATCAAAACTTAACAAAAGGGAAGGAAATTATTGAATAAAAAGACATAAAAAAAGGTAAGCTCACCCGTGGTTGTTCTTGCCAATTTTGTACAGGTGGGGCTGTGGAAATTATTGAAAACAGGGGAAGGGGATACGGCTGAGATTTTGAAAGAATCTGAGGCTGATTCTGTACGGAATGAGAAGAGAGTGGCGGTCAAGAGTGATAATTTTCCGGCCATTTTTATTGCGTCGATAAGATTATGGAGTTTGTTGAGCCAAATTTTGCTGATAGTAATGTGATGACACGCCAAACGACGTCGTATTTTTGGTTTGTTTCCCAAAACCCATTTTAAACCCCTGGCCTTCCCGTCTTCACAAATCACAACCAAGCCCTTCTCTTCTATTAATACGAGTATGTAGCTCGTATGCACGACTTATAATTGATATAGTACAACATCGTACTACAAACTAATTATAAAACTAATAAGAGATAGATAGTATTTAAATGATTATTAAAATTTTAAAATTTGATTGTTATTATTATTATTGAATTAAATCATCTAATCAATATTAATTGATAATTTCCAATAAGAGTAGTTGTACACAAGAAGATCAATTTTTTTTTTGGATGACGGTAGAAATCCGCAGCCGCTACCCTTAGGTGTGCGTACTGGGTAAACCTCGCTCTTGTGCAATAGCCTGCAAACCATACAAGAGAGATAATCCGGCTTAAGTTGCCCATAGCTGCAGCCGCTACCCTTAGGTGTGCGCACTGGGTAAACCTCGCTCTTGTGCAATAGCCTGCAAACCATACAAGAGAGATAATCCGACCTAAGTTGCTCATAGCTGACAGGCTCATAGTAGAGAAGGCAATAGGCATCCCAACGGTGGGAATCGAACCCGTGACCAAGGCCACAAGGTCCAGTTGTCTTACCAACTCTACCAGAGGTTGCCCCCAAAAGAATCAATTTTTACTCTCCAATATTTTGATTAGATTTGCATAAAATTACTTTCAATAATAACTTCTAACTTCTTATTTTAAAATGATCAAGAAACTAATTTATATCAATATAACTTCCAATAAAAAAACCTTTTCAATTTAGACTAAAATCACTATATATAATTCCCACGCAAGCATGGTGAAGGAAAGTGCCAGTTTATCTTCCACTTCATCATATCATTCTACGCATATGTCCGTCTCCAATTAGTGTATATTTTATAATGTAAGGTTATAATATTAAATATTTAGAGTAGTATTATGATTGCTAATCATGGGCATGGCTCAGGATGTAGTAACATTTCAGTAAAGGAGAAATGGGATTCATATCATTGTTTCGTTCATAAAACCATATATATAGATATGTATAAGCATGCCAGAGCCGTCGATTAAAGGAAAAGTCTACGCTTAATTTGTCCGAAATGCAATGAATTGTACATGAACAGCCCATAATAGTCCTAGAAAAAGCAGGCTAGCAGCATTAACATTATGGGGGTCTAATGAAAAATCAATTTCTTAAATAAATTTTCATCTTTAGGGCCGGGCCACCATCAGGGCAAATATGACCTTTTAACACAACTACAATTCAATGCAAAGTTACGCGACTTGCAATAATCCATTGTGCCTTAGCAGTGCCTCAGGTGAGGGTTCACGCCCCCGAAATTCCACAAACACCTGAGCAACCAACCAACCAATTTAGCAGTCAAAAATGACACCCCAAAAAACAAATAAAAAATCCAATCACCCATAAAGAAGTGTTCTTCAGTTTTACCTGAAGTGGTGCTTTTCCACCTCCAAGAGCAAGTACCGTTTCTCGGAATCTCTGTCCAGTTTCCTTTACCGCCTGTTGCACCCCACAAGTCAGTGAATTACAACTCCAGGAATCATATGGGTTACAGATGGATGTATATCTATAGGAATATGTAAAGCTAGGGGTGTCAATTTGGGTCATATATATATTTGGACTCAAACCAAACTAAATTTTCATTGGGCTAGTCCTAATACTTAAGCATTTTAGTTCTAATTGGGTTGGCTTTTAATAATATTTGGGTCCAATTGAGTCTAAATTGGGTCCAGCCTATTTTCCACTTTGAGTCAATAATCTACATTTTACACTTTACATCAACTCCTTACACCATTTTGATTCATCATGGGTCCACTTTGGGTCTTTGTTGGGTCCAACTATAATGCATATAATGCATATTTTTTGACATTGGACCCAACCCAAATGGACTCGACCCAAACCCAACACATTCAACCCAATTGCCAACCCTGTGTAAAACAATTAATACCTCGTCATTATTCAGTCCAACATCTTCAAAGGCTGAAAAAGCATCAGCTGACAAAACCTCAGCCCACTGCACAAATTTTAACATCAAGTTGTGATTTGATTAGCATTTGCACCAAAAAAAGCAGTTCAAGGACAAATAAATGGTAATAACTAGAAAGCACAGCTGATCAATGTAACATATTACCTTATAACTGTAGTACCCAGCAGCATATCCACCAGCAAAAATATGACTAAAACCGCAAAGGAACTTATCATCTGGAAGTGGAGCAAGTACTTGCGTTCTTTCAGATACCCTTCTGTCAACATCATAGATCGACTCTGACCCACCAGGGACATACTTTGTGTGCAAAGCCAGATCAAGAGTTGCAAATCTAAGCTGCATTATGCAAAGACAGAAAATTATAAATTGGAACTTTCATGTGGTTAGAGGATCAATTTAACATAGTAGAATGTCTAATAGTGTAAGAAAAGGAAAACCTCAATCAAGAAACAAAATAATCAATTTCCAAACGCTTATTATATTTGAAATCCTAAACATTCACAACATTAAGAAGAAATCTTTAGATGAAGAGTTAAATGCATCAATCATAAGATAATATTCCATGACCGTGAAATCAATAGAAATTTGATACAATCAGAAGTTCAAAAAGCTTTATATGTATTGAAACATTATGTGTTTACAATCTAGGCCAGAAAGATTTACTGTCCAATTGATCACATCCAAGGATAAGATAACCACAACTATAATCAGCAATATGTTGAATACCTAAGTTGGATTAGCTCAGACTACGGTTATTTTAGCCCAATTCTCCAATAACTAGATGAGCAGTAACTGGTTAGGTAGTTGGAATTCAGAACAGAAAATTTCTTCCTCTTTTTAGATTGGCTGCTACAGTGCCTTTTTCATAACAATTCAATGACCATTAACTAGAAAGGAAAGACAAACACTCTTCAAAATAGCTGGCTACACGCATACAGTATACCTTCTCAATCCACGTAAACACATATCAATGAACTAGGGGTTAATGATTTCAAACTAAAATTATGTTAGAGCAGCTTTTATACCTCATTGATTACAGAAGAAAAAGAACTTCATCATGTAGGGCAAAGAGAAGGAATAAATCAGGACAATGTTAAATAGCTGTCATTAACAAAATGCAGAAAGTCCGGGGGATGGAATGGGGGGGTTAGGGGTGAAGATGCACAAACCTGTCGCAGACTCATAGTGCCGGCACGGAAGGTTCTAGCAGCAAGAAGCTTCTTGTATATATCATCTGGAATGCTTTCTCCGGTTTCATAATGCTTACCAATACTCATCAAGGTATCTCTGCATTATGCATACAGAAAAAGGATCTGTCAAATTACCACATAAAATGATGTTCAAACAATTAAAATCTAGTCTCAACAATCTGTAACACCCTATCTAGTACAATGATTTTGGTGAGGTAAAGATAACATTGAGAAGCTTTTGCAGTTGTTGGAAAATGCTAAGGAAAAATGGGAAATTCAGAGTAATTAGAGAAACTCATTTTCCTCCCCACACACAAAAGGTCAGGAAAATCAGAGAAAAACATATTTAATGCTCCAACACAATCATCACCACCACCTCCCTCCCCTTTACTTTCCTTATTATTTCCCCTAGACAACTAAGAAAGCTGGACATTTTGCTTGCTTTGTCCTAAAATTGTCCTTTCCTCATACAAATCCTTGAAACAAACATATTGTAAGGCTAAAAATATCGTACATCAGTAATCATGTTTAGTGCACACATAACAATGTTATAATGACTTTCACAACCAAGAATATTCGGCAGTCAAGAGTTGCAACCTTTGCTATCTTATTTAGGCCTTTTAACTATTGGTCATTTTGACAGAAACCTTGTAGAAAAATTAAATTGTATAAAGACAACAATTTCATGTTTTTTGAGGGAATATACAGGATTATAGTTTTCGAAAGCGCGTAAGGAGTTAGACAATAAAAGTGGTGGACAAATGCAAGTGAAGCATTGATTTCACTTATAAATTCTAGACTTGTAATAAAAGAAAACGAAAGGAGCATTCTCCACAGAAACTGTCACCACATGTATACCATATCTTCTAAATTGTGTACTTCAATAAAAACAAGTACATTATGTTTAATATTTGGAAGTCGAAGAGTCGAATAAGTTTTATTTTGAAAAGACACCCAACTCCCTTTCTCAAGAATGGATATTCATAAATAGAAGAAAACAACTAGCAAACAAGGCTTTGGCATTTCAGAGTAACGTAATATGCTGAGGACTGGAAATAAATAAAGGTTCTTGACTTTGCTTCACAGAAATACAGGATATTGATAATAGAGAGGACGTCAAATAACTACCTATGGTAGCACCAATTTTCCATGAATTGGGAAGGTAATTCCACAGCATCCCATTCTACATTCCTTATACCAGCAACCAAACCCTCATCCTGCCTTGTTAGCATGTGCTGAAGAGCATGACCAAATTCATGGAAGACGGTCTCAACCTACACGTATCACAACCAAACAACATTAAAGCACATATGTTATACAAATATTTAGTGAATTGCAGATGCTGTAATCCAAGATTCGTCGTCAATTGGATGGCCCATCATTTCCCATTATTAATTTCTTGGAGATTTGTTTCATCAAAATTGATTGGCACATCTTCAAAATATTCGAAGGAATGGTACAATAGAAATTTCCCAGGAGAATATAAAAAATCTTAGGCAAATTAGTTTGATTTGCATTTCATACAATTTTTTCTCGAGAAAATCAGATGTTTTACTATTCATGATTAGACATTTCACTTAACAACTAAGAGGCTTTTATCAGCTAGTACCTCAACATGAGCATAAAAATAATTACATATCTTAATTCATAGTGAAGGTGCAAAATGAGATCCAATTTCTATTTTTGGATGACTTAGTCAAATGAGTTTAATTTAAAAATGTTTAAATTTTCTTACAAAATAAAAACTCATCCATACATCAAAAAAGTAACGCTCTTAAGAAAACATATCACATTACACTTAATCATCATATTTCTTCCTATAAAAGAAACCTACCCAAACATCTTTTCTCTACCATTTCTCTACTCTCTAATCCTCATATTTTTATTACAGTTATCCACGAGGTTCGTAACCTTTAAGAGATGCCGGTATAAAGGTATAGTTAACTAGGGAATGAATTTTTGGATTCATGAATCAAATAGAAAAAGAAACTTAAATTCAGATAATTGAATGCAATTTAACAACACCAAAATGATACAAAATTTTGAAATGATCAAGCATTCCGTCTGGTTCATGCAAAAGATCGTTAAGATTCTTCCACATGAAACTTCATGGAGAAGTGAACATCCGAAGGGTAATGAATTCTTGGATGCCATTAATCAAATTATTGAGAAACTACAAAGGAAATTCACTATAGCAAAACTGAACTTCAAAGTCGCCAATAATTCTATCTAATCTCTTGTCAATATATAATAAAATTATTTACTCCATCCATAACCAGATAACCTCTTTCTTGTAGCATATGTGGAAAAGAAATAACATCACACAGGTAGTAAATCTTTGGGTAAATTTATTAATATTGTATCCTGCCATTAAATGTAAGGGCCCAAAAGTACATCATTATCCAAACTTTGAGCCCAGGTGCATGCTAGCGGAGTACCACAATCTAATTTCAACTGATCATTTTAAGAATCATATTCTAGTGATTTGTGCAAAACAATGTGCTTACCTCACGAAATGTCATAAGGCTTGGCTTGTCTCCCACAGGTGGCATTTGGTTGCACACCATGTGGGCAACAGGCAACCTAGGAGAGGAACCATCTTGTGACAAGACACGACTTCGACCAACCACTTCATCCATCCATGCTCCTCCTCGTTTTTCAGATGGACGAGAATATGGATCAAAAAAGAAGAATGAAATTGGGTTTCCAGTAGAATCGTTGACGCGGTAAAACCGAACGTCACTGTTCCAAACCTAAAGAATGCTACTGTTAGTAACAAAACCATACATAACAGGGCAGATAAGTCCAAACACAAGAAAATCCAACAATAACAACAAGAAGAAGATGGCATGACTCTTACTGGAGCTAAACCATCAGCTTGTTCAATATTGATCCCAAATAACTTATTTGCAAGAGTGAAAAGGCCATCCATAACTTGAGGAAGTGAAAAGTATGGTCTTAGTTCTTCCTGTTTAATATAGAAAGAAAACAAACGAGTGATTAATAAGTCCAACAAACGAGTTAATTCAAGCAAAAAAAGTGCCAAACAGGAAACACATTATTTTACTAAAATAATAACCATTTCTTTTCTCTATAAATTGCACTCCAGATAGTGATTAATTAGTCCATCAAGATTTCATCACTTAATTGACTATTTTTAAGAAAGGGAGAAACAGGCCAAACAAGTAACCCCCAACAAAGATATGGACAAAATTGTATCCACTGAGGTTCTTCTTACTATGTAAGAATGAAAAAGATAAGACAGCACCTTTATCATAAAAAGATAAATATCTAAATCATCAGAAGAAGAAACATGAAGAGAAGTGCTCTTTGCACTACAAAAGACAACTGTATTTGGAAAACACAAGATACTGAAAAGCCTCATCGTCATATTCATTGGTGCGAAAGAGGCATTCAAAATCAAGACGAGACTACATATGTGACTGATAGGAAAGCACTAGAACTATTTTGAAGAAGATTACAGCAAATGGTCATTCACACACAAGAACCTGTAGTACATGTTTTAGCAAGTACTACATTTCAAAAACTCGATCATAAAAAGATTCAGATGCAGATTGATTGAAAGAGCCCACCTCATTTATTTCATACTTTGATTCACGAAGCCTCTCACTCCAAAAGCTGATGTCCCAATGGTTCAAGTCATCAGCTTCTGGGGCACCTTGTTTCTTGCAGAAAAGTTTGAGGTCCTCCATATCTGCAAACAGTCAAAAAAAGCAATAACAAAACATAGTTATTGATGGCGAAAGCGGCGATGGTACGGTGCACAGCTTTTCTAAACAACATAACAAAAATAAATAACTATATATAGCAATACAATAAATAATATGCTAGCTTTCTCTAACAACAATAATTATTAGATAAATAACAAGTTTTCAAGAAATAAAAACACATAAAACGAGCTAATGTCAAGTACCTCAACGCAATTTTCAGTCACAATTAAAGGGTTTTTTAATTTACAATTAAAGGGTTTTTCTGGCTAGTTGATTTGGGGATAATTGGAATAATATTAGATATTTAGAAATTGAAAAGACACTGTGAAAGAAACCCTGTAATAACTGGCAAAATGGCAGCCTTGGCGCACGACACAGTGAAGATAGGCTCTGGCAAAAATTAATCAATTAATTTTTATATAAATCTTTTTGTTTTGAATTTTTCAAATAGATAAGTTGTACAATATCAGTTTTTAAGTTGTCTTTGTAGATATTTTAATATTCTTTACTGTATCTTTTTAAAATTAAACATGTTACTTATTTTTAAAATTATTTCTTAAACTTTTAGAAGATACAGAAACTATAAAAATTTGAATTAAAATCATGATTAAGAAAAAAATATCTAATTAAAATTCTCAAGTAAAAGATTTTTGTAAAAACAAATACAAGTGGTTAATTCTTAATCTAAAAGGTTAAGGGCAACTTTTTTCAAAAATTAATTAACCCCACGTTTCGGGGGTTTTAAAATGCAAGGTTTGAGGAATGCATTTTTCAGATTGATAAGTAATTTCTTGTGTTGTTTGAATGTCAAATAAAAACTAGGGTTCTTAAGTAATTTCCCTAACTTCTTTTAAGCCATGATCTGCTCCAATTCTATTTGAAACTCAATTGGTGCGCAAATAAACAAATCATCATTTGCCAAGATTAAGGAAAAGGATAATTTTTATCTAACACTTCCCTTAAACACATTAAAAGTATTACAAAGCAACTTATGCTTAAATGGAGCCATTAAACATAAGCATATATGTGCAATATTGTGTTGATGTTCTCAAATACTTGAATGAATACAATCTTGAAATATTACTGAGGAGCAGACTATAATTCATGATTAGATTACCAAAGAAATGGCATTCAATTTGTTCTTAAATACATAAAATCATTCATCATGACATCATAATACCTTGAACTGCGGGATTCCAGGATGCAATGCGAATTTTTTCAAGGAGCTCTTCTGCCTTTTCAACAGTGGCCATCTTGGTCGCCATACTTACCTAATAGTATTCACCTAGTTAGGCATGTTCTAACATGTTCAGAAAGATTCTTTTGGAAATTTAATCCATACCTCTGCGTAGTTATTAAACCCAAGAAGCTTAGCCTTTTCCAACCTAAGCTTCAAAATTTGGTCAATGATTGCCGTATTATCAAGATCTCCACTAGAAGCACGGGTCAGATAGGCACGATAAACTTCCTCACGCAGAGTTCGATTTTTAGCATGTTGCATTACAGCCATATAACTTGGGGCATCCAATGTAATTATCCAAGGTCCATTCTCTGCAGTAGCATTTTCATGTCCCTGTTATCGCATAACCGTAAATGATGAAGAGCACTTAGAAAGCTATAAATCAAATAATCAACATTTCGCTAAAATGAAAATGTAGTACCTTAGAAACCGCAGTTTGAGCAGCCAACCCAAGAGCTGTAGCAGGCAAACCTTCAATGTCGTTTTTATCTGTTATTAATTTTTCAAACTTCTTTGTCGCATCCAAAACATTCTCCCCGAACTTTTGAGACAGTTTAGCCAATTCCTACAGACATATTTATTTCAGAATTAAAAAGAGTGAGTGACCTCGAAATGGTCAATATAAGCTTCGAATATACAGAAAACTATAACATCAGGCATAACTTATAGCATGCCTTCTAAAATTTGATGCTACGGTGGAGGAATAAGTATAAAAATATCTTATGGACCATAAAGAAGTAGGAAAGTAAAAAATAGGACTGCACCATTTCAGATACTAACAAATTTTCAATTAAGACCTGGGATGTTACACCATCATAAGTTACACATTTCATTGACTTATCAATTCTGCCCTTTCTAGAGTCATGCTATACATTGATCCTCAGGCTCTAAAAATCTTTCTATGGCGATTGGGGACAAAATCTAAATTAGGCAAAAAAAATACCTGTTCAATCTTGTTGAATTCCTCTCTTTTATCATCATCAAGAGCAATACCATTCAAAACAGCCTCCTTGATTTGTGCTGCAAAATTTTGTCCATTGAGGACGGCGCAAGAACAAAATGTAAAACTAAATGCAAATATTAGCAAAGAATGTGATATCAGGATGAATTAATGCTTATCAAAATTGACACAACTCCATAGAAGTATGAAAATCTATCATATCAGATAGGTCAAGCAGTGTACCTTCAACAATCCTTTTACGAGCATCACTCAGGGCATCCCAATCAGAAGATTCTCTTATAGCCTTAAATGCATTATAAAGTGGCTTACTCTGACCTAACTTAAGCTCAAATGCCACTTTTTCCGGCTACAAAAACAAGAAAATCCACATGAGCACAAAGACAGTGAATAAGAACAATAAAGAGGCATGTAATCCAATATCTACCTGGACTTCTTCAATGGCAGATCGGAGATCAGCATTATCTTTGACAGCCTTGAGATGCGAAACAGCACCCCACACCACCGCCATCCTATCCACTATTTTCTCCAGCGGCTCCACCAGCTTCGGCCATGTCGGCTCCACCGTCCTCTCAAGTTCCTCCAAATCACACTCCTAAAAATCCACCAATCCAATTAAAATTTTCTCACACATCAAACATAAGTAAAAATGAATCAGTACACACACACACACACATATATACAATATAAGTTTATATCTTTATCAAATACAAAAGGTTAGTCCACAATTAGTTTGAGATGAATCTTAGTATCAAGTAGATTTGTTTCGTCTTCGAGCGCTACACTCAAAAAACCCTCCATCGAGAACACATATACATAAAAGTAAACACACCAATCGAAAACACAAATATACACAAAAAGAAAACGAGAGATCTTCAGTACATACCAATTGCTTGAGCAAGGCACGGATGCCAGGTCGGACGTGCACGGCCTCGATCGAATCGAACGGCGGGAAGTAAAACTCCTTCAACAAAGGATTAGTCTCAGTCTGAGTCTCCGCCATATTAGATGAAGCTGAAACGGAGAAGGATCTAACGGCAAAACTGGATCGTCGAGGTGACTTGTTGTTTATGTGAAAAGTGTGAGAGCGAGCTTGGAGAAGAAGGCAGAGGGAGAAGGAAGAAGACCAGAGAGGACAAGGTCGGGATTTAAGACAACGGTAGGGGTAAGATGGGAATGAGCTTTTAGGGATAACTTTATAGGGTTTTATTAAACAGACGGGTTGAAAATGGATAGAGCGAGCAAGAGGAAAACGGGTAGCCATTACAAGAAGAAGTAATAATAATATTTGTATTTGGAAGAGAGGTTTAGAAAAAGAGAAATGGGGAATTCGGGTGGGCGGGTTGTGTGTGGTTAGGATCCTTTCCCAGCTCATTTTCGATTCTTCTTCTCAAAGATACAATATGAAAATTAATCCACCACAACTACAGTTTGAGGTGTAATAATATGAATGTATCAAACTCGTCTGGGCCTTTGCCTATCAAGTTTAATATGGGTTGACTTAGATAAAAACAAAAAAAAATGATCATTTGATTTTAGTCTCGGAATAAATTAATTTGATTATTCAGAAAAGTTCAATTTTGAGGATTTAATTAATAGAATAGCTTGCAGTTGATGAAGATCCATAGGCGATTACTCATGTATGGTATTATTTTCATTTTGTTAGAGATTCATAGATAACATGCTTGAACTAATATGGAGAGCCAAAGTTTGAAAACAATCAGACAAACAAACTTACAGACTTAATACAATAGCAAGCATAGCTGTGGATTTATCGGTACCATATATAAATGTCACTATGATGCACGAACATGGGACACAGGATACGGCGCACGACACGACACGACACGGACACGGGACACGGCATTTTTAAAAATATTAGGACACGACTCGGCCTCGAAACTACTAATAAAATGTATATATATAAATTAATATACATATATATATTCATTAATTTACGTTAAATATATAAATTAATTTTTTCATTCTAATTTAAATGACTGATTAGATAAATAAACTATAAGAATGACTATTGTACGTTATAAATTTGTATTTGATTTGTAAAGTTATATATTTGAAAGAAAAATAAATACTACAGTTTTCAAAATCACAAAAAATAAGTGAAATAACATCAAGTGTCACAAATAATACATACATAGTAGACATACTCTTTAACTATATTCATTATGGTGTTCATATTTTATTTTTTTATTTTATTTAAGCAGACAAATTTATTTTTATATTGGACACGGTGTCGGGAGTGTCGGACACGGTGTTGGGGAGTATCGGACGAGTGTCGTGTCCGATCAGGTGTCCGACACGACATGTTGTGATTTTTTGAAGTGTCCGTGAATTAGAGTAAATGTGTGAATAATAAAATTGTTTAGTCTTATGTGAAAAGACTCATTTACTTTTATTCAAATTTAGAATTCTTTTAATAATTATTAGAACTAGAAACTTTTTAGTATTATAATACTATTTAATTTATTAAAAAAAATAAAGTCTCATTTTAACTTAAATACATAATAAAATTAGAAAACTAATAAATAAAATCTAAATAAAATAAGTAATATATATAACAGAAATCAAGACTGAAATAAGCTCATCGGTTTGTAATCACGTCATTTGGGTTATGGGAAAGGCAAAGAAGTGGAAATTTATGAGGACTTGTTGGATAAAGGACCGAAACTAACATGTCAGCTGCACAAGAATTCAATTCTGTTCTTGTTGCTTGTACTAAAGCTTCAGAAACTTCAGCTGTTATTGGAATATTTAAGAGAATGGTCGAACAAGGTGAAAAACCGACAATTATCTCTTATGGGTCTTTACTTAGCGATCTTGAGAAAGAGAAATTATACGATGAAGCCCTTTAATGTGTGAAAACATATGTTAAAAATCGGTGTTGAGCCAAATTTGTATGCATACACAATCATGGCTTCGATTTATGCTGCACAAGTGAAATTCGATATTGTGGATCCCGTAATCCGGGAAATGGTGACAGTTGGCGTCAATCCAACGTATTGAGAAAATAATAGCCATGTATTGAAGGAGAAATTGAGAGAATACAAAATATTGAAAATTATGAAGATGAATTAATTCAGAAGTACATGAAAACCCTATTTATAAGGCTAGAGCCCAACAGCTATAATAACAGAATAACTGCCCGGCTTCACTAACTTGTACATCCTTCATTATGCTTGCTAAGCTTGTACCCAATAATACACGCAGACTGTGCATGGCTTTCCTCACTAGAGCTTATCAACTTATCATCATTTTTACACAACGGTTGTCACGTTCAATGCAATAATTAGTGCTTGTGCTAAAAATAATCTTGGAAGCGCGGGAAAAGAAGAAAAAAGTGGAGATCAGGAAGAATATGTTGGAGTTATGTAATTTGGCTGATATATCTAGAGAAGTAAACTGTTTGAGAAAAATGAAATTTATATGTCACATAGTGAAGAGTTAGTTACATAGGTGAAACTTGTGCTGTTTTAGAATGATTTATGCTTACATGCTACCTAACTCCCAATCAAATTTGAATAAATTTCATATGCACAATCGTCATTCTAAGGGTATTTGAAAAGATATTAGCTCAAATTTAAAAGATATTTATAAAATCAAAGTTGACAAAAAGATTAATTTCATTCTTTCCATAAGTTCAATTCAAACTAAAAAATCTAATAAACACACAAAAGCTAAATAATATAATATTGTAAGTATACTAAGAAACAAAACCTAAGTAATATAATAACGATATATAATAGCATAATAATTAAATTATTATAATTATAATCTCTCTCTTATATAATGTGTGAATAACAAAATTATTTCTTCTTATGTGAAAAGACTTTCATACCCACCATTATTATAATAATTTAATTTTATATAAAAGAATTCTAATAGTAATAGGAAATCATTTATGTAGCAAAAACGATCTTTACGAAAAAAGACATATTGGTACCATTATTATAATAATTGAATTTATTATATAAAATAATTCTAATAGTAACGAGAGATCATTTATGTAGAAAAAATGATTTTTAAAAGAAAAGTGATAGTAAGATAATATTTAATAAATAAATAAACTATATTCCTAACTCTTCACAATACCATGCCAATAAGAAAACACTTAGTTGCCTAGAGTTTAATTATATTCATGAACATAATATTATTGTGAACATATTTATATATTATATTACATATAGATATAGTAGAAAATTATTTTAGTAGGACTTTCATTGTATTAATAAGACTTTGTTATAAATAGTAGAATAAATATTCTTGGATTAACATAATGAAAACATTTTGACTTTTTTTGGACTCATATTCACAAGTATATATATTCAACTAAAAAATTCTTGCAACCCGTACGTAGTATAGTAACAAACTATGTTGACTCAATTATGTGGACTCTTGATTTGTAGTGGTCAAGTTCAATTAACAATAATTTCACTAGCATTTGGAGTGGAACATTATATATGCAATTTAGCGACACTGGATTCCATGCTAAAATGAGAGAAGTGTCCACTGCTTTTTGGTACACCAAGATAAAAAATCGTCACATAAACATCACGAGCGGTAGAGAGTGTGAAGACCACCGATTGGTGAAAGTAAAATTGATTCATGCATAGCCATGCATTATATGCCAGACTAGGGAAAGATTCCTCATAGAGTTCAGGATGCGAGATGCGAAACATGGAATTGAGCCATCCACCTAGCCAAGTAAATTATGGTTACGAAGTATTAGCTCTAATTTGATATTTTCACAAGAGATAGTTGTTTAGGTTAAGTTTATTTTAGTGAACATTAAGGAAAGACTATGATGAGAGCAGGGCGGAAGACAAAGCAATTTTTGGTGTGAAAGATGGAGTGAGAAGGTGTGGAAAATATATAGCATGCAAATTAGGATTTCATGAAAAGAGGGAGAGATGAGAGATGGACAAAAGATAGGGTTTGGAGAAGTGGCGTGATAACAAAAGTTGGTTTATGTGAGACGGCGAGGAAGAAATGACTTAATAGATTTTTGGGTGTGGTACATCATCAAGATAGGGATGAGGAAGTCGGCGTTTGGATTTGTAGTATTAAAGGGGCTAGGGTTTCAGTTGGAGGCAGTGCCTTGGTCGGGAGGGTAGGCAACATAAGGTTAGGATTGGAATCAGGATGTCAGATGTGTAGTATTAGGGTTAGAGTTTACATGAAGTTTAGATTTGGAATTTGTGTAAAAGAGACACAATATTAGAGTTAACGGTAGTGGAGAGAGGCCGAGGGATACCATTTTTTGAATGAAGATTGAGGGGACAACAAGAGTAGGTGATAAAGCAGAGAGATTGTATAAGAGAATGTCATCGCGAAGGATGATGCCCTTAGATGATGATGATGATGGTGTCGATATTTATATTGAAAAATGATATTGTATATACATTAAACATTATTTAAAAAAAAATAGATTTCTATAACGAGGAAGAATTACGACAGTGATATATTTTAATAAGATATATAGATTAATATCTTATACAGAACCATGGATGTTTAACTAAAATACTAATATTTTTTTGTCAAAAGTTTATTTTACATTAAATAAACAAGGTAAGATATTCAAAAATAGATAACACAAACATAATAACATTCGGTTAAGAAAAAAACACTTGATAATAGAAAATCATTTGGTAAAAGAAATTTAAGTATTTAGGTTTCTACGTTACTCAAAAATATATAAACGATGTGTTCATGAAACTTTTTTATGCATGAAAAAATATAATAAAATATGTGACAGATATTTTAATTTATTAAAAGTGTTTTATATTTTGAAATTAGTTTCTTATGAATTTTTTGAAAAGTATGCATTATATATTTGCGTAAAATGATTGATTTGGATTTGTTCATATTTTTATAAAATAACTGAAATTGGTGGAATGTGTCAAATCAAGTGTGATTATATTAATGAATGACGCGTAAGTAATCACTTTGTTATTTTTTTCATGATTATATGATTAAAAAAGAATAAAGTAAGAAGAAAAAACAAAAATAGCTTAAATATTATGGAATTGTTGATGTGAGATAGTGTGAAATAATGAGAAATAATGTAAATTGCTGTGAAGTAATGAACGTGTTGATTAATGAGTTGCTATATATGAATAGTGACTGAATTGTTTTTGTTAAAATAAGTGGTATTGAAATTTTCAAAAGTTACTCTAAACAATTTTGCTAATATAAACAAGCATATAAAGTTTTTCAAATATTAGGTGAAAAGTGACATAGAATGTTAAAAGTATATATACATGTGTGGAGTACAAAGAAGAAAAAATGCCGTTAAGATAAATTTTAAAAAGATACGTAGGTTGATGATCGTATACACAAACATGCTAGAAAAAATGCTAATATTTTTTATCAAATTTTATTTTACTTTCAAATAGATAAAATAAGTTGTTCAAAAAATAGATAAAACAAATATTATAAAAGCCAATTAAGGGGGGGGGGGGAATCTCTTAATAGTAGGAAACCATTTAGACAAGTAAAATTAAATATTTCGATTTCTACATTGTTTAAAGTTATACATGAAAATACAATAAAATATGTGAGAGATTTTAAGTTTATCAGTTTTATAATATTTTATGTTTTGAGATTAGTATCTTAGAAATTTCTTTAAAAATTGTGAGCTATATATATTCGAGTGCAATGACTAATTTTGGATGTTTTTGTTCGTGTTTTTGCAAAATAATTGGGATTGATAAAATCTGTCAAATCAAGTGTAATTTTATTTATGAATGACGTGTAAGTTATTGCTTTGTTATTTTTATGATGATCATGTGATGATAAAATATCAAAAAGAAAGAAAAATAGTTTAAGAATAAATTTTTTGATGAGAGATAAGGTTAAATTATGCGGAATAATGCAATGCAATATATGTTGATTAATAAGTAGTTATACATGAACATAATGAGTATGAAAGAAAATGAATTTGATTGAAAATTGTTTATACTTGAATTTTTGAGAAAGTTGTTATAAAAGAAATAATTTTTGCAAACATGCATATCCGTAGTTTTTCAGATATAAGGTGTTAAGAGAAATTGAGAGGAAAATATAAATTAACAATTAGATTTGACTCATCTTATGATATGATTCATTTTATTCCAATTATGTAAATTTATTCATGACAAGTTTTATGTTTTAAATGAGATTCAAAAATTAAAAGCCATTAAAATTTTGCAATGAAAAAAAAAATTGGATTTATTTAATAATAAATTAAATAATTTTGAAATCATTTGATTGAATAATAATAATTTATTTTAATTTAATTCATTTTTAAGAAAATCATGTGCGACCACACGTGATGTTTTCTAGTCCAACTAAATAGTTGAATTAGATTTGAACATCAGTTTGGAACCATCTTGCGTGGCTCTAAGTAATTGTGATAGACAATTCAAGTCTGGTTTTTGCATGTGGACATGTGGTTAAGGGCTTAAGAAAAGCATGAAAATCCCAAATTTTTCAAAACTTAGAATATAAGAAAATGATTTATAATAAATTGCATCAAAATCCCAAATTTAAAATTTAGGGAAAATAAATTTTGGTCCTTAATAGTTTGCAAAGTTGCAAAGTTCCTGATATTAAAAGGTGATGATATTTCAAGTCTAGCTTGTGCATGCTGCTAACGGTTTATAATAAATTGCATAAAAATCCCATATTCTACATAATTAAGAATATAGGAAAATTTTCCAACTATCAAATTGACTATATTAACAATTTTTTATCGACATGATTTAAGATATGAAACCTTCTATTACAAAATAATATTATAACTTATATTATATATCATGTATGCACGGATGTTCATCCAATCTCTGATTCCAGTCCATAACTTCCTTGAAAATAGCTTCTCTTGCTCTTCTCTGGCTAGGATCTCACAACTATGGCCATCTTCTTTTAAGCTTCAGCTTGAGTCAATATTCGCCCGCGAAAACTTTCTTTTTTTTTTTTTATTGGTAAACCTGGATACGACAAATGTATATAATTCATAAATTTTGCTTTACGTCAAGGTGCATATTATTAGTATATGAATTTCAGCTGGAAAAAAAATTAAGGCTAACTCCGAAATAATTTGGATATTTTGTTATACATGACATTTTATCTAGTATTTTATTTTCTATATGTACGTTTTGTATAGATAAATACATTTTTTTTCTTAAATACACTATTAATACCAATCGCGTGCTAGTGATAAATATATATAATAAAATATGAGATTAGATAAACATGAAAATATATGTGTAAATATTGTGAACCACAATATGACTCAAAAAATTCAAATAGAGGTTATTATAACGGAACAAGAACAAGCGGTTACAAACAAGAATCGCGCATTGCCTTGGTTAATTATACACGTGCGCTTTTTTAAACAGCGATTTTGTGGTTTAGCGCGTGTGAATTACCTCTTAAAATTCCATTATGAAGTTCAGCTCATTATATACATATATATATATATATATATATACTTGCGCTATAAGTAGTAGAATAGAACCCCCAAAGCTCCAACATATACACATACACATTTCTACGCCTTTGTATTTTCATAACGAAAATGGGGCAATGTGCATGCTCTGGTAGAAACAATAATGAAGGAGATGAAGTTCAGGAACAGCCTGCTGTTGATGATAGGTCTTCAGGTAATCTAAACTTCAATCTGTTTCTTGTACGTTGATTGTGAATTAGGGTTTTCTTTAATTTTATTGGTTTAATTTTCATCAACATTATATGCATGTAGATTAGGGTTTTTAGGTGATTTAAAGTTCATCTGTTTCTTGTACGTTGATTGTGCATTTGGGTTTTCTTTAATTTTAGTATGGGTTTGTTTTCATCAACATCATATGCATGTAGATTAGGGTTTTCAGATGATTTAAAGTTCATCTGTTTCTTGTACGTTGATTGTGCATTTGGGTTTTCTTTAATTTTGTGGGTTTGTTGTCATCAACATTATGCATGTAGATTAGGGTTTCTCACTTTTTCAGGTGATTTACAGTTTATCTATAATTTCTTGTACGTTGATTGTGTATTAGGGTTTTCTTACTTTTTCTTTGATTTTCTATGTCTGTTTTCATCAACATTATGCACGTAGATTATTAAGGTTTTCTTCAAGTTAGTGGTTGAATAAGTGATTCTTGAATCGTACACCATTGTTTTTAATATCACTTGTTTTTCTTTTTCAATAATTTTCTTGATGCTATATGTGTAGCTTTTGGATGCTTCTAGTTTCTGGAATTTTTTTTCATGAGACAGTTATATTATGATAGTGAATTCTGATCACACTTCCGATTTTCTTGTAGACTTCAAACACAGAATTCGTTAAGAAAAAAATCATTTTAGTTACGTTATGTGAAATGATTTATTACTCTAACTATTTGTTCTTCATCTGCGCATGAGAATTTTGTGTTCTTTCTTATGACATTGTCCCTAAAATTATGAGAATGAATGTATGCAGAAGCAAAATTGAATGAACTGAGATCAGAGTTAATGTCGGGTTCAATAAATGTCAGAGTGTTCACTTACGATGAACTTGCAACTGTAACTGACAATTTTAGTGATGACTCCATGATTGGAGAAGGTAGTTTTGGCCCTGTATTCAAGGGAAAATTACAAGAAAATGACCAGGTATATATAATTTTTTCTTTTTTTCTCATAAGTTAGGGATTTATTAAGGAAATTAATTCTTTTTTTCAGTTAGTTGCGGTTAAAACGTTGAACCCCGACGGTATACAAGGTAACAAGGAGTTTATAACGGAGGTCCGAATGCTATCTCGTCTGAATCATCCTAACATTATCAATCTGATTGGTTGCTGCATTGAAGGCCCCCACAGAATTCTTGTATACGAATTCATGCCTTTGGGATCTTTACAAAATCACCTTCATAGTAATATACATAACTCAAACTTTAATTAACTCATTGTTAATTAGTGTATATATATTTATCAATAAATATATATAAATGCAGATTATCGTGAGGCGGCATTGGATTGGAGTACAAGGGTGGAAATAGCACAAGAACTAATTAAGGCATTGGATTATCTTCATAACGAAGCTCAGCCTCCTATTATCCATAGGGATATCACACCAGATAATATTTTACTGGGTAAAGACTTTCGCCCCATAATTTCCGATTTTGGGATTGCAAGATTGGCCCCAGATGAAGCTAATTCACGTCTAGTAGTCCACTCAATGATAGGTTCGTACGTACGTAAAAAAATTATAATTTTGATGACAATGCCATGCATTATTGATAAATTAAGATGACTGAAATTAATGTTGTTTTGTTTTGTTTAATTTTGTAGTGGTTATTACAACAAAGAATGACGTATACGATTTCGGTGTAGTCTTGCTGGAATTGCTGACGGGACATAAGGCAGTGGATTTTAGTCGTGAAATGCACTATCTAGCAGACTGGGTAAATAACAAGTTAGAAGAAAACAAAAATGACTATTTGAGGCTAGCAGATCCACAGCTGAAGGATAAATTTCAACCGCTTGTATTTTGCAACCTGATGAAGGTGGCATTGAGGTGTACTGAAGCTGATGTGGATACACGGCCTAGTACGAAAAACGTTGTGCAAGCCATTGAACGTTTCACATCAACCATTGGAGAAGGAACTAGCGGGGTTAAATAAAATTCCTTAAGTACTAGCTATATTGCTTCAAAAATCTGGTAATAATGTACATACATACATATTGGTGAAAATGAAATGGGGAAGAAAAGAAAAAAAGCTAGTCTTTTGCATTTCATCTTTTGTACAGAGGATTACATATTTTGATAATTTTGAAAGATTTCGTATGCGGATATAAACTAGGGGTGACATTGGGTGGGTCGGGTTGTGATAGGACATAACTTGGTCACTTCGTATAGGGCACCTCGTATATCTCTCGAAATTTAAGAATAATTATAATTAATGGGTCAGGGCCGGATATGGCCAATACCTGGCCCACTCACATAGGAGACGTGGACCAACGACCTTATGACAAATGGCAGTCAGTATAAGAAACCATATGCCATATCATAAATAGTGGATTCAACTAGTATAAATAGAACCTTTAAAGCTCATTGTAGGGACATACGTTAGACCAATCTCTATGAGCTGTATAATTTATATCCTCAGTAAATTTAGAACTACGTTCAACTTGATCCTTTACGAGGTACGTAGGCAGCTAGTAATACGAGTGCAGTCTTTGACATTGTAACACGAATATTTGACTAGATCAGGTTGAGTTTGGGTCGGTTTCAATGGGCTGGTTCTTAAATAGGTTGGGTTCTTTATGGTTCCTAAGAGGAACCAAGTTTAACCGGGAACCAAGTTCAACCCAACTCAAGACCTTGCATTTTGTTCCTTGTAATTTAGATTATTGACAAGCAATTTGGGCATAACTTGGAATTTAGTTGGGCCCAACTTGGAACCAAGTCGGAATCAATTAGAAACCAAATAAAATTCACTAGGAACCAACCCAACCCAACCCAAACTAGCTTAATTGGTTTGGAAGTTGGAATCATGGTTTTGGACCCATTTCTCCCTAAGAACCTTTTTTTGGAACTCATAATGCAATAACACAAACGGCTAAATAATGATCGAACTACTTTGATCAATTTTTTCATATATTTATGATGATTATTTGTAAAAAATTTATATATTTAGTAATTATTACAATCGATTGATTATAAAATTCATTAATGAAGATTGTACAGTAATTTAAATTTTTATAATATATATTATCGTATCTTTATCGTATCGTATCATATCCTCTAATTTTAAAATTTTCCGTATTACATATTATTGTATCCGTAGCTTCGTATACATATCCGCACATCATATCTAATACCTAACAAGCCAGAAAAAACTATAACTTTATTATTAGAAATATATAAATAAATGAGAAATTTTCAAATCCATGGAATAGTTGAAATTGAAGATATATAGAGAGAGGGGGGCACAAAATCCTTTAATTATGGGCAGAGAATTTGCTTTTTATCAGTGTCTTTGAAAGGGGAACGACAATAAACTCAAATGGGAGCCCCCCCATCAGATTTTGTTTGGCTAGGCTGCTATTGCCAATACCTATTTCACGTGCTTCTCACACCCCTTGTCCTCTCCCTATTATTATTATTTTTGGTAAGTGTCCCTGTCAATAAATATTTTTTTTATTTTATTTTTATAATATTTCCTCAAAAGTTTGTGAGTAAAGAATGGTCAGTGACATATCAATAAGAATAGAGTTGGAAAGAATTAGGGAATATTGCATTTTTGGTACACGAATGTGGCCTGCACGTTTATTTGGTACACTAATATGGGGGGTGGCAATTTGAGTACACTAATGCGGGGTAGGTCTGGCAATTTAAGTACAAATTTCATCGGAAAATTCGATTTCAACCGGAATATTCGATTTTGACTGTCAATTTGGGGATTTTGACCAAAATTAGGGATTTTTGACGATTTTGACCAAAATTGAGCTAATTGATTGATTTTTTGGGGAAAGATTGACCAATTTTGACTTATTATAAAAGAAATAGAACTATATTTTACCAATTTGCCCTCAAAACCCTATTTTAATTTTATTTTATTCATCTTCTTCATCCTTCTTCATCATTCTTCATTTTCTTTATTTTTCTTCATTGAGCATAAATGTTGACCACCACCACCACACCGTCGCGGCCGAAAAATATTAAACCACCACGTCGCCGCCGATACCACCACTACCACAAATTTTACCCAACCCCCAATTTTACGAATATTAAAAAAAATCCATCTTCATCACCATCCACCACCATCAACCACCATCACCACCACCATCAACACCAACAACCACCACTCTTCTCCATTTTGTCGTTCAGGAAATCATTCGTGCCGAAGGGGCCTGCCTATCCGGAGTTGACCCAAATCCCGAACCCGAAAAAAGTCCACACTCAGCTCTTCGAGATGAAATTGAGTTCAAAAAGCTTGGCCTTCAAGTCGTTTCTCGACTCAGTGGAGAGCTCACCAATGTCAAGAAAGCCGCTGTTATAGACTCCGATGTGCTAAGCAACGATGTAGCAAAATTTGTTTCGGGAATTAGTAAAATCACTGAAGTTATGAAATTGAACGAGGATCTTGAATTGAAGGACGAGAATAAAATGTTTTTGGACAATATGATTGAGTTTTTGAAGAGGGCCCAAAAAAGAGATGATCGATATTCAAGCGAAAGAGGGATTAGCGCTGGTGGTTGGGGGTGACAGTGAGGAAGATGGGTTTTGTAAAAATGAAATAAAAAACAAATCAAAATTTCCAATAATTAGAAAATAAAATATAAAAATAAGTCAAAATTAGTCAAAATCCCCAAATTCGGTCAAAATTCCCAATTTTAGTCAAAATTAATTAAGTTTCCGGCAAAAATCGAATTTTCCGACGAAATTTCTACTTAAATTGCCATACCTACCCCGCATTAGTGTACTCAAATTGCCACCCCCCCATATTAGTGTACCAAATAAACGTGCAGGCCACATTCGTGTACCAAAAATGCAATAATCCCGAAAGAATTATCATTTTCTTTGAAGTTAGGTTGAATAATTTATAGAATAAGTATTACTAGTGAAAATCTTAAACAATGCATTAAATAAATTAGAAACTTTTGAAATCTAATTGAAATTGACTGGATTCAATCACTACAAGAAAACAGGGTATCAGAGACGGACAAATCCGTCTCTGATACCCAATTTTTCCGTCTCTAAATGGTTTTAGCGACGGAAATGTCCGTCGCTAAAGTCGGACGGTAAACAGTTCGACGCAAATTAGAGACGGGCCAATATCCGTCGCTAATTTTAGTGACGGATCATATCCGTCTCTATTTCCGTCGCTAATGTGATGCTATTTTTCACACATAATCCGTCTCTAAATCCGTCTCTAATCCGACACCAATTCCGTCACTAAATATCAACCTATTTCCGTCTCTAATCCGACACCAATTCCGTCACTAAATATCAACCTATTTCCGTCTCTAATTCCGTCACAAATATTTTGTGGTTATTCCGACTCAATATCCGTCTCAAATTCGGTGTCTAATTGGGTCTCTATTCCGTCTCTAAACCCGTCTCTAATGTTTTAAAAAACCCGTCTCTAAATCCGTCTCTATAATTTATATATCATTCCGTCTCTAAATTCGTCACAATTAATCTAATAAAATCCAAAATCACAGTTAATCCAATAAAATCAAACATTAATAATTAACACAACATCATAATCACTTCTATATAATAAAAACAAGTCATTCGCATCACCGAAAACAATTAGCATAATATCATTGTAAATAACAATTATCTTATTCCAAATCTAACCTTCAACCAAAAATAAGAGATAATAAATCGATATTCAAACAAATTTACTAAGCTACTCACACTTGTGTAAACAAATTCTTGCATATTTCTTTGAATTTCTTCAACTTTTTGAAATTTTTCTTCTCTTTCGAACTCTCTTCAAGTATTTCTTCCAATCGTCTCTCGTCATTCTTGCGATATTCTTCCTCTAACTCCATCTTCCCTCCTACTGCTTGACCATGTAAATTACTCTTCAGAACAACTGCAAAGATAAATTAATGGGAAAATAGGTAGAGAAAAATTAACGGCCCGTAACTATTTAACCAAACTAATTCGTATTTTTGCATTATAATAGAGAATTTTCCTAGTTATTTTTTTATGTTACCTAGATACTGCAATCTAGGTGTTATACCTCCTGACATCAAGCGCAACAAATGGAATCAGTTGCTCAGAGAAGCTGGGCGATAATCTATAAGATTCAAATGAAAATAAGATACATCAGATGACAAAGTATACAAATTCAGATTCACAAACCACATTACCGATGGTTTAAGTTATACTAGTGCATTTTATAGAACTCGAATTGAAATTTGTAAAGCACCTGACCAACACGTCCAAACCCGCAGATAATTATGTGATCTTGTAAATCATCAATCTGCAGAAGAAAATAAAAAGAGAATTACAGCATTTCACACTTGATAGATCGTATGAACTAAACTAAGATGCATATGCTTTATTTAATAGGTATAATCTAAAGGACCAAGAGCGTCCTTCATCTACTAAAATAAGAGAAGAAAACGAAGTTTTTCAGCTCGGCCCAAAAGAAATCTATCATTTGCACAACTAGCGAAACTAAATCAGCGTATATTAGGAAAGTACGTGATACTATTTTTTGAAGTAGCAGGAGGAGCCATCCACTTTTTCAGCACCTATTAAACTAGTTCCGGCTATATATTTTACCCTACATTTCAAAAATGCAAACTAAAATCAGGCAAATCACCAAAAAAAAAAACACAATCTTTAAAAGAAATCTATCTGAATAATGGAATTATCAAATTTTCAAGCGGCGTCGAGAATCGAAACGATGATACAAATTGCGATTGAACTGAAATAAAACCATAAGATCACCTTCTAGACCTCAATATGCCATTGCCATGGAAAATATGGTGTGGACTTCTCAGATTCGCATGCTTCTAAACATAGGCGCGTAATAATCGACCAGATCTCCGGCTAACAGGCTCTCATCTCCGACAAAGACTCGAGTTCAACTACAGCGTGCCTTCGATAGGTCTCTCGACTTGAGTTTTCGCAAGTTTGACGAGTGATTAACAGTCTTATGGCCGATAGGAGATGGGCGAGGAGATCGAGTGGTTAGGTGAGTGACGAGAAGGAGAATATCTTAGGGTTATTAATTTCTCATTTTGGGGAAATCAGATTTGGGGATACTTTTTTTCAAATCTAAAAGGTTTATTTTATTTTTTTCTCTTATTAATCTTATTTTTTTAGTTTCATCTAAAATATAAGGTAAAATATAATTTAATATATTTTGTTTTTTATACATTAATTACTTTTTAAAAATCAATTCTTATTTTAAATTTCGCATTATTATAAGATAAAAATAAATACTATGCATAATTTCCATTTATATCATCCATCCAACTTAATTCATAATATATACAATATGAAACAAAGATTTGTATAAAAGTCAAGCAACTAAAGTAAATGTAAAATTTTAACTGAAAAAATAAATTAAAAAAATGAGAAAATAAATAAATTGTACATATATGATATGTATACTACATTAGGTTGGCTCTGGTCGATTTAATACTTTTTTTAAGTTAATCGAGGTTTTTTAAAAATCATGTCGAGCCTAACTAGAGTTAAAAAGAATTTATCCATAGGCTCACAAGCCTTGATATAAACAACAATTTAATATTATTTTCAGTAGATTATAAGTATATATTGTTTCAATCTCCACATAAGACGAAGTACAATATGAAATTAATTATGCCTTTAATTGATTAAAAAATAATTACAACTTTAATCATTTATGTAAATCACATTAGTCTACATGGATTTCAAGGTTTAGAGTAAGTTTAGGGTTTAGGGTAAGTTTAGGGTTTAGAATTGATTGTTTAGGTTTTTAGACTAATTCTTTATAAAATTATAAAATATCTTAATATCTTATATATTTCAAGATTCGAAAATCGTGAAGTCACAAGATTCGAAAATCGAGAATTGCATGTCTCGAATTTGAAATTTAGTGACCGATTTTTTCTGTCTCTAATTTTGTATCTTAAATTAATGTTTAGTGACGGATTTAGAGACCGAATTTACTTCCGTCTCTACATCCGTCTCTAAATCCGTCTCAGATTTGAAATTTAGTGACCGATTTTTCCCGTCTCTAATTTTGTATCTTAAATTGATGTTTAGTGACGGATTTAGAGACCGAATTTCCTTCCGTCTCTAAACCCGTCACAAATTTAAAATTTAGTGACCGATTTTTTCCGTCTCTAAATTTGTATCTTAAATTAATGTTTAGTGACGGATTTAGAGACCGAATTTACTTCCGTCTCTACATCCGTCTCTAAATCCGTCACAAATTTAAAATTTAGTGACTGATTTTTTCCGTCTCTAATTTTGTATCTCAAATTAATGTTTAGTGACGGATTTAGAGACCGAATTTACTTCCGTCTCTACATCCGTCTCTAAATCCGTCTCAGATTTGAAATTTAGTGACCGATTTTTCCCGTCTCTAATTTTTGTCTCTAAAATTAGCGTTTAGTGACGGATTTTGCGACTGAATTTATGTCCGTCACTATATCCGTCGCTAACGCCGTCTCTAAAGGCGTATTTATTTTAGAAAATGCGACGGGATATGATAGCCGTCGCTAATCCGTCGCCAAATAGAGACGGAGTGAATATCCGTCACAAATTCCGTCTCAAATACCCTGTTATTAGAGACGGATTTACATCCGTCTCTAAAATTCCGTCTCTGATACCCTATTTTCTTGTAGTGAATTCAATCAATTGATATAAAGTTATATGAAAGAGAGGTGGAGTCATTTGAAATCACCAAAATTATTAAAAAAATACCCTGAAATGAGTTATTACGGATTTGAAATTTATTGTAAATCGAAAACATAAACCCTTTCTCAATGGATTTCTTGATATATATATATATATATATATATATGAATTTCATTTGTCTCAAATTCTTCTACTTAAACATAACCTAAAACATACGCTTAGACCATGTTTGAGTTTGAATTTAAGGAATGAAATTGCAGGAAGAGCTACAAATTAGTTTTTAAAAAAATCCAATGAACAAATGGTTCAAAATGAGCTCTAAGAGATAAATTTATTTTTATTAAACAAATATTAGTGATAAAATATCAAGAGATAAAGTAATGGTTGTTGGTAAATATAACTATTAGACTACTAGGTGACAATTTTTTATTTTGCCACAAAAATATTTTAACAAATTTAATTGTAATAATAATTATATACAATTTGTGAATATTGATAATTAGTTATAAGAAATTTATTGAGAATATTTATATGACAATAGTCTACGTCAAAGTAAACTTTTAATGAACTCTTATGACTTGGCATATTCAAGATTCATTTTCAGACAGGCTAAATTGAGGGCCCACAATAACGGTACAGTGTATGGAGAGGGGGCCCACATGTATGAAGAGGATACATTTCCCCACACACATCCAAATTCTATAAATTCAACCTCCCCACCACCGCCACCACCACCACACACATATTCAAATGGGCGGCGGCGATATTGTTAACCGGCGATCATCCTATCTCTCCGGCTGTATGTCACCGTCGTGCGTCCCGGTGCACGAAGACTACTCACGCATTCATATAAGCCAAGATCGGAAAACCAGCCACCGTCGCCGGAGATTGCGGAGGCTCCTCCGGAAGATAGTGAATGAAAGCAAGATCGGCGTTTATGCACCGGCCAAGCCTCTAAGTTTCCAGTACGACGCCGTCAGCTATTCTCATAACTTCGATGATGGCGAGTATGCTGTGCGGTGTAATGATCAAGTGTTTCCAGATTTTGGATGGCAAAATAACTAATTAATATTTTCTTGTAATTTTTTTTTGTCTTATCATTTGATATTTAATTTGGATCATATTTTTAGATGTAAAGACTGTTAAGTCTGGAATATATGGTTTTAATTTTGACGTATGGTCCCATGTGACCAGTCTTTGAATTGTGTAGTATTCTGTGCTCGAACTAGGTGAATCAATTGTACTTTCAAGTTTCATGTTCTAAATTAATTATTCTCTATTTTAATAAAATTTAATTATTTTGTTTTAAGTTGACATGAAATGAGTAACCATAACTAAATACCTAGTTACTGCACAAGTGGTATAGAATTTTTGTGCACTATGGTATCTTTTGTATAGGCAATCACTCTCTCCATGAAATCGATGAAATATATTTGTTACAAGTTACAATTATGGAAATGGCTACACGAATATAATATATGATATTTGAATTCAAAAGCTGTTTAATATCTCTTTATTGCTGAATAATCTCTTCCCACGCATATAATTTGTTGCTTTGTGAATCCCATATGAGTTTCGCCTGTCAGCAGATGAATAAATCCTGAATTATTATACATTTTTTTTTTGGTATCTAACAAGCTATTAAATATAATACCAAGTATTTTATTTCGACATGTAAAATATATGTAGTTTTATATATATCAAAAGATATTGATGGGCCTCGACTAAGCCTGGCCCACGAGCCCACGTC
This sequence comes from Verbascum thapsus, assembly GCA_963669365.1. Lineage (NCBI taxonomy): Eukaryota > Viridiplantae > Streptophyta > Magnoliopsida > Lamiales > Scrophulariaceae > Verbascum > Verbascum thapsus. The sequence goes on along the minus strand of OY770107.1, from coordinate 4,198,113 downwards.
TAGTGGCCTACGGCCCACCGTGGATTTGGTTCCACGGGCTAGGGTTTGAGCTTGTTAGGCCCATGTTCCCTAAGTCCGGCCCACCTACGAATCTGACAACTATAAATACCCCTCATTTATTTTATTAATCACGTTCTAATCATTTGGAGAATTATCTTAATCTCTCTGAATATCCCTTAGCTCTCATTATTAGAGACACTCATTACATCGAACTACGAAAAGGCTTGATCCTAGGTACGTAGGCAGCTTGATCGCTCAAGTGCAGCTCACAATCCGGAACACCTTACCGGGTCTGTCGTGAGACGGGTCAAATCCCATCTCCACGTGTCTCTCACGTGACACACTTATTTGATCCCGCATCAGATATTTTCATCAACAAATTAATTTACTAGCTATGACGAATTCATTAAAAAAATTACCTTGATTCGATTAAGTTAGTGTTTCCATATCTAGTGCTGCAGGTTGACTTAACTGAAGCTCGATATGTCCATGTATTTTCCTACTATTTGTGAAGCCAAATGGAACAAAACCAGTTTCATTTGCTGCACATGAATCCCTTGTGCCATAAGCCTGAATAATATTTGATTTTCAGTATTAAAAAAAAACCGATAGCTCTAACTTTTAATAATCTATTTTACCATAATACCTTTTGATACAATTCTGTTTTTTCTTGTTCAAATTGTTTCACCTTCTTATATAGCTCAACATTCTCTTGATGGATCAGATTTCCCTGAAATAAAATTCGAAAATGTAAATCATGTTTATTTCATTTAGGTTTGGTTTGTAAATATGTAAACAAACCTTTCTAGTTAGCTCTTGAATTTCTTCGGTTAATATCTGTTCCTGGAAAAATTAAGTCAGAAGTTAAGAATATATGAAAACGAATAAATAAATTCTCAAAATATGGTTTTGAACCTTCTTTATCCGAACGCCTCTTAAACTCATTTCCAGTTGGTTTTCTAGTGTTTGTAGATCTTTGACACTTAACCCATATAGTTCTTCTCCCATCAATTTCCTGTATTATAACAATATAAATTATGTTGAAGTGAATAAATACAGAAATTTTAGCCATTTTTCAAAGATGAATAGGTATTCGACAAAAATATGGTGAGACGAAAAATACGATTTGCTGAGTTATTTGAAGTATAAGTAAGTAGTCAAGACTTTACCGATGATTCTCTTGCAAAACCTGTAATTGTTGCCTTAAACTTGCTGTCTCCCTTTGCCAAAACTAGCAAGCGTAATTACAATGATTAAGTATAAAGTACCTACATAATGTGATAACTAACAAGTAACAAAATAATAAGCAGCAAATTACTCACCAATAAATCAAGCAATTAAATCTACTAACATAAATAAAAGAGTAATATGCATAAAAACTTATATTATTTCCTATTTGCTCCTTATAATATAACGCTTGGTCAAGACAAACGAACTATCTTCCAATGGAATTATGTTGAACACGAGTTCGAATTTATAATGACAGAAGCATCTATATCTGAACAATGAAGAAATTTTTGCATTGAGAAGCCATTGTATTTCTCTTCTTTCAATTCTAACATAATTCCATTAAAAAATAGTTCGTTTCTCTAGTAACTTAGCAGCATTTTTTTGGAACATTGTGTGTGATGTGCAACATTGTATACATGAGTATATGCAAACACTCACACACTAGTATTCTGAAAATTTATTTATTTAAAACAAGTTATACTAGCCTTTTGTTTTTATATTCTTTGGCATCTATCAATTATCATTACAATGAAAAAAACAATATTAAGATAAATTTTAAAGTGATAACGTTAGGTTTTTTTTTTTTTTTCAAATATACTTAATAAGTGACAATAATTTTTGCACTACCAAAATAATGGCTTTTAGTTTTCAAATTGTCACTGCTGATAACTATTAATTCCATTCCACCACATTAAATCAATTATTCAAGTCTAAATTATATCCCACATAGCTATTAAAAGTGAAAATATGGTAAAAGGTTGGGAATTTGGATATCTAATCATTTCCTTTGAATTTTTGAATAACTTTTCTACTCATATTTTTGTTCACAAATTTGTGAAAATATAATCTATGTCTTTATTAGAAAAAGCTCTTGTTTATTATAAGTGTAGCAATTAGAATTCAAACACTTGACATCAACTCAGATACTAAAAACAATTAATTAAGTAAATACATACATATCACAAATTCAAAATTATTGTTGTAGTATACATTTCTTGCCCAATAGATACTAAACTTCATATATATATAGGGTAAAGACTTGAAAATGAAAGAAAGTTTAAATAGATAATAGTGAAAATGAAATTAATTTGAAAATGTTGTTGTACATATATAATACATATAGAAATGCCTAAAATAAATATTTGGATGAATTAATAAGATTCATGCAAATGGTACAAACTCGTACCTTGATCTCAGACCCTGGGTGAAGCAGTTGATTATGTTCCTCTTTCATTTTCGTATATCGCTCAATAACTGACTTCATGCTGCCAAAGGTTCGAAAATTCGAGAAAAACAATATCAGGATATTTTATCTTGTGAATTTGCATGAAAAAAAGTTGATTTTGAACATAATGCAAACACCCAACAACAAAAAAGGCCATTGAGAAAATTAAGAAATGAATGGTATGACATTAGGTTTTTGCTCGAAATATGGGATAATTGTATTTTTGATCTTTAATTCATATGTGATTTTGGTTCAATACTATTATATATTACTCACAACATGCACTGGATCATGCATCTTCAAAAACATGCATTTATAATCCTAAGTTTTTCAACGGAAATAGCTCTTATATTTAGCTCAATTTTACCAAAAAATCTACAGCTACGCCCAATTCTCTTCAATTTCAATTTCAATTTCAGCATCTCCTCAAAATATTAAGATATTCAAAATATTTTTATTTGGTGTATAAAATATATTCCAGATTTTTAAGTATAATTTTATATATATGATTTTGATAATTCAACTTCAACAATAGGATAAAAAAAAGTAATATATTTTATATAATCATGTTATTTTGTCAAGATACTCAAAATATTTTTATTTGATTATAAAAATATATTCCATATGGTTAAGTATAATTGAACGTAAGTAAAATAAATATATTTTATATAATCATGTTATTTTGTCAAGATACTCAAAATATTTTTATTTGATTATAAAAATATATTCCATATGGTTAAGTATAATTGAACGTAAGTAAAATAAATATATTTTATATAATCATGTTATTTTTTAAAATACTCAAAATATTTTTATTTGATTTATAAAATATATTTGATATTTTTAAGTATAATTTTATATATATGATTTTGATAATTCAACATTAACAATAGGGTATTTTAGACTTTTCTATTGTATCAATCCTTATATATAATGGCAACTAGGGGTGTAAGTCGAGCCGGCTCGAGCTCGATAAAACGAGCTCGGCTCGAGCTCAAGTTTTTCGAACTCGAGCCGAGCTTCACGAACTAGAACTCTTAATCGAGTTCGAGTTCGAGCCCGAGCCCACTTATCTCTAAAAAAAGCTCGCGAGCCAACCAAACAAGCACTTAAGCTATATATTTAAGTCACTGGGGTAAAATCTGTTAAAGACTAGGTTTGAGGTTGTTAACTTGTTATTAATGAAAAAAGGTTTAATGTAAGATTCCAACATGTAATTTATTTTTTTGGAATTTTGTTAAGCACCATTTAGATGAATATATTTTTTATCATAAATTAATTTTTTTTTCCATATATTTACTTATTTAGATAGATATCAATCTTTTATTTTATAAGTAAGTATTATCATATTTTCTTATTTGTAGGTAAGTTTCAATATTAATAGATTCTATTGTAATATGAGTTTATATTATTCAACATGGTTATCAAAGTCATGGCTTCAAGCCTTGACCTGGTCTCTAACTAGAAAAGTAAATGCTTGAGCTTGAGAAGCTTCTGGTCCAGTAGGTCCGTAAAACTCGCTAGGATAAGCGGTATTATTGAACCAGACAAAACAACAAGCAATGAAACCAAAGACGGATAAAGCCCCTAAACTATAAGATAAGTAAGCCTCCCCAGACCATACAAGGGCGCGTCGAGCCCACGCGAAGGGTTTAGTTAAGATATGCCAGATTCCACCAAGTATACAAATGGAACCTAGCCATACATGTCCTCCGATTATATCTTCTAAATCGTCCACACTAACAATCCATCTTTTGCTTCTGCCGCCACCTTCAAATAACTAACTTATTAAGTGATAGTTTATTTAGTTAAATTTTAATTATTAACATCTTTTAAGTTGAACAACAACTATATATATGAATTACTTAACGAGATGATATGTTTCACGTTCAACGATTTAATAGTACTTTAAAACATATATGAGTAATTAAAAAGTGTATTTGTGATTCGATCCCTTATGAGTACTTAATAGTATATAGTAGATCAGCAATTTGATCCAGTCCATCCCTTATGAACTAATTCCATTCAAAACTCAAATTTGAAAATAGTGATAATATTAGAGTACAATAGTAATTTTGACTCCTAAACTTTCTTCTCAAACCCAATTTTGTTTCGTTAAAAGATTGATTGGTAAAAAGAAAAGGCACATTTAAGATCTTTAAACATAAAAAATTGTATCATATGTAAATCTTTAATTAAATGACGACATTATCTATAGGGCAATAAAATAAGGTATTGTGGAATCCAGTTTCATTGGCATTAGCTGAGAACAGAAAGAGAAACTGCAGTGGATTATGAGACATTATATTGTTAATTACTAAAGACAATGACAAGTTATTCGTAGTGGAGTTTGTATAGGACATACCAAAGAGTACTCATAATACGTACAAATTGAAATATTTCCGGCTGCTAATTCCTATTTTATATCTTAATGCATGGTAGGTAGACATATATAATATATATAGATATAAATATATTTTTATGTACTTATAAGCATACATGTGCACAAGTAGCAATATATAAATTAATGTATAAGCTTCAAATAACACAAGAATCACTCGCTAACGTACACTTTAGAACAAAACTCGATCATAAAATATATGAAATACCGAAGAGACAATTTGTGTAATCCCCTCTATGGAACTAACAACTTAAGAAAAATGTAAAATAAGTTTTTTCTAGTTATATTATAGCTGTCATATACAAAATCTATACACAGACATATACAATAAATTGCATCATTCATTACATCAAAAACTCTTAATCCAATCTACAAAGGCTATAATGAAGTCCACAGGAATTTAATGTCTATGAAAAACATATAACATATAATACCATTTCTTGTTTATTAACAAATAATTCATGCGAATTTGAGCATATTTAGTCCTTTGTAGGTCAAGGGGGATGAACCAAAAAAAAAAAAAACTTTTCTTTTAGAGTTTCACTTAAATTACTGTACATAAAGAAAGATATGTATCAAAACTATCACGAGATCTGTTGAAGAAATGTAAAGAGAACAAATTTTCGGTGCAAGTCAAAAGATAGCTGCTCCTTGTCTTATAAAGCAAGCTCCAAAACGTGATTGCTTGGCAAAGAATAAGGCTTTAGTTAATTCTATTTTGGCTCTAATACAGATTAGAAATCAATGGTAAATATGGGAAATTAAACAGTGGATTTAAGTTTGAATTTTCTCAGTTCATTAGGGACAATAAACAATAAATAGCTCCCATGAGTACCTTAATAAAATAGGGCTTTTAGAAAAGTTGATAAATTAATATGACACAAAAGTAATTTTTACAGCTAAGTGTATTTATGTCCCATGTTTAAGTTTCACGTTCATGATTTGAAAAGATTTTGATGTGTTGAATTCTGTTAAAGATAATATTTCTTGTACTTGAAATATATGGCGTGTTCGAGGCAATAAATGATATATAACACTTTCATTTTCTTACATTATTATTAGTTTTTATATGCACTTTATACCAGTTATATTACTTCTTGCTGTATATATATACTCTGATAGTTCTTTTCACTTCAAATTTTGAATAAATTAAATATAAGTTCAAATTGAGATGGTAACAAATCAACTCAAAACTCGAATAAATAAGAGGCAACAACTTAAAGAGAGAAGAAGAAAGAGGATCACCATATGTGAAGGTTAATACAAATTTATCCAACTTCAAAATATACCTATATATAATGTAAATATATTAGTATATTAATTTGTATCGGAACCTCATTTGCCTCATGCTTGCTCTCAGTTCCAAACATCTATTATAATTTAGTTTTTCATGCTATGTTGTATAACATAGATTCAAGCTAATTGTTTTTTTTAATCAAAAGCTAATTGTTATTTGAAATATAGAATTAACATATTGTGTATACATCTAGTGTATCTATAATGTATAATAAGACAACAAAAATGAAATAGAGTAATTGAAATGGTTTCATCAAACTAAACTCATTCTCAAAACATAAAGTTTAATATATATATATATATACATATATATATTATATATACCGAATCAAAATACATATAGCCATCTGAATTGAAGATGTATATTTCTTAGCATAGGTACCCATATTTCAGGTCAATACTGAAGTGCTGACACGAATAACACATGTTTTATATTCTAAACAATACACCCAATTAACTTTATTAATGTATTTTCTTCTTCTTAAACTTGCTGCCTTGCAACAGGCATTAAATCTCAATAATCTCTATTCAAACTGGTAAAAAAGAAGAAATTAGGTATAAACAAAAGTAAAAATCAGGCAAACCCTAGCACTTGAAAACCCTTTTTTCAATTTAACATGTGATTTGAATCAAATTCAAAATAGGTCAAAACCAAGAAAAAAATCATATAACTATATTAGCAACAAGATCAAATTTATAATAACCATCAAGTGTATATAAACAATATAAAATAAATAATATTTTTCGAAATTTCATTTGGATCAAACCTGGTGCTTGAGAATTCATAAAGCTTTTCAGTGCTGGAAAATATAATTACTCCAACTTCTGCATCACAAAGAATGGCAAGCTCTTTGGCTTTCTTCAACAATCCACTCCTTCTCTTTGAAAATGTCACTTGCCTATTTGTAGTGTTATCGATTCTTTCGATCGCAATTTTTCCCCTCCCCATCTCTTCAAATTATAGTTATTTTTTCTGAAAATTTTAATAAATGTCACACTGTTAGATCTCAAAAACCCTCTTAGGTTTAGAGTTGATTTAATGAAGAAAACGAAACAGAAAAAAGAATAAAAAATAAGTTACTTTTTTGAGCTTAGAAATGAAGTCTGAGAATTTTTTAGAGGGTAGAGGAGCTTGTTATCATCAAAGTCAAGCCATTTTTATAGGGCCAAAAATCATTTTTTTTTTTAAATTGTAAAATTATTGTTAATCAAAAGTGTGGTTTCCAATAAACATTTATTTTGGAAAGTAGGGTGTTAAACTATAATATGTAAGAAATGAAGGACCAAGTTGTGATTTTAGATATAGTAAAAGTACAAAGGAGCGCCGTCGCCTTATGGGTTGTTGACACGTGGCGAATCAGAGTGTTTCCTTAATATTTCTATAAGGGGAAAAACTTTATTTATTCCCATTTAAGTAACTTTAAACCTTAAAACATACTATGAAAGCTTTGGACAGAAACTTATTTGAGTTTTATGGGCTAATTTGGGTCATTTTCACGTGAACCAAAGTTCATTTTGTATTTTTATTTTTTTACAGATTGAAGAAAAAAGGTAATAGATTAGCACGCCTTCATCGAGCCTCACCCAACTAGGGACCATCCGTACTGCAAAATTATCATTATATTTTAATAATTATAATTTATAATATTAATAAAGTACAAAGTTGAGTTCAAGAAGATATGTATATTTTTCTTTATCAACACAAATTACTGTTAAGAAAACAAAATAGACTAAAATAAGAAAGCGCAAAATAGTGAGTTTTTCTAGTTAGTACTATTTAAATATTAATTAATGATTCATATTCATAATATAATTAATATGTAGCCGATTCTTTTTACAAAAATAAGATTTAACGTTTCTATATGCCCAAGACTCTCATATTCCATATCTTGTATAATTTATTGTAGAGTTTATTTGAGATATGTACCTATAAATCTACCTAAATGAATGTGTGAAAGTTAAAAGTTATTGTTTTTCATTTTCCCACTTTATGGATAATAATTAGTGTTATTATTTTATATCTGTAAAGATGGATTTCTATTGGCTAAGCCCACGTGAACACTCTTTTTTAAACCAATAAGAATCTTTCTGAGTGGAAATAATAACGAGTTCCTTGGATTAAGGAAACTTGGAAATCAATGGAGGATAATACTTAAAAATACAAATATTTTGATGGTAATATACAAGTGTCAATCATCAGCAAATGATAGAGAAATTCAGAAAGTAAAGTTCAAGATTCGAAAAATAAAATTTCGACACTTTTGTGACTCATAAAAACACATTGAATATTGAGTTAGCTTATAAATTATTAGTGCACATGAACTCAATAAGGCAAGGGAGATATGCCTTTTTTGGAATGGGGTGATTATGTCTCTTTTCATCACATGCTCTATAGACAACTATTCATTTTAAGAATCGTGAAAATTTAAAGCACTAATTTTAAGAATTTAAATGAAATTTCTATAGACAACCATGCAATTTTCTAATGATAATGTGTATATCATATATTATATTCATAATAAGTTTTGTTAAAGATATATCATTGAAATCTATTGAAAATAATATGATTTAGTAGTAATGTGATATTGAAAATCACTTAAGAACTTTACTTATACAGAGCTAGGGATGTACACGGTCGGGTTCGAGCGATTTTAAAAGGAAAAACCAACCCGACCCAACATGAGCAGGTGGACAAAATAGCAACCCAATCAAACCGCGTGATTCGGTTCGGTCAGGTTAACGAATTTGACGGGCGACTTGGCGATTTTAACTTTTTTCATAAAAAAAATTATCGTTAACTAGTTACTAATTCACAATAGAAATTATATTACTCCTTGTAAAGTTAATTAAAAAATTGAGTTGGTGGATATAAAAAATTAAGTGGTTTTATAAATAAAATTCATATAATTATAATTTATAATGAGTAAAAACTCTAATATTATTAAAATTAAAATATCATAATTATGTTAACATATTACTTTGGTTGCAAAAATAAAATTTTATTCAAGTAAAATAAAAAATAAGTGTTCAAACAAAATATTTAATTTCTTCAGCAAATAAAAGTAATGTGTAATATAAATTTGAATAAAATTATCGTCGTAAGAAAATATATACCTATATATTAATTTTAAAAAATTATTGTTAATCTTTATAATATCATTTGTATGTATTATTTATAAATAGCGGTCGGGTTGCGGTTTAGGCGGGTTGCAAATTCTAAATCCACCACTCGACCAAAAAGTGGCGGGTGACAAGAATATCAAACCGACACTATTATTTAAAAGTTTAAAATCGGCGATTTGCGGGTGGGTCAATTCGGTTTGAGCGGTTCGGTCGGATTAAGCGGATTTATATACACCCCTAGACATAGCACATACAAACCTTGTTGAAGAATCAAATTTATCATCACTAATATACCTCGCTAAATCAATTTAATAATTTCAATATATTAGGCCGGTTTCAATGAATACAACCTAATTTTCAGCAATGGATAATCTAATATGGATGTATTTTATTAATACACCTTCAAGCCAATGATTTGGATTGAAAAATTAGACAGACTCTATTGGAAATAGTTTAGTCCATTAAAACCAATCTAGTACAGAATTTAGTCAAAATGCAATATATCTACAAACATTATATGGACTTAAATCACTTTGCACAAGACAATAGAAAATTATTAAGCGTACGATGCATAAACATTGGTACGTTATATATTATGGTTTTGTTCACATTATTAGTATAAATCTATGATCCCGAAAGCCTTATTTTACACATCTAATTAATCCAATAAAATTCTGAAGCCACGCTGGCCATTCGCTCCCCTTTCGACCATTTACCAGTGAGCTCCCTTGCGCCATCTTTGGTTTGCTCATATTTTTGCATAAAACAAAGTTCCTCGAGCCACAAGATCCGATCGCCTCCAAGGGTTTGAGGGCTGCAATGAAACCAGTGTTATTTTATAACACTGGTTTATTGGTTTTTTACATTTTTTTTAGGCATAATAAATGCATTCTATGGATTTTCATAATTCATGTTTACCATAATAAACGAAAAAAATGAACAGTAGTAAATATGTTATATAATTTTTGTGATGATTAATTTACCATCCAATCCAGCATTGGCGGGATAGAGAATAAAACAAGTGATATCAGAACCGAGATTTGGAAGCCTTCCTTCACGAGCATACATTTTTAAAGCAGTTTCGATTACTTTTTGAACGATATAATCTCCATTGACGACAAATCTTATGGGTCCAGCACTGCCCAAAACATTGATACCAATCAAGAATCTGTTGATATTAATTGCACTCTTACAAGTATTGTTGTTGTTATTCTCATCATTGTTTTTGTTCTTCTTCTGTGAAAATGTCTTCATTCTTACAATTAATAACAAACAAAATGTTATGTATGTTCATATGAGTTGTTCGTATTAATAATCATGGGATCGGGTTCTGAAATTGACGTAAGAATATAAACTACAAATTGAGACCCTAAATTGTATCACTAATATATAACCTACAAATTGAGAATTGAATGTCATCAATTATTTTGTCGGGTTTAAACTGTATGAGGCTTTAAATGTAATCGAATTTTTATGTCAGGAGAACCTCAAGCTTTTAATTATATGTTGTTTTTTGGTGGTATAATCCTGGGATGAAATTGAGTAACTAACGATGAATTACAAATTTGTCGGCTGATAATGGATGCTTTTATTAAAGAGTGGTTGACAATAATATTTCATACATAAAAAAGGATTGATGGTGTTAGATGACGGTGATTTTTGAATTTTTTGTGAAAGTTGAAGCGTAATGGCACACGAAATTATAAAGATATTTTTATTTAAACGCTCGAATAATCAAATTAAATCTTTGAACTGTTGTAGGTGAGATTGTAGAAATTTTTATTAAGGGTAAAATTCAAAAAAATTCACAAGTTTGGCTGAAAATCTTCTATGAAAAAAAAATACAGTCGGAAAACCCCTTGTGTAATTCTGAAATTGCACACTTTTCATTTCTTTCTATTTACTTTAACACCATTAAATTTTTTCTTAATATACCCATTGTACCCTTAATCAAGTAAAACATATATTTTATTTATTTGACTTCCATGTGTATGTTTAATAGAGAGAAGCCATAAGAGAGTTTAGGATTTTGAATATTCCTTCAAATTTTAGGACAAATAACATATCAAAATATATTTAATTCAAATAACATAAAATGCGTTCATATTTCTTTTAATTGCAAAATTAGGGTTGTCGCTTGAAAATATCGAGAAAAATAAAATATTTTTGTTTTTGTTCAAACTATTAAAATGTTTGTTATATTTTTTATTTTCTAAAATCCTTTTTAATTAATATTTTATAATTTTATGAGAAATTTGATTTAATCTCTTCCTTATTGAATGATTAGGGTTTGATAATTCATTTGAATAAAATAACAAAATTTCGACCGATTTACTTAAAGTGTAGGGCAATTCTACCATAAAAAATAATTAAAATTAATGGATTTTAGTTCATAATATTTTTGTTAAAGAAAAAGAAATAGAAGAAGCATTTACTTGTTTTTTTTTTTTTTTTTTTTTTGGTAAAAATGAGTGAAAATGAAGCCAACAAGTACAAGACATGAAGGGGCATAAAAGTAAATGACTTAGGCTATATTTCACAGGTCGCTTCGTGCAACTAAAATATTTCACAGGATTTTTTAGGCTATATTTATTTCATAGGGGATTTTTAGCCAATAAAATATTTCACATGGGTTCTTTCTGCATTTTCCCTTTTATTAATGAATTTCGTTCACAAAAACTCGATACCCTTATTAATTTTTGTGTCAATTTTCTAAATACCCTTTATCAATCATTTTTTAGTGGAAAATAATAGTTGGAATTCTCTCATCAAAATTAACCGAAATGCTATTATTCATTGTTAAAAGACCATGATATATTCATGTATGCACTTGACATAGATGCTCGCATTTTGAAAATATTAGCCTAATTTCCCATTTTCCATCGATTTATATAATTAAACAGTATCAATATATTTTGTGCTTTATATCTTATATAAAGTTGATGCAATTAATATTAGAGTTTTGGACTTTGTACTATTATTGAGTATATCTCAGAATTCCTCCAAGTTTATGAGATAAAGAAATACATATAGGTGATGTTGCGACGGAGTACTAATAGGAAAGTATGATTCATGGATAGGTTTTAAGTGGATAGAGTGAATAATATATTATGGGCCTTGTTTAAGTGTTTGTCTAATTTTATAATTAATTGTGTTTGCCTTTCATTTAATTATTAATTGAGTTAAAATTGAATAAGTTCAATCAAATTTAACGTAGGTTAAGATCGTATAACTTGGTATTTTATATTTATTCATTATTTGTTAACTAATTGAGTTGAACTCGGGTCAAATTTTGTAGCAAAAAAATGTACTAATTAGAACCTCTTTTTTGTATTATACCAATTGAATTTATATGATTATGTATCAATCTTCGATCGAACTTTAAGTACCTTAAGTTGCTTTAGATTCTACTGATCGAGATTGATAGTACAATGTTTAGAATAAGCATATCTTTATATACTTTTGATTATATACTTTCTCATGGTAAACAACAAAAACAATTAAGGTCATAAAAAATTATTAACAAAATTAATTGATCAATTCTTAATTTAATATGTGAAAAGTAATTATTTAACTCAAAAATATTTGAAGCCTAATTCTTTGGTGAAATTAAAAGTTTTTAGATTGTGTTTTTGAGATTGAAAAATATTCTGGTTCCCAATTAAATTAGTTTGTGGTGGGTTGGTTCCTAAAGAATTTTATTTGGTTCCTAATCGGTTCCAAGTTGCGTCCAACTAATTTTAAGTTAGGCCCAAATTGCTTGCCAATAATTTAAGTTATGAAGATCGAAATGCAAGGTATTGAGTTGGGTTGGGTTAGGTTTGGTTCCCTTTTGTGTTGAGTTTGGTTCTACCTTGAAACCATTTAAGAACTCAACCCATTTAAAAACCAACTCATTGGAACCAACCCAACTAGCCCATTTGCCACCCCTACTTTCATCCAATCTATTGGATTTTGGTAGGAATGGCAAGTTTTTAAACTAAGAGGGTGTTTGGCTAAGCTTATAAGCTCTTTTAAACATCTATAAGATGTTTAAAAGAGCTATAGATGTTTAAAAGAGCTTATAAGCTCTTTAAAAGTGTTTTGATAATTTTTTTTAATAAGAGCTTGTAAAACCAAAAAATAAGATGTTTGTGTCTTATAAGCAAATAAAAAATAAGTTAGCAAAACCCACCTTATTTCAAAATCTTAAATTTTGGATGTTACTTATATTCTTAAAAGACGCAAATAACCCTAATTAATTTTCTCCTTTCCAATAATACATTTCTCCGAAAAATATTTATTTTTGTTATTGCGCAAATCCTCTCGTATAACATTTGAAAACATATTATATGTCCAATAGACTTATTTTATCCAAACACTTAAAAGCTTATTTTCTAAATAAGACCAAACATCTTATAAGCTCTTAAAACATCTTATAAAGTGTAAGAACTTATAAGATGTTTTAAATAAGTTTAGCCAAACACCCTCTAAATGGAAGAGTGATCTTAAAGCACGATTATAAGAGTAATTTACACATAAATTAGGGAGACATCTAAATTGGAGCTCGAAATGAAACATAAATTTCTTTGAACTTCAATGCAATTAAATTACTATTTGCATGGTCACTACTCACCAGCCATGGAACAAATAAATAAAACACTTGCCCGCATGGGCAGGCCAGTTGGTCACAAAAGGGTGAAGTTTGGACAATGACCAAGGATCGAGTCCCACCAGCGGCAGTGTGGGAGCAACCTCTCAAGTGAGGGGGGCTCCTTGTGCGGCAGTGTGGGAGCAACCTCTCAAGTGAGGGGGGCTCCTTGTGCGCAGTGAGCACTGGTCTAGCCCCTATGATTGGCTGGGTTACCATGATTTATTCCTCCCATAGCTCTGTCGGGCCGGGGCATGGGGGGCCCTTGGGGTTAGGGATTCAACCTTTTGGACAATAAATAAAACACTTGCTCATTCATAAATGTTTAGTAATACAAATATATATATATATATATATAATTCTTTTATGAATTGAAATTTTTCACTTTTTTATTTATCGAGCTCGAAGGCTAATTAAATTTCAAGTGAACAACAATTCACTTAGCATGTAGACCCCAATGGAGAACGATATTCAAATAACTTGTCCCTTTAAATTCCACATATAATTCAACACTACTTCTACACTTAAAGAATCAGTAAAGTGAAGAATCAAAGTCATTCTCATGCATAATTGAAAAGATAAAGCGCGTCAATCTCAAGCCACAAATCTACGAATTCCGCGTTGAATGATAGTCCAACTGTCCCTAACCCCATATTAAAACTTAAAAGCCTACAACTAAAATCACATATTTTATTTGCTAATAATTAATATATTGCTGCTATTCAACAATTCACGCCAATCATAAATAAAGCATATTATATAAAGCCATTAAACCGGGATAATATATAACCTTTTTTAGAGGTTATATTTTCACCAATTTTTCAGCCTAATAATCAGCAGTGATAATATTATTTTACGAATTTTCCCTTTAATCTTCCTGAGAATTGGAGAGGTTCTGAAAAGGCTATACAAAAAACGAATAATAGGCTAAAATCTACTTCTGACGGTTACTTAAATTCCAAGAAATCAAATGAGAGATCTATTGTTCAAGAGCCCCCAGACATCATCTTCTTGAACTCGTCGAAGTTGACGCAGCCATCGCCGTCGACATCGACGGAGCTGATCATTCTCCGGCAGTCCTTGAGCGAGCACTTCTCGCCGAGGCTCTTGAGAACCGCGTGCAGCTCCTTCGCAGAGATCTTGCCGTTCTTGTCCTTGTCGTACAAGTTAAACGCCTCTCTCATCTCCTTGTTGCTGTCGCCGGAGCAATGGAAGGCCTTAAACTCGTTCAGATCGATGAAACCGTCGCCGTCGGTGTCAAGCTCCGACATTATGCGCGACACCTCGTCGGGCGGGGTCGCGGTGCCGAGGCCGTTGAGTATAGCGCCGAGCTCGGCGGATGAGATCTTGCCGTCGCCGTTGGCGTCGAACTTGTTGAAGACTTGCTCCACTTCTTGTTCTAGGGTTAGCATCAGAGCTGATTGATTTTTCTCCATTGTTCAAAGAGTAAAGTGAAAGAGAAAATCAATCAAAACGCGAAGAACAATCTTTATTGTGTCTCTGGGTTTGGGGATACTTATAGGGGAGGGGTAACGCGGTTTTATTAGCGCGTGGAGTGATATTTAGTTTTTGTGGGGAATTTTTTTTAACTTTTGCATGTGCTCCTTATATTATTTGAGCTATAATTGTGAAGAAACTATTTAAAAATATTATTAATATAGTCATAAATTATTACATTTGATTCATTAAATTTATAACTATTAAGATACCTACTTACCAATTATTGTTGTACTTAAAATAATAATTTAACATAAGTGTTTAAAAATAATAATATTCTTGATCGAGTTTGATTAATACTTAATTAGACAAGCTGGCAGTTTTATGGTTGTGTTATGACTTGTACCTGTAAAAGCGTGGGATTAGTTAAAGTGGTTTTGTGGGCCAGCACATAGCCACATGTTATTATTGAGATCTCTGAAACAATATAATTATTATATTTTTCCTTAATAAAAGGGATTTGGTGAAATTATTCAATAAAAAGAATTCAACTATGTCATTGCATCTCAATTTAAGTACAGAGAAAAAGGAAAGAAGTAATTAACACATATAGTGTACAAAACAAATGAAAAGTTGTTTTTATCTCACAGAAGTTATTTCTAACATTTTTACACAAATTACCCCTTTAATCTTATAACAAACTAAAAATATGAATTGGGAGGGCAAAATTGATAACTTCAAAATTGGGCAGTTCTCATACCAGTTTTTTGTTTTTCAAGTTTTGCCCTTAAAACTTACTAATACAAACAATTGAAATCATGTTATATTGGTAATTTGTCATTAAAAAGAACTGCAACCACACATTCTCAACCACCCCATTTGTACATCATCATCTCCTCATTATATTGGTAATTAATTGTCCATTTTTTTAGTTTTTATTTATTTTTATATTCTTGTTATCTTATTAATTGCAAGTTTGTCATTATTGTAAAATCTCTATAAATTAATAACCTTGGAATCATGAAATTTTATTAATTTAGAGAGATATTAATATATCGATAAATTAATATTTTATTAATTAAAAGAGAGACTTTTTAAATTCAGCAAATTTAGTACATATGTATTGAAAATAAATGAATTCATATATGTTTCATTGATTATATTCATGCATCAACCAATTTTTTGTAACTAATTAAATATATTCATGTATATAATATCAATTCATTGTATACAATTAACTATTATATTCATGGACACATGTATCAATTCATTGGAATTACTTAAATATTCATGGACACCGGAACTCTTGGCTGCAATTAAAAAAGTTAGGGATGAAATCCAATTAGATTTAAATTTTAAGAAAAATCAAGTAACAATAGATTCATATTTTAGCAAATTACCATAATATTTATAATTGTAATATTTATGAATTATTAATTTAGAGTTTTAATGGGACCTAATATTTATAAAGGAATTTTTCAAAAAAATTATTATCTTATTATCTTATCGAATGTAATGATTTTTTACAAAGGCCCAAGTCGGGACCTGAAGATTTTATTATTTTAGATAGTTTATTAATTTATAGAGTATTAATTTATAGAGATTTTACTGTACTTTGATTATGTTCCCCAATCTTATCAAATATTAGGTTTTTAATTCATATGATTGATAAAAGTAAAGCGCTACAAAATTTAAAATTATGTGTGCGAGTATCGCGTGTGCGGGTTGCTAGTATAAACAATAAAATAAGATACTACACCGATAGAGAGTCGCGCCACATGAAACTGTTCTAAACCATGATTGTCTTCATACGTATAGGTTTTGATGACTGATCATGACTCAAAGATAAAATCCATTAGCTCACATGGTGTCTCATCTTATATGCACGACCACAAGGAGACAATGAACAAATCATTAGTCACGTTACCAAACACTCTTATGGGGGTGAGATAATCTCACTAATATTATACAAAAAGTGTGTCACTTTCAATGTGTTAAAATAAAGTAGAACATGCACTCTTTCCATAAGAGATGAATTTCGACCAAGCCAATAAATTAATGGGCACTAAAAATCACCATAAACAAAATACTAATTAGCCTCTAATGATGGTCAAAATCACATAAATAAGATGGTAGTGAGACTATAAGTATATAATAAATTATAAATCAATATACACACTAATTATGAGATTTTAATAAACATAAATGTTAGAAATAAATAATAATTAAAGAAATTTTAAAATTTAATTTGCAATCAAGAAAGAGAATATGTTTTCTTGAGTTGTATTTTTAGACTTTTAAATTGTGACCCTTCGTCATTTATTATAATTATTATTAAGTTATTTGATAATAATTTTGAGATTTGTTTATTCTTCAATACATAATAAATGAAAGTTACCTTGTTAAATCTATTATCTATTGTCTATTATATATATTATAGCAAAGCAGTCCGTTGACCACAAATTTAATTTTGACTTACATTCTAATCCTAATTTTCTAGAATTTTGAGTGTTTTTATTAAATAAAAAATTTTCATTGGTTGGATCAAAATTTATGGTGATATATATATATTTATAAATATATATATGTTAAATTTTGAAATTTTGACAGTTTCTATCTTTATCTTCAATTAAGATAATTGATGAGGAAACCTTCCATATATACTAAGGTATTTTAAGAAAATCACTGCAGCCAATTAATGATTTAAGATTATTACCATATTCAATTGCTCAATCCCATTGTTAACTCATATTAACCTTTCCATTTCTCCACTATATACATTGATTTCCATATTAACTTTAAAATTTTAAGAAAATTTACTTTTTCCTTCCCTAATATATGCTTTTTTGCTCATAATAATTTTAAGATTTTAGTTATATATAAAGATAAAATGACGCATGATTTCTCCATGACCTTCTCGGAGGTTTACATTATCTTTTTTTTTTTCCACAATTTGTGTATTGAATTAGATCGTCAAACAGTAGGGAGATTGTATGATTTTGTCCAATTTAACTGTATGGAGCAGGTTTTCGATTTCTCTTCTCCTTGGTAGGTATATATTTTCTTTTTTGTAATTTTTGTTATGATTATCACAAACCATGTTGCATTATATTGCCTAGATATAACTCAAATTGAAGTTGTCATTTATAGTTTTTGTATTGTCTCATGAATGACATGGTTATGGTTATTTTTTATACTTTTAATGAATTTTATTTTTCTTCAATTATTCAATTTGGTTGCAATTATCATGTAATTATTCCTTACAACTCTTTACTTGCAGGAGCCAGGAAGTTCATAGAAAATCAAACGACGTATGTTGCATATTTGAAGAGTAGTATTTTTAGAAAAATATATTATGTTTATTAATACTTACTTTATCTCATATCTATCATTACTTGCTTGAATATTTTTCTTTCTTTTTCTATTTATAATTAAGAAAGAACTATTTCATAAAGAATAGTTACATGACAGTATCTTATTTTTTTTAATTTTTCCCGTTCAAGTTGATTATTTTAATGCATATATGTATTTTTTCAACTTTATTCATTATTTTAGTTATATTAACATGTTCTATTCCTATTATTAAATTAATTCTGCGGATATGAATTTTTTTGACATTTTTATTAATTTTTTTTATCTTCTTTAGTCATCAAATTTATATCTTGCTCTTTTCTCAAATTTATTATTTTGATTTGGATTTCAGAGAAATATTGCAATAAATATTTTTGCCCAATCCACAAGTATTATGTTGGTTGCATTTTACTTTCATTAAAGTTTTTCTTCTTCTTTTGTTCTATTTTCTTTTCTTTATTCTTAATTATATTCTTTTCTTTATTCTATGTCCAAGATGAGTTTGGTTACTCAAATGGTAAACAATTCCACTTTCTCTTTTTTTCATCTTAAAGTTTTCAGTTATCTTAATATTGTTGGTATAGTTTTCTCTCTTATTAGTGTTTGAGGCTTAAGATCGCATGTCATGGATTCCTTTCTGCAAGATGTACAAAACTAAGATTATATTAGTACCCATAATTTGTAAGTCTTGATGCATTTTTCACCAAATCATTAAGACTTTTACTTTTCTTTGAATTATTAGCTTAGTTTGTCTAATTTTACCAATTACCTTTTAGTTTTATTAATTTGTATTTTGTAGTGACATTTTCATCTCTAAGTCCAACTAATTTTAAGTAAAATAGCAATACCAACTGTTTCGAATTATTCTATTGTCTTGAAAAAATCTCACTGATTATATTGGAGACAAAATCTGAATTTAAAGTGCAACGATGTTTGCCCTTTTATATGTTTAATTATTAGTTCTCAATTAAAAAAGTACCAATTAATAATAATGTTTCCATATCACTAGTATTTTGTGTGCTTTCTGCCTCATGAATTATAAGCATAAAGGTGATCCTAAATATTTTGATTTACAATTTTGATGTTAAGTGCAAAAATGATCTTATTTATGGCGAACCAAGTATAATATCATCTATCTTAAAAAAAGTGATATTCTTTTCTTTGTTGCTACAATGGATTCCATTTGAGCAACATCCATATTCATGTGATGCTTATTGCATTAATAATTTTAACTATACAAATATAGAAAATGTAATATCTATCATAGTCCTCATTAGTGGAAAACAAATTATTCATCATGATATTAATCTATTCCTTATTAGTTTTATAATTATTATAATTAGTTGATATCATGATATTATATTAAAATTTAATATTAACTGTGCATAGCACGGGTTATATGCTAGTTAAGAAAAAAAAAGGGATATTTTAGTATTTAACAAGTAAATGTTATTAAGAAAAAAAAAGGAGGGAAATGAGAGGGTTAGAATGTTTATATCCGAAAATTCAGGGGAGCGAACTCAAAGTAATTAACCCGTGATAAAGGATAAATATATGTCACATCTAATTCAACAAATATACATTGGTAGGGTTGATGGTGGTAATCGGTAGTAAATAGACCAAACTCTCTTATGGGGTGAGATAATCTCACTAATATTATACAAAAAGTGTACCACTCTCGATGTGTTAAAATAAAGTAGAACATGCCCCCTTTCCATAAGAGATGAATTTCGACCAAATCAATAAATTAATGGGCACTAAAAATCACCATAAACAGAATACTAATTAGCCTGTAATGATGGTCAAAATCACATAAATAAGATGATAGTGAGACTATAAGTCTATAATAAATTGTAAATCAATAAACACACTAATTATGAGATTTTAATAAACATAAATGTTAGAAATAAATAATAATAATAATAATAACTAAAGAAATTTTAAAGTTTAATTTGCAACCAAGAAAAATAATATGTTTTCCTGAGTTGTATTTTTAGACTTTTAAATTGTGACCCTTCGTCATTTATTATAATTACTATTAAGTTATTTGATAATAATTTTGAAATTTGTTTATTCTTCAATACATAATAAATGAAAGTTACCTTGTTTTAGTTAAGAAAAAATAGGGATATTTTAGTATTTAACAAGTAAATGTTATTAAGAAAAAAAAAAGGGGGGAAATGAGAGGGTTAGAATGTTTATATCCAAAATTCAGGGGAGCAAACTCAAAGTAATTAACCCGTGATAAAGGATAAATATATGTCACAGCTAATTCAACAAACTCATTGTGACATATACATTCGTAGGGCTGATGGTGGTAATTGGTAATAAATAGACCACTCACTCACCCCAAATGTATATATAGTTTATATCTATTGAATTCGATGCATCATAGATTTCCCATTTGATAAGTTCTTCGCATATTCTAATATGTGCTTCGTTTAGTTGCCTCCATGTAATTGAGTATGATAAAATTATACTTGATAGTTATTAAAGAATTGGAGAGATACATTAGCAAAACATTATTTGGTTGGAATTATAATAGATGGTGATATTTAGATGATTTATTTTCAAGTTGTAAGGTTGACATTTTTTATAAGGATGAATCAAATATAAAAATCCAAATTCTATTCTTCATTTTGAATTACCAAAATCATCCATTAATAGTTATACTTGAATATACTGTACATAAATATTTGACCAGTAATTGAACTTCGTAAAGTTATTACTGCAAGCTATTGCACAAGAGCGAGGTTTACCCGTTGCACATTTAATGGTAGCGGCTGCGGGTTTTCCCCATCATCCAAAAAAAAAGTTATTAATTACCAAAGCAAAAAAGTTTTAACAATTGTTAGCATATCAACAAGGCAACGAATGAGGGATAGTACATATGTATTTAGAAAAACAAAATAATTAAAACAAATATTATGCAATCACTTGAAAGGAATGATAGGTTTATTCATATCATTATTATGCAATTTTTTTTATCAACTTCGTAAAATTGGAATGAAGTAACTTGAGAAAAATATTCACTTCCATCATTATTTAACACAAAAACGTAAGTTGCTAAAATCACATTTATAAATCAAATAAAAATATTTCAAATGTATTAATAAAATGACATGGTTATATTTTAAAATATATATACTTTACTTATTACATATGCAAAAACAAGGTACTTAATCTGTAGCTCCCCCTGTCCTCTTCACTCTTTTGGCTTATTCCGCAGGAATAGCAACCCCCAGTGGCAAGTACTCTACCAACACCTTTCATTTTTCTTTTCTTTTCTTTTCTTTTAAAGAGATTTTCCCAATAATTATCTTTATATTCTACTCCAGATAAAATTGTTCAAATTCATTAAGTTCGATGCATCCGAAGTTGTCTCCTTGAGTTGCCCCCTTTCAAAACCCATCAATTTTAACGCCAAATAAACAATTAATTTGATCTCTCCAGTTCCAATTATTGATTTCCCTTTGGGGATCACTGAAATTTTTCCTTTTTTTTGTAACTAAATGGCTGTTCATTGTGCTTCTTTGAGCTTCAACTATGGTATCTCTTTGAATCCTAAAGCTTCTGGGCCATCCCAACGGTTCTCTTCTTTTCCCATAAAGAAATGCAGTCTCAAATCGTCTGGTTTTTCTTCTCCATCTCCAGCTTATTTGTCAAGATTCAAACTTCAAGGTCAGAATTAGTACCTTCTTTTTAAATGTTGATAGTCTGTTTTGGTTCAGTTGGTGATTTTTTCTCCTAAAATTGAATATCGTGTTCATGTTTTTACTTTTTATTAGCTGTAAATTTGTTGTGTTCATAAGTGGGTAAAGTTGTTGTGTAACTAAAAACAACAATGGAGGGCTTTCTTTATTTTCCAGATATGTAAAATCTAACCTTGATAACAAGTTGTTAAATTATATAAAATATTGAGCTATAAATGTTTGAAATTTATAGAAGCATAACATTCTTCTAAGTGCGATCCGTTTAACAAGAGAATGTATCTTAGACAAGGCGGGTTAATTTTCTCATGCTCAGCTAACTAGTATAACTTCTCACATTTTAAGTGGTGAGTGTAAATAACATGAGAAGTTGTAAATCGATTTTGGCAAAAACAAGGATATACAACAAATGTCTTGAGTGATGTAGAAATCTTCGTAAACTGTTAAATTAACCTCAAAGATCGAAAACTAAAAGTTTAGTATATAGAACAGTACTCTATATCAAGAATTGACAATTTGACTTCTGTGTGTATCAATTTCCTCCATAAGTTGCTTTTTCGTGTTTACTTTTATAGGAAAAGCAATAGAAAGCGGTAACGGGACAGTGGAAAAAGATGAATCCCCTCTTGTGGTTTGCTTTGGAGAAATGTTGATCGATTTCGTACCAACGACAAGTGGGCTCTCATTGGCTGAAGCACCTGCATTCAAGAAAGCCCCTGGAGGTGCACCTGCTAATGTTGCAGTCGGAATTTCTCGCCTTGGTGGTTCGTCAGCTTTCATAGGCAAGGTATTAGTTTAACTCCAAAAAAAAAAAAATCATATTTTTACTTTGAAATATTGGAATTCGTATCTAGAATATACTGTTATTAGCATTAACATGTAACTTTTTTTTTTGCGCAGGTGGGTGAAGATGAGTTTGGTTACATGCTCGCTGATATCCTGAAGCAGAACAATGTGAATAACGATGGAATGAGATTTGATCCTGGTGCTCGAACGGCTTTAGCATTTGTGACTCTCAGAAAGGATGGGGAACGAGAGTTCATGTTTTATCGCAATCCTAGTGCTGATATGTTACTCGAGGAGTCTGAACTTGACTTGGAGTTGATTAAGAAGGTAGTCGTTTAGAACTATGATAAAGCGAAAGAATGAACGATATTTGTTGCCAACGAAAATTCAACCATCTTATGTTTTATTCTAATGTGTTTTAACAAAAACAGGGTTGAAATTGTAATATGGGTTTTATCAAATATGCTTTTATTATAGGGGAAGTTATGACATTTCTCAAGCCTAGGGATGATTTTGTAATTCGGGTTTCATGAAGGGGGTGTTGATTTAATTTACCCTATAAATGTATAGTCATGTGTATTTAGATTGAAGATTGATTCATATCCTCATTTTAAGGTCTTTGACGTCTAAGTGTTGGAAACTGAGTTGACCATTTGGTTGACTGTTGATGTTTATCAGGCCAAAATTTTCCACTATGGTTCAATAAGCTTAATTACAGAGCCGTGCAAATCGGCTCACATTGCGGCTACAAAGGTTGCAAAAGATGCTGGTGTGATTTTGTCATATGATCCCAATTTGAGGCTTCCATTATGGCCATCTGCTGAAAGTGCCAGAGAAGGCATTCTTAGCATATGGAACACTGCAGATGTTATTAAGGTGGTGCTTATTTACAACCTATATTTATTGTTGTATGGACCCCAGTTCTTCTTACTCCACTTCATAAATTGTTACGAAAAAAATTTGACGCTTATGTTTGGATGATGCATTCATCAGATCAGTGAGGAGGAGATATGCTTTTTGACAAATGGGGAGGACCCTTATGATGATAATGTCGTTCGAAAATTGTACCATGAAAATCTGAAATTACTCCTCGTCACTGAAGGTCCTGAAGGTTGCAGATATTATACCAAGGTGTGTGCTGTTTATTACTTTATGAGTTAGAACAAAATTATGCTTATATGTGTTTATTTGAATCGTTTTATTTGAATCTTTGTTTGTGTTTAAGGATACAATAGCAAGCGATCTAGTACCACTTTTCTGGTTCATAATTTAATAGGTGATTTATGTAAGAAAGTTCATCTTGACTGCAAAATATAAAACAATAGAAGCCACAATGTTATCTTTTTTTCTTTATTTCTTCGTTTTTGCTTTTTAGTTTCTTTTTTCGGGATTTCGTTATGACAGTGTATCTAATATGCTCGGGTTTTGGTATTTTCCAGGAGTTCAGTGGAAGAGTGAAGGGTTTAAAGGTGGAATCTGTCGACACCACAGGTGCTGGGGATGCTTTTGTGGCTGGAATCTTATCACAGTTAGCTGCTGATACCTCATTGCTTAAGGTCATAATTTCTTACTAATTTCATAAAAAATAATAACTTTACGAAATTGAATCTCGAATTTGAAAGCATTTTTAACCGTTGGATCTATGCAGAACGAGGACCGGTTGAGAGATGCTCTGAGATTCGCCAACGCTTGTGGGGCCCTGACTGTGATGGAACGAGGAGCTATTCCGGCGTTGCCAACTAGACAAACTGTACTCGATGCCCTTCTCAAGTCAGTGGCATAGATTTTTGTATTAAGTGACTATATAATTAACCAATATATGATCGAATTTTCGGGCTATCCCAATTTTTTCCAGGGTACAATATTTTGCCTGTCTGCAAAATTCTTGTATGAACTTGTTCTATTTTTCATCTGGGCCCTGGATCATCTCAATTTTCTTGTACTGTATTTTAGGTTAAAACCTTGATTAATAAAGAAACTATTAAGTTCCTACTGAGTTCCAATTATTTTGTATCTTCAATTTACATGTACATATTCACATAATTGCACACATGTGCACATCCCCTGTAACTGAAAACTACACTAAGAGGGTATTTGGCTAAGGTTATTTAAAACATCTTTTAAGAGGGTGTTTGGCTAAGCTTATTTAAAACATCTTATAAGTTCTTACATCTTATAAGATGTTTTAAGAGCTTATAAGATGTTTGGTCTTATTTAAAAAATAAGCTATTAAGTGTTTGAATAAAATAAGTTTATTGAACTTATAAGATGTTTTCAAATATTATACGAAAGAATTGTGCAATAATAAAAATAAATATTTTTCCGGAGAAAGGTATTATTGGAAAGAATCAAATTAACTACGATTATTTATGTCTTTTAAAAAATATAAACGACATTTAATATTTAAGATTCTCAAATAAGGTGGGTTAGGCCACCTTATTTTGTTTTTGCTTATAAGACCAAAACATCTTATTTTTTGATCTTATAAGCTATTTTTTAAAAAAAATTATCCAAACACTTTTATAGAGCTTATAAGCTCTCAAACATCTTATAAGATGTTTAAAAGAGCTTATAAGCTTAGCCAAACACCCTCTAAGTTCTTACACCTTATAAGATGTTTTAAGAGCTTATAAGATATTTGGTCTTATTTAAAAAATAAGCTTTGTTTGGATAAAATAAGTCTATTGGACTTATCAGATGTTTTCAAACGTTATACGAGAGAATTTGTGCAATAATAAAAATAAACATTTTTTGGAGAAATGTATTATTAGAAAGGAGAAAATTAACTAAGTTTATTTGTGCCTTTTAAGAATATAAACAACATTCAAAATTTAAGATTTTGAAATAAGGTGGGTTTGGTTAATTTATTTTTTATTTGCTTATAAGACCCAAACATCTTATTTTTTGGTCTTATAAGCTTTTATTAAAAAAAATTATCCAAACACTTTTAAAGAGCTTATAAGCTCTCAAACATCTTATAAGATGTTTAAAAGAACTTTTATGCTTAGCCAAACACCCTCTTGGTAGTATCTCTATATCTAAATGTTTGATTATTCTACTTTATCAGAGTTGTTAAGTGGTCATTTTTCCAATATTTACTAAGAATTCAACTCAAAGTTTAGAACTTTATGCTATTAAATTTAATTGGTTTTATATGCTGTAAATTGGTGTTTTAGAACATCTGAGGTGTGGAAATATTCTAATTCCGGTAAATATGGATTAGCCAGATATGATTTAATTCATCCCTATTCACAAGGATGGCCATAAACTCCAATAAAAGCTTCTCATTATAAGACTTTTTTTTTTTTCTCATTGTGACCAAATAGATCAACAAACACAATATTTTCTATCAACAAAACAGCACAAAATGGATGATGATCCACAGGATATAGCTGATCGTGAGAGGATTTTTAAGCGCTTTGACGCAAATGGTGATGGGAAAATCTCAGCCGTTGAGCTGGGAGATGCCCTCAAGACCCTTGGATGTGTTTCTGCAGAAGAAATCAAACATATGATGGATGAGATTGATTCTGATAAAGATGGTCATATTTCATTTCAAGAATTTACCGATTTCGCCAGAGCCAATAGGGGTTTAGTTAGGGATGTGGCCAAGATATTCTAGTTTCTATTTCAACATAATTATTGGTAATGATATTATAATGCTGCAATTAGGATGTCCATGTCATTCATCAGTTTTATTTGTAGGGATTGTTGTGTTGGGTTGCGGTAGTTTATCTGTAATTTTCAACGATTTATAAATTTTTGATGTATCCAACTGCTCTTTTGTTTACTGTTTTTAAATAATTTTCTTCTCTTAATCACCTAATGGCTGCCATTAAAACGTATGCAAAAATGAAGAAAAGTCTTCCATTTGGATTGAAAAATGTATTTGAGACTCTAATGTATTTATCCATCTGCTATATCAGAAGAATATTATTTCTGTACAAAATTCAAAACCCAGAAAACAAAAATTAAATAGAGAAACAAATAAAACAATAATCAGAATCACCAGGGATAAAAGTTGATTATCAATTATCATTCTCAAATTCAACTCCAAGCATGGCTAATGCAAAATGATTCTTCATTTCACTCCTAGTCTGCTCCAATGGAGTGTTAAAATCAATTATAGCCTTCTTTTTGCTCTGTTCTTTTCCTCTGAGTATACATAGGATCTCGCTCATACCGGGCCTCTGAGATTCCTCGTTTATGCACGCACTTGCGGCCCGAACCATTTGGGCTAACTGATTTGAATTATTTCCGGTGGATTTTAACCGTTGATCAACTAATTGTTCTACACATCCTTGTTGCTGCAATAGTTGCTTTGCCTAGAAAGGTAAAAAGGAAAAAAAATCATATTTAAGACGGGCTTTACTTGCACGATATCAATGCATTAAAGATCAAATTTTTTTTCAACAAGATTGAATTTTTCCAAAAAAGAATAATACTAACAGAAGTAGATATAGATGCATTCAACATCATATTGCATAATATGATTAGAGTTTCAAAAAAGTGTATTACCCACAAAACCAAATTTTCTTCTCCAGGGCCTCTATTCGACTCGATTGGCTTCCTTCCGGTTATTAGTTCCAAGAGCACTACTCCAAATGCATAAATGTCGGTTTTATCAGAAACTTTCCCGTGTTGGAAATATTCTGGAGCCAAGTACCTGAAAATTCAATAACCACAAAAAAGATGAACAAACTAAAAAACAACAAACTAAAAAACCAACAAAAACTTAAACAAAATTCACAAGGCCATACCCGAATGTGCCTTTAACAGTTTTGCAAAGAAACGGCACAGAAGGCGCTGGAGTCCATGTTGCCAATCCAAAGTCACACAACTGCGAAACTCAAAAAAATAAGGGGTCAAACTGTAATTTGTTTACTTATGGAGGTTGAAATTGTAATATATATTTTCGAGAAAGTTAAAAGCTTTTCACCTTTGGTGTATTTCTAGAGGAAAGAAGGATGTTTGAGGGCTTAATATCCCTATGAACAACACATCTCTCTGTTCCATTATGTAAATACTCAATTGCCTCAGCAATTCCTACTGCAACTTTGTACCTAGCAGACCATGGGAGTGCAGAAAAACCCTTCACTTCCCTCTTATTCTCTGCAAATCATCATAATACAAACATCACAAATCAAACTATAAAATGAATTTCATGAAAAGGACTAAAAATCAATTTACAGTAAAGTATATATATATATATATATATATATATATGTACCGTGCAAAAATCGATCTAAGCTTCCACCGGAAACGTATTTGTAAACCAAAAACAAACCCTCCTCAGCATCGATACAAAATCCCACAAGAGGAACTATGTGAGGGTTATGCAAAGAACTTGCAATCATCAATTCCCTGCAAAATGCCTTTGAACACTCTTTATCTTCTTTATCCAACCTCTTTATTGCCACAGCAGTCCTTAGGTATCCTACTCTTCCTCTAAAAACACAGCTCAATGCTCCTCTCCCCAAAACTCTGCCTACTCATTTCCACCAAAAAATTATAAATTTATAAAATTGAAACTAAACTATAAGGAGATTTATCTTACAAAACTGCAATTTTCCCCGGAAAAATTTACAAGAAAATAACTGAAAAGTAGTACCTTTGGAGAAATTTCTAGTGGCAGAGCAAATTTCAGAGTAGGTGAACCTAATCAAAGAGTGTGCCACAGGAGAAATGCTCCTTTCAAGTGACTCAATTCTTTTCCATTTCATCTCTCTAGACTTGGAATCAGTTAACAACCCATTATCCAAATTCACCATCAAAACAGTAGCAGAGCAGCTATTGTTGACAGCCATTGTTTCAAGCTCAACCTGAGAGCAAAGACTAAACCTAAAAGAAGAGTGCACAGTGTGCGGCTCCTCGCCGCCGCCGCAGCCGCCGGGTTCTGCCAGCAACCAAGCTTTATTGTGCTCTAAATAGCCGCCGGTGTTTCCGTCCTTTTCTGCATTCTTGCCGGAGCTCCGGCGCCGGCGGTGTGGAATGACACAACTTAAACCGAAATTCCATATCATTTTGTAGAGCAAAGACTTGAACTTTACTTGGTAATCATCAAGTTCACAGCTTTCCCGGTACTCGTGATTGGGGTTAGTGTGTAAAGTCTGCATCTTTAACGAGTATGAAGCATGTAGAGGGTTTATAGAGTTGATATGACTATTTTTTGAGAAACCCATTACGGGGATGGATCTCTAGAAAGAAAAGCACGAAAACCCAGAAACTGAAAAAGCAAGAACGAATAAAATAAAGAAAAGAAAAGATGGAAAAGGTTAAAGCAACTTTGCTTCAAGGGAGAGGAGAGAATTTAATGGAAAAACGAGAGATTTGGATAAACAAATAATAGGAAAAACAGTCTAATTGTGGTAGAGATTATAATAATGAGAGAAGGTGGGGAAGAATAAGAATAACCAAAAGAAGATGTGGCTAGAGAGATAAGATGACATATAGAGACGACTATTGAGTTAATGGGATTATACTACTAAGTACAATAAAACTGTGAAGCTGGTGAAGTGAAGTTATGAGATTCTTGTTGTTGAAGTTGAAGGTGAACAAGACAAGAAAAACCCCACAAGAGAATATCTTTCATGCATAAACTTAGAAACGTACAATATAAGAGTAGGGACTAGAGAGTGGGCTATTGGGATAAAAGTTAGGTTAGGTGTGTCACTTGGGTCGGGTAAAGTGAAAATCCACCCAAATAAGATTTGGTTCGAGTCCAAAAAATGAGTCATGGTCGAGACTCGACTCAGAGTTTAGGGTTTAGATGATTTAAATCTGAACTCCGACCCGGAGTTTAGATTTAAAAAATCAAGACTTGGTCTGAAATGGCTGATGACTCATACTAATTATTAATTATTACTAGCGACTCCGCGCGTGGTACTCGCGTGCATGGTTTTTTTTAAGTGTAACTAAATAATATAAGTAATATTAATTCTAAAGAAATATTATAATTTTCTTGACAAGGAAATGGGATTTGATATAGTGGGATGGTGGTGGAGAACGTGGTTTTAAATTCTACATGCAAATGACAAATTTAGCCATATTTTCAATCGCTTGTGTATATTAGTTTCAAGAGTATATTTGGACAAATGAAAAATAGTGTGACAATTAACTAACTTATGATGAAATCCTATCCTCAAATTACACTTATATTTTCAATATACAAAAAAATAAGTGATTGAAATGCGTAAAAATGCTAGAAATAACTTTCATTTGTGAGATGTAACAACCTTTCTTTTTATAATATTGTGTATATATATATATTTAATATTACTTAAAATAAGATATACTTAGGGTGTAGGTTCTTAACCTTATTTACGTGTGAATAATTTAAGTATTATCGTGAGTTATTTAATTATTTGCATGACTTTACCTATTTAAATTTTGAATAATTTAAGTATTATCGTGAATTATTTAATTATTTGAATGACTTTACCTATTTAAATTTTTATTATTGTAAACGATTTAAGTCTTGAATTATAGTACTTTTAATGTGTGTGTGTGTGTGTTTTTTTTTACATTGATTAAATATGATTTTTTTTTATGACAAGGGAACCCGCAGCCGCTACCGTTAGGTGCGCACTGGGTAAACCCCGCTCTTGTGTAATAGCCTGCAAACCACACAAGAGAGATAAACCAACCTAGGTTGTCCATAGCTGACAGGCTCACAGTACAGAAGGCAAATAGACATTCCTTCATCAGGATTCGTTGATTAAATATGATTTATATTTATATTTAATGTGTTTGTGAGAAAATAAAAGGGAAAAAGTCAAAATTATGATTTTATCGAGTCCGTCCGATAGAACCTTAACTAGTTGAATTTGGGACGAGTCCAAATAACAATCGGTTTTGAAGAGAGTCCGTGTACTAAAAAACTAAGCAGGACAGGTTTCCTACATTATTCGTCTTGAACTCATCTCATTGTCATCCCTAGATAAAAGGGATTAGCTTTGCTAATTGGATGTATTGATTGAAAATTCACATGATTTGGGCAATGCTATATTTAAGTGAGTTGAATGGAACTAAACCATATAATCCGGTTTATTTAAATTCTTGTAGATTTTTAGCGATTATTTTTAATTTGGTTTCAATATTATTGTTAGCGCTAAAACTCAAATTAACTTTAATTGAGTTAAATATGAACCTAACTCAAAGTTTACGTGTGTATGAATTTTTAACTAGTCAAGTATAACATGAAATATATGTTAACCTTGGTCATCATGTTAATTAAATTGAGCTATAATAAACTTTTAAATCAATCTCAAGTTGAGATTACTAGTAGGGGTGTAAGAAGTCGGATTTGAGCGGTTTTAAAGGAAAAAAAACAACCTAACCCAAACTCAGTAAAAATATTATTAAATCTTAAAAAATATATTTGGTAAAATTTTCATTAAAATAACAAAAATAAAACAAAACAAAGTTACTACTAACAACTATTTTCACTATATGCCTATCATTTCTTGATTTAGGATTTGCTTAATTGATTGTTTTTAGTGAAATCTTAAAATTGATGTAAAATAATATTTTTATTGTTTATTATCAAATGTTTTCATTGTTATTATTTTAATATAATACTCTCTAACAAACACAATTTTAAAAGCTTGAAAAATAAAAATTTTGAAAGTAAAATTATAATCAATATCAATTATTAATATAAAATTTCTATATAAATGAATTATAATAAAGTACGATTGATTAATTCTTAATTCTTAATTTATATTATAAGGGTAATTATAAAAGAAATTAAAATGCTGCAGTAAAGAGGAAGGGTATGTATATTGAATTCAAACTTCAAAGCTTACTCATATCGCCATTTTTAGCCCTAAACTCGACCCAAAACACAGTCTCACTTTTTTTTCTGGAAAATTAACCATCTTCATTTCACTCTGCAAAAATGTCTGCATTTCAGCCTCCTCCTCCAGGTAAAACTTCTTAATCGTTCGAAATTGTTCATGTTGTCGGGTTCCGCAATGTGGTATTTTGTAGCTTGAGTATCAATTTCTTTGCCCTGTTTTTGTCTTTTTTTTACAAACTTCAGTTGGACAAAATTCATGGGTTTTGCTAATTCATTCAATTTTCTAGGGGAAAAAGGCGAATGTACCATTTCGGTATATGAAAAAAATGCAAAATCCTTATTGGGTTTTCCCTTTTGTTTTTTTCTTCTTCTAATTTTTCATCTCAAACCTGATCCATGGGGCTGTTTCTGTGACTTCTTATTTGGATTTTCTGGAGCATTGATTGTAGTTACGGTATAAGCAAAGTTGTTTGAAATTAATGTTTTCTTCCATTCCTTTATATATGCACCTACAATTAGTGTTGTGAAATAGTTGATTTCCAGAAGATGGAAAATTGGAGATATTGATTTGCTAATTTTTATATTTTGACTAACATTGTAGTTTGGATTTGGGTATTGGTGTTGTTGAACATGGTAAAAATGGCGAAGTAAATAATCATATTCAACAGTGATGTTTTTTGATTTCTAACGTACATGTGGGGACCTATCGTTCATAATAACTCTAAGAGAGCAGATGTCATACAATTGAAATTCATTAGGTTGGTGACATTCGTAGTTAGTAAAGAGTATTAGAGACTGCAATTATCAAGTGTTGGAGAGTCGTATAGTTTCACCACAAGGTTGGGCATGTATCTAAGTGTCTCGTGGATTGTGCAATATGTTAAATCGAAGTCTCGGAGTAATAACACCAAATGTATGATTTGTTGGGTGTATGTCTTTGTCTCTTTGATGCCAAACGAGGATAGGGAATAGGATATAAACTGTAAAATTTGTATTGACATTTATTTATTAATAAAAGGTAAGGGGTTTGTTCATATAAATCTTATGTCATCTACAGTATTGAACAACAAGTCCAAATTGTTAAGTTAGACTTTCCACTTCTCTAGGTGAGAAGGTAGCAGTTGAAGAGTCATGCGTTTGATCTCTTAAATCAGGTTTGCAAGTCTATAAAACTTAATCCGGGGCTTTAAGTTCTTATTTGGCCCTCTTTACTTATTTTAATCTTTTCTCTGGTCTACTTTCTTTTGTTACGTAGTGTATATATTACATTGGTTAATGCTGCAATGTGTGCGGTAAGACTGTCTTCTCAAATTTTGCATAGTAATAATTGTCCTCCAAGCTGAGTTTTGTAATACTAAATTGTGTTATGTTATAGGTGTTCCTGAAGATGCTTGGTGCAAGAACCGTCTACAACAATTCACACAAAAAGCTTCTATGCCACTACCAATGTATGAAACATTTACTGAAGGATTGGAGCATGCACCCCAATTTAGATCCCGGGTATGGGTGGATGGAACATACTATTCATCGGGAACTGCATTTTCAACCAAAAAGATGGCAGAGCAAGATGCTGCCAAACATGCACTAATCCAAGTTCAGGATAAAGTAAAGACCGAGGGATGTTCACTTATCCTTGAGGTATGTTGCAATCAATGATGTCAGTTTCTTTCATTTACCAGCCACTTTCAAAGTCTGAAATGCATACTATTATCTGTATCAATTCAAGATTGTTTCAAAGGGTTGTGAGTTATTATTTCTAGAATACTGGTGATTCTATATTAAAATAGTTGCCAGTCACTTGTACCAGTTCGTTGCACTGTTGAAATAGTTTCAATTTTGAATAACTAATAGTCAGTATTCAACATTTCAACTTTATTTTTACATTATTTTATATAACTATCATATGAATAAATGGCTTATTCATCTCGTGATCCAAAAAATCACGCGGTGTACTGTTTTAGATATATAATTTATATTAACAGTTATGATGTTTCAATTGAAGGCCTAATACAATGTTCTGACCATTCTTTTTAATAAATTAATCACATAAGGATTTTACCTAAAACTCTAATAAGTGCTATGAAAAACGTAGGCTATGTTTGTTTATGTTTTCAAAATCTATTTTTGAGATTTTGAATGAAAAAATTCTTAATTCGTTTCACTCCAACTATTCTGATTCAAAATCAACCTTTTTCAACTGTTCTTATCAATCCCTATATAACTACATATCAATCATTACATTCTTTATTTCATACGATTATCAATCTATAATTATTTACTCCACTTAACACTTTTCTCCGTTTTCCTACGTTGCCATTATTTAAAATATTTTAAATCAACAAATCATTATAGATTTGACACATTTTTTATTCGGCAATCATTTTTAAAAACATAAACAAACACATAACTTATCACACAAACTTACACGAACTCCGTAGTATACAATTCCCGAGAAATTTTCAAAATTTGAACTCAAAAATATAAACAAACACAGGTGTAATAGTTTATCCTTACATTTTTGTTTATTTTTCAGGATAGTAGGTTTTTTGCTGTGTAGATCAGTAAATTTTTAAGGTGAAACGGAGAAGGTATTTATAAATATCTTGGTGGGAAAATATGGTGTGAGATAGACGCGCGTGGGCATTCCTTTGTTGCGAGTTTGAATAAAGTCTTTTGCCTTTTTCGGTTTTTCTACTCCAAAAGTAAGGTAGCAGATTGTTTAAACATGACAGTCAAATGGACTGTCTTTTTTGTACTTGTGTCCTTGTAAACATTTGATTCTTCCAAAATAAATTCCATTAGAGTAAATGGCCTTTTGTCAATTATTGCATTTAAGTCCTTATTGATTAGAGAAATAAATTCAGATGCTTACTGGGTTTGATGCCGTGGACCTCTGAGCGTTGATTTCTTCTTATGGCAGACTACTGTCGCTTGATCGTTGTTTGAGCGTTGATTTCTTCAGTTTGATCTTGAGCACTGAACTCGATCTTGTAACTTAACTCGCTCAGAATCTAGTCAATACACTCAAAAAATTTTGTATTAAATCTTTGTCTTGGGAACCAGATAAAAATCTAAACGTACATTCTAGTTCCTCTAATGTATTATTACTGTGTGCTGTGTTGGCCTGTACCGAAGTATGCAATTTCAGTCTTCCATGTTGTGCAATGAATCAAGTCTGGTTTGCTTAGGCAACTTTGTCAACTGCATCGAGTGTTATTTGTTTTGTTATTTATGGCTTGTTTGGTGAAGCTCTTGGAATCTTGGAATCTTGAGTGGTTTTTGACTCGCTATTTTTTTTCCTTCTAATTTCAGGATACTTTTTTTTGCAAGATGATCATTAATGAGTATGCCATGACGATGAACTGGAACCCTCCTAATTATGTCACAAATATGTCAAAGGCGCTGGTTCCCGTATTTGTGTGCTCATTGGTTTTAAATGGGGTTACATTCATTGGAGATGCTGGAAAAAATAAAAAAGAGAGTGAACAATTTGCAGCACGTTCAGCCATTATATCCATTTTAGGCAACTTTATTAACTAAAAAGCCCTGCTTTACAAATATATCCTTTTTAAGCAACTTTAATGTAATTATTGAACATATTTTGAGGTTCTGACTTGGCAATTTTTTTCAGGATCAGAATCTGGAACTACAATGTCTGAGATAGTAAAGTCAAAGTTTAAGTTCTATGATGTGCTTAAGAAAGGCAAGGATTCATCCGGGACCCAGGGCGGCCCTGTGCCAGCTGGATTGAACCAATCAGAGGAAAGGGGTGTAGTTTCTTTTTGTAATAAAATAAACGAAGGCGAAGTAAATAAAGGGACTGTTAATGCCCCTATTGCTGAAATTCCATCTTCTAGCATAGCACTATCTCCTGCTATTCAAGTGGCTATTCCATATTCTACACCAGAGCAAACTTCATATACTCAAGCAACAAATCAATCTCCCCATTTGTTCAAAAGGGCTGAAACCGAAACTTCATCAGCGACAATGGAGCTTCCGATTGTGTTTGTGCATCCAGCTTCTGAACAACCTTCGGTATCCTCAATTTCTGCAAAAAAGAGGAAACGTAAAAACAAGAAGGCCAAAAAGAACGTCGAATTTGAACCTCAGTAAGTGTCTCATTATACTAAGACCTTTATCACTTCAAATATATTCTTACAGTTAGTGAACATACTTGTTTTTGTGTGCTATCACATAGAGCTTTCGTGCATGAATTTTCACTTCAGTCTATCAATTTCTCTTATTACACTGCAAACATCAAATCTGAATAGCTTAAATCAGTTATTTGGAAGAACTGATATTCATACTCCTAAATGAGCTAGATGAACCGCTTTATATTAAGGCAAAGAGTATCCGTATTACAATTTATCAGATTCCTGAAGCTTAATCTACTAGAAGATACCATAAAATTTACAAATTTTTGATATATTTCGTAGAATCACTTACTGGAATAACTTGAAGTTCGGCTTCTTTCAACCATACCACATAAAAAGTAAACAATGCTGAACCATTGAATAACGCAGTCTTTAGCTTGAACTCAATTTCTTTTGCAGGCATACCATGGACAAACCTTTTTCCTTAGTTTTTGTCAAAGCCAGTAAAATGAAACTAATTTTCTCTAACTAAATCTTGACCTGCAATAAACTGATTTGATGTGCTAATTGATCACATACTTCATTTGCCGAAGTAGTTCTTTTATTTAGGAAACTAGGTATCCTTTCCCAGATAGAGGAGCACTATCGTATTTAACGTTTTAACACTTGTGTCATTGGTTGATGATTTTTTCTTTTCAATATGGTAATGCCATTTTCAAAACTTGGTATTGTAGTTCATCCATCTGCATAGATCGACTTTGTAACTTATTCCTCGTCTTTGAAAATTGTTCCAAAAATTGCAGGTTAACGGCTGCTATGCCGCCTCAGTCTTCAACTCCTGCATATTCAGTGGGAGCCCAGCTTTAGTTCTATCTAGGTAAATTTTTCGAGATTTGTCAAAATCAACCTCGTTTATTACCTGCGTTTTCATGTTTAAAACAATGTAGTAATCATGTTATTGAACTTCCTTGTTCCCCCATCACAGTGAGTTCTTCATGTTTCTATTTCGTCAACATTTGTATCTTCATTTTCCGAAGCCGGAGTTGTGGCTTTGCAATCCAGTGACTGTCTCGTTCGAAGAAGAGTGTCTATGTTCGATCTTGGTAGGTTTTGGACTGCTCTTTAGCCCACTCTTTTATTGTTGGCTCTTTGATTTGTAAAAAGCATAACTCTAGTATTAAGCAAGTCTTATTTTCTTGTGCTCCCTTTGTTGTGGTGAATTTCAGGGCTTGCTTGGGTTTTAGTTAGATTATTATTATGCTCTATGTGATGAAGCTATGTTTCATATTACTAGAACCAAATCTTGGCCTATGAACAGACATGGAAGTGTTTTAAGTGCACCTAACATTGTGTGTCTGATTGTGGACTGGTGTATACTGTATTGATCAAATTTTTTATTTTGATTTATGGGCTATACCACAGAACATGAGTATTAGTTAATTACAAGTAGAGTTGAAAGATAACCAAATGAATTTATGTTCGACTCATGCAGTTTGATTACTGAAAGTTTGTTTGAGCTTGGTTCGTTAATATAACAAACCAAATTTAAACAATTTTTTCAGTTTAATAAATTTTGAACCTTGACTTGAGTTTGCTTTGATTAGCAAAAAGTAATTAAAACATGTATAAATATTTTAACGATCAAACAAGCTCAAACACAAAATTTGAAGCTCATTTATAATACAAATAAACTTGAATAACCTTTGTTTAATTCGATTTGTTTCGTTTACACCTCTAATTCTAAATGGGTACAATCTTCTAATGTTTTTTTGTGTGTATATTAATATTTTCACATGTTAATGGATCATATGTATACAATACAATACAACCTTACCTTGAGAAAGATATTATATATATATTTCACCTTTTTTTTTTCTTTTTTTTTTTTGCATTACTAAGTCAACTTAGAATAGAGTAACTAATATTATTTTGTGCAATAAACAAAATTAAATTTACAGATCAACTAATTACCATCACTTTGACAAAATGCATTTGCATGTGCTGACATTCATGAACTTAAGAGATGTGGGGGCAATTATAAGATAATAAATCACTTAATAATGATGTAAATCTTGCCAGACCCTCTATATTAATTAGGTCATCAGGTGGATTAAAGTGGCTAAATATGTATTATAGCTGTAAATATTTGATTGTTTAGCTGTTAATTGAGTATATTCTGGAATAATGTGGGGTTTTATGCATAAATATTTATATAAAAAATGGTTTACTATATCTTGTCATTAATGTTTTAGTTGTGTAGTCGTAAGTAATTTACAACACAATCTCCAATCTCCAGGAGACAAGGGAATTGCACTTATTCCAAAGCCAGCTTTGAATTTCTCATTTGCCTATTTAATTAATTGCTTGTCTGAAATAAACATAAATGTGGCTTAAGATAACTTTATATAATTTGTTTAAAAACTTAAATAAATACAGTTAATGCACTTATATTTAATGATGAATAATAACAATCATGATGCCTTATAACATATATATATATATATTTATTTTATATACACACTGATTGATATGAAGAGAGTTCATGAGTTCTTAAGTTGATCTGAGATGGTTCCCAAAGTAGACTAAGAAAATTTTATCAAATTGATGATCCCCATATCGTAATATATGAAAAGTAAATTATATACATCTCAATAAAATCAAAAAATAAATTGTGTCACATTTCAAAAACCTTGAGTTGTTAATATTATAATTTATATACAATTTAAATTCTTAGTTTTTATATGCATGGATTGCTAATATAAATAACTCCAATGGTAGTAAACTTTAATATTGCGCACCTTCGTAACTTAACGTCTAGTTTAATAAACCGATGTAATATTATCGCTTAGAGATATAAATGAGAAAATATTACTAAAGATGCTATCAATATCAATATCAATGAAAACTCCATATGGGTGATAGTTTAAACATTATTTTGTAACATTTTTATCACTAATATTATGTTTTCATGTACTCAAAGAAGTTAAAATGATTATGATTTCTCATAATTATTGAGTCAAATAGATAAATGAAATGCTAAATGGAATGTATATAAAAAAATGTTGATTTCACGTGCTGTTTAGAAAGAGATAGGAAGGAGGCGAAGGCGATAGAACCGGCGGGACTTCTGCTGATTTTCCCCTTTAATTTTAATCTCACTTTCTAATTCCTCCATTTACTAAAACCTATGCCAGCTAACAATCCCAATACAATCATAAAACAATTACATATACGTATTCAATACAACACTTTGTGTAGTTTTGGAATTTTACTTTTGAAAAAATTACGGATTTAAGAATAATTCAAAGGAAATTTAATGTAAATCCTTTATCTTGGTGGGACAAAAATAAAATCGAAGCTACTCTATAAATAAAATAATAATGTAAATATGAGTATATTTGATACAAACGACAAAATGATATGAAATAAATTATTAAAGAGCATACACTCATTGAGCCTGAAATCTTTGTTAATGGCGATTTTGATTTATTTAAAGAAAAAACCACGATGAACTGAAATAGAGGAAAAACCTAGATTAGTAATTAACACAATTTAATGATAATGATTTCTACTATTTAATTCGGTAAGGACGTGCATAGAATTTTTTTATTTGGTTACAGCATAGAATTGATTATGGTACTTTTGTGACTAAATTAAAATTATTTGACATATGTACTACTTTGTAATTACTTTGTTAACATTCTCTACAATCTCTTTTTCACTTTGTAATTATGGATGTAAACCTTTTTTCACTTTTATTTTTTTTTATCATAATTTTGATTACTTCCCAATTCCACTCATCTCTTTTTAAGTTGTTTTATATACAAATACTCCAAATACGTACTCCTTACATCTATGTATTATTTAAGAGTGACAAGTTTAACATTATCATTTAATACTACTTATTCAACTTTATTTATTAATCCACATCAATTCCTTGTTGCATCGCACTGGAATGCTCGCAACTAAATCAACAATAAAAAAAAATTCAATTATATTCCCAAGATTATTAATATAAAAGCAAGAAACCACCAAGTTTGAACACACATTCTCAACTCAAATCCCATTCTTGTCTTTTCTCCATTTGAAAACCCTAAAAAACATGACTGATTCAACCATGGCCATAATCCAAGCTAGTGCCTTTTACGAACACAATCTCCCATGCCCACAAAATAATGTTCATCAAAATCCCAAAAGCCCCGAAAAGCCTGCTAAAAATTTCACAATGAGCAATTCATCTTCAGTTTCTAGCCCCAGTAGCACAAGTTCTAACGCATTAGGTTATCAACAAATGGCTAATTACAGTTTATCTGAGGAAACTGATAATCCTGTCATTAGCTTCAAGCCCGATTATGGCGATTATATTCAGGCCCGTGGGCCTTTGCTTAGCTTTGAGCAAAACGAACATGTCAAGAGAAATTTATACCCGAAAATGATGAGCCAAGATGAATACCCTATTTGGGAAGAAGATTTGCAGCCAAGCAGTGGCATGCAATTTGCTTGGATGAATGATCAAATGGATAATAGTACAATCACTAATTGTACTCAAACACCAGAAGGGAGCAATAATAAACGCCCATTTATGGTGAATTTTCGATTTTAACTATGAGAAATATTAATAATATTTATGTTTGAACTTAATATTTGGATGCTGATTAAGTTCTATTTTTAGGGAGAGAGTATGCAAGCTGTGAAAAAGCAATGTGGTGTTTCGAAGAAGCAAGCGAAAGAAAAGTCGTTATCACCAGCAAAGGATCCACAAAGTCTTGCAGCAAAGGTTCGATTTTTTTTAGGAAGAAAATTAAACGTTAATTATTTGAGAAGGAGATTTATGTGGAAATTAATGAAGAAATAATTGGCTGATGATTAAGAATATATATTCTGGTTTGGTTTGTAGAATCGAAGAGAACGGATCAGTGAGCGGCTAAAGGTACTTCAGGATCTTGTTCCTAATGGTTCCAAGGTAATAAAATTAAGCAAGTTTTAAAGATGTAATAAATTGAATCCACAGAAAATTCCATAACACCATGATCAGAATTTCCTAGGTCACAATATGGGCCCGACTTGATCGGACAAAAAAACAAACGGTCATGATCTCTCGGGACTTCTCGAATGCTAAGAAAAACCTAATATAAAGTTAAAAAAAACACCAAAAATTACAAGTGTATTTAAATTAGAATTTTTTGTCGATTCATGCAGGTTGATTTGGTAACCATGCTAGAGAAAGCAACAAGCTACGTCAAGTTTCTGCAGTTGCAAGTGAAGGTGTGTGATTTAATTATCTAATAATCAAAACCCTAATTAAATTAGTGATGTTTTAATAGTGATTTGGATTAATTAAATTAATATTTGCAGGTTTTGGCAACTGATGAATTTTGGCCTGCACAAGGTGGAAAAGCTCCAGAACTTTCACAAGTTAGAGAAGCCATTGATAATATCCTTGCTTCTCATCAAAGAGACACAAACTCCAGCTCCAAATGATGGATTTAATTCAATGTTAATTAAGTCCAATAAAATTAGATAAATAAGGGATTATGAGTAATTTTGATTTTTTTCCGATTCCTTTTTGGTGTGTTTTGGAGTCGGAAATGTTGACTCCAAAGAGTCCTGGAGTAATTCTCATTCAAAATGAATGAATATTTTTGTCATTCTTTTGGTTTCCAATTTAAAGTAATTTAAAATGGAATTAGTTACAGATATATCAAAATATACCACGCCACACAAAAATGGTATCAAACTTTAGGTTATATTGATGAAATAAATTAATTATTTTTACATAATATTATATAATTTCCGAGCGGGGAAGATCCACAAGTATGGAACAATTGAACTAATATTCAAATAGTTATGGGAAAGAGAATTTTGCCGTGAATGGACAACGATTGAAACTGATAGCTCTATGCTCTCCCAAGATCTCAGTGAAATTTAAAAGATGGTTCAAGACTATGGTCATGGCTCATATACTTATGGAAATACAATAATTGAACTCCGAAAGAAAATTGGTATCGCATATGAAAAAAGAAATTTCAAATTTATTCAAAAAGTGGACGGGTCACATTGGGCATTCAATAGGACCGCATCCGCAATACTTTTGAGCATGTTCCTCTTTCACACCACAAAGGCAAAGAAAAGGAAATTCTGAGCCCCAAAACACAAAAAAAAATGAATTAATGATATCTTCAAAATTATTAACTAATGGATGTATCAACAATTGATACATTTGATATACAAAAATTAGTCGAATCCTCTCCCAACAGGGGATGGTGAACTTAGTTAACATCAAATCTAACGAGGTGCATATAATTATACCAGTGGCACTACCAACTTCAGAAGAAAGTATCACATACTAGAAAGATTCATAAGTACCGAATTCATGGAAAACATTTTCGAACAAAAGATGACGCTAATTTGGAAGAACAAGTTACCAGCAGCGGAGAGTGCAAGGAAAAAGGCATGCAACATGGTGCATGTTGATCAATTGCTTAATTACATATGCCAAGTTGCAAGTTTTAGGACAAACCCTTATTCGGCACAAGAATTAGGATTACAAAGAAGAAACCCGCCTCAAACAGGATAAGGGTAAAAAAAAATTAGTGATCTGAGGGGTTTTCTAGCCCTCAGTAAAAATTCTCAAATGTAATAAGAGATGAAGACGAGTCTAATTAGATTAGGCTCAATGTGAAATTACAATTAAAAAAATATAATTTTATACTAGATAAGTCATCTATGTAAGATACAAGATAGTTGTGAAAAACAACAAAAAATGACGAAGGCAATGCCGTCATTAAAATAAACACGGGTCATGGACGACAAAAACAAAACAAGAACGCAGGATATATCATCAGCCACTACTCTTCGAACTAATAGGAGATAATATCAAAAGTGCTTACATAAGCAAATAAAAATAAGTTTAGAATCCATATTTTGAGGGCTGTAAGGGGAAGAAAGGAAGCACATAGAGATATTGAAAAATTTCCTCCAACTCTTTTTAATACAATTTCTTTCTAAGTTTATAGTCATTTAAGCAAAACATTATTTCTCGTTTCTTCTAATTTTCTTTTTAAGTTTATGGGGATTTCCAAAAATATAAGTCCCGAGAGGCTGATGTGTTTTCTCTTCTGATAGTGAAATAGAATCTACGTAATTTTAATTTTTATTTCATCAATAAAAATTTGAGACTTTATATTCAATTTACTTTTCCAAAATTCCAATTAGTCGTTCATCGTGCAATACCTGTGTATTATGGTCAACCAATTAAAACCAAATATATCATTTTTGTTTGGAAAAACATGAGAGAATCTTATCAATTATCATATATGTTAGGGTGAACATATATATGTTGAAATGGGACCATAAAGCACGTGCGGGTTTAATTAAGGATCAAATCACATGGCCTATCACATGCCCAATCCCATTAAAGTGGTCTTTTTTTTTTTTTTTTTTTATGACAAGGGAACCCGCAGCCGCTACCGTTAGGTGCGCACTAGGTAAACCACGCTCTTGTGTAATAGTCTGCAAACCACACAAGAGAGGTAAACCAGCCTAGGTTACCCATAGCTTACAACCTCACAGTAGAGAAAGCAATTAGGCATTCCTTCATCAGGATTCGAACCCGTGACCAAGGCCACAAATTCACGTGCCCTTACCATTATCATCTATTTTGACTTTGAATGAACCTTCCTAAGTTGATCGGCTGTAGTGTTATATAACATATCAGATTTTCTATTTTAATTTATTATTTAAACATATATTAAAAATAATATCATATATATTTATATGTATTTACAAAATAAAATACGAGACAAATTACAAATAAAAATAAGTACTAACGATCTTAT
This sequence comes from Verbascum thapsus, assembly GCA_963669365.1. NCBI lineage: Eukaryota > Viridiplantae > Streptophyta > Magnoliopsida > Lamiales > Scrophulariaceae > Verbascum > Verbascum thapsus. The sequence goes on along the minus strand of OY770107.1, from coordinate 4,154,192 downwards.
TATATGGGTCAGGGAATTGTTTAATCACTAGATACATTCAGATTAGGTTGACTTGATTTCATTTTTCTTTAATAAGTTAAATATATTATAAATATAATAATGGTGATGATCGAAATTCCTTTGGTTTTCCCACATGAATATAAAAATTTGTAGTTGTATATAAGCAATCATTGAATAATTGTGTTGTGAATGCATGCAAAAGCTTGGTGTCATAATATTATCATTAGAAAAATTCAACTAACTATAGAGTGGTGGCGTACCACAACTTTCCTACCTATGATTATAAGTGATTTGGATCTTGACTTGGCCAAATTAATTAATTTTCTTTATATACTATTCTTATAATATAAGTAATTTACAACTAATTATAAGCACTGTCATTCTTATCATTATCATCATTAGTACTAATATTTATATTGTTATGATTATTAGTATATTTTTGTTGTTATTTTTACGTGATTGTATAGTGTTCTTCTTTCTTTTCTTTTTTTTTCAAATTTATAACTCTTGTTTGCTTATTATGAGTAACCAAATATCAAGTATTGAGATCTCTAATCTTTAAGATTAATTCTCTTTTATGCAAAGCTACTGTCAGAATTAAATTTATGGTGTAGCATTAATATGCATGTTTCAACTATTAATATTTTTGAAAACATAGATAAAACTCATTTCTTTAATTTTTCATATAAATCTTTGTGTCAGTTAAAACAAGAATAGTTGTGAAAAATATTAATCAGTAAACTAGTTGTGATATTGAAGATTGGAGTTTTAGATATACGAATATATATATATATATATATATATATATATGATTGGATTTGCGTGTCATATGGAGAAGGTATGAAGTGAGCCAAGGCATGTTAAGTTTTAACGAGAACGCACGTGCAAAGTACATAACCTCAGAGTTGGGTGTATTCTCGTATGATGCATATTAAAATATATGTAGTATATTATCTTCATGTTTTAGTGTAAATTAGGAATATGTATTGTCCAACTTGGGAACGTGGCAAACAAAGTGGCATGGGAAACTATCTCACCCACAATTTATGTCTCTAAATCTAAATCTAAAAGGCAAATTTAAATTTGTGCGTATAATTTTCTTTCTTTTATTTTCCAAGGAAAGTTATGAAATTAAATTTTATTATGCTATTTATGAATAAATATGGCATAAAGAATAGCAAGATCGGGGACTGGGTAAACAACTTACTGAATCATTGATCACTGTTCAAACAGTCGGACCAATATAAAAAAATTAGTTGACCTGAATTACACATATGTAAATATATATTATTGCACAGTTACACATATAAAGTATACCTATTTATTTTACAAATAAAAGTTTTTGAGCTTATTTTCAAAAAATATTTGAATCAATTGAATTTAAAACAAGTGATGTAGTTAAATACACATAATATTATATATATTAAATCACAAATGCACCTATAAATATATATATCATTTTGAACTCAAAAATTTCATGAGATCATTCATCCATAAAAATTATTTTATGTTCAACATTATATAACAATCCTTAAATAAAATAAAGTAAAATTTTAATATTTTTAAATTTAAAATTAATGGGTGAAAAGTAATACAATATATATTGTTACAACTTTTAATAAAAGATCTTTTTCTTATAGTGGTGAGCTTTTTAACTTGCCAAATAGAATGTTTAGGATTCAAGTCTAGACCAATGCACGATATGTATGTATTTTTGTCATGAAGTTTTGAAGAAAATATCAAACCGGATTGACAATTTGACCGGGTTCGGACCGATTTGACCAGGTCATGGCCGATTTGCATTAGATCAATTGCCAACCGGTCTTCTTAGACAACCGAAACGAACTCATGGTTGATTCGTGTAGGCCTGTGGGTGGGTCTTACCCAGACCCAAAAGTTTTAATTGAATCTAGACCCAAACCTAATATAAACTCAGACCCAAAATAAGACCCAATTCAGACCCAATACCTTAGACCCAAACAATTGTATTTCACCAAACCTCCATTAAACCCTAATATATACATATATCATATCTCTAACACTTTTTCAAACACCTCACAACCACCACCACCACCCGCCGCCGCCACCCGCCTCCCGCATCCGCCGCCGCCATTTTTCTCTCTCTTTCTTCTCTCTTCTCTCTTAAGGTTTCAAAATCAAAAATATTATTACACATATATATATATATCATATATGTGTGTATAACTAGAATTTAAATATGTAATATATATATATAATAGCTCGCTGCCGTCTTAGTCGCCGGCGCGGCGCCGCCATCAGTTGTCGGCGAGGCGCCGGCGTCAGTTGCCGATCTTCATTCTCACTCACTTTTTTCTTCCAGATATTGAAATCAACATTGTATAGATACATATATGTGATATATATACATACATATAATATATTATATAAACAAATAATTATATTTTAAATTTGATATGTTATCTATATATATATATATATGATTTTATATTCAGTATTGAGGTACTCTAATAAAATATAATATAATATATTTTACTAATCATATTTAAATGTATTCAATGGTAATATTTAAATTATATAATAAAATATATTTTATAATATATATATTACATAAATTTATATTATAAAAAATAAAAACAAAATTAATTGGGTCTAGACAGACCCAGGGTCCAAAGTTTTGGGTCTGGACCCAGACCCAAAACTTTGGGTCTGGGCCAGACTCAGACCTACACTTTTGGGTCTGGGTCTAACCCACCCAATGATAGGCCTAGATTCGCGGTTAAACCAGTAAAACTAGCCTGTCCGATCCGATCCGATCCGATTTGATAATCTTGATTTAAGTACACTAAAAAATATCAAATAAACATTCCTTCCAGATGAATTGAACCTTAACAAAAATCACAAAATTGAGCTCCCAACCCAAATCTGATTCCACTTTTCCAACCCAAATCTAATCCCACTTTTCCTTTGTGAACTTTAACTGAAAACTAAAATGATCTCTCATTCTTTATTATATCACCTTAGCTTGCCCTCTTTAATTTTCTAAACCATTTTATTTACCAAAATATATCACTCGCTGCACAAAGATTGCCCTTAAGTTAGTCAAAGCAAAAAAGAAAAATGTACCCATTTCTTTACAGTTAATAAAAGTAGCAAAAAATTTATGTCTTTCCACACATACAAATAATTATTTTAGGATGACTTCCATTATAAGTTATGAATTTATATGTATATAGATTGAAGCCATTTGGGCTAATCAATATCTCTTATAGGCTAACTCAGCAGCAACTTGAAACGAATAGGTCCAGCTAAATTTTAAACCAAGTGAATTGGTATTTTCTCTGGACAAAAGCCCAATATTTTTTATTTTTGTTGTTAGGGACTATTTATATTTGTATGATTTATATATTCTTAGCCCATGTTGATGTATAATCTATGTTTTATCTGTATTTTTATTATAGCCCTCGTTTTGTATGTTGTAAAATGAAAATAACTATGATGGTATACAAATCAGTACAACATAAAAGTTCTTTATATAACAATACGTACTATACATTTAATCATTGAGATTTATAGTGTCATGATTGATTTCAAATTATTGTACCTCACAAAAAATGTGTTGTCATTTCAACTAACATTGACAAATGTGCTTACATTTCATTTCATTTAAATTCTTTTTAGAAATAAAAAAATGTTGAAAAGTGTTTGTAATAAATAATTTAGTCACATAGTTTTCTTAAACATTGGGTTTTGCATTAGTGACTATGAAATTATGATTAAGGATGAATGGCAACTTTTTCCATTTTATTGTAGAAAGGATAATAAACAAATTTTGGAAATATAGTCGAGTACTTCAATAATTACTTCAATAATTATAAGGGTTTCTTATTTTAGTTTTAGTTTCCCAATTTAAAACGTTCAATCAAACTCTGAACACAACAAATTTAATTAATTAAAGCATTTGAATGTAATCCAAAAAAGGCCCTAAATATTATTTCAAAGAAAAATTAATACTATTTTTGAATAGCCTAGACAACTAATGCTGTTAAATTACGTGTGTTAACAAGACCTGATTCAATTAACAAAGTTGAAGTCCAAAAATATTACAATTATTTGATCAATTATATGTCCATTTATAATTGTAATCAACCAAATTATTGAAATTATAATAAAGATTACGTGTGACTACTCTTGGAAAATCTCATGCAATTAGGCCACGTATATTGTCAATAATTTGACCAATCATTAGAAAAAAGAATAGCCAAGCAAAGTTAAACAAGTAATGTTGAAAATAATACAAAAAATCTGTTACGAAGCCACATAGGATCTTAGTTCTAAATTAAAATATTGATCCAACATGAGATCATCAGCTGTATTTGAGTCATCTTCGTCAAACTGGTTGATTAGATTTCTTCACTAAAGGATTTGTTCAAACTTTAAATATTTTTTGTGTTATATGCATGGAAGGGTTCAATAAAAAAAAATAAAAAATTATATTTATTATTTGATTGATTATAATTTATAAAATAAGTAAATTATTTTAGGATTTAATATATCTTTATATTTTAGTTAATATATCTTTATATATTTTAGTTGCTATCCTTTCCATATTTGGAGGAGTTATTCACGGGATGTGTGTTAGTGCTTTTCTATTTATTCCCCATTGTATTTTGATACAGAATCAATAAAGAATAACAATCTTCTGCTAATTCCTCTTTTCTATATGGTACCAGAGCGGGTTTCATAAACCTAGTTCCTTGACCTTGAAGAATGGCAGGAGACAAAACCAAAGATGGAGAAGGTTGTAGCGGGGGGATTACATATGACTCACCCTATTACCTTCATCCATCCGACTACCCAAAACAACTACATGTCAACGAGGTTCTTACGGACAACAACTTCGCTGATTGGAGCCAAGAGATGACAAACTTTCTATTTGCTAAAAACAAAATAGAGTTTGTTGATGGAACGATCAAGAAACCCGAAAAGGGTTCCAAAGAATACATGCCATGGATGCGAGTCGATGCCATGATAAAGGGTTGGCTGACAACTGCCATGGAGAAGAACATCAGAAACAGCGTCAAATATGCAGGAACGGCGTCAGAGATATGGTCCGACCTGAATGAACGTTTCGGTAAGGAGAGCGCCCCTAGGGCGTACGAATTAAAACAAAAAATTACTTCCACCCGACAAGGAGGCGCTACTGTGTCCACGTACTTTACCCAATTACGATCCATATGGGATGAATTCCAATCCATATATCCCTTCCCTCGATGTTCTTGTGACAAGTGTGAATGCGATATTGGCAAGAGAATTAATGAACATCAAGAAAAGGAACATCTTTATGAATTCTTAATGGGACTAGATGCTGAATTCACAGTCATTAGAACTCAAATCTTAGCCACAAAACCGATTCCTTCGCTTGGTACAACGTATCACATGGTGGCGGAGGATGAAAGGCAAAGAGCCGTCTCGAATGAGAATGTTAAACCCCTTGAGTCCGCTGCATTCAAGGCTTTTCAAAAGAGGAATGTTCCTCTGATTTCGAACAAAGAAAGAACCATAACCAAGACCTTGAAAGAAGGGGTTGAGTATTGCACCGAGTGCGGGAGAGACGGCCATAAGCGTGAGGGTTGCTTCAAGCTGATCGGATATCCAGAATGGTGGCCCGGAAAGAAAGGAGAAAAGTCGAAAGGCAAAGTTGCGTGTGTCGAGACGGAGATGAGTCCGATTCCAGGTTTGAGAAACGAAGACTATCAACTTTTCTTGAAGCACTTTTCTGGAACAGGTAATGCCGAGGGTGTCAAACCCACAGCCAATATGACTCATAAGGAAAGCGAAGAAGGTGAGTGGATTCTTGATTCGGGTTGCACCGAATATATTACTCACTTGTCCAATGCCCTTATTAACAATAAAGCTACTCCTTTCGAGGCTCCTGTTCTTATTCCCAATGGGGATTCCATCCCCGTCAAAGGAAAGGGAGATTGTGTACTTCCAGGGGGAAAGAAAGTAAATGGAGTCCTTTACATTCCAGATTTCAAATGCAATCTTCTTTCTGTTAATCGCCTTTGTACCGATCTCCAATGCTTTATATCTTTCTTTCCTAATTTCTGTGTCATGCAGGGGCTGCAGAAGAGGAACTTGATTGGTACGGGGAGATGCCAAGGGGGGCTGTACAGAATGAAGATGATTCAAGGAAGAAAGGCTATGGCCACTACCATTGAGACATGGCACAGAAGACTTGGACATGCATCAAAGGGAAAACTAGCGAGAGTGGACTTCCTCAAATCGAGTATTAATAATTTAAATAATTTTTGTGATTCCTGTGCTAGAGCAAAACATACAAGGTTGCCTTTTCCTTCTAGTTCTATTAAAACGAATGCTCCATTTGAATTAATTCATTGTGATATTTGGGGAGGATATCGTATTCCGTCATATACAAAAGCCAACTATTTTCTTACAATAGTTGATGATTTTAGTAGAGCAATTTGGATTTTTCTTCTTAAACACAAAAGTGAGGCCAGCCAACACCTTAAAAATTTTCATAAGATGATAGAGGTGCAATTTGAGAAAGAAATCAAAAGAATTAGGTGTGATAACGGTGGGGAATTCACATCAGCTAAAATGCTTGAATTTTACAGTGACAATGGAATTTTGCTAGAGACCACATGTCCCCATACACCCCAACAAAATGGGGTGGTTGAGAGAAAACATAGGCACCTTCTCGAGACTGCCCGCGCTTTAAGAATCGGTGCAAATCTTCCTAAAAGATTTTGGGGAGAATGCATATTAACCGCAGCCTATGTGATCAACCGTCTCCCATCCAAAGTCATCAAAAATAAAACCCCTTTCGAATTAATCTGGAACAAAGAACCAGATTACGGTTTCTTAAAGGTTTTTGGTTGCCTTGTTTATTTTAAAAATACCAACACTAAGGGGGACAAGTTCGAAGAGAGGGGGAAGCCAGGGGTATTTCTTGGATATCCTCCTGGAACTAAAGGTTACAAAATTTTTGATCTTGAAACCAGAAAATTAATACTCAGCAGGAATGTCAATTTTCATGAAGAAAATTTTCCTTTCAAAAATGTCCAAGAAAGCAGTGAGAATGAAGTTGGAGAACCGATGATACATCACGAGTGTCACTGTCATGATGAACAAGACTTGACACAAAGCAAAAGGCAAAACACCATGGAGGAAAATACTCAAGTGCATCATGACCAAAATAGTGAACTAAATACCCCACATGAAACACACGTTGAGGACCAAATGGGCCAAATGAATGATGAAGAACAGCCAAATAATGAAGAGTTTGAAACAAATGAGCCAAATGAAGGAGCAGAAGCCCAATCTGAAACAAGACCCACTCGAACAAGAGTCCAGCCATCGAGATTTAAGGATTTCGTGGTACAAGTCCCCCCTTCGGTCAAACACCCAGCATCAACGTCCAATCAAGTTACCTCTACGGTATGCCACCCAATTTCTAATTTCGTTTCTTATGATAATTTTTCCACTAAGCATAAAGCTCTTCTGTCGGCCATCAATAATAACGATGAGCCCAAGTGTTTCAAACAAGCAGCTCAAAATGTCCGTTGGCGTGAAGCCATGCAAAAGGAAATTAAAGCATTGGAGAAGAATGGAACTTGGACTTTGGAAGAGTTACCTAAAGGCAAACGAACTATAGACTCGAAATGGGTTTATAAAATCAAATTCAAACCGAATGGTGAAATCGAAAGATACAAAGCGCGTTTAGTAGCTAAAGGTTTTACTCAAATGGAAGGAGTGGATTATCACGATACGTTCGCACCGGTGGCCAAATTAGTTACGGTTCGAACTTTATTAGCGGTGGCTGTAAAGAGAGACTGGATCATCCATCAACTTGACGTGAACAACGCCTTTCTGCACGGGGATCTAGATGAGGAAGTTTACATGAAAATTCCTCAAGGCTTTTCTAAAGAAGGCGAAACTCGAGTTTGTCGTCTAAGAAAATCCTTATATGGGCTAAAGCAGGCTTCACGCAATTGGTATCATAAGTTCACCACTTTTCTTATAAGCTTAAATTTCAAACAATCCAAAGCAGATCACTCCTTGTTCATGTATGAGACCGCAAATACAACGGTGATCGCTCTGATACCATATAGAAAAGAGGAATTAGCAGAAGATTGTTATTCTTCATTGATTCTGTATCAAAATACAATGGGGAATAAATAGAAAAGCACTAACACACATCCCGTGAATAACTCCTCCAAATATGGAAAGGATAGCAACTAAAATATATAAAGATATATTAACTAAATTTACATGCTAATCTTGAGGGGGAATATAGGATTTAATATATCTTTATATTTTAGTTAATATATCTTTATATATTTTAGTTGCTATCCTTTCCATATTTGGAGGAGTTATTCACGGGATGTGTGTTAGTGCTTTTCTATTTATTCCCCATTGTATTTTGATACAGAATCAATGAAGAATAACAATCTTCTGCTAATTCCTCTTTTCTATAATTATACTTGAGTTCATGTACCAATAAGTAAGCTAGGTTGTACATGTACCAATACGCTGATAATACGAATATAACAGACATGTTTTTTTCTAAATTTGAGAATAAGATTATTAATATATATATATATATATTCTTATTGACAAAATTATAGAACACCTCAAATAAATAAATAAACACACTGTATCATATATTTTTGAATCCTCAATCCACTGCTCCTTTTTTCTGATGTTTTATTTTCTTTGTGATTTTTTCTTCCTCACACAATATTCATATTTTCTTTTATCTTTTGGAATAAAGTAAGACAAATTTAATAATAATAATAATATAAATTACACATTTTGATTTTTGAGTATATGAGTGATTTTCATTTTACCACAAAAAATAAAATATATATATATATATATATACATGGTGGAAGTGTTATATATAGTGAGGCCTGGTAAGGTAAGACAGAATTCCAACTGCTAAAGTTAAAAAGCAGGAAAAAGTCGTTGTAAAGCCAAACCTAGTCCGGGGCCCACACACGTAGGTGAAAAATGTTGCTTAACGCCACCCCCTCGCAACATTACGTTTTCATCCTCTTCACCTTTTCATACAAAATCTCTAAGTCCCACATTGATCGATCATACAAACTCTTCTCTCTCTCTCTCTCTCTTCTTAACCCAGATTATTTGGAATTAAAATGGGAATCGAAGATTGCGCCAGTCGCTGCCAATCATCAGTCGTGAATCAGACGCTCTCGCTGCTTCAATCGGACGACCTGGATTGCAGAGTGGAGGCTGCCAAGGAGATACGACGGCTGACAAAGACGTCTCAAAGGCACCGTCGTTATTTCTCGGCGGCGGTGGGCCCACTTGTGGACATGCTCTCCGACGATTCAGCATACGCCAACGAGGCTGCCCTTGCTGCCTTGCTCAATTTAGCCGTCAAAGAGGAAACGTAAGCTTCTTAATAATATGTTATTCATCTCCTGCTTCTTTTTCATATATGTTTGTTTGCTTCAACAATTGGGCTATGGAGTTTCTTTATAGATTCGATTATTCCTTGTATATTCCTTTTTTTACACCTTTTTTCTCGGGTTCAGTAATTTGGACTTATCTATCTATCTATTCTTTCTATTATAAAAGTATGGGTGTTTCTTTGAAATTTTGATCTACCTAAAATATCCTTATTCAAATCACAATTTAATGGCAAAATAGTCAAATAATAAATAATAAAATAAATTGTATATATCTATAATAAGGATATATATTTATATAGGACTCTTCAAATTAAAATAACAAATCATAATAACAAATCAATTATCTAAAATCAATTAAGATAACTTGTAATCAAACACTAATCATGATTGCCCTTGGTATTTGCGGTCTTATTCTTATAAAAACCCACCCAATAGCTTATAATATATATATGTGTGTGTGAGACCAGATTACGTGGAATATAATTTTGATTCAAAATCCAAAAATATTTTGTGAGTCCGGACTCATAAATATTAATAATATGATATTGTTAATGTTTCCTTGAATATATATCCAAATTGAATTAATATTGGACTCCTTTGTCCAAAAGGTTGAATCCCCAACCCCAAGGGACCCCCATGTCCCGGCCCGACAGAGCTATAGGAGGAATAAATCATGGTAACCCAGCCAATCACAGTAGGAAGACAATATTTGAGCAATCTTCACCATCTACAATTGTCTAAAAACTTAATTCTGATTTATGATAAATTTGAATTTCTTTTATTGTAATAATTTTTTAATTCCCCCTCTAACTTTCCTCATTTTAGATGAATATCTCCACACTACCTCAACCTCCCTCATCTTACATGAATAACTTCCTCACCGTATTAACTCCCTCTTGAATTTTGTAAAATGGAATCATTCACCAAATGAAATGCATTTAACCTCTAACATGTCTAAAATTTCTTCAAATTCTGAAGTTTTGTCACCTCTCCATCTCTAAATTATTCAAATTTTAGTTACAATCATCTAAACTTTAAAGTAGATTCAATAACACTGAATTATAATACACATATATATATATAGTGGATAACTCATCCTCAAATTCAAAGTGAAGGTAATTTTGATGAAAATGATTTCACATTGTTTTCTTTTCCTTTTTCTCTAATCTAATTTCAAGAATGCAGATTGAAAAGGTATGAATAATTTTTTTTGTAATTGTACCCTATTTCGTTCATCTGTTATATTATTAGCAATCAAACACATATTATTAAAAATAGTTAGTTTAAACATGCAAATTACATAATTTTTTTACAATATTAGGTTAACAAATAAGAAAATATATAAAAAAAATTGTTACGTAATTGTTAAATCTCAAAGTCATGTCGCAAAATATTAGATTATCAATTATCCTACCCGAACACCTTCTATTCTAAGACATGTTTTAAATACTTTTTAGATCACATTTGTCAAAACACTTTCTATATTCTACGACATAGTATAATTATTAATTTAACACATCATGTCAATCAATATTATATACTTAATTAATTATAATTTAAAATTTCAATATAAGATACTATAAAATAAGAAATTATCTATATAACTGAATTGCTTTACGAGATCATGACTTAGAATTAATTTAGTAAGTATTAATTTAGTTAAATAAATATTTAGTTTTAAATATTTAATGCCTTAATTTATTTTAAGTATTTTATTTAGGAATTTGAGTATATTGATATTTCCTCCTTTATTAACTTTATCATTCAACTAATTACAATTTTTCAACAAATCCAAAAAGAATACAGATTTTATCACATATATTTATATAAAATTAAATGACAAGAGTTAGTAGTTATTAAAATCATAGTAAATGCACATTTTATTTAAAAGAATCTCCTATCAATATCAAACCAAAATACGGTGATGTTATCAAATTAACGAAAAAAATCATTTCTCAATATCTGTAGTTATTTCCCATATTATACATTAATTGTATGTACAACATGCAATTTTCTATTTTTGTTACATAGACTTGATTTAATAAATAAAAATAATAATTAGCAAAAATCAAACAAAAATGGATGCTTCATTTATGCTAACCTGTTATAACTTGCAAAAACTTAAATTAAGGTTTTAAGGCGAGACACATTTAATAATCTGAAAATTTGTTACCCCTGAGTTTAGCAAATGAAGAACTAAAAAGAGTAATTCTAAAATAAGAAACAAAAACACTACACAAGTGTCTATCTTTTGATACATTATAAAAATTATTAAAAGTATACAGAAAAATTATTGAGAAAAAAGAAGTGAAACGTTTGATTCCTCAAAAATAACTAAGATATACGTATAAATGAAGCATGAATTTACGTAAAAATTTATTTAGTTAAATTATTATTCATGTTTCACTTTTTAATTAAATTCATTCTTTCAAAAATTGACTAATTCATTCATTTCAATCAATATTTTATTTTTTAAATAACTAACTTATTAACTGATAGTTTATTTAGTTAAATTTAAATTATTAACATCTTTTAAATTGAACAACAACTATATATATATATATATGAATTATTTAACGAGATCATATGCTTCACGTTCAACGAACGTGTTATTTACTAGTAATTATAAAAGCGAAGATTTATTGTAATCACAGTCTTGTTTAGGTCACAAATCACAGCAATAAATTACTTGTTTGAGGTACAGAACATCCGAATTCTTATAATTAATTGGTACTTCAATCTTTCACGGAAATTTTTGTTTACTTTTGTAATATACTTGTATATCATTTGATGATGAAATTGTTCACGGCCGACTATGGATTATTATAAGAATTTTTAGTCGGAATGTTCATGAAGAATGGAATCGATCATTTTTAGGTATATTCTAATTTAAGCAAATGGGTTGGTTTTTGTTTCACGTGTTAGCTTTCTTTCTACATAACTAGTATTGATTGAGGACTCACTAGTATGAAGTTTTAATATAATCAAAAGGGTTCTTTGTTTGATATTGCTCTGGCCCAGTTATTATATTGGGTTAGAATGAACGTATTCATGTTCAAACCAACTATTTGTCCAGACAGTCTCATCTATAAATGTTAGAAAACTGTCTTCTCATTTAGTTGAGCTAAATTGTTGATTCTTTTTTTTTTTCTAATATTTGAAGGAACAAGATAAGTATAGTTGATGCTGGTGCCTTAAAACCAATAATCAATTTCCTCGAGTCTGAGAATGTATCTCTACAAGATTATGCAGCTGCAGCATTGATCACTCTTTCTGCATCACCAATCAACAAGCCCATAATCACCACTTCTGGTGCCATCCCTCTTCTTGTCCAGGTTCTAACACACGGCACTTTACAAGCGAAACTCGACTCCATAATGGCTCTATACAACCTATCAACTCACCTCGACAATCTCACCCAAATCCTCCAAACGAATCCCATCCCTCCGTTAGTCAATCTACTCCAATCCTGTAAAACACCCTCCAAAGCAACGGAAAAATGCACTGCCCTGATAGAGTCTTTAATGCGCTTCGAAGAGGGACGAGCATCGCTCATGTCTGAACAAGGCGGGATTCTCGCTGTAATAGAGGTTCTCGAGGGCGGGTCCCACCAAAGCCGTGAACATGCAGTAGGGGCACTTTTGTCATTGTGCCAGAGTGACCGATCGAAGTACAGAGAACCCATTTTGAAAGAAGGTGTTATCCCGGGCCTTCTTGAGCTTACTGTTCAAGGGTCGCCAAAATCTCGAGCAAAAGCGCAAATGCTTTTGAGACTCCTGAGGGACAATCCTTATCCGAGGTCTGAACTTAAACCGGACACACTCGAGAATATTGTGTGCAATATTATGTCTCAGATCGACGGTGAGGATCAAACGGGTAAAGCTAAAGAGATGCTTGCTGAGATGGTGCAAGTTAGCATGGAGCAGAGTTTAAGGCACTTGCAGCAGAGGGCAGCGCTTGTATGCGCCCCAGCTGATTTGGCTGTAAATAGTTGAATAAAAATGAAGCACAAATGCCAGTCCAGATCTTTAGTATGGGGACTCAGTGACTGGTAAGTGTCAATAAAGCTGATTTAGTAGTAGGTGTGTAAAATGGGAGTTTCTTTTTCTTTTTAGTTTGTACTTGTAAAAATGAAATTCTTGTGTTTAAAGTTATACAAATAGTAAATATTTATGTCCATACCTCTGTTTTTAGTGAAGTTTTAATTGCAAGTACACATTGTTTTTGTTTGATAATTCTGGAATTACACTTATGAACAAGTTATGTAACCGAACTTGTTGGAGACTTGGAATATCTTGTTCTTGGGAATGTACATACATACACACATTCAAACAAAGTGTGTGCACACGCATATATATATATAAATTGCATTGTCGTAAGTTCCATATCAGCCTCAACATGTTCTTATGACATCACCACTCATATTTGGTCTCTTAATGACCTCCATGAGGAGTTTGATGAGTTACTTAAAAGAGTTGAAATCATGTGGAAGCAACACTGGCTCATTCATATTCGGAACATTGATCTATCTGTATTGAAAGCTGAAAGTGCTTAATTCAGTAGTGTTTAGGTTGTAAAAGATCACTGTAAAAAGGTGTACACAAACAAACAAATAGTTCAGAAACGATCCATAACAACAATAAAACATTGATCAAGCTGCAATGTATACAACAATGTGTTACAGACCAGCAATCCAAGGTTCTGTAACCTGCTGGACTTCTTATAATGTGCTTGGACCAGTATACTGGAGATACATCTCTTATACTGGAAATACCAAAGATGAGCATTGATCATTTCAAAATTTCAATTTTCACCAGGTGAATACATCAATTGTTATGAAGGCCATCATACAGAATACTCACATGCCAAAGCCATGTAACCACTATTTACAACAAGTAAGCACTAGAAACATCAAAACAGAACAAATTCAGCTTTGCATTTCAATAATTCAGTAATAAAAAATGTGTTACCAGGCACAAATCACAGTCTACAAAAACTCAGAGGGCAATGTGGAATCATTCTTCCCACCATCACCCAACCCTCCAGGATGCTGCAAATTCTGCAAAACCTGTGGAGGTATCGCCGCCAATCCACCACCCAAACCATCATTTGCCGACCCAAAAAACTGACAAACAAGACGAGCCACAACTCCTAGAATATGCAGCTGATTCTGACAAGCATCTGCATGCATTTGCATCATTTGCTTCTCATGTTCAATCTGCATTTCCACAATCCTCTCTCTCCACTCCATTTCCTCTTCTTCCCATTTCTCTTCTAGCTTCATTCTACGCCTTCTCTCATCATCGAACTCCCTTTCTAACCTTACACGTCTCTCGAATTCCCTTTTTGCCCACTTCATTTGCATTTCTTCCAACTCTATTTCCTTGCTGTAAATGTTATCTTCCCTTTCTTTTAATCGTTTCTCGTTCTTAATCTCCCTCTCTTTTCTTGAACAATCATTCTCTTTAGCCTCTTCCTCTTTACTCATCTCTCTTTCTCTCTTCTTTTCCTCTCTTCTCACAATCACATCCTTCAACTCGAGTACTTTAGCACCCAACATTCTCAATCTCTTCCCTTTAAACCCCCTTTTCAATTTCTTCTCCCTATCAAAATCCAACACTTCATTTCCCTCTTTTTCCTCTCCCCCATCACTACCCTCCTCCTCCCCTTCTTCTTCCTCATCCTCCTCACTATCCATCTCATACCCTAGCCCCATCATACCCCAATCCTCACCACCAAACTTGTTATTACTACCATCTTTAGTAACACCATCGGATAACTCAATGTCCCCAAACACTTCCTTGTATTTTAAGAAATTCTCCCAGTGGATCTCCCCATCGCCCCAGTTGAAGTCGTTGGTGGAGGTTCTGATCTTCTGCTTGACGCCCAGATACTGGTGGCGCATGTTCTGGACTTTGATGGACACGTCACGCCAGGACCACTTGAAGGGGAAGGTGATTGGGTCCAGAAGATGGTGAACGGAATTAACGTGGTCGGCGATGGGCTTGAATTTTTTCTCACGGGTTTTGAGCTTGGATAACGTCCCGGAGTTGAGGAGGTCAGAATATTTGGAGATTAGAGTTTGTTCTTCGAGTTCTGACCACTTCTTGCGCTTCATAATGTTCACGTTTTTGGGGGAAGATTAGATTATTTTGTGAGGGGATATTGGGAGATGGAAGCGGGGGGTTGCAGGAATTTTGGGGGAAAGACGAATGGAGCTGGGGGTAATATATTTTGGGGCTATTGTATTTTTAACCTCCATTCATTTGGTTTGCTTAATAGTATACTATGACTTGTTATGTTCATTAGAATCTTAGATGAGAAAATTAAAAAAAATAATACATTTTTAATTAAAATTTTGAAAACTAGATAAGCCTCTATTGATTAATTTATCCAACCTTATTAAGTGTTTATTTCATGTTATATTGACCCATTATTGATAATAGACTCCGTATTTTAATTGACAAAAATATCAAAAGCTTCTTTCGAACAAATCAAATCAAAACATACTATTGGTAAAACTCTTGTATTTTCGTTTCAGTTTTTGTTGATTTGTAAATTATTAGAGCTTTTCTAAGTTTTTTTTTTAATTTATACTATTGTAGCAATTATGTCATTTGTGCTCTATATTTGATGTTTTATTGCATGAATTCGGAAAATTATCACTTGAACATAATTTTGCTCGTTTACTAAAAAAATTCTCAATTTTTTTCATCATTTTGACATAAAATATATGTACTAAAAATGATTTTGAGTATAAGAAAACACTTATTTTTGATGTTTTTAAATTTATAATAAATATTAATTTTTTTATTAATATTTATTGCATTATTATGACATCACTGATTCGATCGGTGTTGACCCACAATTAAACCAATTATCCGTGGCCTAATTAATTTTCCAATTCGATGACTGAGTTGAGTTTCAAAATATTGATTTACGCGATTTCAATTGAAATCATTTTAGTTTTTATTCACACTTCAATCCAATAATAAAAACTAATTTTACTCTATTATAGTCAACCTAGTATAATACACCTCCCTTAACAATTTAACTAGGAAGAAACAGTAATGGCCCGGAGACTGTATTCCCGTCTTCCCTCACTTTTCAGCATCGCAAAAACCCAACTCCAAAACCCCTTTACAGTCCCTCCGAGATCATCACTAGCTAATCTTTCACACATTTCGTTTAGACATTCGCAATTTCTCACCGATTCTCACCCTGTTTTCCAAGGTATGTATGCTTGTTCTCCCATCCAAAAACCATGTACACCATCTGTTTGTTTAAATTACTCACTGAAAGTCTTCAATGTGTTTTCATTTCTTTTCGAGCACAAAACTTCATAATTAGTTTTTAAATGGAGGAGCAAAAGACAGGAATTTTCCCTGTTGTTTTTCCTTCATAGTTTTGTAGTTTTATATTTGTTCTTATGCTGTTGCCTCCATTTTTGGTCCTTCTTAAATGGTTTCTCTCCTTCCCAGTTTCTCGTTTCTATGCCCGTAATAGGCCCTCAAGTTACGATCTCTTTGGAGGTAAAGTTCCTAAAGCAAAGGAGTTCAGGAAAGAATGGGCGAAGCAATTGGAGAATGATGAGGATCATCTATGGACGGCAAGCGAAGGCGAGAGCGATACCGAGAGGGATGATCATAGCCAACTCAAGAAAGAGATAAGAAAAGCAAAGGAGCGTGCTAAAGAGCGGTCTGATAAAATCGATGCTGATGATAGTGATGAGTTGCACAGCGTTTGGACAGATAGCGATGAGGAGAAAACCCTTTGGACTGGTGATGAAGGGGATGATGAAGATGATGTGCCCACAGAGGCCTTCCCAAACGAGAGGAGTGATGAATACATTGATAAACTGTTTGAATTCGAGGAGAAACCAAAATATCGAACACTAACTCAAGCATTGAAAGATGAGGAAGAGCCCGAAGAGATGTCCCCTGGAAAGCAAGCCCGAAAACTTGCTGTGCAAAATGCTCTTAAGAAACTGAAGAAGGGGCCTGATGGGCGATACATTAATGTGTGGGAAACTATGAGTGATTTGGACATTCTTATTGGAGCATTTGAGAATATTATCTCGGGCCCAGAATATGAAGAGCTTAGGGAAGGCGGGCCGAAGAGATTGAATATGGAGTTTTTTAAGGACATTCAAGCTCGTATGAGGGATCCAAATTATAAGTTCTCGCCTGAAATAAAGTTTAAACCGAAGAGCAAGTTTGTGTCAAGAAAGAAATGGCAGAAAACGCAGTCGAGAAGAAGAAAGGCACATAAGAGGTGATGTAGCTGTGGATGTTTCTTTGCATATGGAAGCATTATCTGCAACTCTATCTTCCAGAACTAACTTTGGTGCGTATTAAGTGTAGTTGCTTTTTTCTCGGCAAAGTCATGAGTCCATGTAAAAAATGAATTTTTATTGCTATTCAGATTTAGATCTTTCTAGCATATGATAAGATGAAATTTTTAGATGCATTTTTATAGATCAACTTTTTTAGTATACCTATTAGTTTGCTACAATGTATAAGACCTGATTATGGGAGCATAATCGTCGTATTCATACTTCACTGAGCAAATTGTAAGAATTCAATGTTATGACCTAACACACACACACTAAGCCCACGAAAATTAGAAGCAAACTATATGGTCTTATAAGTACACAAATAAGCATAATTATGAAGTTATAGCAGTCATATTCAGTCACATGTAACCCTACTAGTTGAGAAACCGACATACCTATATGCAAATAATTATATATGGTCCATTATCTATATGATTTTCACTTGCACACTATTAGACCACTACTTACATTGGGAAAGCATTGTTGTTCCAGTATTGGTCACTAGTAGGTTGAATCAAATCAAATGCGTACATCTTCCTTCGTGGTTGATACATATAAGCATTCTCCATATTGCTTATGGGATTTATATCTTGCATGCTAGTGTACTTCATGGGATACTGATGATTATACCACTCTGTATTTATCATTATGGGTTGTTGATGATAGTTATACTCATAAGCAGGCACCCTTGCATACAAATTATTAAGCCCGGGTAATTCTTGGGGAGCACTGTGATCTGGGAAGTTCATGGTGGGACCCGTCATGCCGGGGTCGATGATTTGGTACCCCTCACCTCTAAAACCTAAAAGTTTATCGTTCATTTGCATTTTTGGTATGTGATTATTGTTTAGGTATCTTGGCAAGCCCCATGTGTCAATATCTTGGTCATATTGGTGAGCTGGAAGAGGCTCGAGAGTATTCATTGGGTTCGGTATTTGGTTCAGGTTTGAGTCATCTTCGAGCCAGTTACTTGGGCTTGGTGAGTTAAGCTCCTCAGCATGTTTACCAGATTTGACCAATTTTTTTACCAATGTTTTGCAATCAACATTTCCTGATACTGTTACCTTGTGTTCTTCAGCATTTATTTTCACTTCATACACACCTATATAGATTATCAAAAAACAACCTTAAGTAGAATGAAAAAGTACATTACTAGGACTAGCTGAGCATAAACATGAACATTTCTGGTTGATAAGTGAAATAAATATTGAGGTTTTCGTGTAGGGACAATCATTTTATCTGCAGTTTACGTGTTAGATAGTTGTCTTACTAAGTAGAAACGCGATAGTTTTCATACCTTCAATTTTTCGAAGTATTTTCTTCACTTTATGCATGCAACCTTGACAATGAATATGGACCTTCAGAACATGAGTCTGTAAATTACATGAGTAAATATTCTGAAAAACAGAGGTAAATGAATACTAAAATTATAACAACTTAAAGTAACAGATAGATGGAAAATGAAAGGTTTAGTTGACCATTATCTTTACAAGCTGAAAACTTTTCTCCTCCTGATCCTCAGGCATTATCAACATTGATTGGGTCCTTGAGTTATGGTGAAATGAGAAATGGTTTCTAACTGATTTGTTGTCCTTCTACTTTTGTGTAAAAGTGTGTTCAAAGTACCAACAGAAGAATATTGCAGAGACATGCAGAACACACCTCTATGACCCTACAATATATAGGCCTCAGTCAATTTATGTAATTAATTTAAATATTATATATACATGTATTATTATAACTGTATAGGTATGTGCATGCATGTATGGATTCATCGGGGGTGGGGGTGAGAAAGGTATGATTTGACCGGGGTCAGAGACTTGCAGAGTAACAACAAGCATTCTGTCTTGTTGTGCCGGCCCGGCCCCTTGTTCTTTTGCATGCCATTTTATTACTTTATTATGAAGATCAAATATACTTGCTCATATTATAGTTAATTTTCAGTCCAAGCCCAACAAACGTTATATTTCAATAGCCCCTAGAAATGGACTTAACCCAACAAATATCTGTGGACCTTTTTGCTTAACATAGATATTTTTTTGTTAGAATTGGAACTTTTCGGCCCAATTACTAATTGTCAAAAGCAACAATTCTAACATCTAATAGCAAACACATCAACATTGTCATTGAATAATTATATCAAAGAAGTTGTGAGCATCAAAAGTTCCCAAATAAGAAAAATTATTATATAATTTTAAAATCAACAATTCTAACAGCATCTAATTGCAAACACATCAACATTGTCATTGAGTAATTATATCAAACAGCTTGCAAAACATATGAAATGTCCATATAAGACTATGTACAATGGTCACAACATTAAACACCCTCTTTTTCAATTCCCAACACTCCACATCATCTTATCTCTCTTCCACATAATAATTAAACACCCATTCAAATTTTACACTCTACAATGGTTTTGTTTAATAATATTCAACACCCTACCCCACTACTTTTATTATTTATTTATCCTTTTAATTTTATGATTAGATTATAATAAGATTATCGTTTATAATTAAAAATAACGATGAAATAATTTCTTTTTCGATATTTTTTAAAATAAAATTTATTTAAATATTTATCTAAATATTAATCTTATTTATTAAAGGATAATAATATGATTATATTGAAAATGATCGATTTTTTTTTGGTATCCAAATCAAGTGAAACTAGTCTCTATTTATAGAGGAGAAAAAATGATGAATTTTGATATATTTTTTTTATATAAAAAAATTTATTTATTATCAAATAATTAACATCAAATAATTTGAGTGTGATAAAAATATCTACAATATGGTTAGCCAATAAGATCATGCCATGTAAGCTTTCAACACCATGTAAAATTTCTCCACCAATTTAATCTACATCACCATTAAACACCCTCTTCCAATGGTTTCAACTATTTAAAATATTAAACACCCTCTTTCAACACCCCCATTGTACATAGTCTAATGAGCAACTAACAATTCTTTTCAACCTCCGCTAAAATTTCCGCCACTTTAGCCATGTGTCGATGATCTGAGAGTTAAGGAGATGCAATAGCCTGTTGCAAGAGATGATCTCATCCGATCTAAGATATCATAAACTAATATGTGGTTTATATATGTAGTATAGTAATTTATGTATTGCACTCGTAAATAATCAAATGTAATAGGATAATATTATTTCATTTTCTATAAACATGCCCAAATTAATTAAGGAGAATGCCAATAATTAAAAAGGGACCTACGAACGATTGAGGATTTTCAGATCGATTTTGAAGTCCTCGAGAACATGACCGATAGCATCACCCGTATTTTTTGCCTTGCCCTTGAGGAAGGTAAAAGAATCATTATACGAGGGACTAGGTTTTCAAAATTCTATCTAGGACTGAAAATTGAACTTAAGCTACTCGATACTTGACTCGAGCTCGATCGCTAAAAGCTCGATTTGATAATTAACCAAATCAAGCTTGAACAACTTTTTCTATTCAATAAACTATGATGCTCGATTCGAGTTCGACTCGATTAAAGTTCGTTTCAGCTCGGCTCGATGAACAATCAAACCGAGCTCAAACACAATTTTCAGCTCTCGATTATAATTCAAACAAGTTTGAACACATACGCGGCTTGATTTGACTCACATTTTCACCCCTAATTCTATCCTCTCATCTCCCGCTGAAAGTAAAGAACTATATAAATATGTAAATTTTCATATTATATACTTTTTTATGTTTCTATTATTGTGTTTACTTTAGCAGTTAATAAAACCTGACATCAAATATGTAATAATTCCGATAAGCAACATTAGACAAAATTGTTTATTACTATTATTTTTTATCTTTTATCTAGAAATATTAATAGTTAATACCATGTAAACACGCTAGTTGGATCATTTCTAGTTACAAACTTACAATTTATATCCAAGTTCTTATATGAAAAAGTATATTTTATGTGATGAAAATTGATACATAAAATAGTATATATTCTATCAGCAAAATATATGTGATTATTACTAAAAATTATACACCCGATGATTAAAAAAAATCGAATTCTCCCCATTGCCGCGTGGAGCCCTAATTCAATGAATTTCTCGATGATTAATTACCAAAATTAAAAAGAATTCTCATGATTGGAAAAACATCAAAACTTTCTGATTTCTGTATTCTTACAAAGTACGAGGACTTAAACTCCATTTCTGAGTTCTTCAGGGTCATATATGCAATAATAAAAATCCAAATTCACTCTGTTTAGCCAAAATCCCCCAAATCTTATTGTTCCCTCAGAACTCAGAGACAACAATAAGCAACAACACTGTGAGAGGAGAGGTATGGAGACGAGCTGTCTAACGTTCACCGTAGCCTCATCCACACCTCTACGACCCGCCGCCGCCGTCCTCAGCAACGGCGCCGCCCCTTTTTTCACCCAATCCATTAACGATAAATTTCACCGGTTAACCAGAACAAGCACTACCAGTATTAGACAAAGTAGTAGAAGCAAAGGCAGGCTGAGCGTGAGAGCTTCAAGAGAAAGTATATCGAGCAAATGGGGGGATGTGTCGAATTACGCAGCTCCTTCATGGCTGCCTAAATTCGAAGATCTTGACACTACCAACATGCTTCTTCGCCAGCGAATTATCTTCTTGGGTACCCAGGTTTATTTCCTTTCCTTTCATCATTCACATGAATTTCACGTGAGGGTTTTTTTGTTAGTTATATTTGATTCGCTTTGTTTGTGGGGATTTGCAGAAATGTTTTAATTTACCCTTTAACTTTGGGATACATAATGACACCAATTGCAAGAATGTTTATACAAGTTACTTGATGTCTGGGATAGTGTTAGTCGTGGATTCATTGGCTGAAGAATGAATATGTATATACCCCGGGGCCAGGCTCCAAAAATCATATGATTACTTCAAGATTGTTATCATTGCATTTAGACTCCAGTTTTGTTCACTAGGGTGTGAAATTGAAGGGATTATTTTTATGTTGTTTCTATGTAATAGGAGTAAGTTTTATTTGTGCTTCAAAATGCTGAGATTGTTTCTAAGTTATAAATTTATTTTCCCTGGAAAATCAATTAATGGTGAACAGATTGATGATGTGACGGCGGACTTTGTCATAAGTCAGTTATTGTTACTTGATTCAGAGGACAACAAAAAAGACATCAGATTGTTCATTAATTCGCCCGGTGGCTCTGTTACTGCTGGTGAGTCTATTGTCCATCATTTTCTGCTGAGATCATATTGAGCTTGCTTTATGTCAAAACGTATATATTATGTAAATAGTCTGGTTAGATGCATGTCAATTACTTCATAGCTGACCAAAAATAAAATGTAAGTATAATGGGGCGTCTGCGTATTCATTGGTTTTAGAGGGCCAAGCTTGACCTCCAAGACCACTTGAAATGATGAATAATATCAATCACTGAATGCTGGCTTAACTGCCCCTGTATCTCTTGTAGACTGGGTGCGGTAACTTAACTTTACGTTCTAAATTATACAACTCATAACATGAGTTAATTTTGTTAATGGGCATCCAACAAGAATTGTTAATTTCTTCTAATTCTTAAGATATTTTTTGTTATGACAAATCTAAATGGAATTCGGTCCCTGTACATTATGTGTGGATGATACTGTCTGATGTCGATACTCATAGTTTGGTACCCTCAATCACTCCAAGAAACTTAAACTAAAACAGGAACAAACAGTTTTCTATTAAACATGTATTTTCCACCATTCTTACTTGTGATTCATCCACCCATGAAACCTGACCGACATTAAAAAGATGGGGCGAGCATGGTTTACTACGCTATTTCCTTTGCCCTTCCAGCATGATTTGTTTCTTATATTGTTTTCGTGTCTGGGCACATTTGTATGGACTTTATGCTAGCGTTAATCCCTATTGCAGTCTGAAAACATGGGTCCGTTCTTTTAGGACTTGATTTTCTATTATGTGGTGCCCTTATTTCCTTTTTGCATCACTAAGTTTCTAGCCATTTGCGCAATTATCTAATTTTAAAGGCATTACATAATCTGTTGGCTTCCATTTGCACAGTTTCATAATCTTGCTCTTGAATTATCTTTTATCCTTTCTATCAATTGCTTCATGTAGGTATGGGTATATATGACGCCATGAAATTGTGCAAGGCAGATGTATCGACCATCTGTATGGGTCTTGCTGCATCTATGGGTGCTTTCCTCCTTGCCTCTGGCTCTAAAGGGAAGAGGTTTTGCATGCCAAATGCAAGAGTTATGATCCATCAGCCACTTGGGACAGCCGGGGGCAAAGTATGTGCTTCTCTATTTATCCTTTTTGGGCTTGTATTCTTTTTCTCGTATGTTTTGTTTTGTTCTATTTTTTGGGGATATTGACTTGACATTTCTTTGTGTGTTTTTTCTACTTTCTTTTTATGATTAAGAATTAGTTAGGAGTTTTAAGATATCTGACATCAATTTTCTGGATACAAGTCATTCGTAGAAGTGATTCATCCTCATTTTATGTATAGTGCATAAGTATGCAATCTTAGTGGATTCTGATAAACGATATAGCTCAACTCATCTTTTTTAGCAATATGTAGTTAAATACATTTTATTTGCATAAACGTCGTCCATTTGACTTTTGGTGATTTGAGCTATACTTCAATGTTCTCCAAAGTCTTTTTCTCTTAAGCTTGAATAAATTGATGAATTCAAATTGGCCTCAGCAAATCATTTTGATACTTGTGCAACTTATCATGAGTGTTCTTACTGCTAATTATGTATTTCCATTGTTTCTATTAAGGCTATCAACTGATATCACATTTACCTCTTTGCTTTGTGTTTTTATATGATTGTTGCGTCATGTAATAGCCACATACAACTGGTCTCATCTATTCTAATTGCATCAAAAATTGACTTCAGTTGCTGGGAACTTATAGCCACAAGCTCTTTGGACTCTTTATATTATATTATTATCAATGTGGAGAAAGCCTGGAGATTTATAGATATTGAGAAATTAGGGGTTATTTTATTTATGTATTATTTTTGGATTGACTGATTTTCTTGTGAATCGACCAGAAAATTGAAGTGATTCATATTATGGTGTATAAGGTGGAATGACTAAAGAAGAAAGCGCTAGGCAGTTGACTATCTCTCAAATACCTAGGGAGCTGGTTGGAGTATCATATATATTATGCATGAACAAATTCTGTCAATGTGTTATATCACAAATATGACAAGTATCTGCTAATGACCACCAGGAGCCTTATAACTACGTATTATATATAGTGTCATTGTATGACTAAATTAGTAATGACATTTCATTTTATATCATACAAGTCTGTTTTATTTTCTGGTGGAGATGAGCTTGTAAATTACTACTGCAAAGATTATCATATGTAGATTTACACCGTAATGGTTCAAATGACATATATTGAAGCAAGGTCAATCTTCATAGAGGTTTTTATACTAACTCATCAACTCTTCCCTTATTTTTATCTTTTTTTTCCAATTCTAGGCAACGGAGATGAGCATACGCATCAGAGAAATGGCTTATCACAAAGTTAAGCTCAACAAAATACTATCACGGGTCACAGGGAAGCCGGAACAGCAGGTTGGGTTATCCAAATCAATCTCTCCCTTCTTCCCTCCATTCTGTTTTGTTTTTGGATGTTTTTGTATGAGAGATTTGAAAGCCATGAGTTTCAAATTCATCAAGGAGTCCATTGAGCTTGTTGGGTCAGGTTACAATGGATTCCAGATCACTTAAAACTCGTCTTGAGCTATTTTTCAATCAATCTGTAGGATTCCAAATGACTTATTCGAATCCATTTATCAAATCCAAATTCTTCAACCCAAACACAACCATAGGGATCTTAGTCCTATTTTGTCTTCCTTGAGGGATTTTTCTGATTGGTTAATACCATGTTGCAGATTGAGCTGGATACTGATCGTGATAACTTTATGAATGCTTGGGAGGCAAAGGAGTATGGATTGATTGATGGGGTGATTGATGATGGCAAGCCTGGATTAGTTGCACCTATTGGAGATAAGACAGCTCCACCAAAAACCCGTGTATGGGATCTTTGGAAAGTTGAAGGCAGTCGAAAAGCTAAGAAGAATTTACCTTCTGAAGAGAAAATTTTGCAAAATGGGTACACGGGTAATGATGAAAAGGGCACGGAACAGAAAGACGAGGCACCAACGCCACTATGAGGATAGCTTCCTTTATTTGCACTGTAACATTTGGCAGTTCTAAAGTTGTATTTCAAGAGTATTCAACAATTTATGAACATAGAAGAAATCAACAATTTGAAATAGAGAATTTGGCTTTATCTTTTTAACTATCTTTTACTGTCCCAGGGTTAATTATCTTGTATCATCTTCAACTTATATATGGGCAAATTTTTGGATTGATTTTAAAGTTCAAATGCCAATATAATTATAATATAGATTTTAGTGAAAAAGTATTACAGAAAAATAATTTAATTCAGTTTAATTATAAGGTTTTTGCATTTTTTTTTCGTGATACTTGGGTATTTTCCTCCTTTTCACACACTTCAAAATCGAAGGTTTAATATAGCAAGAACAATTTTACGCATATTCTTTACCATTCTACCAATTGTAATGTAAATATGTAATGATTTGTATGGATTTATTGAATTACCAAATTTGTCA
Organism: Verbascum thapsus; assembly: GCA_963669365.1. Classification (NCBI taxonomy): domain Eukaryota; kingdom Viridiplantae; phylum Streptophyta; class Magnoliopsida; order Lamiales; family Scrophulariaceae; genus Verbascum; species Verbascum thapsus. The sequence goes on along the minus strand of OY770107.1, from coordinate 4,127,780 downwards.
ATACACAACGAAATGAAATAAAGATATTTGTATTGACACGTGTCCTTAATTATTGATTTCGATTAATCGAATTATAAAGATATTAGACCTAATGCTATAGTAACACTAATGCACATGTAAGGTGCAATATCAATCTTGAACGATCCTACGAGTGTATGTACTGTATTAGATACGATCTTGAAATACATTTAAAACCCCTTATATCATAAGTACAGAGCTTTTATTCGACCCAATCCAATCATATACAAATTCTCTCATATATTTTTTTAAGCATAAAGTTCATAGTCTTACGCTATTAGTTACTTTCTTATCTCCCATTTGATGGGCAAATTTCAAAGTCTCCACGTTTTCACTTTCTTTGATCGTAATTCAAAAGGGTCTATGCCTTTTCTTTTACTCCACGGACAAGAACCCATTTCTGGTGATAGAGTGTACATTAACATAACAACCCTATATACATTTATTATCTTATATATATTAGCCTAAACGCATATTTAGCCTTTTCTTGGCGTGGGTTTCACCATTTTTCTGTTTAAATTCAGTTATATTATATTATCCTAAACATATATATATATATATTCCCTTTAAGAATGGGTTATGAATGAATAATGATAGGCAACTTGTGAATAAAGTCTGAGAAAACATGGGCAACAAAAAACTTGTAAAAATGATAAGAAACATGTGATTGACTTGCTTTATAATTGCTTCAGGGGTTCAACCACACATAATGCATGCATGCTTATATGAGTCTTAAAAAAAAATTGTTAATTAATTAATTGATAATTTTGTCTTTCGAACTGGATAAGTCCTAAAAGAATATATATAAAACCTTAAATGAATGTTGTCTGGAATTAAACGCGAGACATGTTTATCATTATAAATCCATTTAGTACAACCTGGATCGATCTGTTGTCATTTAAATCGGTATTAGTATTGGATAAGTGAACATGCATATATAAGTCTTCACGCAAATTAAATGTTCCTTCAAAGCATTAGTTAATTTCACAAAAGCCCATCATAATTAATTATATTTCACTCCTCGAAACAAACTGATCAACACGTATACGTAATTCATAACTTTACATCCCTAGCCTCTTTATATATTTAACACAAACCCTCATCTTCATTCATACTGGCAATTAATTGTTCTTCACCAAAAACAAAAAAAAAAAAAATTCATATTTTCTTGACCCTTTCTTTTGCATGAAAAAATGATCATGGAGGCAACTTGTTTATCAGCTAACCCTATTTTACCCCACAGGAGAAATATTCCAAGAAACCCATCTTATAACCGCAGCAAAAATGGGCTTATCAAAAAAAATCAAAGTGAAAGTGAGAAAAAATCTATTGATGAAAATATGATTGTTCTCAAAATGCGAATCAAAAAAGCTAAAGTTTCGGAAATAATCAGCAGCAATCAAAGGGCTGAGGCTGAGCCATCAAAAGACTGGAAAGAATGGGAGAAGAAAATATTTACTAAGTATCATGAGGGTGTTTTCGATTCGATGGAACTATTGCAGTCTTATTTGATGAATACAAGGCCAAGTGTGGCTATGGGAATATTGGCGTTGGTGATGATGAGTGTTCCATTATCGGGTTCAGTTGTTATGGTCAATGCATTAAAGGTGGCTAAAGGATTGCTTGCTGGTTGTCATGTGTGTATAGATATTGATTTTTAGCCTATTTTTATTCACAGAAATGTGTGTTTCAATTCTGTTAGTATACAAGCTGCGTTAAACTATGTGTATATATATATATATATATATACACACGTTACTCTTAGAGCTTGGAAATGGTGAAATTAACAATTGAAGTTATAAGACAATATAAAAGGAAGTATATTAATAAGTTTGTCAATATATATGCTAATTTTATTCGTCATTCTTAAGAGTTTTCTTAAATAATTCCGAGATTTGAAATATTCAAAGTAGTTTGATGTGATTGTTTTTTTTAACTTCAAAATTCTTGATAGAAAAGTTGATTGATATTTTTGTGCATTTACAAATAGATAATAGTAATAGACTTTGGATTAAGGGCTTTGCATACTTCTGCTGTTAAGCAAATAGCTTGAATCCCCCCTCTACGCTCTCAATCATTTTTATTTTATTTAGTATTTCATTCTATATTTACAAATTTGTAATATACGTGCTCAAAGTGTAAATAATACTTGGCCCATGCATTTTTAGGTAAATAAACACAATGTGTATATATAACATAAAAGCTTAGTTGACGAGGCAATGGAGAGCAAATTGTCTATCAATTGTACCTCAAAAATACAATATTAATAATAGGTAGTTAGAAAAGTAGTAGAAATATGACCTATGTTTTGAAACCTGAATTTATTTGCATACAAACAATGATACGTCAATGGGCGGTTGAAGATTTCAGAAATAAGACGTTATAAATAGACCTACAGGCTACAATTATGCATTTTAATTTCCATAATTAACTTGTATGTTCTACCTTAGTTTCTTAGTGGTTAAATTATTAATTCAACAGTTAATTAGGCCTCAATTAAAACCGGAATAAAATTTTCTGTTCCAAACAGTGTTCCAATCTCCTATTCCAACAATGTAGATGTGTGACACTTGTAATTCATAAATCTATTTATTAAGGGATGTTTTACATGTGTAAATATTTTTACACATGTCATAACTACCTTTCTGGAATAGGAGATTGGAACACGGTTTGGAATAGAGAAATTGATCCTAAACCACTACTAAAAAGAAGGTGTTTGTCTTTCAAGGTAAAAAAAGTCTAAGAAAATATAATGTAGTTTGCATGTCATTAGAATTTTATAAAAACAATTATTAAAATTCTAAATAATTTTGAAGTATTTTTTTGCAAAAAAAAAAAAAAAGAGAGGGAATAGTTTTTATTATACTTATAATTTGACAGTTCATATTATCGATTAAAAATATCTTTTTCGGCTACTTTTCAATACGAAAAATTAATTTAATCACATACTTTAATGCAAAATAACAAAATATTTAAAATAATATCAATTGTGCTAATTTTTTTATGTCTAAATCAATGAATTTGATTAAATATGTATAATAAAAATTATATCTAAGGATCATCTCAAACAAATTTCTCATAACAAAAAATATATTACATTAACCATATATATTACATATTTTTTTTATGAAAATTAAATCCAAACATGAAAGATATGTAAAATTTTAGGACGTGATTGGTATGCATGAATGGAATTTAGTGGGAATGAAATGATATTATGAATGGAATGAAAATGGGAAATGAATGATATTAATTTCATAAATCATATGATTGGTATACTCAAGGAATGTGAAAAGAATTGAATTATTATTCATTTATTTGTTCCAATCAAACAACTTGTGATTGAAAATGAATTTAAGAAATGTGATTTTTTTTGTATATTCTTATATTTGTGTTATTTATTAAACTTGAAAGAAATGAAATATAGTTCGTACATCATAATATAAAAAGTTATATATGTATTATTGTCTATACAATAATCCACGTTTTCTCTTACATTTTTATTGATGAACTAGTTTAAGGATGAGATATTATTTGTTAAAACACAATATTATTTTATATTTTGTCAATGCATTTTTGTATGTTTCCCTATTCTTGATACATTTGATTATTATAGTTAAAATAATTCTTATTGATGAAAATATTTTCGACTATGTACGAAAAATAATATGTGTCTTTTTTTTTGTTCTTTCAATGCATTTAAATATATTTTTTGAATTTATTAATCATTTATATTATTTTTAAAATAATTTGATATAATTAATCATAAGTAGAAAATAAAAAAATATTATTACATTCGTTAATGTTTCAAGAATTTTTCATTGGCGTGAAAACAATAATTTTATCACAAGAAAAAAACTAGAGTTGAGCCACAATAGACAAGGAATAACTAAAACCAAGGGAATGGAAGAAATCACTATTCCATACTTTTGGGAATATGGATTCCAACAGGAACGAGCATTCCCGATATTAAAAACATACCAATTATAGGAATGAGATTGAATTCATGAATGTTCATTCCATTCTCACCTCATTCCAGTATACCGATCAGGTACTTAGTGGTTGGTTAGATCTTCCATAAAATGTGTAAGTGATCAGATAGAAAGTTTAGGATCCAGATTGTATTTAAATAGTACTTTGCAAATTGTAAACATCAGATAATTTAAGAACTTATTTCATAGAAAATTAATTTATCTTTCTTGTGTAAAGTATTTTCTTATTTAATTATTATTAATTTTAGAATTCTGTAAGTATTAATTCTTAATATCAATTATAAGAACAATTAAGAATTAATTGGACAAAAATATTCCTTGTCTAGAAGAAATTCCTGGAAAATGCAAAGTTGATATGCATGTATAATACTATAAATACAAAATTTTAACAACTCAAATGACCAATGTTAACTTTTATCTTTGTTAATTACACTTAAATTCGATAATCTCAAATTTTAATTAAAATTTTTTATCTAATGATAGGGTTGATCAAATAATGCATTTTCATGGCCTCCATATTTGGCTTCTTGCAAAATGTTAGAGAATAAATATTAAGAACATCAAAATGTAACTGCCTTTTTTGAATGGGTCATTAATTTGCTAATCTTCAGATAATTAATAAGTTAATTAATGAAGCTATTGTTAAACTGATCTCCTTCCATCATCAATATAATTATTAATTAGATAATAGTAATTAACAAGCCAGTTCAACCATCAAGATTTTAATTGTTATGTAATAATTATTTTCCTCATATCCAATTATTAATTTATTTTCCCACATCTATTTATTTTACAGACATAAATATTAATTGCTTAGCCAATTTCATATGCTATAAAATATCACACTGTAAAATGTTCTTATGCTTTTGACGTTAAAACCGGGAAGAAAACTGAGTGGACATAGAAATCGTGCCATTTGTGCCCTGATTTGCCGTTAACCTCTCTCTCTCTCTCTCTAGAAAGTGGAAGAGGAAAAGCTGATACACCACCCAGTGTGTGTTTGTGTGTGAGATAATGTATGTATATATATATATATGTGTGTGTGTGTGTGTACTATTGTTGTATGTATGTATGTATATATGTGATTGTGGAAGTTATTTGCCATGAATTCTCACTCAAAAGCAAACAAAAAAAAATAGTTCAAGAAAAGAATGATGAAGAAAAAGTAGTGTTTATTTATTTCAATAGGTTCCTTCAGCTGCAGAAAATCCCATCACATTTCTTGTAAGATTTCTCACTCAGATTCATTTATTCCTCTCTTTTCAGTTATACCTTTGAAAAAGTTGTAGCTTTCTCGTGAATTAGACATTAAAAAAGATGGGCTTTTTTTGTTGCCTTAAATGTTCTTGTATATATTATGTGTTTGCCATGTTTGAAAGATCTCTCGCTTACTTGTTGTTTAATCTTCAAGAGGGCATCAGTTCTGTTCAAATATTGTTTTTGTTCTGAATAATTTCAAACCTGAATTATATTCTATCAGTTATGTGTAATTAATTTTGTTATCAATCATGGAGTTTTATCATAACCTGGGCTCTTTTCAATTTATATTTTCCTTCCCCGCCATTATATTCTTGTTTTATGGAGTATTTTGTTTCTTTTTCATGGGCTATCTTTTGATCTTTTAATGACCTTGATAATAACTGGCCTCATGAAATTATTGCATCATTGTTGTTTATAATTTTACTTCTTAACAATGGTTTTCAATAAACACCCATGTTAGCTAGTTTCAATTCTGTAAAATGACCCCATTTAGGAAACACATTAATCATATTTTCTTAAGCTGTTTTATTACTTAATTTCTGCTAAACTGAAACTTCACTTTACAGGGTGACTTGACCGGGAACTGCTATTTATCACTCAACCACGAGAAAACGCCATTGTCACAGTAAATTGCCACGAGGCATGTACATACATTTACTCCTTTATAAAACAAAAATTGCACACAAGGGCTTAAGTAGTTTGAAGAATGGGGGATCATTTTATATTGCTGGTGGATAGATTGCTAACTGAATCCACATTGGAAGCTGCTATCCAGAATAAAAACCGGTTGCAGCATGTCACAAACTCTGTTTCTGAAGAAATGACAAATAGTTTTTCTTTCCATAGGATGGATATTAATGTCGAATCATCACCAATGAAATTGGCAGAGTGTAGGATTTGTCATGATGAAGATGAAGACTCAAACATGGAGGTGCCCTGTTCATGTCGTGGGAGCTTGAAGGTTAGTCCCAACTTCCAACCCTATTTAAAACATATATATATATACACATTTGGTGTGTCCTTAATGAGTAGCACAATATCTATTCTATATTTATTCGAGCTAATCATGATACTAAATTCCCATTTGATGAATATCATTATGATTAGACTTGTTTGTGGTCAAGTAGAGATGTAATTTGGTTTGTGGGATGTAATTTGGTTTGTGTTACCAAAATCCACTAACCAAACATAACCCAAGGAAAATACTTTTCTCATTAGCACTTTGTGCTTTAATTTTTCATCTTTTTCATTTTCCTTTTCCTTTCATTCACCAAGATATAAGGACCAAATAAAGCATTAATCTTTTTTGTAAGATATGAAAGGTGGATTAGAATTCATATTTTCTCTTCTGTTGTCTACTTATTGTTATGCTTGGTTTGCAGTATGCTCACCGTAAGTGCGTGCAAAGGTGGTGCAATGAGAAAGGTGATACTACATGTGAAATTTGTCTTCAGGTATGATTTTAAGTTTATATATAGTTGCATCATATATGGCCTTGGATTTGAAAACTGATCTTAGATAGAGGGTATACACAAGTAGATATATGACAACTATATTTACTAGTTGTAATATATCTACTTGTGTTATACCCTCTTGAAACAATTTTTGATTAATTATTCCAATGTGGGATTTGCAGCTATTCAAGCCAGGTTATACAGCACCACCTCCTTTGTTTCATTACAGTGGAAGTCCGATGAACTTCAGGTCTCTGTTTCTGCATCACTTTGTGAAGTTAAATTGTTTTTCTTTTGTTAATGACAATTTTAAACTCAAATGTAATATTTCAGGGGAAACTGGGAAATATCAAGAAGGGACCTTAATAATCCTCAATTTATTTCAATGATTTCTCACGGTACAAATTTTCCCGATGTGGACTTTGATGAGTATCCAATGCACAATTCAAGAAGCATAATATGCTGCCGTATAGTTGCCATGATTGTATTCTCTCTTTCTCTATCTCTCTTTGATGTATGTGTGTGTGTGTGTGTGATTTACATGCTAAATATATAATATATTTTTGCTTGTCTTAATGTAGTTTGTTGTTCTTCTGGTACTACGCCATACGCTACCGTTCATAATTTATGGTGCTGGTGAATACTCAATTTCTTTGTTAATGGTGAGCTTAACCAATCTTTCTTTTTTTTGACAAACATGTATCTTAAATAGGGGTGGCAATTTGGGTCCACTTTGAACCCCAACCCAAATGGACCCAACCTAAACCCGACCCAATCAACTCAATTGCCACCCCTAATCTTAAACATGACCATAATCTCACACTTTTATTCTATTGCAGTTGGTAATGTTACGAATAATTGGGATTCTTCTTCCGGTATATATCATGCTAAAAGCGTTGACAGCTATACAACGGAGGCGAAACAGACGGGTATTTAAATTCTCACTTTTTAGGGATCTTTTATTAGGATTGATGTAAATTTAATGCCATTTAGATATTGATTGTTTTTCATGTGTTAATTCATGTTTTTTGTTTTAGGACTCTCGTGTTTTCCCTCTTGACACATCGGACGAAGAGAATGAACTACCACCACAACAGATAGACTCGCATTTCATTCACGTTCCATAATTCATTTGCCGGGTTTTGATATTTAACGCATGAAAAGTGGTGTGGTGATACTATTACTATCAATATTCAACGTCTTCAAGACCCGATTTTAATGTGTCGCTATTTCACCATACTGATTGGAGCTTACTATGAGCAATCCTTGCATATCAGATTACTTCTCAAAGTTACGGGGACAAATTAAGATACAAGTAGTGAAGTTTGGTCTGTTTTATGCTCGTATTTGTAAATATGGAACACAAGTGGTCGGAGGAGGTTCAGAGGAAAAGAAAAACAATTAGTTGAATGACTAAAGTTTCTTTTTAAGTATATTGGTGTGTCCTCTTTTATTATATTCAAATTCTAAAATGATTATAATTTTGGAATGAATTCAAAAAGTTTGTATAGTTTACCAAAAATAATTATGAAACTAAATCATTAGAGTTAGTAGAAGAATATTTATTTAAAATATGGTCAAATGCACATTTTATCTAAAAAAAATTCTAATCAAATACAATAATTATATTTTAGTTATTTTTCATATTGTGCAATAACACAATCAGTAGTAGTGAAAGTCAAACAAAAAGGGTACATCATTAATTACAACCTATTATGACTTGTGTATATTAAAATTAAGGTTTTAAAATGAGATACTTTGAATGATTGAGTCTGGTTTTAGAAAATGGAGTAATAAAAATAAAACACCACATGGGTATCTAGCTTTTGGACCATTATGAAAACTATTGAAAGTATATTGAAAAAAATAAGGCGTGACATGATACGGATGCGAAATGCGGTATTTTAAAAATATTAGAAGTTAGAACACGACACCACTTCGAAACTGCTAATAAAATGTGTATATATATCATATACATATATATGTTCATTAACTTACGTTAAAATATATAGATTAGCTTTTTCATTCTAATTTAAATATGAATGGTTAGAAATATAAAATATAAAAATGACTATTGTACATTATAAATTTGTATTTGATTTGAAATAACATCAAGTGTCGCAAATAATGCTTATAACTTGTATTTGATTTGAAATAACATCAAGTGTCACAAATAATGCAAACATAGTAGATATACCCTCTAACTCTGTACATTACTTGTTTTCTTATATAAATTTGAAATTACACCCATAGTTGTGCTTACATAAATCAGTTTCTTTTTCTACTGAATCTGTAACATAGTAGGCTAATGGAAGCAAGAATCAATTGAATTTTCTGGCAGTGGGTGGGTTGTGTTCATCAATTGTAGAGTGGAATGGGGAGTTATCATTGCTAATGTACACCAGCTATACTCAAGTGAGAAAGAGAACCAAGAAAATAGCCAAGCTTCAAAGTGTACAGTCATAATTCAGAACATCAAAAGCTAACTCAAGTTTGTGAATTAGGTCAAACGAAAGCAGAAAAATATGCACAAAGGTTCATTAGATCTGGGTGCACAAACCCTTCCACTGCATCCTATGCTACTTCCAACATTACAAGAAATCAAACGACAAAATACCCCAAATTAACTTCACCATTTTCATGCAAATTAACCAAATTAATCAGAGCAATCTTTCAAACATAAGTTAGTGAATTACATAAATCACATCAGAACTGACTTGACTCATCTCACATTTGGAAGAAAACATGTGAAGCCAATAAATCAGCTTCTTAGAAATGCCACTGTAGCAACACGTGACCCAACTGATCCTCCAAACATAAATGTTGGATACGTGCGAATGTGATCAATGTATTGGAATGGGGGATCTCTGCATGCATCTTGATCGACAGTAGTCCCTGGTTCTTGGGAGGCACCAAGCCTCCTTTGATTGAAAGCCTCCACCTCTTGTATCAGCTCATCTTTCGTATTATTGCATGATGTAATCACCTGAAACTCATCAATAAGAAAGTGCCTGATTATAGTTTCATTCAAGGACTCCAAAACTTGAGTCAAATTATTGATACAATTTCAAGACAATCACAAATCCAGGTCGCAGGTTCGGTTGTATTCTAAGCCAAGACGGGAATCATAAAAAAAGAACATAAACAAAGTAAAGATGCTCACCAATATCCCACCAGAAGCCACAAGCCCTGATATGGAGTCCCAATACATAATCCTGAAACAGATGCATATTATCAAATGGTCAAGGTCTATTCGGAAATTTAAATACTTGGACATGACATCTTTATAGGCTTGCCTTTTAGGCGAAGGTTAACATATTTTTAGTTTAATTCAGAGACAAAGGATATTATAGTAAATGTCTAGAAACAGCTGACTTGATGGAGACAGATCTTATAACATAGGGAAGGGGGGATGAATAAAGCAGCACGCAGTATCGAAAAATTCAAACAAATAACAGAACACCACATATTATTATCCAAATCAAAGTTAGAAGCAACAAAATACAGCAAGTGATGAGAGCCCCAACAACATAAGATAGCATGTTACCGTTTGATAGGACCATCAGGATGCAATCCAATAGCATCCAGTGTCCCCTTATCTGTGACAAGCTGAAACTTCCGATCTAATTTTGTGTCAAGAATATCATCAACCTGAAAACCAGTTTAGGAGAAAAAGGTCAAAAACAGAAGACACATAATCGTTGATCAAGCTACAGTAGCATAACAAGTAGCTAAAATAATTTGCAACATGCAGAAACGCTTTATAGCAGGACAGGAAACCTTTGAGCTGGAGCATTTCGCACCCACAGTGGATGATCATTCAGTATATAGAGATCTAAACTAAGATTGAATACTGAATTGCGCACTGCCATTTAACCCACAAAATTCTGGGTCATTCATAGTGATATATGCGTTGAATTATTTCTCTTTCTGTTAGGGTCAAATAAAATCATAAAAAGACTATAAAAAAATAGGATTTGAATCAATAGATTGCAACAATTTTTGACACAAACTGACACCATATTTTCCAAAAAACTCAGACAATAATCCATTAGATAGAACTTAAAAGTTCTCTCCAAATCACACAATCCACATCACAATGTGCAGTATGAAATTGAGCTGCTCTAAAAACAGCATTCTGAACAACAATTTACAAAATGATCACAACATATGGAAAAAGGTTTAACATTCATATAATATACACATCTTTCTGCAAGGATGAAAGTTAATATCAGGGAACATACCAGGAACTTAATATTAGAAAATCCATCACGTTCAGCAAGACTTCGAGCTAAATCAATTGCTCCTTCGCTGTAATCACTTCCAGTGAGATCTGAGAACCTAAATATAGATTTACCACAAGCAGTTAGAAGTTTCTAAATCAGCCAGAGACAATCATGAAACATTGATCAGATCCAATAATTCCAAAAATCCAGTTACGTACCATAGGTAACATAATAATGCAAGTCAAAAGAAAATCCATATAAACAGGTCTTAACAGCTAAAGAACATCACCCTAAGATTTCATTTTTATCAGAAGCAACATTAAGGATCCTAGTCAACTGCCCTTTTCTGCATAAACTCAGAGAAACAAATTACTGCAATCCATAAAGGAGAATCAATAGGCTCCTAAATATGCTTAAAAGAAATGGACTTGATGCAAAACCCTGATGGAGCAAAACCCACAGCTATGGAATTGTTTCCTAGGGAAGAAGCAACGACTTCCAAGAGACAAATTTCACAAGTTCCTCGAAACAAGGAAAGCTCTTTTCTTTCAATAGGACTGTATGCAGGAGTGTTAGGATGGCAAAGATCCATACAGTTTCTTCAGTAATAAAATGATACTCCAAGATATCATGAATTTATTAGTTTCTTTTTGGGTTGTCACTACAAGACATGTTGACAAGTCAAAGCTCTTGTTCTACATTCTACACTTTTCTCACCCCAAAAGAGCTATAGCAATGAAAAGATTTGAGTTCATATCCAAGTATGAGGTGTCTTATTCAATCCTATTGCACCAATCCAGAGGTTACTATTGCATATTGCACAATGCATTTTCATAGTTGATACTATGTCTACAAATCCTTCAAGCATGATAATATTTTGCATCTCAAACATATATTGATGTCCTTGTGCAGAGAGCTTATAAGCACCTGCATTCACTTTTGATGATGGTGGCAAAAAGAAAACAGACTGACGAATACAAACAACTCAAACCATCAAGATTACATGCAAGCATATGGAAATAGGTAGAGAGGCTCCATGGAAAAAGCTTTTGATCTCCTCAATGTTTGTTAAAGACAAATTTCACATAAATTCAGACATTTCGGTTCTCCACATAGAAACAGACAGCTTAGACCTTAAAAACTCAAGCAAAAGTGCAAAACACAATTCAGAAATCACACCATAACATTATATCAATAATGGGTTGCATAATGCTCCAATAAACAAAAGAGGCCTAGCACCAAGCAGCATCCAACATGAATTAACTTCTTGTAATAATAACTAAACTTATAGTGGATCTTAATTTGTTGAGTCAAATTCCCTTGATCAATTAAATTCTCCTCATTTTGCCATTGTTCATTCATCTTTAATTGGATTCTAATTGGATTCTGTTTCAATACACAATGGCAATAGCTCAAAAGATGTAAAATAATGCGCATTTAGATCTAATCAGTTAACAACATAGTTATTAATGGCAAATGGCGCTGCATGGCGATGGTGCGACACGGAGCACGCTTTTCGAAGCAAAAAATTATAAAAAAATAATAATTTTTATATACTTATACAATCAATAATATGCTAGCTTTTTAACAATAATATCCATTATTATAATGAGTTAGATAAACCATAAATAATAGATTTTCGAGGAACAAAGAAAAATAAAACAAACCCATTTCAAGCATTTCAACACAACAAAAGAAACAATCCACTTTTAGGTATAATAGTCTAATTATCTAATCTAAATCTGCTAAATTGATTTTGACAACTACAGGTTAGGGTTTATTCTAATTGGAGCCCAATATGTTAGAGATATGTTAGAGGTTAGGGTTTTTTCAATTTGGTACCTGATTTTCAAAGGTTATGTATCCCAAAATTAATCCCAAGTTTACCTATTTGACTAGTTGACCATCGATTTTGACCCAAGATATTATTTAATTTTGAACTTCGAAATGGCGCGCCCTTCAAGGCGCACGCGCGAGTGACACCAATAGTGTGCGCCATATCGAAGATAGGTGCCATGCCACGGTTCATGGCGTTGAGGGTGCGCCATGGCGTCATAATTACATGTTTTGCAATGGTTTATCGGGATCTAGTGAAAATAAAGCCACAATCAGATAATCAGCAGCTAACAAGATGAAGAGGTGATATCCTTGCTAGTTGCTACTCAATCTAACAAAAATGCATGAAAGACAAAACTTTGGTATCTAAATTTCTTACAAACTTCCAATACCAGTAAACTAGTAACATGGAAAAAAGCAGAATATAGAATTGTCCATACCCCTGCTTAGCAAGCTCCTGCAGAAGCAAACCATTACCAGTTCCAACATCCAGAACACTCCAGGAAGACAAATCTTTTTCAGGTAGAGAGTTCGTGTTATCTACATGATTCAGCAAGTGACGCTGGGAAGTTTCGAAACATAAGTTTTTGGTCCAGGTGGCAACATTTTCCATCACATCAGCACCAAACCTACAAAACCAAAGAGGTTGTTATAGCATAATGTCTCTCTGGAAATATTAGGTACACATGAACACGCTAATCCTCTGCCATTCACATAAGGTGCAGGTTCCACAAGCATTCTCTCTTTACAACTACAACAATGTAAAGTGTTATCTGATCCTAAAACTGGAGACTACGGAGAACAGCTCCCATGGTAATAATCTGTTTACCAAAGAGACTGAATCAAAGATGAAATAATGAAACTATAAAGCCATCTTACAAGTGGCGAAAAGATTCAGGTGCTTATGCCAGTAGCAAAAATAATGAGATCAATATTACCTACGTCTCCAAATACAGATTATGCTTAAATACATATACAAGTGATAAGATTAAAAAAAACTAATAGCATCAATTGTATAATAAACAGGCTGCGGAAAGAACCAAATCTGGACTTACCAAACTTCACCAGCATGGCCATGTTCCCTGAAATTTACCAATTCATCTGCATATGCAGAGTCCCAATAACTCTGGAAACCCAGCATCGACGAAGTCTCCGCATCTGGCTCCTCTTTGTCAGAACTGCTCAACAAAAGATTGAAGAGTACAAAATCAGAGTTCTAAGCCAAAAATAACATATGCCAACAGCAATCAATCAGCAAATTTTCCTTGTAAAATACACCAGTATTCTTTCCTAAATACTAATAAACGTGTACACCATACACTTAAAGCATCCTCATCACCATGTTCAATAAAATAGTTAACAATAATGTTTCCTGGACTCATCAGTTTGCAACTTAAATTCCCGCGTTCTAGAAAAATAAAATACACATAGTAAATATCAAGCAAGAAGATGTAGTCAAACCAGATCATGCAGGACCATTTATGTTTCCTAATTAAGCAGAAATCTACAACGAAAAAACGAAAAAACTGTCCAGATTGGTTAATGGGTGAGAGAGAGATGACCTGTAATCAGAGGCGGCACGATTCGCGGCAGCAGAGAGGGCTTCGGCGGCGTCAGCGTGACGCTGGTCGTCGTCGAGAGTGCTTCCATAATCGCTCTTGATAGACCATGAATCTGCGGCCACGGAGCGGTCATCGTCGGAGATTAGATCGATGGCGGCCACCTGACGCGTGGCTTGAGAGATCTCGCCGTCATCCGGCTGCAACCTGGTCCCCGCCATGGTCAACACAAAGACGAAGATAGAAAGAAACCCTAAAATGAGGGATTTGGGGGGTTTTTGAGAGGGGCGAGAAAAGATGGTAATGTTAATACTGATACAAGTGAAGGAAGAGCTTGACAATTGGATGTATCGCATTTTGCGTGTCACCACGTCGGACCATGGGTATTTTGGGAAATTCGTTCTACTTTTTTTTATTTTCTTTTCCTTTTTTCTATTGCATATTCTTTCCTTGCAAGTAATTCTCAGAATTATTTTTTTGGGTTTAGGATATATTTGTTATTTGATATGAGAAAAATATATAGTTGGGATTTTACATATTAAGCCCAATAGGCCCAAACCACACCCGTGCCTGTGCCCACGACCCTGGCCCTGGTCCGGGCAAGCGGTACTTCCCCACCTACGTTATGTTATATAAACTAACTACTTTAGGATGATTCATCGATATGTAATAATTTTATTTAGATTTTTCATATACCCACATTTGTAATACTTTTTCTTTTATATTACATTTATATACTTTTATTCACTTTAGTTTAAGTGTCTAACTTTTGAGATCAATTTCTCATTCAACCGAACTCGAATTTCAATAATTCAAAATGCCAAGTTTATTTACTCAAAGCAATGAATAATTTGAGCGCAAAAATTTTAACATTTGAGACATGTAAGCCATTTGAATACATACGTAACCAAAGTTTTACAAAACAAAAGAAGAGAGAAAGGTTTAAAATCTATTAGAAATACAATTAGTTTGGAGAACTTCATCCAGAATTATTGGAAATGGTTTCAAATCTGCTAGAAAGGCAATTATGTTGGAGAAATTTAACTAGAAAGATTGGATAAGGTTTCAAATCTACTAGAAAACAATTATCTTGGAGCATTGCAGCTAGCATGATTAGACTTTCTTGGCCAAATTTTATAAAATATAGAAATCGTGAATAAAAAAGAAAGAAAGAGTGACACATGAAATCATCATTAAAATTTCCAATATCATTGATGGGATAGCAGCACATTAAATCTGAAATAGTAGCACATTAGATCGTTTAGTGCCTCAAATCAATTGATGAATAGCAGCACATTAAATCTGAAACGTGATTAGTCGTTTTTAAAATAAATTCGTCTAGCCTTAAGTTTAGATTGAGTTAATTACTATCACTTAATAGGACTAAGGCATGTCTTTAGAATTACAAGTCAGGTATTTATAAATCGCGATCCAATACTATTTTCACATAAAGAGAAAGAATCAAACTGACGGAGAAAATAAAAGTGAATGGAAAATACAATTCAAGAAGATACAGAACAAATATTATAATTTATATCATATGCTATAGTTGACCAAGTCTGAATTCCAATTTTTCTCAAAAGATTATTTTTGAATTCGATATAAATGGAAGTTCCCCCTTGAATTAGCAAGTCCTTCGTAAATAAATTTCTCTTTTGCTTTCATTTTTGTTTTTTCACTTCCAAATATTGTACTTGAACATGTCTTGATAACATCATCTGAATTTTGAGTATGTAACTTTGATTTTATAGTTTTAGATCAATAAAATAATAAAATACATTTTCTTTTATTGTTCTTGGATATAACACAACAAAATACAAAAACAATTTGATTTCACACAAGTTAATAAAAGCTATCCATTCTAATAGTCTATATCATATTGTATACAATCTTCTATTCTTATATTTATTTCCCACATATATAAACACCCTAAACTAAATAATAATTTTTTCCAAAAGAAAAGGCAAAATTCCAAGCCCTCCCTTCGCCAAAATATGAAGAAAAAAAAACTTGAATTTCTTTTTTCTGTAGAAATCGTGATCATAATTTCAAATTCAGTCATCTAAAACATACTGGCTCTTCAACTATAGTCTCCAGCAATGGCTTCTTAGACCTGCAAATAGACAATCTGTGCTTAAACTCCGGCGTCGAGAATTCTTCAATATCATCCAAATTCATCGCATTTTTCTCGCTACCGTCAACAACCCGATCATCTCCGCCGCACTCCGGCGAGATTTTAACACAGCCCAGAGAGCCTCTCTTGGCGGTGGAATTCGCCGCCATGAAAAGCGGCCCCATGTCCGCCGCCGTGACCACCGAGTTCAGCCTCTTCATCGGAAAGAACACGTAAACGTTGCCGATCTCGAGATCTTCATCTGCATTCAGAGCAGCAAATCTTTTTCCGATGTGTAGAGATTTGGTGTTGACGAGGAAATAGTTTGGTGCCTCTAGCATGTGTTCGGCGGCTTTGGTGACCTCACAGAGCTTGCGGATTTCGCCGGAGGGGAAAATGACCTTTGTGCCCCTGGTGGAACCCTTGCCTAGTGGTACGGATAGGGTGCAAGATATGTAATTTCCCATTACAAGAAGTTTGTGAAAGAAAATGAATGTTATAGTTATTTTTTTGGGGGGAGAAGGAAAGTGTTGAGAGTATTTATAGGGTTTGTGGGAAAAAAGTCAAATTCAATAGTTTGAGGAGAAAAAACACTAATAAAAAGTAGAGTAGAAGAAATATTCTTAGTCGGTTGCGGGAAGATTCAATTAATGAGCTGAGAATAACTTTGGTGGGATGGGCATGGGTTTGAATCCGCGTACGGTCATGAAGTGGAGAGACAAACACAATACAGTTGGAAATTTGATGGAAAAAAAAAACGAATACTTAAAAGGGTTCAATTGGATGGGCACCTATCTCCTCAAAAATGTTTTTCGGAGTAAAAATTTTCGAGAAATTTATTTGTTTGGCACATCATGAAAAATTTCTTACAAAAATTCTCTCAAAATTACAAATAATTTGAAAAAAATTCTTCTAACAAATAAATTTTACTATTCATGATTTGACAGTTAATACAATCAATTAAAAGAATTTTTCCAACTATCTTTCAAACCCGAAAAATAAATTAATTGCATAATCTAATGCAAAATAATGTAACGATGAAAATAAGATCCATTATGACTATTTTCTGACGTCTAAATCAACGATTTTGACTTAACATATTTACTAAAAATTACATTTAGATATCAACAAAAACAAATTTCTCACAATAAAAAAGCATATCACATCAACCACAATCATTACGGCCCCAATTGGTTGGCAAGTCTTCTCCCAAAAAAATTATTTCAGAGTGAAAAATCTCATAAAATTCAATTGTTTGGCATCTCACAAAATTTCTTTTAAAAAAAATCTTTCAAAATTAAAAATTACTCCGAAAAAATCTTATAGAAAAAGAGAAAAAATAAATTTTACTATTCATGATTTGACAGTTACCCTTACAAATAAAAATAAGATTTTTTTGGCTATATTTTGACTCTAAAAAATAAATTAATTACATATTCTAATGCAAAATGACGAGACATTTAAAATAAGATTCATTGTGAATATTTTTTGGTGTCTAAATTGATGAGTTTTACTAAAAATTGTTAATAAAATTTATATATAAATATCAATTCAAATTAATTTCTCACAACAAAAAATATATCACATCAACCATAATCATTACATATTTTCTTCAAAAAAATCTAATTCATACTCTCTTCTCAAACCACATTTTTTATCCTTAAAATTATTATTCTCATTTTTATCATGAAAAAAAATTCTTTGAGACGAATATGCCATCCAATTAGACCCTACTTTTTTTCCTCTTAAAAATCTCATCTTTCAAATTACATTTCTCACTTTTACTATGGAAAAAAATTCTTGGAGATGGATATGCCATCCAATTGGGCCTCATTGGTTCGCATGTTCACCTCTGAGAATTTATTTTCATGATGAAAATGAGAAAATTCATTTGAAAGATAGAGATTGGATGAGATTTTTAAGAGAAAAAAAAGTAATGATTGTTGTTGATGTGATATGTTTTTTGTTGTGAAAAATTTGTTTTGGTTGATATATAAATATAATTTTTATTAAATGTATTTAGTCAAACTCGTTGATTTAGACGTCGAAAAATAGTCACAATGGATCTTATTTTAAACGTTGCATTATTTTGCATTAGAATATGTAATTAATTTAATTTTCGGCTTTGAAAGATAATTGGAAAAACCCTTTTAATTGATTGTATTAACTGTCAAATCATGAATAGTAAAATTCATTTGTTGCAAGAATTTGTTCAAATTATTTGTAATTTTGAGAGCCAAACAAATGCATTTTTCGTAAATTTTTATTCTGAAAAACTTTTTTGAGAATTTAGGTGCCCATCCAATTGAAGCCTAAATTCATTTTAATTTTTTTTAAGATAAAAGTGAGAAAAAAGAGGGCTTTGATACCCTAACCTAAAATAAAGATATTTTAAATTAAAAAATTCTAAAAAAAATAATAATTTTTTATATGTGTTAAAAAAAATTCTTCAAAAAATCTCTCAAAATTATAAATAATATCGAAAAGATTCTTGAAAACTAGAGAAATATGATTATGACTATTCATGATTTGACAGTTCACTGCATGGATTTAAATGGTTTTTTACGATTATCTTTCAATTCAAAAAATTAAATTAATCGCATATTCTAATATAAAATAACGCAACGTTTAAAATGTGATCAATTATGACTATTTTTTTTAAGTCTAAATCGATAAGTTTGACTAAAAATATTATTATAAATTATATTCAAACAAATTTCTCACAATAAAAAATATATCTCATAACCGTAATAATTACAAATTTTTCTTTAAAAAAACTCATCAAATCACACATTTCACAATGTTTAAAAATATTTTTTTTTCACTTTTATCATGAAAATAAGTTTTCGAAGATGGATATGTCATCCAATCGGGGCCTAAATTTTTAGGGATAAAGAGATCTGAGATAAGAAGTGTGTTTAGATTAATTTTTCAGATAAAATTATGTAACAATTATTTATACGTATTTTATTTACATTTTTTGACATGTCAACTAAATGTATTTTTAAAAGTTTTTACTCTAAAATAATTCTCGTCTAAAATTAAGTTTATCAACCATTTGGGTTCATAATATTTTCCCTAATTCCAGTTGGTCTACAACTACAACTATAATTTCATAAGGTGTTTTTATTATTTTTTGAAGCTTGAAAACTATTATGCTTCTAATGCGCGTGGGGCCCACCGCATCCACGGCTTCATTTTTGTTGAATGTGAACATTCTTTACTTTGAAATTTGAAATCATGTAATTGTACTAATCCCGTATGGACATTGTGGTCATATGATGTTGTTTTAGAATCATTCTTAATTTCATCACCGATTAAAGCATAAGAAACTATTGACTAAATTAGGTTGAAATTTTAAACGTCAAACTCGTATTTGAGCTATTGCTTTGAGTCAACACGCGGGTGAATTTTGAAATCGGTCACATAATAACATTAAGAGAGTGATTTTTGTATTTCTTTTGTCAAATTAAGTTGCTATAACAGTTTGTAACCGGAATGAAATTTTTCAATTTGTTTTTTCTTTGGACATATAAATAACTACATAGACTATTTAAATATTGTTGTTTTGCTGCAAAACACACAAGTACAATATAATAGTTTATTCGATTTCAAATGTTAAAAAATTCAATATATTTTTTATAGATTTAATAATTGATATTAAAAGTCTTACAAATAATTATCCGCAGAAACTTCGAGCTACAATCGTGAAGTCGTGACTATAATAATAAAATTATCACGTTAACCAAAAAAATAATAATTAAATCTTATAAAAGAATTATTAACATTGACTCGGTTTCGTGTTTTTCCTCTTCCAGCAACTCTTCGTGGATCATTAGAGCTTCATTTGCCCTTTGAATCTTTTAAACAAATGTATTATATATATGCGTATTATTACTGGAACCGTCATTTGATTTATTATTTGAAAACTCTTGTATTATGTATTATTGATTAGTTATGCATATATCAATGTCTGTACTATAATGTACAACATTATGAATTTGATTAGTTTATAAATTTAGGGTACACCTCATTCTTGCTCAACTAAATTCATTCACAACCAAATGATGCAGATTATTATATTGTTAAATATCTCTCTATCTTATTCCTCTCTTTCTTTCTTTTTTAATTTTTCTTAATACATAAATCACGAGGCAAATATAATTTGTTAAGACTTATGACATTAGTTAGGATTTATTACAAAATATCGCTTGCGTCAGGTTGAAATAGTTAAATACTCTCCTTGGTTAAAAAATGGTTACAAACATATCTCACATTTCACTAAATAATGCATAAAACTCCTCCTAGATAAAATCTAAAATAGATTTAGATTGTATCGTATCGTATCATATCTTTTATCATTATTTTGTAATTGTTTAGTTTTATTTTATTTTCATGTTTATAGTATAGGTTATGATTTCATTAGATTCTACTGTAACTCTATTTACACTCTTTTATCATCAATAATATAATTCAATTTTATATTACTCAACATGGTATCAAAGCCATAACTTCAAGCCTTGATCTCTCGATCTTTAGCATATGTGGTCACCTTCAAGCCGCCGACCTCGTCCAGCGCACCTATCTTTTATTTTTCTTATTTTATCTCTTTTTTTCTTTGTTTGCAAGCCTTGAATTTCTTGTTGGTTCCGTTTGAATAAATTTGTTTAATGAAATACGGAGATTCACATAGGGGTTAATGAAATACGAGATTTTGTTATTTTTTCAATAGATGGTGTATAATAATTTCAAATTAACACATAAATATTTTGTAATTAACGCCGTTAATTCAGTTCTAAAACCAATCGGATGAAATTAGAATTCTCCATGTTATTGTTGTTTGGTCTCTAACAAAAGTCTGAATTTCCTAAACTTAAAAATTGATGAAGTATTTTGTAACATATTGTCGTTAAATTCAAAAAATAATTAATGTGACAGCGACAGTTGACCTAATTTACCTAAATTGGGTATTAGTATGCTGCATTTGGATATTTCCTTCAAAATTAAATGCATGCAAATATGCTTTGGTTTCAATATCTAATCAAATGCAGCAAATATGCTTTGATTTCAATATTGAAATGAAAACTAGAAATAAATAAAATAACCAAATCTTCAAAATCAATCTTCTTAAAATACAATCATGATTGAGATTAAGGTTAGAGAGTCTGTTATTGTTATTATAGTATCTCAAGTAATTTTGTTCTTAATATACTAAACGTGCAGTACTGAAATCGATCTCCTCCTCGTTAATATATTGTTGTGTATGATACCGTATTCAATATGTCACAAACATCCATATGAAATCAAACTGCACCAAAATATTCTATTTTACGACTCTTGTAGAATCGTAATAGATCAAAAAAAATGCTCAATAAAATATCAAATGGTAAGTATCAACCTTATACATAATTAGCCTTTTAATTTTGGACATGCATCAACAATTGTTTCTAGATATGTTTGGCATACTTTGAAAAAAAAAAAAAAACGAATCTAACTGTGTTACCTTTTGTGTTGTTATGGATTTACGTAGCACTACCATGGTGATAGTGCCTCTAGAATGTCACGTAACGGAAAAAATCCGGGACCTTAAAGCCCAAGGCATGGAAGGCCCTTGAAATTTTGATTAATCAATTAATTTCCCATTTAAATTTTATAGCTCTTATAAAATTAATCTAATTAATTTAATTGTCCGAATGAATAATATAATTATTTATTTATTTAATCCCATTAAGTGACATAATTAATTGTCATTATAATTTTTCAGAAACTAATTTTCACAACCTATGTGAAATTATCGGAATGCCCTTATATACGAAAATGAGAGATAAACATTTTGTTCTTTCTTTGAGCGTTCTTCGAATGCCCTTATATACTAAAATAAGATTCGAACACCGTGTAATATGGGTGTATGGGGGCACGTACAATATGCATGAGAACACAGTTCGATTTTTATGAGTTTAAAAAGTATTAGTTAAAATTGTAAAACTAACAAAATAGAATTCTTGATTTAAATTTTAGCCAAAGAAAATATACTTTCTGTATTTATAGTTATTTTACTCATTTCCGATAGTTTTCAACAAGAAAATATTTGTTCATATTCGTATAATGTATTCAATTAAAATTGTATGTTAAAATAGAAATGAAAATCCGTATTTTATTTTAAATTAGTAAAATATAATATATATATATATATATGTATAATCTGATATTTGATAACGACGTCAAAATTAGACCGTATCCAGATTCCAGTGTCCTAATACTTCTAGAAAGTAGGGTAATAGCTGTGACCCGTACCCTATCCGTGCTCATAGTTGATTTAGTGATTTTTCTGGGTTCTTCCAAACAATTCATCCATGGCCGTCGTGCACATTCCGCTTGCCCTTCCGCCGGAAACCACCACTACACTACCCTTCTCCGGCGCTGCTTCGATACGCCCCCTACTATTTTCACATTCAGCTCTCTCTTCTTCTTCCCTTAAACCTCCAAATGTCTCATTTTCTCCCAAACACTTCAGAACTTCGCTTCAAGGTAATTACTTCTTCCTATTTCTCATAATTTGTTCTCTTCTCTTTCGTTTAACTTAATTATAGCATCTTCAATTTGTATTTGCTCGTGCACTTCTTTACAAATTAACGCCGGTGTTTGGGTTTTCATCGTTTTTAATAGACGAGTCAGTGTGTATATGATGTTTTTGTGTGCCTTTTTTCGAGTTTTTCTAACATTAAATTCTTGCTAGTTATTTAAATCGAGAATGCGCATTTGTTGGTCCCTTTATGCTGCTACTTGTCGAGCAGGGTATTTTCTTTCATTGAGATCAATTAGTAGGTTTCTGGAAGGACTTTTATGATTTGTTAATTTGAAAAATCTATTTGTTTAGTGATTAACATCTCTATTCTGCAGATGGGCTTTTACGATAAATGAAACTAATCAGTATAACATATTGATCCTTCTATAGGTCTTGTGGCTTCTGAACTTTGTTGTCCATAAATAAAGCAGCATATAACAATTTATACTTTATAATAGCAGCATGTTTTATATTCGTTTATGACCGGGAATTGCTAATTTTGAGTAAATACTATTCATTTATCAGTGTAACAGTGCCTATATTTTACACGAAAATTGGTGTTTTAATCATATGTTTCAAAAACTTGGGCGCTCGTTTATTCTCTTTCAGTGAAATCTAAACCACCGGAATCCGAAGTCATTCCACTTGCATATACGTTTACTGAGTTTAAGCAATTGCTTCTGCCAGTCATCGATCGAAATCCTTATCTTTCTGAGGGAACAAAGCAGGTATGTATACCTTCTTTCCTTCTCTTTTTCCCTCTTTCTCATTGAAATCCAAGATCATTAGTTTCTTTTGTGTAAATATTTTTGGTGGTAATTAATATGTTATTTACCATGACTTGAGTACATGTGGATTGCTCCAACCTTCTCTTGGTGACTGAATACTATTCAAGTAGTTGTTTACATGAGTTGCATCTTCCAAACAATTACCATTTGTTGAATGTGAAGCTTGATATTTTCTATTATTATTATTATTATTATAATTATTGTGGGACTCAATGCAAAACATCTTATATTGCAATTATTAGTTACTTTGATTGCAATATTGTTGAATAGGCTACTGCTACAACTGCTGCTTTGGCAAAGAAATATGGGGCCGAGATAACAGTTGTAGGTATGTCTTATAAGCTTTTACACGCTCCAAAACTGAAACATTTTGATACCAAATATATAAATTTATGGTTGTTTGCAGTTATCGATGAAAAGGAGAAGGAGACATTAACAGAGCACGAGACTCAACTAGCTAGCGTTCGATGGCATTTATCTGAAGGTTGGTTTTGGTGTGTTCTTTTTCTCGAGTTGAATTCAATGCTAATAAGCAGTATTATTATCTGCAGGTGGGTTTCAAGAATTTAAGCTATTAGAGAGACTTGGTGAAGGAAACAGACCAACGGCCATTATCGGAGAGGTTGCTGATGAAATGAATATGGATCTTGTTGTGATGAGTATGGAGGCCATTCATTCAAAGCACGTTGATGCTAATCTGTTGGCTGAGTTCATTCCTTGCCCTGTATTGCTTTTGCCACTTTGATATAACTTTTTTCGCTATAACTTATAAATGTTATTAACTTGCTAGACATCATTTTTACCTCACTTCATATGTTTTAATATAACTATGATGCTAATACTATGTGGTTTTAATGAAGATTACCAAGTATAGTGGATTGTTGTCCATAATGTAACATGAGATTTTGCCTAAGTGGTGGTGTGAATTAGGTAAATAAATTGTGTATAGATAAGCATATTGTAGTAGACAAGGAGATATAGAAGTATTCCATTTCCATGTGGATGAGATATACTTAGTACATTGTAAATGGAATGAGAAACTTTCCAATATAGTGTATAAATTATCTACAAATAAATTTAGTCATCATCAAAATAGGAAAGTAAGAGTACAACACAGTTTATCACTTTTATACAATATCAGCCTATATCTTTATCTAATTACTATTTTTTTCTTTAATGACATTAAATTTATTTACCATTTACTCTCTACTTCACTTTTATTTAAACTTGATTTAAATTTGAAAAGAAACTTCATATCATGAGTGAGGTTTTTGAATTGATAAAATGGATGATTTGGAAGGTATGAACAACTTGTGAACTCAATAAAAGAGAAGATTCATTAAACAGACAGTTAGAGGAGATATCCATTTCCATGAAAGCCAGCCCAATGGACTTAAGCCCAGCCCAATTGTCATCGAACAAGCCCAAATAGAAGTAAACTCCCGCCAAATTGCATAACCGGCTACACCCGGTTATCAAAGCAGTAACCGGTCACCTATATAAATTCCACCCCTCCTGAAGAGTTCTCACACCATTTTCTTCAACACATAAAATAAAATCTTGCTTTGTTTCATCTTTCGTTTTGGTTCATCAATTGATTCGGTGCTGTTCCGTTCCATGAAGTTTTCTCTCCCTGCGGTTCCATCGTATACGTTTTTGAGCAGCTCGAATCTTACCTAGAATCTCGCTCCATCGGTTTCGGTACAATGAGTGCGGTGAACATCACGAACGTGGCGGTGTTGGACAATCCGGCGTCGTTTGTATCGCCGTTCCAGTTTGAAATCTCGTACGAGTGTGTCTCTCCTCTCAATGACGGTAAATTTTTACATTTTCTTTATTCTCTTCGTATTGGCAATCAATTGTGAGTACTGCGTTAAACTTTTTTTTTTTTTTTTGATTTTTATGTTTCAGCATTGTTAGGGTTTCGTTCATTTGTTATTTATGCGTAGATAGGGTTCTTTGAATTGGAAACTTTTGGTGTGTGCTTTCTTGTCCCAATTCACTGAGATAATTGAATTTGTTTATATTGGTTAATACACTTGCTGATTTAGCTGGAATAGATGTCAACCTGTTTTTGAAGGAAATAATTGTAAGGTGTGTGCCAGAAAATGGTGTTCTAGGGTTCCGAAAAGCAAAAGTTCCAACAATATTTTTGATAGGGAATAGTAAACATTATCTCAAACTCTTCTCGGAGCAGATGTAATGAATTAAAATTCAGCAGTACTTGAATTTATTTATATCTTTAGATCAGCATTGGAGGAAGTTAGTTTAATTTGATTCTGTGTTACTCTTCTTATATCACCTTGGAGGACAGAGGGTACATGACTTTATGTAGAACAGCTGAACATTTGTTTGCTTAGTGGAAACTTTTCCATAATTACTTATAAGATTTTTCCAGCCTAGGATGGCGATGATTATCTGCGCTCATTTACTAAACAAAACTTCTAATCTGGACACCCTTTCTGGAAATCGTGGTCCAGTTGAAGCCTTCTGAGAGGCAGTTACGAGAAGAAGAAACCTAAGAGAAAATGAGTTTGGATTTGGTATTGAATTTACCTTGTGGATAGCTACTAAATAGTACAGTACCGTCTTTACTTTAGTACTCCCTTTTGTATCTCCAGTTGTTTTATTCATCTTAGTTTCAGAATGGTTCAATGTATCTCTTGACTTCACACACATATATATATATATATATATATATATATATATATGATTAGTTATAATTGCTTTGGTTAAAGAAACATGTCACATGTTCAGATTTGGAATGGAAACTCATTTATGTTGGATCTGCTGAGGATGAAACCTATGACCAACTTCTAGAAAGTGTTCTGGTTGGCCCTGTCAATGTCGGAAATTATCGTTTTGTTTTGCAGGTAAAAGCTGAAAACATTTTTCAAAAGTACTTATAGTTTGTAATATGCTACTGGCTTATTCACTTGCATACTTGTGATTTTGAACTTCTTCCTGAATTGCCCACAGGCTGACCCCCCTGATCCTTCAAAGATTCGTGAGGAAGATATCATAGGTGTGACGGTGCTACTATTAACATGCTCTTACATGGGTCAAGAATTTATTCGTGTGGGCTATTATGTCAATAATGACTATGACGACGAGCAGCTAAGAGAAGAGCCTCCTCAGAAGATCTTGATTGACAGGATCCAACGAAATATATTGTCTGATAAACCTCGAGTGACAAAATTTCCCATTAATTTTCACCCTGAAAACACCGAAACTGGAGAACAAGCCCCTCCTTCTGACAATAACCATGCTGCTGAAATAGATACGCGTGAAGAACAAATCCAGCCCCCACCAGATGATCATTCAGACAAGGAAGAGCATAAAACACAATGAAATTTGACTTTCTTAGCCCCTTGGCTTAATGTGCTCATACACCAATAGCTGTGTTTTGATTTACCAATTTAGTTTAGGTCTCAACTTGCAGTTTCTATCAAGTAAATGCTTACTGTGAAAACTGAATGCCTGATCCTTTTTCGGGTTGTTATGTCGGTTCATTTTGTAAGCTGTGGGTGGTATGTTAATATCCGGCCTTGTTTTCTGTAATTGTACTTTTGTGATGTTAGCTCTAATGCTTAGTAACATTAAGATACCCTCATGTTGGGTCATTGTTTAGTACATTCATGCCCATTAATTACATATTTTTCATTAGCTTTTCATCGGCCTTGGTTCCCTACCAATTTATTAATAGGTGAGAATTATACAGTTGAGAAATAAAACTTATTCTAAAGCTTAGAGAAAAGATATTTTCTCAAGGGATTAGGACAATAATAGTAAAGAACAAACGAGTAAACGCATTTAAACAAAAGTGGAAAAATGTCAAAAGCTAAGCTAAGGTTATACACCCAAAATATCCCATGGTAGGGTAGTAGCTAGCACAAAGCTAACCTAAGGTTATATAAATATTCTTATTTACTATTTTGTTTGAAAATTAAAAGAAAAACATAACAACCAGGCAGGCAGGTAGGTAGGTGTTCAATATCAAATTTGCTACGTTCAAAGACTGTCTGTGCCACCGCAGGCGCTACTGACCAAAACAAAATTCGCCATTTCGAACATCCATTCCTCCCACTGTCATATGGCTATGGGGCAACTACTTCATCGGTTACTTGGAAAGCTATAAATATTTAAATACTAAAATCATACAAGTGGTATATATTCCTACCAGTACTATCCCAATCCCACTCTAAAACTCTCATCCCAAATGGCGGAAGCCGACCTGAGCCCCTCCCCATCGACAGTTGATGGCAACACCCTCGTTGCCATGTGCCTCGCACGCGCCGACATCGACAAGATGTTCGGGGTCGTGGGCATTCCCGTTACCTCACTTGCCAACCGCGCCGTGGCTTTGGGCGTCCGATTCATCGCCTTCCACAACGAGCAGTCCGCGGGTTACGCCGCCTCCGCCTACGGGTACCTCACGCGCCGGCCCGGAATCCTCCTCACCGTCTCCGGTCCCGGATGCGTCCACGGCCTCGCCGGGCTCTCCAACGCCGCCGCCAACGGCTGGCCCATGGTCATGATTTCCGGCTCCTCCGACCAGAGCTGCACTGGCCGAGGCGATTTCCAGGAGCTCGATCAGATCGCCGCCGTTAAACCCTTCTCCAAGTTCTCCGCCAAAGCCACTGATATCACTAAAATCCCCACCTCTGTTTTCAGCGTCATTGATTGGGCTGTTGCCGGTAGACCCGGAGGGACTTATTTAGACCTTCCCACCGACGTTCTTCATCAGACGATTGAGTTTTCCGAGGCCGAGAGATTGATAAGTGAAGCCCTGAATTCGAAGCCTTTGATGGAGAAACCCGTAATTAGTTCTTCTGAGATTCAGAAGGCTGTGGAGCTGTTGAGGAAAGCGGAGAGACCTTTGATTGTATTTGGAAAGGGGGCAGCTTATGCTAGAGCAGAGAATGCATTGAGGAAACTTGTGGAGAATACTGGAATTCCCTTTTTGCCCACTCCCATGGGGAAGGGTTTGTTGCCGGATACGCATGACCTAGCGGCAACAGCTGCACGGTCGCTTGCGATCGGGAAATGTGATGTGGCATTGGTGGTTGGTGCTAGGCTTAACTGGTTATTACATTTTGGGGAGCCACCTAGGTGGTCGAAGGATGTGAAATTTATACTCGTGGACATTTCGAAAGAGGAGATTGAGTTAAGAAATCCATCTTTGGGGATAGTGGGTGATGCGAAAGATGTGGTAGAGAGGATAGATAAGGAGATTAAGGATGATCCCTTTTGTTTCGGACAGACTCATCCTTGGATTGAGGCGATAAAGAGTAAGGTTAAGGATAATGTAGCTAAAATGGAGGTGCAGTTGGCAAAAGACGTTGTACCATTTAATTTTATGACCCCAATGAGGATTATTAGGGATGCGATTTTAGGGATGGGCAGTCCTGCTCCTATATTAGTGTCTGAAGGAGCTAACACGATGGATGTGGGGCGATCTGTGTTGGTTCAGACAGAGCCGAGGACTAGGTTAGATGCAGGGACATGGGGAACGATGGGGGTTGGCCTTGGATATTGCATTGCTGCTGCAGTGGCTTCACCGGGTAGGCTTGTGGTGGCTGTTGAAGGGGACTCTGGATTTGGATTCAGTGCTATGGAAGTTGAGGTAATTTTTCAGTAGCTATAATTCTGCAACATGTTCTGTTTGTCTTGTTTGGTTGTTACTAATGTGTATACTGAGATTTTCTTAATTACATAAAGAAAATTATGTCGTGCCTTGATTGGGTTGTTTTTTTTAGTATATTGGTATTTGGATTCACTCCACTCACTTGCTATGTTTGTAATTTGGTAGGTGACAGGAAAAATGATGCTTTTAGAGATGATTTTAGATTGTAAATCATATATTCGATTTTAAACTGAATTGCTATTCTCTTAATAAAAAGATATAAGTACTGCGATTGTTTGAATGCCATCTTATTTAGTTGGTGATCAGAAAATAGATTCCTTACAATAAAAAGTTTATTTTTTTCTTTTCTTTTTTAAAAAATTGTAAATGCCTTTTTCATCTTTGTTATGTAGTCTTAGTTTGAGTGCTTAAGAGATAACTGAGTTGAGTAAAGATTTATTCCCGAGGCTTATTTGGGGTAGAAATAATATTATGTCCATAGCCTACATTTCAGTGTGTCGTTCTGATGGTGTCTTCATCATTGTTGAATAAAAATGCATTTCTTGTCCTTCCTGGTTTCAGCAATTTATTGGATAAAAAAGGTAATTATTTGGAATGGCTGCACATTATCAAGTGAGAGTTTTTGCTTTTTTCGTTTTGGATAGGTAAAAGGGTGAAAGTATAAGCCCTGATTGAAGAAATATACTGCCCTAGCTAGAATCTCTTACCTTAAGTTTTAGAGCTGGAATATCTATGTGAATATTACTTATGGTGTTAAATTTGTTATACCACGAATCTACGTTTCTCATTTACTGCTCAATGCTGAGTCCTGATGGTTGTTGGCAATGTGGTCTTTCTTCCACGATTTCGCAACTTGTTGTTTAGCCTTGTGTGTCTATGGGTGATACTGAGAGGGTGTTTGGATGAGCTTATAAGCTCATCAGACTATATTATAAGATGTTTAGGATATTATAAGTTTCACAGAAGTGTTTGGATAATTTTTTTGAGGAAGTGATCTTAATTAGTGCCTCACCTCATTTTGGACCTTATCTTCTACACAAACACCATCACTTTTGTTTTGACTCAATCTATATGGACAATATGTGATACTTACATTACATGCAATTCTAAGCAACTAACTCTTTGTGGGTTTATTGCAGACATTGGTTCGTTACCAGTTGCCTGTGGTGGTCATAGTCTTCAACAACGGTGGGGTCTACGGAGGTGATAGGAGAAACAAAGAAGAAATCAGTGGCCCCCACAAGGATGACCCCGCACCCACGTCCTTTGTTCCTGGTGCAGCTTATCACATTCTCATTGAAGCTTTTGGAGGAAAAGGTTATCTTGTTGGGACCCCTGATGAGCTCAAATCGGCACTTAATGAAGCTTTTTCTGCTATGAAGCCTACCGTCATAAATGTTACGATCGATCCATTTGCTGGTGCAGAAAGTGGGAGAATGCAACACAAAAATTGAGGTAAGGTGAGAAAAAGACTGGTAAAATGTTACAAGTTCAACTTCATTGGGCACTTTTTATTAATAAGTACTGTAAATTAGTGTATTTTGAATTATGATGTTTTTATAGCAGCATTTTGAGTATCTCTGTAATGTCCTCTTATATTTGTTCTTTGGCATTTTGAGAATCCTCAAGAACTGTGCTTTGTGTGAAATGATATCATTTACAATGTATGATATTTTTGGTTGAGATTGATGAACTGCCCAAGTTACTCTTCTTGACAAAAAAACTACATTATTATTGCCAGTCATTTGTTACAAGTCAAACAATTGGTTATGCATTTTCTTCATATGCTATTTACCGAGATAATGTGCAATTGTAATATGCTCCTTTTCCTAATGGAGAGGTTATGGTAATTTCTTAAACAATGGAGTATTTTTCTAAGTAAAGCCATACGCAAGGGTGTGTATGTCTTTTAATAGTAGACTGTAACCAAATAAGGCACCACATTGATTGATTTGAATCCATCATCATGTTCTGTGAATTAAAGTCTAATATTTTCGAGCTAACTTTTAATACAATAATCTATATTGCTCTTTCTTTTATAATATTGTAAATGTGCACAAAAATACTGGCAGACTCAGATCTTGATTTCACCAATTCTCCTAAACTTATGCTGTGGTTTGTTGCCACAAGCCAATAAGTTGTATTTTAATCTTACGCTTTACAGGATTTTGAAAAAACGTTCAAATATTTTTTACTTCCTTTATTAAGAGGAGTTGGTCCCATGGTTCAAAGTTTCTAAACGTTTCCGCCGAAACAGCCGAAACGTTTCGATTTTACAAGTAATGGAAACAAAATCATTCAACATTTTCGAAATTACTTGGTTTCCTAATTAACTAACGGAGTTTCCATATTTTCCATGGAAACTTAGAGTTTCCAAGAAACTATTATAAACAATCTCAAAAAATCAGGAAAAAAAAGGAATTAATTTTTTTTATATATTGTTAAACCTACGAAATAGAATTTGAATCAAAATTGAACTCTTAAATCCTAAATAAAATTAAAACAAAATCACCCCTACAAAGTTCTCAGTTGCAGAAAAATTGAAGCACAAATTTAATTTATAGGAAGCTAAATTTACTTTATAATATTTTGTAAATTTATAATAGTGATTTCGATACGTTTTTGATACTGATACGTTTCCGAAACGTTTCCGAAATGTTTCCAATATTTTACTATCCGAAACTCACCTTCAAAACGAAACTTTGAACCATGGTTGGTCCTAGCTATATTTTTCGTGTAATTTGAACGGAATAGCATGTGAAATTCATGTGGCCGTAATTGTTTTGAAACCCAACCCGGTCATCGAACCAGAAAATTTACCGGGTCACGGGTCACTGGTTCAACCGTTGGGTCAATACCGGTCGAACCAGCGATGTCATAATTACGCAATAAATATTAAATAAAATACTAATATTTATTATAAAATTTTAAAACATAAAAATTTGATATTTCCTATTTTCAAAATCATTTTTAGTTCATATATTTATATCAAAATCATGAAAAAAATTGAGAGTTTTTTAAATAAATAAGCAAAATTATGTTCAAGTGATATAATTTTCGAATTCATGGAACAAAAATCAAATGTACATCACAAATGACATAATTGCTACATCATTGTATAATAAACCAACGATTTTGAAGAAAAAACTTAAAAGATTTAATAATTTACAAACCAACAAAGACTAAAACGAAAAAGACTAGAGTTTTACAAATAATATATTTTGATTTGATTTGATTTGATTTGTTCGAATGAAAGATGTTCTTGAGAAATTTTCTTTGAATCATGTTGGATGAGCAAAATAATAGAATGTTGTTGATTTTTTGCGAAAAAATTAAGTTTTAAGCTTGAATTTTGATATTTATAAAAATCGAACGGTTCGATTGACCCGGGACCGGTTTTTACCGGGTCACTGGTTCGACCGGTGGGTCGAACGGTTTTTGACCAAATTGATTGGTTTTGAGCCAAAAACGGTTTTGTGGGTTTAACCGGTTCGTTTTAAGGACCGGTTCCGGATCAAACCGGTTGAACAGGGCGGACCGGGCTGGGTTTTAAAACATTGCGTAATATCCCCATTTTTGTTAAAAACAATTGAGATGTTTTCTAAATCCCGTAAATCGTGAATTAGAAATGTGATATCACTAGGATTAAAATTGGAATTCCACCTGATAAAAATTAGTTCAGAACGATTATCAAAATTATCTCAATCTTGAGTTTGTTGAATATAAGTTAATTTCATATGAATTAATTCTTAAATGTGTTGGGTTTTATATAATTTCAAAGTGAAATTAAACTCAATCTACAATAGAAATAAGCTAAATTCAAAATGCAACCATGCTCAACCCAAAATAGTTTTCTATTTACAAATTTCTTGTTAATATGAGACAAAATTATTCGGACCCATCAAAACTAAATAAGAACCAAAATATATTTATTAGGAACCAATTCAGCCCAACTCGAATCTATTTAGAATTGATTGGAACATATTACTACCCCTAGAAATTATAGATGGATGCAAAATCAAATTTATGATCTTTATATATGATATGAGTGATGATGTTTGATATAGTATATTAGATGAAACATTTGAAAATTTTAGTGATATAGAATTAGTGTTTAATGGATAATTCAAAATAAATTTTGGCCACAACCGAAGACAACAGAGGGCAGGTAACTGCTGCCGCGACTCCCCAGTTTCATGGGACGACGTAAAGTGCCTTTGTTTTTTACTCATAATTAATACTCAATCATATGCATTCCTATTGGACCCTAGTCATTTGTTGTTTTCTAAGATTCCCGATAAGACACTTTATTCAAAACTTAAACCCAGAATCTTTCTTCTGTTTCGGCATTTCGCAATGGAATCTGACGAGCCATTGTTGTTTCAAGAGGACGAAAATGGAAGCAAAAGATTCGGACCTTTTGCGACGGAGCTAAAGAAGGTGAGTTTCATATCGTTGCCGATGATAGTTGTGACGGTTTCACAGTATTTGCTTCGGATTTCGCCACTGTTTATGCTGGGTCATCTTGATGAACTCTCTCTGTCCAGCGCCTCTATTGCCACTTCTATTGCCAATGTTACCGGCTACAGTATCCTTGTAAGAATTTATCCTTTACTATTCAAAAATGTTGTTTTTAATTATCCCTCCAAAATTACGACATTTAACAAAATACTCTTTTCTGTAAATCAGTTTGGGATGGCTAGTGCTTTGGAAACTCTATGTGGGCAAGCATACGGAGCAGAGCAATATCAAAAAGTTGGGACTTTCACTTACAGCGCAATTATATGCCTCTTTTTGGTGTCTTTGCCTGTATCAGTTCTTTGGATTTACACAGACAAGCTACTCATATTCATAGGCCAAGACCCTTTAATATCTGTTGAAGCTGGCAAATATGTAGTATGGCTAATACCTTCACTATTTCCATATGCAATATATCAGTCTCTGGTTCGTTACTTGCAAATTCAGAGCTTAATTATTCCAATGCTTATAAGTACACTTGCCACTTTACTTTTCCATTTGCCTCTCTGTTGGGGTTTTATATTCAAATTGAGACTTGGAAACCCTGGTGCTGCTCTTTCGATTGGTATATCGTACTGGTTGAACGTGATACTTCTCGGGTTTTATGTGAAGTATTCTTCGGCCTGTAAGAGGACACATGCTTCGTTCTCGAGTGAAGTTTTTTTAACTATGAGGAAGTTCATGGTGTTGGCTATCCCGGCTGCCCTCATGATTTGGTAAATCTCATCACCATTTAGTCTTAATCAATATATATATTCTAGATCATCACCATTTGTATTCAATCATGTAATAGTGTCTTTCAATGTCAAAATGTCTGTTTTTTTGTGTTTTAGTTTGGCATGGTGGTCGTACGAGCTAGTGATATTGCTTTCTGGGCTTTTACCAAATCCGCAGCTAGAAACATCGGTGTTATCAATATGGTACGCTATTTAGCTATGATGTAATAATTTCAGCTTAAGTTTATTTTAATGTCTTAATTTGTCTCTATGCAGTTTTCAAACTATTTCACTGCACTATCACATACCAGATGCATTTGGAGCTGCTGCAAGGTTTGCTCTTCAATTTTACGCTAATAAAAAACGAAAATAGATAAAAAAAAAAAATATAACATTAAATGATGTTCAAATCGCAGCACACGTATTTCAAATGAACTCGGAGCTGGAAACCCACAGGCAGCTCGATTAGCGTTTTTGGTGGTGCTGCTACTCTCGGTTATCGAGTGTATCACAGCAAGCACAGTGATTTTTCTTTGTCGTCGTTTATTAGGATACGCATTCAGTAATGAAAAAGAAATTATCGATTATGTGGACCAAATATCTCCTCTACTATCCCTCTGTGTCCTAATGGACGGCTTCGAAGCAGTACTTTCTGGTGATTTATTTATTACTTTATATGTAATTTAAGAACAATTTTGTCTCCAAAAATGAATATTAGCATCGTAATCTTTTGTTTGGTGTTTATAGGAATAGCGAGAGGTTGCGGGTGGCAGCATATAGCGGTGTATGTGAATCTCGGGGCGTATTATTTGGTCGGAATTCCGGTATCTTTGGTACTTGGATTCGTTTCTCACTTGAGAGGTGAGGGGCTGTGGAGTGGATTGGTGGCCGGAGCAACAATCAAGTCTATTTTGCTTTTACTTATTACCAGTTTCACAGATTGGCACAAACAGGTTTGGCAAATTGTTCTTTCTACAGAAAATTAAGAGATTATTATTCTTCTTGTGTAGTTTTAGAGATATAATGTGATATATACTCTGCAGGCCACGGAAGCGCGAAAAAGAATATTCTTGGGAAAAATTAGGCCTCAGGATGTGTTGATTTGAGACAATCTACGTACATCACAAAAATGTATTATTTGTTATTTTGAAAATACATTTTTTTTACAGATCGTCGACCAATTCGAGATACTATTATTCTGTTATTTTGATTATTTGCTTAAGACCATCTCCAACACACGCTATTCTAGAATGGGTGAAGATGATTTGGCGCTGGTTGGAGAAAGCTGCACTGCCATTTCAGGGCAGCTTATTTAATTTTTTTTATAAATTTTTTAGGGTTTGCATTGCAGTCCCTTATCTTTAGGCTTGGTTTCATTTTAGTTTGTTTTCAAATTTATAAAGTTTGAATTGTTTATAGTTTAGCCTCAATAAGTTTAATTAGTTATAATTATATCCTATTAATTATATTTTATTCAATTATGCATTAATTTAAGTTTATTATTAAATTATAAATAAATATTTTATACTGTATCTTATATAAAATGTATATTGTATTATTAATTAGTATGAATTGCTTTCAATTTTTAATCCATAAAATTATAATCTGTTACAAATAAATCATATAAGTTATATTTAATTCAACAAAGTATATTTTTTGGGTGAAAATGTACAATACGTAAAAGTTTTAGGCTTCATTTGTGAAAGATTGTAATATTATAAAAAAGATGGAAAAAGAGAATATTCTGTAAGATTTCTTTTTGATACAGTGAATAGTGTTCGGGGTTGGAGTGAATTTACTTTAGTTGCGTCAAATTGGTGCAATTATTTGCTATATTTTGATGCAAAATGGCAAAATGGGTTGGAGATGCTCTAACTTGGTCATACTCTCACAAAATTAAGTGAAGCTGTATCGAACAAGTACGTTCCAGAAAATAGGTTAATAAGCAAAATATATTTTTCAAACGTCCAGCTTTACCATTTTGTGCGCCTACTCTTTCAGATATTTTTCCGTTTCAATAATTTTCTTGGTTAAATAATACTAATGTCTTGTAGGTTCAAAATTTATTATATGTTTCTTGGGCTGTTTGTCTCTTAAGTCTTGGGATCTCTTTTTTATTTTTTTTGAATTTTTTTATATACTTAATATGTCTATGTATTTTACTTTTAAATGATAAAAAAAATAATATAATAAAAATAAGTTGTATATATATTAAAATAAGATGTATAACTACTGTAAGGCCCAATAATCTCACACCCAGCCAACAATAAACATGTCATATAGTTAGCAATTATATTGATTTACAACATATGAATGACGTGACTGCATGGATATGATTACTTGCTAATTATATGATAAACGCATGATTTTACGAAAATGCTTACGCGCTACATATGTGATACGTGCATTTAAAATGCATTTAATTAGCATCCTCTACTAGTTAAGCAGATATGACAATTAAGCAGACACGACGTTTAGACAATTAACGAGTTAGATTAAGCAAGCATGACGTCTAGCACTTATCACGAATTAATGAAGAAATGAAAAATTGAGGTGCTTCCCAGGACGGTCACTCATCCTAGAATTGCTCTCGTATGAGCACGCTTAACTTTAGAGTTTTGATTGAATACGGCAAACTAAACCTTCCCGTTTACACACTACGCGTCACTTACGTGTTACCAATATGTCCTAATTAGTTTAAATACATGACATGTAGAAAATATAATGTACAAATATATAACACGTAAATAAACTAGCAGCTGCAAATAATTCATTGAATATAATAATATATATTTATCAAATGGATCACCAAACTTAGGATTTGAGGTTTGCTTGGCCGACTTACTTTCCAAGTCTTTCAAGATACATATATAAGCATTTCTAAGTACAAAACTAAGTAAGAAAGAGAGCAAAACAGAAAGAAAAGAGAAGAAAGAAGAAAATAAAGAAAAAGAGAAGGAAAAATTCCGGAAAAATAGGAAATGAATAGTACTGCATAAAACGAGTTAGACGAATCGACGTACGCGTTACAAGTAAGTATTTTATCGATAGTTTCTTCAATTTAATCGGTTAATTAGGAATATACGTAGAAAATCGTATTTAGGTATCGTATATATATATCGTTTTACAGGTTATTAAACAACTAGAATTAGAAGGAGTATTATGGATAGCTTGTGGTAGCGCCACCATTATCAATTTCAGTACTAACGACTTAAGGTAAGTAGAAGTGTTCTTTGACGCATTGTAAGAATCGTATTATTCATGTTTGTGATTATTTATGTTGATTGTTTGAAAATGAATGTATTATGTGCCGATTGTGTTAAATGTTATTTATTACATGTAATAATGGAAATGAATGTTACCTGATGTGAAATGCTGAGGTACATGTGATTATGTTGCATTATATTGCTATACATGTAAAGAGAACGTTTTCGAAAGAGAAGTTTGGTATTTGATTGGCGGCCGGGTAAGCACGGGACGCGGGAGGGACCGACAGACTCAATAGAGGGTGGTGAATATCTTGAGGTGTAAAAACCAAGATAGATAAAACCACAGTGGTGAATACCTTGAGGTGTAAAAATCAAGATAGATAAAGCCATGATATGTGATGGAGCTAGCGGCTGATATCATCGGCTGAAAGGTCAGTATGAGAACCCCCGTGATGCTTCTTTTATTAGCCAATTATGAACAGGTTCTGAAAACAGACGCTTATCATCATCAGTCGAATACCATACTTCGAGGGTACCCAAAGAGGAAAAAGATAATGTTTTAAATGAACTATGCATTATTGACTGTCTTATGTGCTACGTGATATATTGTTATAATTGAGCTTCTTCTTACTGAGCCATTAGCTCATTAGATTCTTATGATGCAGGTGATGATTGATGTATATATGTGAAGGTTGTCCAAGCATCTCGAGCGGTCAGACAGAGCTCTGTTCATATGTCATGTTTCGAGTATTTTGTAGCTCAAGAACTCTGACTATCTTTAAATAGCCGCTCTGTTATGGTTTTGTAAGCAAACGTTCGTTTATGTACAAGGTTTGGTTTGTAAAATAGAAAAATGATTTGTTTTATTTCGAATGATGTTTTTATTAATTTAGAAAACCATAACATTTACAAAAGAAAAGGATCGCCATCCCCGGGCTCCGTCCTGGGGGTGTGGTAGTTTTTGGTATCAGAGCGGAGGTTTAGTCTTTCTGTAGACAAAAGAAGGCATATGAACATATCATGACTGGGAAACTTGGTCAACTCTTTAGTTTTTTCATTTATGTTTGATTAATGCATATTATTGTCTTTATTGTGCATTCATTATTGGCTGGTGAAAGGGATAAATTGGGCAATATATAGGAAGTCATGCCGCCAAAACGAAAGCGACGGATGACGAAGAGGGTTGTGGCAATGTAGTGGACAATTTAACTAATCTGATATAACAACAAACCAGAATGCACGGTGAATAGATTCAATAGTTGTTAGACATGCAGCAGAGAACTCAAGAACAGAATAACCAAGCTCATGCACCTTCTATTCGACCAGAAAATCCACAAGCTGTGTACGAAAAATTCAGAAAGATGGAACCATCTGACTTCTATGGTGGTTCGGATCCGGTAGTTGCCGAGAAATGGGTTGAGTCATTAGATGTCATCTTTGATTACATGCGTATCGACGATGCTGATAAGGTACTCTGTGCGATCTTCTTATTGAAGAAAGAGACGAGAATCTGGTGGGAAGAAGCTAAACTTGCTGTGGATATGGAGACACTGACGTGGGATAGATTTAAAGTGATCTTTTATGACAAGTACTTCACTCGAGATGCTAGATCTCTCAAAGTTAAAGAATTCCTAGAGCTGAAACAGGGAGACATGACAGTCTGTGAATATGTTAGAAAATTCGAAGAGGGTTGCAGATATGTGCCTTATATTGCGAGGGATAACACTGAAAAGATCAATCACTTCTTGAAAGGGCTAAAACCTGAAATTAGACGAGATGTGAAAATGTCTTCAGCAACCGAGTTTCGAGAGATTATGGATAAGGCTTTGATGGCTAACCTGGATGAAAAAGAAATTCAAAAATCTTATCAACAAAAGAGGCAAATATTCACTCCAAGAAACCCAACACAATGGAAGAAACCAGAGCAGAAACCAGGCCAAAGGAATACCGACAAGCGTCCAAGAATTGGACAAACCTCAAATAAAGTCGAAAGGTCTAGATGTACTATATATGGAAGAAATTATTTTGGTGAATGTCGAATGGGTTCGAACAACTATTTCAAATGTAAGAAGCCTGGATATTTTGCAAAGGATTGTCCAATCCTCCAGAACAAAGTGCAAGGAAGAGTTTACTCAATGACGAACAAACAAGCCGCTACAGACCCCTCAGTCGTTTCAGGTACTACTTTGATTTCTGGAATGCCTGCATTTACATTGATAGATTCAGGTTCTACACATTCTTTTGTATCGAATGCATTTATGAGAAAATTGGGCATTACACCGAACTTGCTAAAAGTAAGATATGGTGTGACTATTCCATCGGGTGAAGAAATGGATTCGAGTTATGTATTGAGGGCTTGTTCTATTCAGATTGGTAGCAGAGTACTGTATGCTGATCTTGTTGTCTTACCGATTTCGAATTTTGAGGTTATATTGGGTATGAATTGGCTTACTAAATATCATGCCACCATCGATTGTAATAAGAAGGTTGTGATCTTTCAGCCACCCAAAAAAGAGCAGTTTATGTTTAGCGGTACTTCAGGCTCATTTTCTTTACCAATTATATCTGCACTGAAAGCTCAAAAGATGTTGAATAAAGGTTGTGCTGGATATTTGGCAAGTGTGGTGGATACTTCAATTGAGACACAATTGAAGCCTGAAGATGTAGAAGTGGTCAGAGAATTTCCCTAAGTGTTCGCAGATGATTTACCAGGACTACCACCAGATCGAGAAATTGAATTTATGATTGATGTTGTGCTAGGAACTGCCCTTATTTCTAAAGCACCGTATAGAATGGCTCCAAATGAATTGAAAAAGTTGAAAGTGGAATTGCAAGATCTACTTGATAAGGGTTTTATTCGTCCAAATTATTCTCCTGGGGGAGCTCTAGTGTTGTTAAAAAGAAAGACGGAACAATGCGGTTATGCATTGATTACATAGAACTCAACAAAGTGACAATCAAGAATAAATATCCTCTCTCCAGAATAGATGATTTGTTTGATCAATTGCAAGGTGCATCGGTATTTTCTAAGATTGATCTGCGTTCGGGTTATCATCAACTAAAAATCAAGGAGAAAGATATACTGAAACCTGCATTCAGAACAAGGTATGGCCATTACGAGTTTCTAGTAATGCCTTTCGATTTAACAAATGCTTCTCCAGCCTTTATGGATTTAATGAATCAGGTATCTTGACAAGTTCGTAATTGTGTTTATTGATGATATCCTGATCTATTCACGTGACAAATGGGAACACGAGGAACATTTGAGACTTGTGTTGCAAATACTGAAGGAGAAACAACTATACGCTAAATTCAAGAAATGTGAATTTTGGCTTGAACAAGTTGTATTCTTAGGGCATATGGTATCGAAGAATAGAATATCAGTTGATCCGAATAAGATAGAAGCTGTGAATAACTGGCAAACACCAACAACTGTATCAAAAGTTCAGAGTTTCTTGGGATTGGCAGGATATTACAAAAGATTTGTTCAAGGATTCTCAAAATTGGTGATTCCATTAACGATGTTGACAAGAAAGAATGTGAAGTTTATTTTGACCGATGCTTGTGAAAAGAGTTTCCAAGAGTTGAAACATCAATTGACTACAGCTCCTATTCTTTCCGTTCCAACTGGAACTGGGAGATTCGTAGTATACAGTGATGCTTCTAAAAATGGTTTGGGTGCTGTATTAATGCATAATGGGAAGGTAATTGCTTATACATCAAGACAATTAAAAGAATATGAAAAGAATTATCCAACTCATAATTTGGAACTTGCCACTGTCGTTTTTGTCTTGAAGATTTGGAGACATTATTTGTATGGTGAAAAATGTGGGATTTACACGGATTATAAAAGCTTGAAGTACTTCTTCACCCAGAAAGAGCTGAATATGAGACAATTGAGATGGTTGGAACTTGTTAAAGATTATAACTGTGTGATTAACTATTATCCTGGTAAAGCAAACTTGGTAGGTGATGCGTTGTGTAGAAAGTCATTGTCTTCTATCTTTATTACACAGAAACCATTACTACAAGATTTGCAGAGATTGGAGCTTGAAATTGTACCTAAAGGGAAGGT
This sequence comes from Verbascum thapsus, assembly GCA_963669365.1. Classification (NCBI taxonomy): domain Eukaryota; kingdom Viridiplantae; phylum Streptophyta; class Magnoliopsida; order Lamiales; family Scrophulariaceae; genus Verbascum; species Verbascum thapsus. The sequence goes on along the minus strand of OY770107.1, from coordinate 4,085,804 downwards.
ATGTTTTTTGTCAGACCTAATGTTGAAGTCGGTACTTCGTGACAGAATTATCGAAGCTCAGAAAAATGATGTGTATTTGACTGAGATAAAGAGAAAAATGGACGAAGGGAAGAAGGCTGAATTCACAATTTCTGATGATGGGGTTATGAAATATAAAAGAAGATTATGTGTGCCATCTGATCAAACTATCAAAGAAGATATTTTGAAAGAAGCTCATGCTAGTCCTTATTCAGTACATCCCGGTAGTACAAAGATGTATAAAGATCTGCAACAACATTATTGGTGGATCGGTATGAAGAAAGATATAGCAACATTTGTGGCAGACCTGTCAACAGGTTAAGGTTGAACACTAAAGACCGACAGGTTTATTAAAGCCTCTACTGATAGCTTTAGTTGGTTTGTAAATTGTTAAAGCTCGTTGAGGTTATTTTTTTCAAAATTATTGATTTTATTATACAATGATGTAGTAATTATGTCATTTCTTCATTGAATTTCGAAATTATATCACTTGAATATAATTTCGCTTGCTTACTAATTTCTTTTTTCAATTTCTTCATCATTTTTGCATAAATATATATACTAAAAATAATTTTAATTTAGGAAAACACCTATTTTTTATATTTAAATAAATTTTAAATAAATATTAATATATATATATATATATATATACGACTTAAAAAGTGCAAAAAAAAAACTTTTTATCTTATAAAAAAAAAAAAAAAGCTTAGAAGAGTTTTAATCCTTAGGTAGTGAGTCATTAATTAAACCCTAGCAGGAACTAAGTAGGTTAGAAGAGTTTGCCAATGTCAAGTTGAAACTTCTACGTACTTTTGCTGCTTTGAGGTTGTGTTAGAGGCTGTTTAATTTAATTGTAAAGTCATTTAAGGGTAGAGATGTAATGCCTCCTCAATGCTTCTATTGCAGTGAAATCTTTTTTCCTGCCTACTGATATTGTGACCCTTCCATATCATTGATTTTCACGCAAACGAAACAAGCTAGAACGGGCAATAATAGAAAGGAACGAGCTAACAATAATTTTAATATAGGAAAACACCTATTTTTTTTATATATTTAAATAAAGTTTATAATAAATATAGAATATTTTTTTTTTGGTCACATATTAGTATATATATATATATACTACTTAAAAAGAGGAAAAAAAAGCTTTTTATCTAACTAGAAAAAACCCACGTGCTATGCACGTGGTTATATGATGAAAAATTAAATTGAAATAAGGAAACTTACGCTTACATACATTAGAAGTATATGAAAAGTTGGTGGTGTAAAGTGTTTGTATTGAATTTATTTTCTTGGGTTTAAGATATAAATATATTTTTAAAGGGGTTTAGTAATTTTCAAAAATGAATAAATAAGATTTGATAATGAAAATAATGATATAAATGAAAATGGAATAAATTTAACATTAACTTAAAGTTAATTGACTTCGCTTACTCCATATTAGTTCATACTGATTAACGTATTACTTTTTTCAATCAATTAATTTGAAATTTCCGAAAATATAATTGAGATTTGAGATATAAATGAAAATGGAATAAATTTAACATTAACTTAAAGTTAATTCACTTCACTTACTCCATATCAGCTCACAGTGATTAACATATTATTTTTTTCAATCAATTAATTTGATTCCAACATAAGTATGTAAACCAATAAAAATATAATAAATTAATCGTCATCCAAATATCAATCAATAGTAGATAAAACAACTTTAATAAAAAAGTAAAATATAATTAATAGTTTATTTAGTTGCTTAAATAACTTATTAATTGTTATTTTTATATGCTTCTAATGAACTTTATTTGTTTAAATATCATCTTAGTTTCTATTAACAAAAACGATAATATTATTTTTTAGTATATCAATCAATCTATATATTTTTTAAAATTTATCATTATTTTTACATTTTTTCTTTGTACGTCACAAATACATCCATTCTTTAATTCACCATCTCTCTGCTTTTTATTATGTCGAAAAAATATTATGAATAAATTCATATTCCATACATAGTAACATATATATATATTCTAATTTTCAAGTATATTGTTATATATTTATGTATTGTTCTATATTAGTTTTTTTATCATTTTTATTAAGCCGTAAACTATTTGGTGGTATGATCATATACATGCATCATCAGGAAAAAAGTGAAAAGTTTCATATTATTTACTAATGAGTATTTTTATTATTTGCTGAGAGAGAATGAAGCTCTTATAGTAATTTTCATAGTTTCGAATTAAATATATTAATCACATGACTTTTAACATGTTATATTTATCTAGAAATTTATTTACATTCTTTATTGTGAGATTTTAAGGGATGAATAACTTTTAGCATCATATTACAAAAGAAATTAGTGGTGCTTATGATTTGTCTTTATATTAAATATAAGCTATAACATATATATATAAAAAGAATATATGCACCTTTAGTCACAATTTGTTTTTACATTTTTGTGCATTCAAATAACTCCAAAAAATATATAAACTTCTAGATATTTGATAATAATCTATTTTCGCAATCATGATATAGTTTTGAATTCTGGATCCTTATATAATTTATATGTGAGAAAAGTAATTCAACAACTTTTTCATCATTTATATCTATGTAAAATTAGGATAAATGAAATGTGCTAAGTGATCTGTGATGCACGGACACTTTAAAAAAACACAATGTGTCGTGTCGGTCACCTGATCGGACACGACACTCGTCTAACACTCTCCGACACCGTGTCCAATATGAAAATAAATTTATCTTCTTAAATAAAATGAAAAAAATAAAATATAAATACCGTAATGGACGCAGTTAGAGGGTATGTCCACTATGTATGCATTATTTGTGACACTTGATGTTATTTCACTTTTTTTTTTTTGGATTTTATAAACTAAAGTATTTATTTTTCTTTCAAACATATATAACTTTACAAATCAAATATAAATTTATAATTTACAATAGTCATTCTTATAGTTTATTTTTCTAACCAGTCATATTAATGAAAAGACTAATTTATATATTTTAACGTAAATTAATGAACATATATATGTAAATGATATATATATACACATTTTATTAGCAGTGTCGAGACCGTGTCGTGTCCTAATATTCTTAAAATGCCGTATTTCGTGTCCATGTCGTGTCGTGCACCGTGTCCCATGTCCGTGCATCATAAGTTAACATTTATCATTAAACAATATGTTAACTAACCTTTGAAAAGTATCTGAATACTTTTCTAGCATATTCATGTCTATGATCATGAATGTAATATATTTATAACATAAAATTTAATACTTATACATACAAGTAAATTTGTTTTTTATGTATGTTTACAAATCTTTTAAAACATATTAGTTTAGAATGCACATATATCATATCCTCACTTAAGTATCTTTTTTTATTATTTTCTTCACATTTTTACATTTGTTATTTATTTCAATTAGTAATTTTAAGCACATGTGAACTTCTACTAATATATATAATAGTAATCTATTGAGTTCTATAAGTTTTACTAATATATCTTATAAACATTATGAGCAAACAAAAAACCATTCTCGTATTGATTAAAAATATGTATTAACATAGAAGTATATGTCTTTAACATCAAATATAACATTGCACTTGTCATATTCTTTATTTTTCTTTCGTTTATGAATATTTTAAAATAAAATTTAATTTCTTTAAATGAACTTCTTCTTACATCAAAACTGTACACTAAAATATTGAAATAACACTAATAGTGATAACCAAAAGGAAGCACGAACTAAATATTTTTTATATTTCCATATTTTTCTCATTGAATACTAATTGTTTGGTCAAAATATATCCTTAAAATATGGATTGGGATGATAGAGATATTATCTTAGAGAAGAGAGTTTTTGTTTAATGTATTTCAACTTATACCCACCACTTTTACAATATCTTTTTGTTATATTTCTCATATGAAGTTAAATTTTCAAGACATAATCATTATAGAATTTAACAATTTGTTGGAGAATAATATTTTCCTTACAACATTTAATATTTATAATTACTAATTTACGTATCTTTCCTATTTATCACTGTTTATTTTATCCGTCCTAACTATCTTTCCCAATAGTGTTATGAACTATAATATCTATCTCTATATTTCTTTATGTAGTGATATAAAGATTTATGTTTTAGATTGAAAAGAGTAAAAATTGTATACTTTGTATTAATTAAACATACTCGCTTTTATGCATATATTCAAATTAATTTAACAAAATACACTCCATTCTCATTGAAGTTATCCAATTTCATTTTCTACCACATTCTTTTGCATGCATTTGTTATTCATTATAATGTATTTGAATGTATATGAATGATATAAGATTATTTATCCAATTTCATAAGCATATTATAATTTTAACATTTGTATCATTTTGAAGTCAATAACCCTCAATTTCATAAGCATGTTATAATAGTGTCCTAATATGAAGATTTTGTCAAAAAAATTATCAACCCTTAATTATGCATTAGGTCTTTGAACCAAAAGCTAATAAAATGTATACATTAAATTTAAAATAATTTTGTGAGTTTTAGGATATAAAACTATATTTTAGAGAGTGGTAGTAATTTTTTTAATAAAAATAGTCAATTTATTGATTATATATGTCCCCTCTAATTTGTTACATTAAATAAGTAGTTGGATATTTTATTCACATTAAATAAGTAGTTGGATATTTTATTCTTTTTGTAGACATATTTATTCCTTTTCTATTCTTATAGTTTGACGTGATTCAAAATAATGACTTATTGGTTCTGAAAACCAACAACTTATTGTGACGATAATAATAATAATAATAATAATAATAATAATAATAATAATAATAATAATAATAATAATAATAATAATAATAATAATAATAATAATAATAATAATAATAATAATAATAATAATAATAATAATAATAATAATAATAATAATAATAATAATAATAATAATAATAATAATAATAATAATAATAATAAATAATAATAATAATAATTATTATTAATAATAATAATGATGATGATGATGATGATGATGATGATGATGATGATGATGATGATGATGATGATGATGATGATGATGAAGAAGCTTAGGTGAGTAGTTAATGTAATTTTGACCAGCAGCAATACCTGATGTGACCAGTTTAGGAGAAACGAAAGAAAAATAAATCCAATATTTAATTTTATCGATATTTATTATAATTCTATCTATATTTTATTTTTTAATTTCTAATTATTAGGTTTTTAAGGCAAAACAAAACTCTATTTTCTAATAAATTAAATAGTGTTATAATACTAAAAGTTTTCTAGTTCCAATTACTATAAAGATTCTAAATTTGAACAAAGGTATGTAAGTCTTTTCACATAGGACTAAACAATTTTATTATTCATACATTTTTTTAAAACATATTTATTCCCTTTCTATTCTTATAGTTTGACGTGATTGAAAATAATGACTTATTGGTTCTGAAAAAACCAACAAATTATTGTGAAAATAATAATAATAATGAAGCTTAGGTGAGTAGTTAATGTAATTGGGCCAGCAACAATACATGCTGTGACCAGCTTAAGAGAAACAAAAGAAAAATAAATCCAATATTTATTCTATCTATATTTATTATAATTATATATATATATATATTATTTATTAATTTCTTAACTATTAGGTATTTAAGGCAAAATGAAATTCTATTTTCTAATAAATAAAGTAAATATTATTATAATATTAAAAGTTTTCTAGTTCCAATTACTATAAAAATTCTAAATTTGAATAAGAGTATATGAGTGTTTTTACATATAAAATTAAACAATTTTATTATTTATATATTTATGTTAGGGATAGATTTTAAAAAAAAAACAAAAAAAGGCTTTTTACACGAAAATAATATTCGGTATGCAGTATGCACACGTCGGGCTGAGAAAAAAGCTTTTTACAAGAGAATGCCGACAACAGATGACAAAATGTTATTGAACTAAAGCAAATCTCATCACACCAGTGTAAGAGTAAAGTTCCTTTCTTCATTCCTTTTATCCCATCACAGAGTTGTAATATTTAAGCTCTTGTAAGTTGCGATGGATGAGGCACTGCTGCACGGCGGCGAGAGGGTTGCGCCACCAAGATGGGCTGTCTTTGTGGAAGAGCTGAAGAGCTTGAGTTACATAGCAGCTCCAATGGTGGTGACAACAGTATCTCAGATCCTGTTGCGTATAGTGTCGATGATGATGGTGGGTCACCTAGGTGAGTTCGCCCTCTCCGGCGCCGCCGTAGCCACCTCCCTCACCAATGTCACCGGCCTCAGCTTTCTTGTAATGCGTTTTTTCTATTCCATTTTTAGTTCATGTTCCTTTTTTAGTTGGTCACGAAAACAGAGTACTAAAAAGTTAATTTATTATTTCTGTTCAATCTGAGTATTTGATCATTTACATCTCGAGGAGAATGAATGACCCATTAATAGAAATGCAATTGTTGTTGCACTTATCATTCGACTTACTGGATTCGGCCAAACCCGATTTCAATAACGATTCATTTTCAAGTATCTTATGAAGATACTTGTGAAAATGTCACTGATAAATTCGAATTAGTCTGATAAATTGCAAACAGATTTTAACAAGATATTCGTCGAATTAGTTCTATACTGAACTAGTTTTATGTATTCAAACAGTTCGGAATGGCTAGTGCATTGGAAACATTGTGTGGTCAGGCTTTTGGAGCAGAGCAATATCAAAGGCTAGGAACATACACTTACGCAGCAATTATATCTCTTCTTATCGTATGTTTACCCATATCTCTTCTATGGATCTTCATGGACAAATTGCTTATACTTATCGGCCAAGATCCATCGATTTCTGTTGAAGCTGGACGATTTGCCACCTGGCTAATTCCCGCATTGTTCCCTTACGCTATTCTTCAAGCCTTGACTCGATACTTTCAAACTCAGAGTTTAATACTTCCCATGCTTTATAGTTCAGTCACATCTCTATTATTCCATGTACCTCTTTGTTGGGCTTTAGTGTTCAAGCTTGAATTAGGAACTCCAGGAGCAGCACTTTCGATTGGATTAGCTTATTGGTTTAATGTCATATGGCTTCTTTTATATATGAAATACTCTCCCGCCTGCAAGAAAACGTGTGCTGAATTTTCTTGTAAAGATGTTTTGCTCAGTATGAGGGAGTTTTTCGGCTTTGCTGTTCCTTCGACGATCATGGTTTGGTAATTTTATTCGTCGTCGTTATTTTCAGAAATCTTTTTTTTTTTTTTTTTTCTGTAAAAAAAGAATTGTTTTCTAACATCTTTAAAATGGGTAATGACTTGCAGTCTCGAATGGTGGTCGTGTGAAGTATTGGTACTGCTCGCTGGACTTCTGCCTAATCCCCAACTCGAAACTTCAGTTCTTTCAATATGGTACGTCTTTTACATTGACTCTATATATTTCAATAAATCAATGATCGAATCGGGTTGTAATTTTTTTGCTTATGAGCTTTGCCACAGCCTCTTGATTGGTTCATTGCACTACTTTATACCGTATTCTATTGGTGCTTCTGTAAGGTCAGCTACTAACCATGATTTTGCTTTCCTTGTGCATTTCATGAATTTATTGCAATTTTTATACCATATATGTAAGCGTAATAAAACTTAAAATATGATATGTACCTTTTTGTAGCACGAGAGTTTCGAATGAACTTGGAGCGGGTTGTCCAGACAGAGCTCGAGCCTCTGTTTGGGCAGCAATTGTTCTTACAATTGCTGAGGCAATTATTTGCTGCACAATTCTCCTATGTTGTCGTCGTTTTATGGGATATGCATTTAGTAATGAAAAGGAAGTTGTGGAGTATCTCCGAGACCTCACTCCACTTCTCTGTCTCTTGCTGGCAATGGACTGTATACAAGCTGTTCTTTCCGGTGAGTGATTCTTGCCTACACCCATGATTTCATAAATACCGAGAAAGCTTACCACCCGTATGTGGGGTCCACGAAACGACCCCCAATGTCTCGGACCCACCAAGTATGATCCCCTTAACAAAACTAATGAATAATTCCTTGATGTTCTGTATGTTATCAACATTTTGACTCACTTGAGAATCCGGTAAATTTGTAACTCAGTTTCTATTAAAAGGGTCAAAATTGTAATTTGCTTTTTTATCAATGAGGGATATTGTCACACCCTGGGGCTCAAGAGGTGACTTTTTCCAAAATTCTGGTTGGTGAGCGGCTCTGATACCTATTGTCATGCCCCGGGCCCGCCGGCCCTTTGGAGCATGACATTTCCCATTGAACCCACTGAGCGTAACCTTGAGTTAACCTTCAGTTGTTCATAGTTAATATCACGACCTAAAATTGATATACATTGTTACAGTTGGATTCATAGGCTTTATCCAACGTGGGACATTACAAATATTATAGTAATATTTCGAATCTCTTAGCATTTCTAGTAACGACCGCCTGTCGGTAAATTAATCTTAATCATAAAATCACGTATTCTGTTTCAGGAGTGGCAAGAGGAAGCGGATGGCAGCATCTCGGGGCATACATTAATCTCGGGGCTTATTATCTGGTTGGACTTCCAATAGGGATCGTATTAGGTTTTGTTCTTCATTTACAAGGAAAGGGTCTTTGGCTCGGATTGAACATTGGAACCATAGTGCAAGCCGCATTGTTGTCTCTGGTTACATGCTTCACCAATTGGAGAAAACAGGTTAATTATTTTTATCTGAATTATTCATCATATATATATGGGTTCTTAAGCCTGTGCTATATAACTTCCTATTATGAACATTATTACAGGCATCAATGGCTAGACACAGGATATTTGATGAGACTGATGGGAAAATTTGACATGAAGAGTTGAATTATAGGGAGCTTTAGATTATATTAATAAATTGCACGTGCATTAGCATGAGAAGAACGTGTTATAATGAAAAAATATAAAATTATTTTTAAGATAATGTGAAGCGTTTCAAGACTTTATTTAGTTATTTCAAATGTTGTCAACTTTTTTTAATTTATTTGTTATAAGTAACATAGACAAAGCAAAAATTGAATATTAGTTTCTACTTTCTACTATTTAGTCATGAATTGCTTTAGAATTGCTTTAGAATATAGTAAATGTTTTGTAAAGTTCATAAACGTGAACATGTTCGTTGGTGTATCAAATGTTTTACTTGATTGTAACCAATGTTTAAAACTGCGAAGGCGCGAGGCGGGGTGTAAGCCCCAAGTCGTGGGGCGCATCCGCGCATGCCTTCCCAATTTTCTATTTTTAATATTAATAAAATATATAAATTGGATCTAAATTCGTTGAAAATTATAAAACCTCTGAGTAAAATGAAGTTAATAAATTTCGATAGATAAACTTTTAAAATTAATACATTTAAACATCCAAGTTTAAAGTTCTCTTATGCATGCCTTAATTAGATTATAAAAACATTAAAAAAAACTCCAAGTTTTCTAGAAGAATATTAAAGAGGAAAAAAACCACAAACTTTGTTCTTAGTATTTAAATTTCTCAAAAAGAAGACTTTAAGTTCTAACGTACTGTACATAGGAAAAATGAGTAACTGGTTGTTGAAAATCTGAAAAAGCTTTTTAAAACAGTGATATGAACTTGAAATGTTTTTAAATTGTTTGACTTAATTGAGTAGTTATGAGTATTGAATTTTTTAATAAAATATTAAATATATCTATAGTGGGCTAGAAATAGAGTTGACCAATTTTAAAAGAGTATAAACTTTTTTCAAATGAGCGACCTGCTTTATATCTAATTATGACCTCAATACAACATTGGTATAAAAACCGTTAGGATCTTAATTCTCATATACTTCCACATTTTTTTTATTGTGCAACCAAATCTAACAATGAAGGTTTATATAAAAAATTCCTGTCAAAGCATATATAATTCGTGATGCATTTCCACATAATAATTATTACATATGAAAATATATGTTATCTTATTTCTACATAGTGTTATAAAATGAGAAGAAAAAAAACATTTATGAGAATTATTAGTAAACCACAATAACAGATATGATAAATTGAGCTTCTTGTTCCCCCTCATATAAAATAACTAAAAGAGTGTAACATATCGCAATAAATCATTTTAAAGAGATTTCGATAAATATTTAAGAAATCTAGGTTCTTCCACCATTATTGAAATATTTTTTCATGTGACTTCTAATTAATAAAACCTATTCATATTGTGAAAGTCAAAATTTCAAATTCTTAATTTGTTTATTTATGTACAATTTACCTACACATTTTATCAATCAAACTAATTAAATTGAAATGAAAATATTATCTATTTTCTATTTTGTATTATAAATAAAATACTTTGTCTAATTTAATTGAACTTAATAGCTTTTGCTTTCAAAATAAATAAATATATCTTGTAAGATAAAATAAACAAACAAAGATGTACAATTTCATCAACTTTTTTTTTCCTTTGTTGTTTAGCCTCCAGTATTTTTTTAATTCTTTCTTTGTCGTAATGCAAATGACTAGCAAATATATTTAAATCTATCAAATGTAATATTTTCAACTTTGATTGTATAAAGGCAATGGAAGTAGGGTAATTGAAATAAACATTATATGATTAATTCATATTTCACGCTAAAAAGTAATTATTTTAGTATTCCATTTTTTATTGTATACAATGCATTGTTTTTTCATAAAATGAAAAAAAATATTATAATTGTTTCTGCAAAATACTTACTATAGTGTATTTTAAAGACTTTTTGACTGCATTGAGAAGAATTTTTCCTATGTATTCACCTTCAATTCAAGATAATCCTTTTGTTGCTTTTATATCTTTATCATTTATTTAAAACTAATACAATAAATTATTATAATTATTACCACTAGTCTCATATAGCTAGATGAAAGATAAATTTTTTATTTTTCTCCCATCTAAAATTTAGAAAAAGGTTACTATTACCAATACCCGCAAACACTAAATTATAATAAAACTAAAAATATACATGAAAAAGGATCATATATGTAAAAGACATTGTTATTACTCATGATAGCAAAAATTCGTGTGTGTGCTAGGAGGATATTTGGTATAAACTTGATTAAAATATTCTATAAACTTTTATATCTAATAAGATATATATGTTGGAATTTTATTTTAAAAATACATTCTTGAAATATCTGGATAACGTAAGATTACAGAAAAATGTTAAAAATGACAATTTTCATATAAGATGGGCATGATTAAAGAGTAATATGTAACTATGTTAAGATTTTAAACAAAAATTAATACTAATAAATTTTGAACATTTATTATTAGAACCTTATGATAGCTCATTATCAAAACATTTGTCAAGTATTATAAGTTATCTAATTCTCAAACAATATGTTATAAAATGTTGACCGAGTTAGGGTTTCATTTCGATCATGTAATTAACAAAGTTAAACATTTCAAATGACATACGGATATTGAAGAGAATTATTCTCTCTATTAATTTAGACACATATTTAAGACAACTGTTTTAGTATACCGGTTTAGCATAAAATTGAAAATTTGACATTATGCCAATTTAATAATATGCTTATTTTTTAAAATGGAATAAACTTTAGATTTAAATAATTTGGAGCAGCCCACTTTATCGATAAAGGCAAAACACTTTATATATATGGATCATACACTTTAGAGGGAAAACAATTTCGACCGGGTGATTTCTCTTTGATGTCAACATCAAGACATAATGAATAGAGAGGCAACAGATTGATAAAAATGAATTATTCAATTACATTATTTTATTTAGTAATAAAATGATAAGATACACATAATATATATTACATTCATTATTACGGAAACAACTATATTTAGAGTAACACTTTAAATTGCAAAGAATTGTAAACCTATATATTTTCTGTCTGCATCACAAGCGATCTGAACATCTTAGAAAAATATAATATATAATTGAATACAACCACAATATTTAAGAATTATAAATTCAATCATCAATCTAATGACAGTCTGAAAAAAACTCGGGAAGATAATATAAATATGTTAAGCCATCCACTGCAGAATCATAACGAACATATATCTGATTTATCTGTCGCCAATTTGCCATTAAAAAATCACATTAAATATGATTCCTACAAGAAAATGATTCCTATCCAATGTAAATGTAATTTTGAAGACGGAGGAAAATATGCTGCAAATAGAATATGTCATATATATATATATATCCAGTCTCATTAAAGAAAAAGTCTTGAATGCGTTACAAATCCGAGCACACAGCCCTTAATTATCCTCTAATTGCCATAAAGCTGGCTAATGGCTATATTCATTTGTACTGCAACAAAAATTACTAGAAGTGTTTTTCTTTCTTCTTTTTCCATTCATAATGAGTAGATTTGTAATATTTTTCTTAGGTTATACCAATTTTGCGAATTATATCTGCTCGGTAGAAAATTGATTTTTTTATATTTATTATAACTCCTTTCGTGACATAGAATGTAATTTGGAAAATAATCAGTGCATATTTAGGACTAAAAGATTCATCATAAAAAAAAAATCAGATTTTGGATTATTACTGATTAACAGATTAATAGGTTAGGAAAGAAGGATAAAACATTTACAATAGAAAAAAAAGGTCATAAATAAGCATCAATTTCTAATAAAAACAACCATGACCAAGTATAGATCTACTTATATAATTTCTTGGAAACATACCTCGGGATGGTGCTGAAGAACAAAACCATACCTGGTTAAGAGTTCAACAAAAACTGTTCTTATTCTAAATTGTTTTTGTCATATTTTTTGATAAGAAATGGTTTAGGGTTTCTCACCATATTGACAAGAACAAGCTGGAATGAGCATTTATAATGAGATTTATATAATATAAATATATTATATATATATATATGAACATGAAATTTTGGAAGAGAGGTTTTAGGGTGATGACAGAAGACTAGAGAGCACAAAGGAGTGAGATGCAAATTAATTATTACGCACTTCATCATCTGTGCTCTCTATCTTCTGTCAACAACAGTCTCTCAAATAAAACATACATATAATAGAAAACAAATAATTATACTGTACTTCCTTTTCAAGAAAATAAGCAAATAAAAAACCCTCCAGCAGTACACAAGAATGAGGCTATTTTTATTTTTAATTTTATTTTTGGGTAAAAAAAAATGCGGTTTTTGGATGGTATAATAATTGGAAATGGCAATAGAGTAAAGTTACTTACCAAACAAAAGAAAAAGACAATAGAGTGAAGGATAATAAGGTGATGACAGAAGACTAGAGAGCACAAAGATTGATATACAAATTCCAATTTGTATAATCATCATCTGTGCTCTCTATCTTCTGTCAACTCATCACCAATACCACCTCACCCTATCATCTCAACCAAACAAGGGATTGCAAAGGATAAACGAGAACTGTGGAAGAAATTTTGAGAGTATGTTTCTATAATCTGAATGTTTCTTGATTGAGAACCTCTATTTATAGGGAAAATTTGTTCTTGCTTCTTTCTTTTAATCCCATAAAATTGTTCTTTTCCTACTAGATGTGTATCAAGCAATTAATCAGCCAGATTATTGGAGATAAATGCTGCAATTTGAATTGAATTAGCATTACTATATTCATTAAATATATGTATATTCTTTTCTAATTACCATAAAATGAAAAGGTTAAAATATCTAGTCTTTATGAGAGAGATCCTTACATTTGTGGGCACGACAAATATTAATATTATAATGAATTTTGCGTATGTATGCAAGAGAAAAAGTTTGAAATTCCAAGAAGTAGAATTAAGAATAAGAACCTTGCATGTATTTTGGTGCAGGCAAGAATCAACTTCTTTGTGCTGCTGTCGGATTGTAATTGGCTATTGTTGAAGTACGTGCAAGACCACATATTCTAGTTGTCTATTTATTAACCAATATTTATTGCAAATCATCCCTGTGTTCTTCTGTATATGAAACCCTAAAACAAGGGCATTAGGATTATAAAATAAATCAGAATATATATATATTTTAGGTCTTTCCCTTATATAATGTAACACTCACGTAGACCAACTATTAGAAAATATAATGTCGTATACCAAATTCGCAACAATTTATGACTGAAAATGTCGAATCCGAAAAATTTAAAACTACACCCAACAATTAGTAACCATCGGTGTTTATGATTGTGTGTGCTAATTAAATGATGGATGGTTTATAGAGACTTTCGATATTTGAGGTGTCAGTATGATGTATATCATTTATTTATATAAAGATATTTCTCCCACGTATATATTCATATATGATGAATAATGTAGATTTTCCGAAACTTTGGATCGTAAATCATCATAAATGACAAACTACGCCTGAGTACTATATCCCCTTTAGTTCCAAATTACTCAATAGGATCACAGCAATAAATGTAGAGGTGCAAATCCAACCTTCAAAACTGCCTACAATACATTAGGCCAAGAATCTTTAGTTTTACTACATAACTTATGGCACAATTATTTCAAGGATCTCTATTTGTAATGTGTTATTTCTACTTTATTTCCCATGCACATACTATATATCTGATGTTATATTTTAATTTGATGTTATTTTTTATTTCATATACACATGCTATAAATATAAAATCTATATCACATGTAAATTTGAGAAAAAAAATCCATATCTATGTACATATTTTCACAATCCTGCCATAATTATTTCTGTTTTTAGATTAAGTTTTTCTTGAGTGATCAATAAATATCGGGCAGTGATCCTACATTTCACTTGATACAGCCCGGTTTTTTGTCTAAAAAGAAAATGTCTCTCAATTAGTCGCCTTTTAAAAGCGAAAATGTATAATTCATTCGTCATATAATTAATTGGGTCTAATTAAATTGAACTTGACCCACAACAAAGTAATTTCATGTTACCTATGTCCCTACAAAGCTTGGTTACGGTTACGGTTTGGTTGGAAAGGCCCCTTTCATTTTAATATTATGTTTTATGCGATTTAATTTTATATCCTAATGTCACAAAATATGAGCAAAATTGATCTAGGAATTATAAACAAAATATGAGCAACATTGATGTGTTTTTTAAGCAAATTAAAGTTAATATAAAAGAAGGTTGGTGTAATAATAAAATCGATAAAATCTAGAAAGATAGGGAATTCGTTGTGTGTATGTCTAGATGCTGATCAACGAGGATAGGGAATAGGACATAAAACTATAAATTTGCTATTGACATTTATCTAGTAATAAAAGGCAGTGAGTTATTTCACATAAATTTTATGGCATCTATAGTATTGAACAACGTGTCTGAGATTGCTGAGTTAGATTTTCCACTTCTTTAGGTGAGTAGACATCACGTTTGGTCTCTTAAATCAGGTTCGTAAATCTATGAAATCTTAATCCAAATCGAATCCCAACATTTGATTAGATCGATCGATTTAAAGAAGAAAAAGCAAAATGCTTTCTTTTGAGGGTTGTGGTAGTTGTATATCTTTGACCCGGATGATAGTGACTAATAGAAGCTGTGGAACATGCACATATGGTATCGAAAATTTTATATTTATTCCTACAAATCGAAGAAAAGGAAAATTTGGATATGAAATTGATACTAATTTATAAGGCTATGAATTGTTTCATTACTATTTTATCTTATGACCAACAATATATAACATGATTAAATTAAACACAATGAAGACTTGAATTGACATCAATTTGAAGAGCATGGAGAGTGAATATTTGGAAATTTTCCAGAAAAAGAAAGGAGAAAAAAAAGAAGGCAAGTGGCCCTAAAAATTAAAGCTGGAATTATCCCTCATCACAAATGCCTTATCCTCTCGATCCTCTAAATCAATGGGGCGGTGGCAACTCATCCTCCACTTGTCTTCACCCCATAGCTTACACATTTATTCCTCTCATTTACATTCATCTTCTACCCATTTTTAATCTCATAGTTAACTTGTACTTTAGAGTAACATATTTAGAGATTAATAAAATTTAATTAGTTAAGAAGTAACGTCATATTTTAACTACAAGACATTAACTTAGTTTGTTGCTTGATTATATATTGAAGAATATATTCCATTTAACTGATAAGAATATTAAGGGCCATGCATGTGTAGGAGATCTAAATACTTATTGCTACAAATAAACAAGAAATAGATTCAAGTTTATGATTATAGAATTTAACATGATTTGGTCAAGTTATACTAGATAATGCATGGGTTTTTTTACAAGCCTAATATATAGAAGTTTAAACTTGACACATAAAGGTTTGAATCGACTCAACAATACATATTTTGTTATGGTCGATTCAACAATAGCTTATTGTAACTATAATTATTGGGATACCCTATAAAAATATAACTATTTACGAGATTGGGGTCACCAGTGTTTTGTGGGGCAATTCTATTAGGTTAAATGGGAGGCCCGTTCTGTTATAAAAAAATCATCTTTTATGGGTTCATAAGGGCTATCTTGACGAAATAGTTAGTCTCAATATCAAGTTTGGACAAATTTGAAAACAAGGATTTAAACGCGTACTCGAAGAACACATTCAATATAGATAGGTGATTAAATCCTGATATGGGGTCATAATTATAAATTAGAAGAGTAAACTTCAACCAATACTACATAAAACCTTTAAACTTTTTACTCCATTTAAACACCTAAGAAAGAAAAGGAAATGGAGTACAAAACTAATAATTACCTAAAGAAAGAAGTAGGGGTTGGGAATTTGGAATGACAAGAATTATGGATGCAAAGCTGATTTGTGTAGTCATAAAAGGAACCTTAGAAAGTTGCTATATAAGGGTAGCATGCCTTGTCTGAAGAATTAGATACTGGCTGAAATTCTTAGTCATGTCTCTTTTAGGAAAGCCACAAGCTAGTGCCTAGTAGACAGTAGTGGTGTCTGTCAGAACATTACTAGTAGACTTTAAATGCCCCCTTTGATTTAGTTTATTTTTTACCCATTCTTTCTCATTTCCCAAGGAGATATTAAAAAAAAAACACAAAACACGAACCCATTCTTAGGGGAAATTCTATGCCAGACCTTGCCTAATGGAGCCGGTCATTCTCCACCACACATTTGTGGTGGGGTGGGTGGTTTTTGTATGGGTGGTGGAGGTAAAATATCACCCACCCAACCACAAATGTGTGGTGAAAAATAACCGGCTCCATTGGGCAGGGTCTGGCATAGAATTTCCCCCATTCTTAGTGTTCGTTTTTATGATAAAATAGTAGTACGTACTGTAGAAATTGAATTCTTATTTTCATTAATATGATATGCTATATTGGAAATAATAATAAGTAATTAACTTATAAAAGGATTGTTGATTATAGAAATTGTTATTGTCAAACTCAAGATTGTGATTACATTGAGGCTTTGTTTGTTTGTCCCGTAATGGAATGTAAATAGAGAATATGATTCCCAAAATTTAAATGACATTGTTTGGTATTATTCTTATGATATTATGGAATGTAATTTAATTTCCAAAAATATGGAAATCCTCCTCGCAAAAAAGGGAATCATAATCTCTTATTTATTGAGATATTGTGATTCTCATATTAAGGTAATCATAATAGTTATTTATTTATGCATTTTATTTTAGTTATTATTTATGGAAAAAAAAGTTTAGTGTTTTTAATTTATTTGGAATATTTTTATTGTCAAGTTAGATCGTGATTTATATTTTATTTGATATTTATTTATTGAATGAAACTAAAAAAATGTTATATGGTTTTTGTGATAGTACATTTCAAATGATTGTTGGTCGCATATGATTAATGTATTTTATTTATTAATAATAATGTGTTTCTGAATGAAAATAATTATCAATATATTCTTATATGAAAAATCCATTTATGTTTCTATTTTTAATCATTTTTCTGAAAGAGGATAATGCATTGAACTAAATTGATATCTGATTTATTTTTATTATGTAACCAAATTTTTATATATATATATATAAGTATATATATAAGTATATATACATATGTATATATATAATATCAAATACTCTACTATGATTAAAAATTTATAATTAGGTTATACAAATATGATTTAAAATAAGGGTATTTAAGTCAAAGTCTTTAGTTTTGAATTTCATTCCTTATTATATATCTTTGAACCAAACATAAAAGGATAATAGAATCTATTTTCTTACCCAATTTTTTATAGACAACCAAACACTAGCTACTAATGGAATCAGATTTCTGATAATCAAATTGTCAGAAATCTAACTCCCATTTTATATCTCATTCCCTGTCAAACAAACGGAGCCTGAAAGAATTTGATTTCAGTATTAAATTAATTTTTAGCATAAGTACGACAATTTTTTAAAAAAAAATATTAAATACTCTAAATTTGGAATGAAGGGGGATAACTTAAAAAAATGCGAAAAATCATATCAATAAATAACATATACTGTAATAATGAAACTCGTTTGCACTGTGAAGTCCATAAGTCAGAATGAATAGTATCAAAATAGTAGACGAACGAATTTTTTCAAAAAACAAACTACTTTCTAATATTAATTTCAAAAATAGCACACTTCTAAAACTAATTCAAGAAATAGCACACTTTTCCTATTGAAAAGTCAAACATCCATTTTCCCACCAAGATTTGAAAGTTGTGCCTTGACATAAATTTCATACTTTAATAAAATCAAATGTATTACCTAAAATACCCATGTGTAGTATAAAATAGGGAAATTGCAAATATGATCCCTTAATTTAACTAAATGTTGCAGATTAGTCCATTATTTTGTATATCAGGCCCAACATGCTTCCGTACAGAAATTAAATAATCCCTTAACAACTTCATACCTTGTTTTGACCGAAACAGCACCGGGTGAGATGGCTCGCAACACCACCAGTCGGAAAATAAGTGCCCCCAGACCTTTTTACAAGTGGCTCCTCACCACCCAACTTCGCACCTTGGGAAGTTGATCTGCAAGTTATCCGACTCCTTCAGCAACTGTTCAGCACAGCCTTGGTTCGTTTCCTACTCCAGGCGTAGAAAGTATGGAATTGAAGGGACTAAATAATAAAATTCAGAACATGTTGAAGCAAAAGCCTTCTTTTTATTATAAACTTGGATAAATATTTATTACATAAGTAATCTCCTTTTGGGAGGAGAAAACCTGTTTAGCCTCTCATAGAAAAGAGACGACTCTTGATACTATACATGCACACTCACTACTATTACAAACTGAATATTCAAAACTTAAACTATTACAATGTTTTATTTTTGAGAAAACTGAAGAGAATGTTCGATGTCTTCTGCTTCCTCCAAATCTTGTTTATATAGAGGCTGAATTGCTGCATTATTGCCTCTATTATGAGCTTGAATTATTGGATCCACTTGTGAGTGTGGATCCCTCCATTATTATTCCCACTTTGATAAAGTTGTGGGAATTCTCTTTCAGTCACATGCCTTGGCCCTACTATTGTCTGGTATCCAAGGTAAATGATGAGGATGCTGACTCACATCCTTCGTCTTTTTCTTCTAGTGGGTGGTCCTGTATAAGATTCCCACTTATCTTTGTCGGGGCATCTTTTGTTTTTGGTATGCCCGTGACTTTTGTGGTCCCTGACCACTATCTCCTGTCTTGGTCCCTTTGTCCTTCATTGATTTGGACTTAGTACCAAATTCTGGCTCCTTCTGGTTCGGGCAGTCCGGGCAGATCCGTTCTGACCATCGCCAAACATGGGCCATGTTGCATAGTTTCCGGCGAGTTTTTTTGCTCCCCGGCAGCTTGTTTAACCATAGCAGAGTCCTTTTCTGTTCGAATAAGTTTTCTGCAAAGCTTGTGGTATTTCCTGTCATTGTATTGAGCAGGAATGATCCATTCACCGTATTCTGGTAATACTTGAATGAAAACTTGACCTTGTCCATCTCTGTAAGACAGACCCAAATTCCCCATGCCCTTCTGGTGGAGATATCATCCTCAGTGAAGGTTGAAACGAGTCGGATAGTTTCGGAGGATGGAGCTTTAATTCTTTTCAAGGCCTCTGTGTCTGGCCTCCTGAGCTTGATAAAGTGGAATGCTTCATGCATCCCTTTTCCTATTGGTTCTGGTGCTGCACTGATAAAGTATAGCTCCAGTAAGTCTCCTCGTGCAAGATGGGGGTTGTTTGCCCAAGTTTCGTGCACTGAATCTTGTATCCATTTCGGAAGTTGAGAGATTTCCGAAAAGCTGGGTGACCTAGTAGAAATCGAAGCTAGTGCTCCAAAGTCATACCAGTACTTAACGTCCTTAGGATTGGATTCTGGGAGCATCCATATCCTTGGATATTTGCCTGAAACATCAACCAAGCATTTAGCTGGATTGATCCCCATTCTTGTGTTTAGTTTCTCCCACTTCTGCTGATATTCCTGAAATGCAGAAGAAACTAAATTTTGGTTAATATCAACCTTAGATTTGCCCGTCTGTGGCCTAAGGTTGATTTCTCCTTCTTTGACCCCTGAGGTGGTGGGTTGACTCGATGACTCGGGATGTGACTCCGGAGCATCGATTTTTGCTTGAGGCAGATCATCATAAGATGAGACCATCTCAGCACTTGTGTTAGGGGTACTTGAATCCCCTGCTACAGGTATAGAGCCCTGTACTCGAAGTCGCTCATTATCTCTGTTACAAGATATTGCCCTGAGCAAAGGCCCGCGTAACACCGAGAACAATTGTTCGTCGGCCAATCTGCATCCTCGAATACGATCAGACACTTTGGTTTGATCAACTTGTTGTAGCCTGCCTGCTACTTCGGCATTAAGTACTAATGCATCGAAATCTTTTTGAAGCATCTCCAGGTGATCTGTTAGATGCCTTGACAGCTTGAGGAGAGAGTCAATTTCACTTCCCTCCATCTCTTGTTAGAAAATCTGCAAGAACATTTTCATGAGACTTGATTAGAACAATATCATAGATATAATATTGACATTCAGCCTGCCACCTAAGTAGTCTAGCTTTCTCTGGCTTAGACTCTATCTTATTTGTAAGAAAAGCCTTAACACTTGAATTATCTATTTTTAGGATAAATTTCTTTGCTAGTAAAAATAGAGGCTATTTTTTAAACGCCTTTCGGACTGCAAAGAATTCTTTTTCGTTGATATGCCACCGATTTGCTTCGGCTTCTGAAAAGAGGCCGCTGCAGTATCTGCATGGAACTTCCCCTGTAGGAGTGGTCTTTGTAAGCACTGCTGCCCACCAATGATCACTGGCATCTGTATAGAGGATTAAACTATCATCGTCATTAGGAATTGCTAGCTTTGGAAGCTTTTTACAGACTTCTTTTAGCTGTTTTATTCCTGCTTGGTGTTCTTCAGTCCATATGAATGCTGCATCATTTTTAAGCAGTGGACTGAAAATCTTTCTGTGAAATGCAAGGTTGTTGATGAACATCCCTGCGAAATTAACAACTCCAAGAAAGCTTTGAAGCTGCTTCTTGTCTTGCAAGACATCTGGAAACCCTGTAATCTTTTCTACAATATGGTTTTGTAGGATGATTCCAGATTCATCGATCTCGATTCCAAGGAATTCGATCTTTCTTGTGGCTATTACTGCTTTCTTTTCTGATAGCACTAATCCTTCTTTGTGGCACACCTCTAAAAAGATTTCCAGGTGTTTCAGGTGTTCTTTCATATTCTTTGATGCAACAAGAATGTCGTCGATGTATACGAACATGAAAGAGAAATAATCTTTGAAGAGATTATCCATTTTCCTTTGGAATATCTGGGGTGCATTTGCTAAACCCATTGGCATAACATTCCAGACATAATGTCCTTGTGGAGTGGAGAAAGCTGTGTACTTCTTGCTTTCTTCTTCCATTTTGATCTGGTAGAATCCAGACTTGCAATCGAACTTTGAGAATATCTTGGCTCCTCTGATACAATTCACCAGATGTTCTCTGCTTGGGATGTAGTATCCGTCGAATTCCAAAATGTTATTAATCCCTTTATAATTAATAACAAGTCTTGGCTTTTCTCTCTTGATCTCACTATGATTTCGGACCAGAAATCCTGGGCTGCTATATGGTGAGACTCCTGGAGATATCAACTTAAGGTCTAGGTGTTCCTTAAATATCTTTCTCATATCCTTACAATCTTCCATGTTCATAAGGATTGGCTTGTACCTCACAAACTCGTATTCCTTTCCAGCTTTTACTTTTAAAGAAGCTTTGAGTTCGTTTCTATCCCACCAGGCTAGAGGATCTTCGTTGTAGTTCCTCTGGATCCTTTTCTTGATGTCCTCAAGCGAGATGTGTTCTTCAAAAGTGACATCAACTTGAGGGGTGTTCATGAGGCTCATAAAAAGATTGTGTATATCCTCTGGTGGTACTCTTTCTTCTCCATTCACGTTGAAGGAGTAAACGTGGTTTTCCTTTCTACGGTCCTTTTTCCTAGAACCATGTTGTCGATAGGATAACAAAGCAGTGCCAAACCTTCTTTGATCCTTCATTTTTGGATGTCGAAGTTTAGCATCATCACCACGCTTGCTGCGAAAAAACAGTGGCATTTTACGGTGAAATGCCTGGCGTAGTCTCTGAACAATAATCTTATGATCACATTGAGTTGTGAAAATAAGACGCCTTGTTTCATTCTCTTGTGTGAACCGTTTGAATGTCTGAAGGAAATTGTTTCCTAGCAGAATATCAGCTCCTGTATCATGGAAATAGATAGGTGGAGTCTTGACTTTGTACCATGGGGTACCTCCTGCTCCTCCGATCATAATTTCTGCCTGTTTGATTCCTCTTTTGAGAATAAGTATTCTCTTTGAAAAATCTCTCCCAGCAATAGGGGGTAAGTCCTCACAAACGTCTGTAGGAAAACTTCTTGTTTTGCTGTGCAAATTCCTGCTCCTGAATCAATGTAGGCGGCAAAGTATTCTGCACGGTATTTTTCATATAACATTCCGATTGAAATGTATATGGAAAATGGGCTGGTAGTCATCGGATCCGATAACGCTTCTCTCCTACCGTGAATTCCATTCCATCCGGCAGTCTTTCCCAAGGCTTATGTGCCTCAAGGAATTCAAGTCCTAGAACCACTTGTTCCGCGGTTCTTCCTGCTTTTCCCGTAATCGCTGTTTCAATTTCTCCTATTTTAAGGAGTCCTTGATACCTGCCTACTGTAGGCTGCTGTAAATAATATAAGACATCACATGGAAATAGATTTTCCGTTTGAGTGATATCAAATATTATTTTCACCTCTCGCCAACCTTCTGGGCATTTAAGTTCTCCGTGCGTAGTGATCACATTAAGAACTTGAGCTTGCTGTATAGCCTTTGGTTCTTCCCAACGATGGCTACTCATTATCCTTTCTTGCTGAAAGGACATTCTTCTAGGTTCGATCATGAGACTCTTGCTTCTGTTTAACACTGGAAGATTCAAAATTCTCATATCGATGTCTTGTATTGTCGGAAGTTCAATAATATCCGGCAATACCGCTCTTGCAAAGTCTTCGAAGATCCTTGGAACTTCGATGAAATCCTTTCTAAGAAACACGTCCGAATGGTGTGTATTCGAAAGTGCATAAGAAATCTTGTAAGTGATCGAGTAGGGTCTATTTCCTTCCATCATCAGCTCACTTCTTTTAAAATCTTGATGAAGGGTAAGGACCTTGTTGAAATCTCGATCATTTAAGTTGTATGCAATGCGTGGATATACATTGAACGCCAGTTTTCCTGCATACAAATTTCCTGTAATGGCTCCGAGACATGAATCCTTGAGGTTTGAGATTCTTTTGTCGAATAGGGCCAGGTTTAGTGGTGAATCAATCCCTTCTTTGAAGGTTGACTTGACTACAACTCTAATGGCTCCAATATGGATCCATGAAAGTGTACTCGCCACTTCTCGTTTGAGCTTGCTCTTAATCTCCTGGATTTCTTTGTATGGGATTAATTGCATCTCAATCTGGTTTCCTGTGAGCTCCATAGGAATACCGAACTCTCCATTAGACACTCGATGGATAATCTGGTGCTTTCTGTTTCTTAGCCCCATTTTATCCATTGCTTTCTCCAAAGAGCTTATAGTAAACCCATCATACATGTGGAGCTTAGCTTCGTCCTTCATAATCCTCATTAGAGTTTTATGAGACACTGTTGTGTGAGAGAGGAATCCTGACATATCCTCTCGAACTAGATTTTGAAGGAATTCTCCTTCACCCTGATTCTGAGTCTGAGCTTCCTGAGTTATTTCCATACTCAGATTCAATTTCTTCTTCTTCATAGATGCTTTCATCTGAGGGGATGTCCTCAAACTGATACACCTGAATCAGGTCCTGGTAGTAGACAGCTTCGTCGAATTCTGCCGTGGCCTCGAACTGTCTGACTCCTTGTCTTTCATTGTTTGGACAGTCTGTAGAGATATGTCCTCTTGCACCGCATGTCCAACAATTACAGTCTTTGAAACTTTCATTAGACCTTGCTTGTGTTCTTCTAAACGTCCTTTTCATAGGTGGTCGTCTAGAGCTTCTGTTCGAGTCTGTGGTGATAACTCAGCTTCTTCTTGGTCCCGGTCTTTGCCCTGATTTGTAGCTCCGAGCCTTATGTTTAGACCAGAATCTCCTTGGTTTCCAAGAAGATTTTCTTTCTCCTTTTCTGGAATAAGGATGACTCTTGTGGAATCTCCTCTTTTCTTTCCTTGGTGCTCTTCCAACAACTGTTGGAATATCATTCTCTACACAACATAGAGGAACTGATTTATTGATTCCTCGTAGTCTTTTGTAGTTCTTGTATAAAGTTGCTTGGTGACACCATTCAGATAATTTGGCTTTCAGGAAAGACATCCTTCTTGCCACTGTGTCCATTTCGTCTACAACTTTGTACTCCCTGATGAGCATTTCTCTCCAGGGACTTGGTATTTTCGCAAAGAAAAGTTGCGAAGCTTCGCCGTTATCCACCTTAGACTTCCATCTGTATTCAGTGAATAGCTTGATATACTCGTCTATGTGACAAATATCATGTAATTCGAGGCAATAGAGAGCTTGTCTGTATTTTTCTCTCTTCTCATTTTCCATGCCTTCGAAGTATCCTGTGCCGATAAAATGGATTTTGAATAATTTTGCCATGTTATCGACAATTCTTTTTAGGGATTCTCCTGTTGTAACATCTTGTTTGATGTTTGGCGGTGTCAGATCCCATGCAATTTTCACCGATCCTTCGAGACTCATCTCAAGGAGCATGATGAAACCATCCTTTTCTATTCCGAGCGTTCCTGCTGCAATTCTCATGGCTGAGGCCCACTCATCAATTAGGACTTCTCGATTTCTGAAGTCAAGAATATCCAAATTGAGCATTAGTCCATACGGATGTATGGGGTCGAGCTGAGACTTTCCATACGGCGTATTGTACAATTCTGGCCGTTTGGAGCGCTGTCTGGTTCCTACGATATCTCGTAGTTGTGCATCTTTTGCCACAAAATCTTCGACATGTGGCATCGGCATATCTTGTGTAACTCCTGAGGATTCCGCCATCATTGGAGGTGGTTGTGGTGGTTGTGGCGCCGTATAAATCGGTGGTGGTCCGTTTCTTGGCACCAGTGCTGAGGATTCATCTCCAGCATTCATTTTTAGGTCTACAAGTCCTAATCCTGAAAAGGATTCGGCAAGATCTTGTAGATCCTGCAGGTTGATTTTATCCATTATTTGGCAATGGATTTTCCTCTGATTAGAGCACTAAGCTTTTCATCGTCGGTCAACTTTCTTGTAACTTCGGTTGGTTTTCCGTCTTGGTGTAAATACGGTACCTTCCCGAAATCAATCTTTCTTCTACCACTGGTTGAAGTCTCCAAGGTAGTTACTCTTTTTTGAACATCTATAAGGACGTTGTGAATATCCTTTTGATGTTTAAACATATCGTCCAACTTATTTTGTATTTGCTGGACTTTCATTGGAACTATGTATTGCTGTTCTCCATAGTTCTGAATCGTCTTTTGGATTTCTCGTAAATCAAGAAATAACTTGCTTGAGTCTGGAATTATTTCATTCCAGGTAATCCTGTCTTCTCTGTTCATCGCAATATGGTGGTTATTGCTCTTGAACTCCTTTTATTGCTCTGCTTCATGATTGTTGTTATAATGAGTCTCTCTTTGATAATAAATGACTCTTTCTCTTCTCATCTGGATTTCTATCAGTGAAACCCGATGATTCGTCTTTTGATCTCTGCAGTATTGTAAGGTTGTATCGCTTACTCCTGCTAGAACTTGTTCAACATATCGGTTTCGCCAATATGTTACCATCTCTTGATGGGTTTGTTCTTGTGTCTTCAAAATTTGAAGACAAGTCCTGAAATACAAACATCTTGGACATTCGTCCAGATCCATGTTTGGAGATAATTTCTCCTCCACAAAAGTTAACTTATCTAATATAATAAATATTTAATCCAAGTTCATAATAAACCCAGGCTCTGATACCATTTTGGGGTCCCGATCTGCATTCCATTTGAAATTGTAGGGTTCAAATTTGTAATATCCCATAGTTTTGGTTATAAAGGGTATTTTGGGGTAAATCATCATTTTGTTATTAAAGAAAATTGGAAATAAAACATTTATGACAAAGCATTAGGTGGAAAAGTCAAAAGTGTTCTAGTTTTTGAATTAACTTGGAGAGTGATACATTTTTGCACTTAATTTTGAAAAATAGCCCATTTTTTGAAATCTTTCTAGACGAACTCGAATTAGAACTAGAAAAACTAATACGAGAAAGACGATGACGCCACAGTCCATGTACCAATTGATCATATGGTTTTGATTTGATTTGGGCTTTACCAAAACAACTGGGCTTCTCCATTGGGCTGGGCCTTAATAGCTTGTTGTAATCGATGACCTGAAACTGAAAGTTAGTGGGCCCGCCGCCCGCCTACAATTTTGTTTGGGGGTAATTAGTTGAAATTCCTCATTATAACTTGAAAAATTTCGAGAATATGTTCCTTATCATGCAATTAGAATCTTATTACAATCTCGATTATAGAATGTATATTCTCATAATGTTTGTTTTGTATGTCTCCTTTATATTAAATTATTTTATGGAATATATAAATGGTATACATGATTTTTATATATTATGTAAATTTTTAATTTAATTTACGAAATATAAAAATAAATTATATTAGATTTTTAATTATTTAATATTATTAAAGAAAAAAATTATTGTTGTGCAATATTATAAAATTGCACTATATATTTACTTGGATGAATTCATTACAAAAGGCTTAAAATTGAGTGTTAATTATAAAGTATGGAAAATTCTACAGAAGTGTAATACATTAAAGTACTATTATTTTAACTGTTTGCATCATTTTGGTGCAATGCATTGGAGACAACCTAATTACTTTAACATGCTTGTCTCATGGTCTTAAATTTAATTTTAAACCACTGAAATTTGACCGAAATTTCTGATTTTCTGGGGTCATAAAGCCAAATCTCATTTTTCGATCCAATTATGTTAAATATCTTTGAAATTTTGATCGAATATCAAAATTTCCCAAAGAAATTTCCTGAAACCTAAAAATAAAAATAAAATACTTTTGTTAAATATCCATTACTTTTATACCGAAGCCCAAAATTTCTCGAAGTTTTTAATAATTTTATTTTTATATATTTATTTTATATATAAAAATGGAATTTAAACTTGGTAATACAAAGTACCAACCCCAACCACATTCATAACATTTACTAAACTTGATTATTTTACTTTTGATTCATATTTATTTCTTCTTTTCTTAATGAAGTGTATTATACATTTATTATATATAAAATTTTATTAATATAAAAGAAATCTATAAATGATAATTGACCAAAAATTGATTGTAAATTTCAAGATATTTTTATAAATTCTCATTTCTTTTAAATCAAAATCAAACTTTAAAATATCCTCTTTTTCCTTTTTTGGTAAATTTAAAACCTTGCTTGCCCCCACAAAAATCAAGCCCATATCTTATCCATCTGCTTGGCTACTGTCAACTAAGGAAGATGAAAGAAAATATGATTAACATAAACGGTTTACACAAGATAGAATCAAGTTCAAGTTCTCTATGGAAATGGAAGGGAATCGATTTGCGAACCAGAAAGCCCGAAAACAATCTGTCTCAGGTGACTGAAATCTTCCAAGAAACCGGTCGGAAGATAGACGACGCCGTTCTGGGTCCCGGGGTCGGCGCCGGAATAGGTTGCGGAATCGGCTTGGGGCTGGGAGTAGCTGCCGGCGCCGGCTTAGGGGGCTCGCCGTGGAACCGTCTCACAGCAGCGTTTGGGATTGGGATCGGGTGCGGGTTTGGCATTGGAGTCGGGTATGGGCTAGGATTTGGTGGAGGGTTTAGCTTACAATCCCTGAAATCTCATCTGTTAGATGATCCCAAGCCCTAATCCAGGTAGCGGGTCAGGGTTCAGACCTGGGTACTATTGCTCATCATATTTTGCTGTAATTTTATTATAGAGTTTGTAATGCATTTCCAACTCAAATAATGATTTTGATTTTGTATTAAATTGACGCAAAAATTGCACTAATATACTGTAATTACAATAAATTCATTCTAATTTCTAATCTAGGACACTATTCAATGTATTAAAAAAGAAATATTCCAGAATATTTCTTTTTTTTTTCATCTTATTTATAATATTACAAATCTTTCACATATAAAACCTAAAACTTTTATATATGATATACTTTTACCTATGAAAATACACTTTATTAATAAAATTCACAAAAATAAAAAAATTTATTATTAAATAGTTAAAAATTATATTAATTATGTTTCGATATTTCAAAAATTAATTAACAACAATATATCTTATCTAATATATATTATTTAATTAATGACTAAATTATTAAAATTGAAAGCAATACAAACTAACTCACAATAAAAGTTACATTTTATATAAATTATAACAAAAAAAGTTATTTATAATTTAATTATAAATTAAAATTAATACATAATTGAATAAAATATAATTAATATGACATGATTATAACTAATTAAACTTTTTAAAGGCTAAATTGAAAATAATTCAAACTTCATAAATGTATGAGTAGGGGTGAAAATTTAGCTCAATATTCGATACTCGATTCGAGCTCGATTACTAAAAGCTCGGTTCGACATTTTACCAAACCAAGCTTGAATAACGTTTTCTGTTCAATAAATTTCAAAACTCGACTCGTGATCGGCTCGATTAGTAAAAAATAACAAAAATATGCACAAAATATTCAAACTACTCGAGCTCGACTCGTGATCAGCTCGATTAAAGCTCGTTTGAGCTCGGCTCGATAAACAATCAAGCCAAATTCAAACACAATTTTTAAAGCTCGATTGTAATTCAAACAAGCTCGAATACTTATGTGTTCGGCTCGACTCGACTCATTTTCACCCCTATGTATGAGGGACTAACTTGAAAACGGTCGAGCCAATGAAGGACCAAATCGCAGAAAAACAAAAACCAAACAAAAAAAAAAAGGAGAAATTGAGCTGCGCCATAATTGGTTGGCGGTATACAATATTGAGACACAATTACTGAAAGTGGCTCTTGATTTAAACCTTAAAATTAATCATATAATTCACACATAGTGACATGGCATATAACCAATGAGCAAGTCCATAAGGTAAGAAGCAAAAGCGTACTAGATTTGCCCAATTCCCAAGATAACTTAACTTGACCAGTGAGATTAGCTGTCAACTTGATTATATTTAATTTAACTGTTAAAACAAACATAACCTTTGTCTCAAAAACCAATGCAACAGCTGTGTCCAGACAACAATCACTTCCCACTGTCTAAATTCTGTTCATTTACGTACCAGACTTATATATAACTTATTATATTATATTTATCATTATCATCACATCATATAGAGTGGGAAATATGAACTGCCTTATTAATTTATTAAGCAACTTGTTTCAAGTTAATTGCTTATACTCTGAATTAATATATTATAATTTTACTATTTAAATTGGTTGATATTTGGGATATATGGGCAGGGTGTGTTTTGCGCTTGGAGGTAAATGTGTAAGCCTGTATATAACGATCAAGATGGTTTTTAACACGCCGTATAGTTACAGTGAAAAGTAAGATGGGACAGTATTTAACACCAAATATAAACAGACGTACATCATAAGAGAATTATGAAGTATAGTTACAACAAAGGCAGTATGTTTTATTAAAGGTGAAATGAAATGTGTTCAATTGAGATACATGAAATATTTTCATGCAAGAACTAGTATGCAACTTGTGTTATGCACATGTTTATTAATTTACATAAAACTTACAAAAGTTAATATTATTTTATTCAAAATTTAAAAAAAAATTAGTGTGTAAATATTTTTATTTGTGAATAAAATTGAAGATCTTTTTCGCAAACATCGTGAACAAATTATTAACAATAGTTATTAAGCTAATAATGTAGTTGTATTAGTGTTTTTCCGCTGCGGCATTTCTCTGGGTGAGTCCCAACATTACAATCATGCTTAAATTTAAGAGTTTTCAAATTTAAATCTGTTGAATTAAACAGAAACAGATAAGAGAAAAGAGATGATGATTCCATAGATTGTAAAGATGAGTTTGTATACAAAGTGAACTAACTGTCCAAAGAAGAAAGGCACAACAGATTATTTATACCCTTCTATCCAACGGCTATATATAAAACATATAAAAGTTGCTATAAGCTAAATGACACTTTTTCCTTTTTCTTCATTATTCTCAACACTCCCCCTCAAACTTGATGGACAAAACAGATTATGTACAGCAAGTTTGCCTAAGAGATAATTGAACTGATCCTTAGCCAAAGCTTTTGTAAGCAAGTCTGCAGGCTGCTCCTTTGATGGAATGTAGAAAAGCTTAATTATTCCTTGTTGAATCTTCTCCCTAATGAAGTGGCAATCCACCTCAATATGTTTGGATCTTTCATGGTACACAGGATTAGCTGCCAACTGAAGTGCTGACTTACTGTCTGAAAACACACTCACTGGAAGATGAGTTTGTACTTGCAAATCCTTCAGAACTCCCAAAATCCATAAGATTTCACATGTAACTGAGCCTAATGCCCTGTACTCTGCTTCTGCTGAACTCCTTGAAACAGTGTTTTGCTTTTTAACTTTCCAGGATATCAAAGCACCTCCCATCTTGACAACAAAACCTGTTAATGACTTTCTAGTCATAGGGCATGATGCCCAATCTGCATCACAGAATGCATTCAAAGTAAAGTCAGTATTAGCAGGCATATACAATCCAAGACCAGGCTTACCCTTCAAGTATCTCAAGACTTTGAGCATAGCTTCATAATGGGATCTCCTTGGACTGTGCATGAACTGACTGAGCACCTGCACTGAATAGCTTATATCTGGTCTAGTCAAGCATAAATAAATCAATTTCCCAACAATTCTTTGATACTCAGTAACATTGGAAATAACATGATCAGAATCTAGATTATGTTGACTAGATAACTTCAGGTTCTGTTCCATAGGAACATTAAGAGGTTTACATCCAAGCATCCCTGATTCACTGAGAAGTTCTAAGCAATACTTTCTTTGATTCATAATGATCCCTTTATTGGATCTTGCTACCTCAATCCCAAGAAATACTTTAACTCCCCTAAGTCCTTCATATGAAAAGTATTGTTAAGATACAATTTACATTCATTTATCAAATCAGAATCATTGCCTGAAATAAGAATATCATCAACATAAACAAGGAGAATAACCATGCTACTCCCCTTTGATTTGATAAACAATGAGTAATCATGCTTAGACTGTATGAAACCATGATCAGATAAGGCTGCAGTGAACTTATTGTTCCACTGTCTAGAGGCTTGTTTCAAGCCATATAAAGACTTCAACAGTTTACAAACCTGAGGCTTATCAGAGGTACTGGAAAGATTAAAACCTGGAGGAATGGTCATAAAGACCTCTTCATGGAGGTCACCTTGCAAAAAAGCATTGGTGACATCCATTTGCCACAATGGCCAAGAATTCATAGCTGCCATAGCAATAACCATTCTAACAGTGATGTGTTTTAGCCACAGGACTAAAAGTTTCAGTATAATCAATCCCCTCTAATTGAGTGTATCCTTTAGCAACTAACCTAGCTTTATGTCTCTCAATAGTGCCATCAGATTTGTATTTGATGTTATATACCCATCTACAACCAATAGGTTTTTTGTTTGGAGGCAAATCTACTAAGACCCAAGTTTTGTTGAGTTCTAAAGCCTTAATCTCAGTCTGCATAGCAAGTTGCCATTCCTTATCATTTTTAGCTTCTTCATAAGTTTGTGGAATAGGTTTGTTACTTAAGGCAGTAAGGAAGGCTCTATAATGAGGACTAATACCAGTATAGTTGAGAGACTGAGAGATAGGATGGTGTGTACAAGTAGATGTGTGTGCTTCAGGATCAAAGGGAGAAACATAGTCCTTGGCCCAGTAGGGTGCTTTAGGTAGCCTATCAGACCTTCTTAAGTTAGCATGTTGCTGTGTGTGGGTAATGGGAGCAGAAGAATCATGGGGCTGCATTGGTAAATCCTGAACAACAGTAGGATTAGAAGAATTGTCATCATTATAAGGCAAGACTAAATCCTCAAAATACTTGGTGGTGTTTTGTTCAGGAAAAAACCTATGATTCTGATTAGCATTACTGACAGCAAAAGGAAAAACATCCTCATAGAACACAACATCCCTAGAAACAAGGAAAGTGTTAGTGTTTAAATCAAGCAATTTGTAGCCCTTTTGAGTACAAGAATAGCCTATAAAAACACAAGGCCTAGACCTAGGCTGAAACTTATCATGGACATTCAAGATTTTGGAAAAACAAAGGCAACCAAAAACCTTAAGATGATTATAGGCTGGTGATTTCCCAGTCAGGGCCAGAAAAGGAGATTTTCCCTTTAAAAGAGGAGTGGGGGTTCTGTTTATCAAATATACTGCAGTAAGAATGCAGTCTCCCCAATATTTCATAGGAACATGAGAGTGGAACTTTAAAGATCTAGCCACATCCAAAATATGCCTATGTTTTCTCTCAACCACACCATTTTGTTGTGGTGTATAAGTGCATGAGCTTTGGTGAATAATCCCTAAGGATTCAAAAAGATTACTGCATTCATGATTAAAAAACTCCTTGGCATTATCACTTCTGACATTTTTAACAGTGGATGAATATTGAGTGTTCACATATATAAAGAATTTTCTCAGAATATCAAACACTTCATTCTTATATTTCATTAAGAAAGCCCAAGTAGTTCTGGTAAAATCATCCACTATGGTTAAAAAATATTGCTCTTGATTGTAAGTCAACTCTTTGTATGGCCCCCATATATCTATATGAATTAACTCAAAAGGAGAAGAACTGAAAGTAGTTTTATTAGGAAAAACAGTCCTGGAATGTTTTGCTAGGGGACATACATCACAGTACACATTCTTATTAACAACAATGTTAAGATCAGGCAAAAATTGGAATCTACTGAAGCTCATGTGCCCAAATCTACTGTGCCAAAGCTTTGCCTTATTACTTACAACAGAATGAGCTATAGGACTAGACACATTATTATAGTGGTTCAAAAATTTAAAAGTGTGATCTATTTGCTCAGGGGATTGAAGTTGGAGATAGTATAATCCATCCTCTAATCTACCAATCCCCTTCATCTTGCCATTCCAAAGTCCCTGAATCAGACAAAACTGAGAATAAAAAATCACAGAAACATCATTATCAGCAGTTAGCTTGGACACTGATAAAAGATTGTGTTTGAAATCAGGCACAAGGAAGACATTATTTAATTTTAAGCCACTGTTAAGTTGTATATCACCAGTGTGAGTAATATGGCTATAATGACCATTAGGCATTTTAACAGTCTTATCTGCAGGGCACAACTGAAAACTATCATTCATCATATTAGGATTAGATATCATATGGTGATTAGCCCCTGTATCAATAATCCATCTATCCAAGTGTGTGGTGTTTATAAGGGATGAAGATATACCTGCACAATGTGCTTGGCCAGAACTAATTGACTGTTCATGTTGTCCTGTGGTCTGCTTAATGATGTTTAACAGCTGCTTGTACTGCTGTGCACTAAAAACAGATGTTGATGGCATCTCTCCTTGTGCACAGTCTATAGCAGAACCATCTGAGGGCTGATTTTCAGCATGAGTAGTGGCTGAGTGCACTTGAGTAGCATTCCTTCCTCCACTTTGGCCTCTGCCACCACCTCTTCTACCACCCCTACGGCCTCCTTTTTGCCAACCTGGTGGATATCCAACCAGCTGAAAGCATTTGTCTATAGTGTGGTTTAACAGACCACAATGATCACATTTAGTTTGAGGTTTGCTATTGCTTTGCATCTGAGAGTTGGTCATTAGAGATGGCAACGGGCCGGTTCCGGGTAGGAACCGGCGGGTCTAGAACCGGAACCGCATGTCTATTTTTGGACCCGGAACCGGATCCGGAACCGGTTCCTCATTTTGGACCCGGAACCGGAACCGCCGGGTCCAACCCGCGGGTACCCGTTTAGAATTTTTATTTTTTGGGTTTTTTTTTTTGCTTTTGCTTTTTGGTGCTTTTTAATAGTTTACTACCCAACTTTCTCTATAATATACTAAAATAATTGGTTTTAATATTTATATAATTTATGGACTTGATATTTATTTATTTTTTTGCAATGAAATAATCTAAGAAATATTTTCAATTGATTTTGGTTGGTTGAATGATTTTAGTGTTTAGTATAATATTTTAACTCAAAAACATAAAAAAAAATAAAAATTTAAGGAAAGAAAGCAATAATAATATATGAGGATAAACCTATTTGATTTGGGATCATATTATATATATGAGGATAGATAAAATATCCATCATTAACTTTAATAAAAGAAATAAAAAAATTTAAGGCGGTTCCGGGTTGGACCCGGACCCGGAACCGGAACCGCTTAAGAATCGTTTAGTTGGACCCGGAACCGGAACCGGAACCGTTTAACATGAAAAGAACCGGATCCGACGGGACGGTTCCGGGGCGGTTCCGGGTAGACCCGGAACCGTTGCCATCCCTACTGGTCATGAGTGCTATAGAGTTTCCAATGGTACTAGTTTGATTGGTAATACTCCTTTGTGACTCCTCATTGAGAATCATGGAAAATACCTGATTGTGTGAAGGTAGAGGCTCCATCATCAAGATTTGAGACCTCATGTTTGCATAACACTCATTTAATCCCATGATGAACTGCATCATCTTTAATTGTGTACAAAACTCAGCATATTCTCTAGATATTACATCAGCAGGTGATGGAATGAGGCTGTCATATTCATCCCACAGACTACGGATCTTGGAGTAATAATCACTCACACTATTGCTACCTTGAGTAATAGTGTTAATTTGTTTGTAAAGAGAGTATAAGCGAGCTCCATTAATTCTATCGAATCTTTCCTTCAAGTCTTTCCAAATCAAATATGCAGAATTTGTATATACTATACCATGTATTAGGTCACGAGAAATTGACCTGTGTATCCAACTTTTTACCAACGCATTGCAACGCGTCCATTGAGGAAGATCGGTTGACTCTGTAGGCGGTCTTGTACAAGTTCCATCAATAAATCCGATTTTATTTTTCGCTTGCAAAGCTACAATCATCTCACGACTCCATATTTTGTAATTGTCGGATCCGGTCAATATCTCAGTAACCAGATCGAGTGTGGGCGTGTCTGATGGATGCAAGAACATAGGGCTGTGAAAATCAACATCTACAGCTTTGGATTTCGATGAATCTGTAAGCGCCATACCAGGTCGGATTCAATTGAGTGCGGAAACGTGATGTGGTTCATCTGATATCGATGAATCGCGTAATCAGAGGGTAAAGCCCTAAATCAGAGGATCGAACAATGTAATCAACGAAAAAACAAGAAATCGCAGTAGAGATTGCAGAAAAAGAATCATCTCAGTTGTTGGCTCTGGTGCCATGTTGAATTAAACAGAAACAGATAAGAGAAAAGAGATGATGATTCCATAGATTGTAAAGATGAGTTTGTATACAAAGTGAACTAACTGTCCAAAGAAGAAAGGCACAACAGATTATTTATACCCTTCTATCCAACGGCTATATATAAAACATATAAAAGTTGCTATAAGCTAAATGACACTTTTTCCTTTTTCTTCATTATTCTCAACAAAATCATATCAAATGTTTATAAATAAATTCCTCATCAAAACTTATAAATATCATTTTTGTTCATAATTAATTGGCGGTCTGAACTCTGAGGTATGTATGTGTTCATAAATTCTTCTCTATGTTATCTTTATGCCCTTCTAATTATTTACTAAACTAATACAAGTTTTCTTGCATCTATTTGTAAGGTATGCTCATTTCTTGGCTATGTTCATTTTGTTTTATGGTCTTTTTTGTTTATATATTTATTTTATAAGTGTTTTTCGTTATTTTGAATATTATTTTCTATTTAGTGGAGGTTTTTTCTTTTGATATTTTCAGGAGCAGTGAAGGGTTTTATTTCATGAAAGTGTGATGATGACTTGATTTAGAAATTTCTTTTTTAAAAGTTTGATGATAACAAGATATGTAAAATTGTTAGACACCAAAAATATTTAAATGTTATTTATCTTAGAATATTTGTAAAAGTGATAGGATGTTTGAGTTGTAATTTTTAGAATAGGTGATCTTTCTCTTCTTTGTTTTGCTGTATCTTGAACCCTTATAGCGTTACTAGAATTTTAGGTAAGTTTATTAAAGTTACAAGGTTGAAGATTGACATCAAACGTCGAGAAGAAGTCTGTTCAAAAGAATGATTTGATAAGCGACACCAAAGACAAGCGACAACTTTATTCAAAGTCAAAGACTAAATCAAATCATTCAAGTACTCAAATAAAACTAAATCGACTGGAAATTCAATGTTTACTCAAGTAAAACTACTCGTTGTTGGGATTACACCACCCAGTGAACCTTACAAACTCTTATATCTTTACTTATTGTTTTATGTTTGTTTATTCATTCTTATCTTGAAAAATAGGACCAAGTTAACACACGATTTCAAACAAAATCAACAACTAAGTAAAAACGTTTAATCAACCTAAAACTAAAGATCTAAAATTATTTCCAATGCACATCAACTCTGAACTAAGTGCTGAGTACTATAACATTTGTTGTAACGCTCAAAACTAAGTTTAAGTTAAGTTATACTCGCTAAATCTTAAAACCTAAAACCAGTTAGTCTATAAGCTCTGACTTTAACCAGCAACAACGACTGAGCGTTTTAACATGGAAATTTTTGAAGTTAGAAATAATTTCAGGTCTATTCAACCCCTCTTCTAGATCATTTCGTGTACCACTCGGGACCAACACTTAATCTTGGTAAGTTTGCGTGCCTTTTGTATTTCTTTCTTGACTTTTACAATTCTAAATTTTATTATATATTTTATAGGTTTTAACCATTTCATAGCTTGATGAATGATCTCCTTCTCGGGGTCAATATTGTGTATTAGGCGAACCACTCGAAGATTTTCAATACTTTCGAATAGAGGATCTTCCTCTCCTGCAACGAACATAGAATGTGGTAGTCGAACTATAATAAATCAGTTACATCACTGTAATGGCGTAAAAAATTATATGCTCATTCATATATAGGATTAGAAAGTAATTATGTTGTACTTGAATTACATTTTTTTATTTCATGTAAATAATTATTTATAACAACTTAAACATGTAGTATCTTATACAAACATAAGATATCTCATACAAACATAAGATATCTCATACAATGCTCATTGACTCATTCTTGTATAAATAAAATTGAGATTTGGAAATTCACCTTAACTTCCCAAAAAACAATGCAATATCTTACTGTTGCGTCTAGCTATGGGCATAAAATGCAAGCGTAATTACCGCGCCACGCATGACACTCCAGCTAAGACTTCTTATTATTAAACCTCACTCCCCAACTTTTCCTCCATAGATCTCTCTAAACCCCACAACATGGACCCTCCGCCCTCCTCCGCCACCTCTCCCCGTCCCCCGATCCCCGTCCCCAAACTCCGTCTCATGTGCAGCTACGGCGGCCACATAGTCCCTCGCCCCCACGACAAGTCCCTCTTTTACGCCGGCGGCGAGACCCGCATCGTCGCCGTCGACCGCCGCACCACTGCCGCGTCCCTCTCTACCCTCACCGCTCACCTCTCTCGAGCCCTCTTCAATAACCGCCCCTTCCATCTCAAGTACCAGCTCCCCGACGAGGACCTCGACTCCTTGATCTCCGTCATCACCGACGAGGATCTCTCCATCATGATCGACGAGCATGACCGCGTATCCCCCCCTGCACGCATCAGATTGTTCCTCTTCCCCGTTAGGGCAGAGTCCTTGGACTCGACCCTGCTCGACCCGAAATCAGAGTCGTGGTTCTCCGATGCTCTCAAGAATACCGGGGTTTTGCAGAAGGGACAGTCTGCGGATTGTGGGTTGTTTATGGATTTGGAGGCTCAAGTGGAGAGTAAAAGTAAAATTGGGGCTGAGTCTGTTTTTCTGGAAACTAGCTCATCTTTCGGTTCGACTGGTTCGTCGTTTTCGATGTCAAATTCGCCTCCGATTGGAGTTGTCAATTGCGAGGATAAAGGGTCTGATTTTCTTGACAGGAAGATTAGGGTGCCCTCATCCGCCTCTATTGAAAGGTATTCAGTTTTTTTGCAAATACTTCCAAGTAGACAGTACTTTTTGGTAGATCGTGTACGATCTCGGCTTTAATGTTTGATTAGTAAGATAATGATGAATTGAGTTAGTTCATCTGGGATTTGTGAAAAAAATTGGCCCATGTAGTGATATATATTTATCTATACTGTTTTAGTAAACATCTGTATATGCCAGGGATGATATTAATATTTTGCTGTCCTGAGCTTATGCGAATTGATCATTAGTATGAAACGTTTTAGTCTGCAACCTATCTTGTCAATGTGAAGTTGATGAATCAGTTTCCTGTTTTTCGTTTCTTTACAGTGAAAACGTTGGAAGTTTAGCTGCCGCCCCAAAAGCTGTAATTTCTCAAGAGCCACTAATTCAGGTTGCTTTAGAGGCACCATTGTTCCACATCGAATCTAAAAATATCCCATCACAAAAAACTGTTCAAGTGCCTGGATACCCTTTATCTCATCCACCGGATCTAAATAATCCTCAATACCAAACACAGATAAGCCAAGGAGGTCTTCAGTATGTACCTCAATATCCGCCCTACTATCCCGTATATCAAATGCCAATGTACCCTCAACATAATCCTGGCCCACCAAATCAGCCATACCCTGTATATTTAATGCCTGTAAGACCCACTCAGTATCATGATATGCCAATGCAGCAGTTTAATCCCTCCATTGATACTAATACCACTAGTTCATCAAGTCGACCCCCTTTGCATCCACAGGCTGCCGTAATACCTCACCAAAAAGACGTTTTTGGAACTCAAATAGCTGAATCAGCAACAACAATGCTACCCAGTATGCCTTCTAATCAAAGTCAACTAGTAGTGGGCACCCCAGAGGCCCAAATTCCCTCCGAAGCAATTATAAGTGAATTTGAGGATGATATTGCGTACAATCAAATATACAAAAGTCAACCTTCAGCACCCATATTGCGTTCTCATTACCAAGCAGTGACAAAGGGAACGACTGTGATGCTTCCGGAACCTTCTGTCCAGCTACACAAGAACCATGCTAAGCAGCAGGCAGCAATGCATACTCAACAATGAGGAGAAAATATAATTTCGGGTGCTCTTTTCCTCTCCTTTTCTATCTAGTTTGTAAAAGTCGTGTTTAGTGGAGTTGAAGAATTCAAGGTGTTTGAGATTTTGATTTTCACTGTGTTTTGAGTCTGATTTAGTGTGATGTATACGTGCTTATGGTGTAGAAGTCTGCTATTTTGTTTTATATATGATTCTTTTGTCCTCTACATTTGCTCCTCTATGTTACCAGTTTATATATCTTATGATAATAATGTAACGATTTATGGAAAAACGACGAAAAACGATTACTTTGTTTAGTTAGTTGCTCGCCAAAAGTTGTTGGATTTGACGTTTCTACGCCCTACTGGTGTCAGTGCATTTTGTTGAATTAAATTTGATCAAGATACATTGTATCTGTTAGTTCTATTTTTCATGTTTCTAGAGTCATTGAAACAATAAAGAAGTGAAGAAAATATAATTGTAAAGGTGTCTTTGTCTAAAAATGGATGCTGGTAACTGGTAAGCGCTATGTCGCATAATTTCATATTGGCTATCGAATCACAATCATTGATATTATAGTTGTTGGGTGATGAAAACCCCCAATCCACCACGATCAAGTGCAGAAAAATACACCATACAATGACTCGGTTACATTTGGACTATAGATTTTAGTGAGAAAAGCACTAAAAGAAATGATCTTAACTTCAAATGACTCTTCACTTTTTATACGTTTCACGTTTCTCTTTCCTCACTAAAATCATTGATCCAAACACAACATTAATACACATAGGCTCAAAATAACATAGCTCAAAATACAAGTTATCGATTTATCTCAAGATTTGGCATCACCTGTTTTTTCTCCTCCTGATTGTGAAAGATTTTGATCCATGAGTAGCATGAACTATTGGAGATACAGATTTACGTGCTTTTGCTCGTCTAGTTGGTGTCATTTTAACGCCTTTGCTATGAGGTCCCTTATGCTTTTCAGGTACCATCTCTTCAGTTTTCTCCTCAACTCTCATCTCTCTAGTTTCTCTTCTTAATATCTCGGTTTTAACCAAAATCTCTTTCTCACTTGCCTTTACAGCTTCGATCCAAGCCTGAGCTGCTGCAACCTTCTTGTCTGCAATTTCCTTAGCCATAAATGCATGACCCGTAAGGTACTCATATTCAAATTTGGAGATAGCTATTTTCGAGCTAGCCCGAGAAGATGAAGCTCTATTCCTCATTGTACTCTCAATAACTACTTTTAGATTTTCTAGAGCTAATGCTTCTGATGACTTGACTGCTTTGAGTTCTTCAACTGCAGATTTCAACTTTTCCTCTGCTATATCAATCTCAGTCTCTGTTTGCTGAACCTCTGCTTTGATGGCAGCCGTTTCATGGCTGATCATGGACCGTTCGTTTTTAGCTGTCTCGGCTTCTGATTCAAGCTGTTCAAGCGTAGCCGTTAGATTAGAGAACATTGATCTAGCTTTATCTTCACCTACAGATGTTGCTTCGAGCTTGGCTTTAGCTCTCAAAAGTTTTGAAGTAAGATTCTGTATGAAAATCTCTGTTTTCTCGTCTTTCTTCTTTAGTTTAGCTTTTTCTTCAGCAATATGCATGATCTCTTTCCTTACGACGTCCATTGAAGCCATAAACTGGAAGCTTTCTTCTTTAACCAAATTCAGTTCTTTCTTTGCAGCCTCCAACTCGGTTATTACATCATTTGTCTCTAACCCTTTGTCCATTTCTTTAAGCTGGTTTAGTTCACTCTGCAACATATTTGCATCCGATGTTGTAATACTCAGTTTTGTTTCCATTTCTTTAGAAATTTCAATTTCTTGAGTAATACTCTGTTTTTTTATCTGGGCTTCCTCCATTAATCCTAAAAATTTCTCGGCTTTCTCTCTTCTCTGAGATTCAATTTCTTCGTATTCGTTGACAGCCTCAACTCGGGCCAACTCAACCATTACATGCTCTTCATTAACTTCCTCAATTTCCTTTTTAAGCGTGGCTAGTGATCTCGAGTAAGATTCAGTTTTGGACAAGAAGAACTCTGTTTCTTTCTCGGCCCTTCTTTTTTCTTCTAAAACCAACGCCATATCCAGCTTAAGTTTGCTCAATTCTCGCTTTATCGTTTCCAATTCTCTTATCACTTTTGCACACAAAGAATCCCCCCACTCCTCGCTTTTAGCCATTGGCTTTGATTCTTCAATTCTTATAATTGGATTATTTACTGTGTTTTTTGCTCTTTTTGGCAGAAATTTAGTGCAGAAATTCATATACCAGAATTGGCAGAATTTTTTCTTTAAGCTGGAAAATGATGTCTTGAAGTAATAAAATGGAGTTAGTATTGATGATATTGTGGTGGTGATTGGTTATTATTGTTCTCATCACCAGCCATTGGAATTTTCCTCCGGTGGACCCCAAAAAAATTTATGTGTCTTCTACTTCGCAGGTAGAAGATTTTCTTCAAATTTCTGTTTTTACCATTTTCTTCAAATTTCTTTAAAGAAGGATATATATATATATGAGCATTATAGAGATCAATTAATTGCTAAAAACCATTATAATAAAGCATTTATTAGCATTCAATTAGTTTGGGTTTGTTTTAAATATAATTATTTTTATTTGTTTACTTTAAATTTTTCTTTTCCATATAGACAACGTGAAACATTTCTATGCCACATTTAGGTCACTTGTGCCGAATGGTTGAGCATTTAGTAACGTGGCAAATATTGCACGTGTAATTGTCTGGTTCCAATAGTCAGATGTCTTAATCTTCTCTTGTTCTATGAGATATAATATATCATCCATTTCCATTTCGTACGTTTCACGTTGTCCACTCTGTAATTCGAGGCACATTTTGGCTTCTTACATTCATACTTTTCTTAGATACCTTTTTTTTTTATGACAAGGGAACTCGCAGCCGCTACCGTTAGGTGCGCACTGGGTAAATCCCGCTCTTGTGCAATAGAGTATAGTCAACTACCACACACACAAAATCATCTACCCGCGAGTCATGTCATGGATGTGGGTCGTGTGTATTCGCTCAAGTTTATTTTTTAGATAAATTTAAATTAAATATGTTAAATTAAATCTTTCTCAATTAATTTGAATAATTACATTTTTCTAAGTATGGGTAACGGTATGATATATTTCTACATTAACCGAGGGTCTCTTTCACTTGATACCTTCAACAGTCTAAGGTCAGAAACTTTTTCCAACACTAAATCTCCCACCTGAAATTCCAAGAAGCAACGATCTTCTTC
Source organism: Verbascum thapsus (assembly GCA_963669365.1). Taxonomy (NCBI): domain Eukaryota; kingdom Viridiplantae; phylum Streptophyta; class Magnoliopsida; order Lamiales; family Scrophulariaceae; genus Verbascum; species Verbascum thapsus. The sequence continues at coordinate 4,042,904 of OY770107.1, read as the reverse complement.
TGCGTGATTCTTCATCCGCTTCTAAACTTTCACTAGGTAGCTTCGTGCAATCTCGATATTTTGAGTCCATTCCTGAGTGAAGCTCCGCGCATGAGGAGATCTTGCATTTTGTGGGAAGTTGATAGTGTGAGGGAGGAAAAATTAAGTTTGCCTCTTTTAGATCACATTAGACCATACAAGTCGCAATGGATCAATGATACTGGTGAGACAAAAGTGAATATATAAGTTATAGTTTCATTAACACCTCAACAAGTTTATGAAGATCAAATGAGGTTAGAGAAAAAAAAGTGAGCCAAAGCACGTGGATGAATAAAAGTGCAATGATGATCATGTCCAAATTCAAGAACGCATTGACGAATACACCTTATAAATGACGCTTTAGAATTGAGGACAAATTGTTTCTAAGAGGAAGGGAATGATATGAAAATAATTATTTGTATTATATTTCCTTTTATTCCTTTATATTTTAGATTTAATTAGTTGTTAGTTAAGAAAAAATAATAATTTGGATAAACGATTTGGATTAATATTATTCTTGTATTGGGATTTCTTTCCAAATTAGAACTCCTGTATTTTTTTATTATATAAATAGGCCTTTCGAATTCATAATAAAGGAGAGTCAACATTTTTGAGTAAATTTTGTGAGTTTTGAAACTCTCGTCATTCTTTAAAACGTTTTTGTATCGGATTTTTTATTTGTGGCACTCCTTCCCGAATTATCAAATTATTTTTCATCGCGTATGTGGAGTCATCATAATTTTGTTCCGAGATTCGTGTTCGTTGACTTCTTCGGGTCAAGGTTATTAATATTGAGGTTCACTTTGACAATCGAATTCTGGTTAAGGATCCATCCATCATAGAATTCGAAGTTGAAAATGGGAATTTCGCATCGAGTCAATCCAATTCTGGGTTGATTTGTAACACCCGAGCTCTAGGCTAATCAGGAGAAGGGCATATCTATTACATGAGATGCTTTTATTGCATACAAGATTCTCAATCTTCGGGTTCCAAGCTCGTGCAGATCCTTCAAACATCCTAGGTATTTATTGTACTACAAGATACAAAGCCTATATAAAAATCTACAATAAAAGAAAAGATACAAATAGGGAGACCTCAACTTAGACCAATACAACCCAAATAAAATCAAAAAGCCCTAAACCCATATGAGGTGTCATCATCACATAAAATATGAGAGCACGTATAGCAATTAAGCAAAATATGTGATTAGAAATAAATCTAATTTATTTTGTGTTGATCCTATTTAATCTATTTGGGTGATATCAAATTCAATTTGATCAATTGAGACCACCTAGGCTCAATTTTGAGGATGAAAACATTCTAGTACAATCTAAATTAATTAAATGGGTCCAACCAATGTATGATCCCTATGTCCATATTAAATTAATCATGTTCTAAAACCGGTCCAAAATAAGACACTAATTGCACACTGCCCCAATTCGGGCTTCCCATGCCACCTTGATCGATTGGTTTAGTATTTAGTGCAACCAATCCCGGTTTATTTTATTAATTAATTTATCAGTCAATATTAATTATTTATTCTAACTCATATTGAATTAATTCCATTAATTTAATTGGCTGAACAAAAAAAATCTAAATAATTATTATTTCATCCAGATTAATAACACGCTTAATTATCACGACCTTTTTAACAATGTAATTTTCACAACCTATACAAAATTATCGAAATAACCTTAAATGTGAAATGAGAGATATATTCCCATTTTTCTTCTTAGAGTGAGATTCTCTAGACTCGTGTCAATTGGTATAGGAATGACACCAAGGATATAGATCTTACCTAATTAGTCTAGTGGAACCATATTGTAGCACTGACCCCGAGATGACGGCGTCATTACGAAGATCAAGAATAAGACACACCTAAGCTCTTCATTAGTGTATCCCAATTAAGTGAGAGTCATGGAATGTCAAACTCACTTAACTTATTATTGTGCAAGCGTCATAGTAACTTGAGACTACACTACCTTCAATGCCCTGCATGAGTTAGTGTAAATGCTTTGGCCAAAGACTTCATCCCACTAACCTATGACTGCATATGACACATACTCGTTTATTACCGACACAACGGATTCCTTTCTTGACTATTTATGAAAGACTGCTACCGGCATACGAGCCAACTACTTTATTAACACATTCATTACTGCAAGCACATCTTACATAACTCCTAAGGTTGAAAGCTCACACACACCATCTGATCTGTAATCCCAATCATTGACTATCCAGAGTAATAATCATGCGATTACATTACGGCGAGTCGTGTTCAGATATATCGACTATACCTACGTCACAAGCCCGCTAACCCATATAATTTGACGAGTACTCTCCTGCCAAAGCTTGTAAGGGTCAAGTTGAAATCTTAACGCCCCGAATTAAGATTTTATTGACTTGCGAACTCGATTTATAAGACCAAGCACTTGACACTTCTAGTGCTATCTTTTTACATAAAGAATTGGAATGTCCAACTTGTAATCTCATAATATATTAATCAATACTATATATACCATAAGATTTATATGAACCAACATCTTGCCTTTTATTAATCAATAAAAGTTTATACAATACAAGATTACACATACCCAAACTCAATATTCTCGTTTGGCATCGAGGGCATACACCTAACAGTATAAACCAACACAACAATTGTTGCTGAATCTATACATAGGTAAACGAAAATATACAAGAATTATCTTCATTTTTATGAAATGTATGTATCTTCTTGAGAAAATTTTCGACACTTTTTTTAAAAACCCGTCATACTTATTTTGAAAATAATTACTGATTAAAGCCATTTTAGTAATTAATAAATCTTAATAAAATATTATCAAATAATTATTCAAATTACTTACCTAAAATCGTATACAACTCAAAAAAGTGACCGTTGTTTTTTTTTACCGTTCTCATATTACTATAATTTCCCTTGTTCGTCTACTACCATATTAGTGTTGCGATTCTCCTTGTTACGAGTATTTTTTAAAATAGTAAGCAAAAGTATTATTTATATCCGTTATACAAATTTTTTTAACGCAATATTTAATTTAATGAATTAAATACCTCAAATTCACTCCCATATTTCAAAAGAATTGCCTAAAAAATGCAAGATTTTTCTCCAAAACTTGGTTTGATGAATCCAACTAATCATATGACAAATATTATTAATTATATTTGTGTTATCACTTATTAGTCAATATTTTTGTTGGAATTATACATCATCTCACTCTTATTTTGAATAATTTTGATTATTTCAAATCGACTCGAGACGAGTTAGAATTTTCCTAGGGTGGTATATAGGATAATAATGATAATACATGAAGCAACGGCTACTTAGGATTTTCTAAATTTGTATTCCAATATCTCCATTATATAAGAGAACTCCATTCATTCATTATATACACCCTTTTATTTTCCCTTCTTCTTCCTAATCAAATTGCACTCTCCAAGAATCAGTCCTCTCTTTTCTCCATGTCCCATACTGTTTGTACAGAAAATCCAACAGTGGTTCACAGAATCAAACCCCGTCAAGATTTCAAGATTATAATGAATCGAAATCTCTTCATGAATGCTGCTTCAAGAACCCGAGTCCATTTATCTTTCACATCTCAAGAAAATCTCAAACGCATCAACAAAAACGCAGAATTGAAACCAGTTCAAGAATGTTGTTCCAAGAATGACGTGGATAACGGGTCCCGTTTTCTCGATAACGAGTTTCTCGAAGTTTATCCGTTCATTGAAGATCCCGTCACCTTTTTTTTTGGCGATGATTATGGGAATCAGCTGTTTATCGATTTGCAGAACGAGCTTTCGTATGAAACTGTGAAGAATAAAGGGCCGTTACATGGCGATGGGGAAATGGTTGAACAAGGCATGAAATATTCATGGAATGATATTTACTTTCTGTCATCAGAGGGTGACATGATTGAATGTTTTACGAGAGAAAATCTCTTCTGATTTCTTCAACAGTTCTTAGATTTTGTGATGCTATTTTAGAAAAATCATGTCTTATGATGTGAACATTAACTTGAGTTGTTATCACAAGATTTTGGAGGGTATTTTGGTAGTTTTTGTAGCATCAATAAAGAGAAAATTGCAATGTTAATCCCTCGGGATAAAATTTGTTGTAATTTTAGTTCTATTTGTTTTCAGGGTTTTAAGAATAAATCAAAAAGATTTCAGTTTTGAAATTTTTGAACGTGAGTTGTTAAAAACGAATGAAAATTCACACGTAAAATGCACGCCCCATTAGATTTAGTATTTTCGCTATTAATAAATCTATAATGTAGCTGCGAATGTAGGCATAATTAGTCGTAAAACGTTATCTTGTTTGTTTGTAAAATTTCGACTTTCAGAACTTTAGGAATTTCTTTTTTTTTTTTTTTTTGGTATCGCACTAAATGCCTTCTGCACATTGGTACCATGATTTCAAAAAAATGCAAATTCGGTACCCAAGTTAACTTTTTATTATTGGAATTGGCACACTATATTCCTCCCTGTTTAGAGGGTGTTTGGTTGAGCTCTTTAAAAGTGTGTGGATAATTTTTCTTAATAAGAGCTTATAAGATCAAAAAATAAGATGTTTGGGTCTTATAAGCAAATAATAAATTAGTTAGCAAACACACCTTATTTCAAAATCTTAAATTTTGGATGTTGTTTATATTCTTAAAAGACACAAATAACCCTAGTTAATTTTCTCCTTTCCAATAATACATTTCTCCGGAAAATGTTTATTTTTGTTATTGCACAAATTCTCTCGTATAACATTTGAAAATATCTTATAAGTCCAATAGACTTATTTTATCCAAACACTTAAGAGCTTATTTATTAAATAAGACCAAACATTTTATAAAGTGTAAGAACTTATAAAATATTTTAAATTAGCTTAGCCAAACACCCTCTTATTCAATCGAGTAGTCTGCTTTATATGAATAAGTATTGGGCCACAATTAATTGAGAATTTAAAAGACAACTAAAAATATATTCTCTACAAATATATAAAATATAAACCACATTTAAATATTGGGCCAAAACTCATTTGAACCCAATAAATACTCAGCTCGGCCCAACCCTTTTTTCCTCTATATTAGTGCCCTTTGTAAATCTTATTTGCATTACCACATTGTTTCCAGTTGTAATTTATACTAAAATAACAAGTAATTTAGGATCTGTTTGGATGACTGTTTTTAAAGTGTGTTTTTGTTTTTGTAAAACAAAAACTTGAAAAATGCGTTTGGTTGGACTTATTCTCACTTTATGTTTTTGAAAAACAAAACTCCAAAATCTGCTATTTTGCAAAACAGGTTTTACCTGTTTTTAAGTTTTTCAGAACTCTTTTTCACTCTAAACTAGAAAAACACGGCACTTAACTCCTCATTAAAAAATAATATATTTTCTCTCTCCTCATTTCACTCACCCTTTCATCAAAACACATAGAGAGAGAAGAGAAGAGAAGCAAATTTTTCCAAAATAATCAACCAAACATGATTTCAACACTATTTGTACTGCAAAATTGTTTTGATAAAACTGTTCTACAAAACTATTTTGCAATTAAAATAAATACTAATAGAAATACATATAACTCAAATCTATATTGGGGAAATGAGTGCTGGGAAATGTTGCTAAATAATAATTATATCCGAATTATTTATAAGGATTAGAAAAAATTTTGAGTCATAAAATCTAAATTGTGACAAATAAAAAATTACATAAATGATTTTTTTTGTGTATGTATATATAGTGGGCAGGTTGGAGTTCATGCTACTCGCATTATTAATGACATTCACAAGGGTCATGTACGAGAAGTATAGTTGCATATATAGGCCTCTAAATTTCATTTGTAAATCATCTGAATATCTAAGTTTTGACTTCTATGAAGTATAGTTGCATATATAGGCCTCTAAATTTCATTTGTAAATCATCTAAATATCTAAGTTTTGACTTCTATGAATAAAGAAGTTCGAAAATCATCGCTCTAAAAGCTGATTGGTATGAATGAATGGAATTGAGTGAGAATGGAATGATATAAGGAATGGAATTAAGATGGGAAAGGAATGATATTAATTTCATAAATACTATGATTGATTGGTATACTCAAGGAATGAGAAAGGAATTGAATTATTATTCATTTATTTGTTCCAATCAAGCAATTAGTGATAAAAATGAATTTGAGAAATGTGATCTTTTTTTAATATATTTTATATGTTTTGTATATTCGTATATTTGTGTTATTTATTAAACTTGAATACAAATTTGTATCCAATCTAGTTCTTTTAAATTTAAATGATGTGAGATTTCAAAACTTTCATTTAAAGAAAAATAACAAGAGACACGACGAAAAAAGTGGAGAAAGCAATGAAAGACGGAAAAATATAGTCCGTAGATGATAATTGAAAAGTTATATATGTATTATTGTCTATACAATAATCCACGTTTTTTATTACTTTTTTATCTATAAACTAGTTTAAGGATGAGGTATTATTTATTAAACGCACTTATTTTAAATTTTGTCAATGCAATTTTGTATGTTTTCTCTATTCTTGTTACATTTGAAATTATATTTATTATAATTAAAGTAATTCTTATTGATAAAAATATTTTCGACTACGTAGGAAAAATAATATGCATCTTTTTTTTGTTTTTTCAATGCATTTAAATATTTTTTTAATTTATTAATTATTTATATTATTTTAAAATAATTTAAGATAATTAATTATAAGTAGAAAATATATATTGCATTCGTTAATCTTTCAAGATTTTTTTTATTAGTGTGAAAAAAATAATAAGTTTATCACAAGAAATAAAAAAAGTTAAGTTACAATAGATAAGGAATAGCTAATACCAAGGGAATGGAAGGTATCAATATTCCCATACTTATGGGAATATAGATTCCAACAGGAATGACCATTCCCGACATAAAAACATACCAATCATAGTAATGGGAATGAACTCAGGAATGTTGATTCCATTCCCACCTCATTCCAGTATACCAATCATGTCCTAAGTATTTTTTAACACTCTTTAGCAATACAGATACTCGATTAACTAGCTAGGATCGGAGCGAACTAATCTAGTGGCACATGGAATTTGGGAAAGCTCATAAGCGAAGTTTCGGCCCGTGAAAAAGTGGTATCAGAGTCATGCTTAGTGGTTATGTTTGCTTCCTTGCTCAAAAGACGTCGTGCAAGAAAGAATGGAGTCTACTTCCAACATTACTAGAATCCCAACCAGCCAAGAGAAGGACAAGTTTAGGAAGGGGCTTCGGGACATGTACGGGAAAAGTGTTGCTATGGAAGCGCTGGTGACTCAGCTTGAGTTGACCATGGGGAAGCATCACGACTCTCTTAAGATCTGAATGAACTAGCCAAACGTGTAGCAACTGTAGAGGAAGCAGCATCCGAGCTTGAGGATAGAGTGATGGTGACTATAAACGAGATGAACCGAGATATCCAAAATGAGATCGTTGGGGTGGTGTGTGATAAAGTTTAGAACTTAATCACTAAGTTTTGAGAGAAGACCAAGTGTCGGTGAAAAATAAACAGTGATATATAGTATTTCTCTTGATTTAATTTGTTTATGTTTTTAAAATTCATTTTTAAGTTTTTAAATCACAAAATTCTAAATAAACTCAACACACCAAATTAGAATTTTTCACCCAAACTCTAATTTATCAACTCTACATTTTCAATCTCATATATAAGTACCAATCGGTTATATATATATACATATCATTTCAAACATTTACCAATCAAATCATTAATTATAATCATTATTTTACTTTCTCTTTCATACTTTACAGTTTTATTTTTATTTTTTTATTTAAATAGTTCTTATATACATAACTAATATAATTATTTTATCGCTATTGATTTGACATGTTTTGTAATTTTCAACAATTTTTTAAAAACATAAATAAACAACTATCATTCTCACACGAATTTTCATAGTACGCAATTTCAAAAAAAAAAAAAAAATTGTATCTTCCAAACATAAACAAACAAGTTTTAGGCCTTGTTTGTTTATGTTTTCATGTTCCATTTTCAAGTTTTTATATGACAAAATTTAAAATAAACTTAACACACCAAATTCTCATTCAAATCCTCATTTTTTCAACTCTACTTTTTCAATCTCCTATATAATTACCTATCAATCATATATCACTTCACATATTTACCAATCAAATCATTTATTATAATAATTTTTTCACTTTTTCGTTAATACTTTACAATTTTTCTCTATTTATTTATTTTTATTCACATAATCATTATATACACAACTAAAACAATTATTTTACAAATCATCCATCAACTTCTATTGGTTTAACATTTCTTACAATTTTCGATATATTTTTAAAAATATAAATAAACATCTATCATTCTCACACGAATTTTCATAGTACACAATTCCAAAAAAGAATTCCAAATTTTATCTAAAAACATAAACAAACAAATTTCTTACTATTTCCTTATGTTGGACCAACTAATTTGAATAAATTTTTAATTTTGATTTTAAACATTTTTTTTTTGAAAAAATATCTATATGTTTTTATAGTATTATTGTTCACATTCAATCTTATATGTTTTTATTCTTCTTTTGATCATTGTAAGTATTTCCGTACTAAATAGTTTTTGAAGTTGGTACTTTTGGAATTTCACATCTTTTCAGTTCAATCTGAAAGGATATTTCATGTATATCCCGAGGCATGCTTTTAGTACTTGTAATTTTTTTTGTGGAATGATATTTTTTACGTAGTTTCAAAAAATATATATATTTTAATTCTTTTTCTATTTATGCAAATATATTTTCTTTTCTCACTGTTTTTTCATCTGGTTGAAAGGTTTTTAATTTTTAGTTTTTCCAACTACATTGACAATTTCTTTTCGACTTTTTTTTCTTTTTCACTGTTCTTTTAATAGTCTAGAATAAGTCTTTTCTTATCTACTTTTTATAATTATAATTCTTGATGGACAAATAATACATAACATATTCCGATAAAAAAATAATTGTAAATAATAGAATTTTAATAGTAACTATTGAAGCTTCAATATCAATTCTCTATTATAATATTTATAATCAGGGTAAAGGGGTTGGTGGTGGTGCCACCCTACAATATTATAAGCTTAACGTTACATTCTGAAATGATAAATCATCATCAACTTGACTAAGAATACAAATATTGCTCATTTTATTTTCTCCGGGTAAATATCAATTATTTTTAAATAATACTATAAAGTATATATTATATATTTTATCAAAATATATAACAGCTATAAATATTAATGTACTCACAAGTTCACGAATCAAAACAATAAAATCGAAGCTCTTGACATTAGAATAAAATCACAAAATATGGCTCTATCCTTGCTTATATTATAGTAAAAATGTGGAGTCAAAATTAGACAGTTTATACAACTTTTAAAATCTGAATTATGGATTGGAGTTAATATGTCAATTTCCTAATGACTAGCCTAAATTATTCTTAGAAACAAAATTTCCTATTATAATTCATTTAAGATATAAAGAAAAAGCTTTTATACTTGCTAGGCCAACTCTTAGAAAAGATCAATCATGGATTATTGCTCGATTGATTTTTTCAAATGATTTAGTTAACTACCAATCAACAACCTTAGACGACTATAAAATTTGGTTCTTAAAGAAGTGACAATTTTAATTTGTTTAATTAGGTAGATGACGCTCAACAAACCACCACTTATATGTTTTGTTTTTTTTATTTACTTGGCAAAGTGGACTTTATGTAATGTACTTGTACTATTTTCTATTGCAAAATAATTCCTAGTCAACTTTTACAACGAATATTATTTTATAATTTATGGAACCAAATTAGTTGAGAAAAGGATTTCTCTTGTAATTATTTCATTTTTTTGCCCTTTTTTTCTAATAATTAAGAACCAAGTAAGTTGGTTACCAATCCTTGTCTTTTCTTCTTCTTAGTCGTTCTAATAGTTAATTAGGATAATTGCCTATATACTCCCTCATTTTAAGCATAATTACTTAAAAAAAGTTCACTTTTGGAAATTATCATATCTCCCTACCAGTAAAATTAAATTACACGGGACAATCTAATTTAAATTCATTCAACTAACCCAATTTTTATCCTGATAGCTCACAAAAATATACACCCTCAGGGTACTTCTTAGGCCATCTCTATAATCATCATCAAATTGGCTGGTTAGTCCATTTTTTGCCATGGTATTGGTATCCTTAATGTCAAACGAGAATAACAATTTTGAATATTATCTTGTATTGCATAAATATTTTATTTATTAATAAAATGGTGGAATTCTTGCATGTAAATCTTAATAACATCAATATGTATTTAACAATATTTCCCTAAATCTCAAGATAGATGTTCTATATTTTTAGGTAAAAAGGTAGAATTGGAGTGTCAAGTACTTGGATCTCTAAAATTGAAAATTGCTCCAACCCGCACCATTCATTGCGCATTGTACAGCAATGTTTTGAAATCCAACCCGGCAATCGACCCGGAAAATTGACCGGGTCACGGGTCACTGGTTCAACCGTTGGGTCAATACCGGTCGAACCAATGATGTCATAATTACGCAATAAATATTAAATAAAATACTAATATTTATTATAAAATTTTAAAACACAAAAATTTGATATTTCCTATTTTCAAAATCATTTTTAGTTCATATATTTATATCAAAATCATGAAAAAAATTGAGAGTTTTTTAAATAAATAAACAAAATTATGTTTAAGTGATATAATTTTCGAATTCATGGAACAAAAATAAATGTACATCACAAATGACATAATTGCTACATCATTATATAATAAACCTACAATTTTAAAGAAAAAAACTTAAAAGCTTTAATAATTTACAAACCAACAAAAACTAAAACAAAAAAGACTAGAGTTTTACAAATAATATATTTTGATTTGATTTGATTTGTTCGAATGAAAGATTTTCTTGAGAAATTTTCTTTGAATCATGTTGGATGAGCAAAATAATAGAAGGTTGGTGATTTTTTGCAAAAAAATTAAGTTTTAAGCTTGAATTTTGGTATTTATAAAAACCGAACGGTTCAATTGACCCGGGACCGGTTTTACCGGGTCACCGGTTCGACCGGTGGGTCGAACGGTTTTTGACCAAATTGACCGGTTTTGAGCCAAAAACGGTTTTGTGGGTCTGACCGGTTCGTTTTAAGGGCCGGTTCCGGGTCAAACCGGTTGAACCGGACGGACCGGGTTGGGTTTTAAAACATTGTTGTACAGTGCCTGCATTTTTCAGCTAGAAATGGCGCACTTTTTCCCTTTTTTTTGCTTTTCATTTTAATCATTTGCCTTTATCTATGTTTTCATTTTAGTCCATTATAAATTTATAAAGTTTGAATTGTTATTAAATTTAGCCTTTAAAGATTTAATTAGTTATAATTCTTATAAGTATTATATTTTATTCAATTACACATTAATTTTTTAACATATATTATTCAAATAAAAAACTGTATTATAACTTATAGAAAGATGCATTTTTTATTATTAACTATATTATAACAATAATTTAGTTTTTAATTAAATAACATATATAGTTGTTAATTAATTTATAAAATATCAAAACAAAAATTAAAACAAATTTAATAATTAAAATAATAAAATATATTTATTATTGTAAATTTTATTAACAATAGATATTTCTTAGATAAAAATGAACAAAACGTAAAAGTTTTGGGTTTTATTTATGAAAGATTGTCAGATTATAAAAATGATGGGAAAATGAATATTCTATAATATTCTTGTTTATTGCAGTAAATAGTGTTATGGATTAGAGTAAATTTATTGATGAAAGAGCAAATTGATGCAATTTTTGTACCAATTTAATACAAAATGAGTTTTTAAGTTAGAGATGCAATATTACTAGTTACATCAGGGTGTAAATGTCAAACTTATATTGACCTATTCCTCTTCTTTCTTTCCAACTATTTACTTAATTTTGATTTTAGTCTAGTAAGCTTTTTATAATTATAATTACCTTATTTTATTTACTACTTTGGTAATTAAACTTCAAATCAGAGAGTGTAGATAATTATAACTAATTAATTTGTACTACATATGGATGATTTTTTAAGCAAGCATCACAATCAATAGTTCTTTTTTTTTTATACTTTTTCATATCCATTTCTTTGAATTTTTCAAGTACCAACTTCAATCAATTTCAAATAAATGTATTTTTATAGCCAGTTAAGTAAAAGGTCAATTTTATTCTAGCCAACAACTTCTTCTATGATCTTCCTTTCGTGCTCTCCTCAAACACCATTTTTCTAACTCACCATTATCACTCTTTCAAAATCAACCCATGACTTCTCAAATCTTCTCATTATTTTCTTTCATTCATCTCATCTTCATCATTACATTCTTAACACTATTACAATCTCCAAATGGATCGAGCAACCCAGATGGATTTTACAATACATGCGGCAACACGTATAGCTGTGGTAATAGAATCACCGAAATCGGGTACCCTTTTCGAGGATTTCATGATCCTCCCTATTGTGGGCATCCAAGTTTAGTCCTATCTTGTGATCATCAGAGCAATGTAACCACCATTGATATCATGAATACAACTTATCGGGTGCTGGAAATTTACCAATCTACCCTTACAATGAGGATTGTGAGGGAAGATATCATCCTGGATGGGCTTTGCCCACGAGAAATCGGTAATACAACTCTCGATCACTCGGTTTTCGACTATGCTGAGACGTGTGTGAATTTTACGCTGTTATACGGGTGCCGACCCGTTTTGAGTGTCATGGGTTTAATCCCGGTTTCTTGTTGGGATGGTGAACATAATAACAGTGTTTATGCATTGCCTGGGGTTCAAGATTTTGGAAATTTTTGTGATACTAGTGTTATAGTTCCAGTAGTTATAAGTGGGAATGGAACAGAAGGATCTGTGAATACTACAAATACAACTACAACACAAATGCTGCAGCATGGTTTTGATGTTAGGTGGAACATTGATAGCCAAGCTTGCAGTGATTGTACTGGGTCGAGGGGTCGGTGCGGGTTTAATTTTGAAACGAATCAAACTACTTGTTTTTGCCCCGATGCACCGCATGTTTCGGGTACTTGCCTCATGGATCGTGGACCCAGCGGGCCGCCTCCGGGTACGGGTTCTACTTCCTTTCAATAGAATGTTTTAATGTTTTTCTAGGTTTTGTGGTTGTGATCATGTCTAAGGATAACTAAATTGCATGCTAGCCAATGAATCATGATGACTTATGACTAGTGTGAATTAGGGGTGGCAAAATGGATCCGGAACCACAGTTCCAACCCAATTTGGGTCAAATTGGTTCCTAAGCAAATTTTATTTGGTTCCTAATTGATTCCAAATTGGTTCCAAGTTGGGTCCAACTAAATTTCAAGTTAGGCTCAAATCATTTGCCAATAATCTAAATTATAATGAACAAAATTTAAGGTATTGAGTCGGTTTAGGCTTGGTTCCCTTTTGGATTTATTTTGGTTCCATTTTGGGTTGAATTTGGTTTCACCTTAAAACCACTTAAGAACCAAACTCATTTAACAACCAACTCATTGGAACCGACCCAAAACCAACCCAACCCGCCCAATTGCCACCCCTTGTATGATTAGTATGATATATGTGCTCAAATAACCCAATATATTAGATCAGAGTTGTGAAAGTTTTTAAACCCCTCCCTATATTTGGGAGTTTGGGGTCGATATTCGGCTCCAAATTTAAGTTATTAGTTTTCTCGACATATAAACACTATTGAAATGAATGTCCAACTCGAGTTGACTTCATGATCCATATTGTTGTGATGTTGATCTAGTAAGTATTTTCGTTTCTCGAGAGAGGTTGAGGGGTGGGGATCCCGAATCAAACTTGAATTGGGAGAGTGGTACAAATAGCTCTATATATGCAGAGATGGAGTGAGAAAGTAAGTGAATGTCAAGGAAAATATCATATTTACGGTGGCAATTGGGTTGAATGGGTTGGGTTTGGGTCGGGTGGATTGGGCTTAAAGTGGGATTTAATGTCAAAAAATATGCATTATAGTTAGACTCAATAAAGACCAAAGAAGGACATAATAAGGATCCAAAATGGACTTAATAAGGACTCATTCTGAATCAAAGTGGTGTATGGGGTTGTCATAAAGTGTAGGATGTAGATTATTGACTCAAAGTGAAAAATATGTTGGACCCAATTTAGACCCAAATTGGGCCAAATTTAAAACTCAGTTGGACCGAAATATTATTAAAAGTAACTCAGTTGGAACTTGGAACTAGAATGCTGAAATGTTAGGACCTAACTCATTAAAAACTTAGTTGGATTTTAGTGAAAATATATGTATGAACCCCATATTATCACCCTTTTATACTATACCAAGAAGTCAAAGCAGTTGGAGGTTACTAAGGATAGTTGTTGGTATTTATAAGTTTAAGGTTTCTATTCCTCATCTCATGTGCCACTTATCCTTAATGTGCCAGCTTGTTTGACCTTCCCTTTAATCTGGGCTGGACTGACCTCCATTTTGGCCCATCTTGGCTAAGTATTCTGGGCTGAAGCTTATCCTAGCCCATTATAATCACACTAGTAATTGAAAATTCACTAATCCAATATTAGAATTTGAAAAATGTGGCAAAAATTAGATACTATAGAGCTCCGTGAAAAACGGTTTGTAACATAGTTAGAGTTATATGCATTTAAATACGATATCTAAGCATGTTAATTTTGACTAAACACACCATTTCTCCACTTAACCATCCCATACGTTTTTTCTAGTCCTCTAAACTTTAACAAGACTTCCAAACTATCACATACCAACTCTATTCCAATTTCCAAGAGAAGCTTCTATTTTGTGGAGAAAAAATAACACAAATTGATAGCTTTTCTCATCAGTTCTCACATTATAACCCATTTTTCTTCCATATCACCTCTATCTCATCACAACCCAATAAACCCCTCCTCAAAAAATGAATCCATTCTTCTTCTTCATCTTCACAATCCTCGTGTTAGTACGAATCCCGGGATATTCATGTCAAAACAACGAACAATATGAAGACTGCAGCAGGCCTTTCCAGTGTGGCGGCCTGACCGGAATAAGCTATCCCTTCTGGGGAGCCGATCGGTCAGTATCCTGTGGCTATCCGGGCTTTGAGCTCGATTGCCAATCGAATAATCCCATTCTCAACATCTCATCCACAGCCTACCGAGTCCTCAACATAAACAACTCAACTCAAACTCTCAGAATCGCAGTAAACGACTTATGGAACAATATTTGCCCAGCTTTTATACCCGAGACAACCTTAGATTTCACAATTTTTCGCTATTCATCGACTTCAAATGACCAGAATATCACTATCTACTATGGTTGCAATATAACGCTCCCAATCCCGAATCAGTTCACTTGCGATGTTAATAACAGCACAAGTTTTTATTTGGCAAGTGAACCATCTCCAGGGCTGGGAAATGGGATCATCTGCAACAGGAATATTTCCGTTCCGGTCAATCAGACGGCTGCCAGGGACTTGGCAATGAGATCATCGACGGATCTATTGCAGGATGCTCTGAGGAGTGGATTTTCAATCGAGTGGTCGGCGAATAATGATAACTGCGCAGATTGCGTTCGATCGGGGGGTTTTTGTGGGTATAATCAGGAAACAGAGGCGTTTGCTTGCTACTGCGCTGATGGGAATTATGTTTTAACTTGCAATAATACTAATACTTCAACTGGAAATGGTACGTACGTACACCTTAGTTGACGTTTAAGGCATGCCTATTTCTTTACTTTGCCTACCTACTTTCAGATATAATTTTTGAAAATTCATTTCGTTTGAGTTTAGTTCTTTTTTTTTTATTGAGTTTGGTTCATTTTAAAATCATTCTATTTAAAACTAATACAAATCCAACACAAATCGCCCATTTATCACCTCTAGTTTTACCCATAGCAAGCACTTTGATCTAATCCTCTCATTAATCCAATGAACAAACTATTCATTAATCAATCCTGAGAACCATTTATTAGGAAAAATTGCATTTTTCCGATCCATAATTTAACCAAATTCACTTTTAGTCTCGTTTATTATAAATTTCTCATATTTAATCTCATTGCTTTAAAAATATCTCATGTTTAGTTCATCATTCTAAATTTAACGATTAATTCTGATGGTCAAATGCTTTATTTTAATTTTTTTTAAATATATAATTGCGTGAATAAAAATTATATTCAATATTATAATATTTTTATTGACATATTATTAAAAAAAAAAAAAAATTTATCAAAATATCGACCAACGAGTTTAATTATTACATTTTGAATGAACATAATAAATAAGATATTTTAAGAATTATGAAATTACAAACTTTTTATTCTTTTTATTGAACACATAAATGTTTGTCTCTTAAATTTCCTAGTCAACCAAAGGCTTCTTCTCCAAAACAAAAACAAACGCTCAAAAATTCCTCAAAACATCAGCCAAAAAATGTCATCCCACTCTCCCATGCACCAACGCCTCCCTCTCTCCTCGCCGTACTCACCGCCGCCACCTACCTCACTGCAGCCGCACCTTCTCCTGCGGCACCCTCGTCGACATCACCTAACCTTCTGAATTCCACTACACTACTCTCAATTCCACGTTTTTTTCATACTATGGTCCCCAAAACGAAGCGCTAACTCTGTTCCACGGCTGCAATACGTCCGCCAGGGCCACCAATCTTTTTAGCTGCAACTCAACCGGTTCGGATCTTACCGACGCTTATCGTTTGTTTGGGCAGGTTTCGAGGGATCCGATTCTGAGCATTATATGTTGTAGCATTAGTATTAGGGTTCCGATTATGAGGGTTTTGGTGTGAATTATAGTAAGAATCGATCTCAAAACCCTTTTATCACCATCCCAATGAAGATAGTTCGATATTCCGGTGTACTAGGCGTAGAGAAAATTGATTTGTAGTTTATGAATGTTTTTGGTACATCTGTTCCATGGTCTTCTTGAATTCTTGTTATTCGCAAGTTTTATGCTACATCAATTCAAATCTGGACTTTATGATTGAACTTCTTTCTGAAATGCTAAAAATTTCATCTGCTCTGTCGCATAGATTTTGAAGGTGCTTGCTGCATTTTATTAGGCTTTGCTTTCCCTTCTGGAACCTTATAAGTTGTAATGTCTGGTGGACAAGTTATGCATACATACTCATTTTATAACATTCTGGGATCTCATGCAGGAAACAGTGGAAGCAATTCAGGACGAAATATTGGTACGTTGTTCATTCAACCGTGAATCTTCATAAGAACTCGTGATGTTTGAAATATTACGTAATTGATCGATTTTGATGTTTCAGGCCTTTTCATAGGCGGTGGGGTCCTTGCCGGTGTTGGCCTGGGATGGTTAATATTCTACTGTAGAAAACGGCGTCTTTCTGCCAAAACTATAGACAAGGAAATTACACCAAATTCTTCATCAATCAAACCCCTCTCTACACTTCCTTCAACTGCTTCAACTGCAAGCATTCCTTCATATCCAACTTCAAACTCCGATCTTGGTAGGGGCAGCACATATTTCGGGGTTCAGGTCTTCAACTACACTGAACTTGAAGCAGCTACTAATAATTTTGATCCTTCTAGAGAACTAGGAGATGGTGGATTTGGTAGAGTGTATTATGGTAAGATTATTACAACTCTTTGTTTACATATTTTTATCAAATAATCCTTCTGTCCTAAATCGGTGGCTTTTATTTTTCAAACAGGGGTGCTGCCCGATGGGCGTATAGTTGCAGTGAAACGCTTGTACGAGAACAACTTCAAGCGTGTGGAGCAATTCATGAATGAAGTCGAGATTTTGACCCAATTGAGACATCAAAACCTAGTAAAGCTCTTCGGGTGCACATCCAAGCGAAGCCAAGAGCTTTTGCTTGTTTACGAATACATACCCAACGGGACTGTGGCTGATCACCTCTATGGGAAACGGGCCAAATCAGGCTTACTATCTTGGCCCATTCGATTGAACATCGCCATTGAAACAGCCGATGCATTAGCTTACCTCCACAAATCCCAGATCATCCATCGTGATGTCAAAACCAACAACATTCTTCTAGACAATGATTTCCATGTCAAAGTTGCTGATTTCGGACTTTCTAAGTTATTCCCCACAGACGTCACTCATGTCTCGACGGCCCCACAGGGGACACCTGGTTATGTCGATCCTGAGTACTACCAATGCTACAGACTCACAGAGAAAAGCGATGTTTACAGCTTTGGGGTTGTATTAGTCGAGCTTATATCATCCCTACCAGCTGTGGACACAAATAGGCACCGTCATGATATCAACTTAGCTAATATGGCCATTAATAAGATTCAAAACCATACGTTGAATGAGTTAGTTGACTCGAGCCTCGGGTTTGAGACGAATAGTACTGTTAGAAGGATGGCTACATTGGTTGCAGAATTGGCTTTCCGATGTTTGCAGCAGGACAGAGATACGAGACCGTCGATGGAACAAGTGTTGGAGGGTTTGAGAGGGATTCAGAACGAAGATTTGAACTCTCATAAGGTAGAAATTGTGGATATATTGGTTGATGAAGATGTAAAGGGAAGCGTTGAACCACCGTCGCCTGATTCAGTTGCTACTGATAAATGGGCAAGTAGCTCAACACCTAATTCTAGTGTGTGAGTTTATGGGATTCATCTGCTTCATTAGTTAGTGTTTACATTATTACAACATGGATTTTATGGCACTTGTTAGGATTTTCATAAGATGTCTTAGAAAAGTTTTATACTATGTTTGTTTGTTTGTTTATGGGATATATCGTTTTTTCGACAAGAAGCTTTAAGGGAATGTGCATAGTAGATGGAACTGTCAGCTTATTGATTTTTCATTAGAGGATTAGTGTTTTTGTTTTTCTTTTTCTGCATTATGTGAACTATATATAGAATTAAAAACTGTATTTGGATTAATGCCCAAGCCAATAATATATTACAAACTGAGTTAATTTTTCGAAGTTTCTTGTGCACTATGTTATATGGTTATATATTGAAGTGAATACCGAAGAATAATATTGTGATATAACAACTTCACCAACGAATCTTTTGAACGTAAAGCCATCAAAATGACTAACCGAATAGATGAGCGAACTCGTGTTTCATTCCCATGTTTGATTGTTGGTGGCGCAAGAGAGATGGATACTTGATATGTCGATACCAACAGTATTGTAAGCAATCATGCGCGTCCAAAAATTATCATCTAAAATGATTTAATATGCTTATTAGTTTCTGCAATCAATTCTTGTTATCTGAAAGCTCAGCCTGCAAGTAAAAAAATTTGAAAATTTTCAATTGAAATGTTGAGCATAAGTGGCAAAAGAAACGAAAAATACAGTAAAAGGTTACCAGTTTGCGTTTAAGTTCACATATTGCCTGCTCTTTTTCACGGGCGAAGAACTTCATCGACTATTAGAGATTGTAAAACAAAAAAACAAATGAAAGGTCATGTCATAAAAAGATGGCTCAAAATGGAGATAATAATACTTACTCCAATTCTTTGGATTTCTAGTGATCTAGATAATGCCTCTCTTTTGTTCAGTAAATTGTGTGGTGCAAATTTTGGACGTTTATAGTTTTTGCCCCGATAAACTATAATAGCATGCCCTTCTTTAAGTTTATCAATGGAGACAACAATCCCGCCACTTTCTGCCTCGAGACATTTTGCTGTAAACGTAACCTGTGAAAACATTTTCTGCATTGTAATCACTTTGACTATTTCTCTGTGTTTCCAATGTTGATGCATTCCTTCTATAACACCATCATATACCCCTCGCCTTCCTGAAAGTCATATTGCAAAAAAAAAATCTAAAAATCGGGATAATTACATTCACACCCCCAACTTATTGTGTAATTACGAGGCTTTGAAAATTACAAAAAGGGAACCAACCAAATCATGACAACTCAAAAAACAGATGGTGAAAGTGTACGAAAACTGTAATATTCAGGTGTTTTTCGTAATTAGAGTCTTATTTCAGGGGTTATTATGCAATTTAATACTTTAATATTACCGAGTACTAAGGTGCTGTCGATCTTCAATCCAATCTCGCGTAGGCATACTCTTTCCTCTTCTGAGATGATCTCCACATCTTCATCTTTCTCAGTAAATCTTGATGCATTTTTTAGTTTCTCTAACACTCTAGCAGATTTCTCTATCTTCTTTTGAAGCTGCAAATTAACAGACTATGAGCCTCCATTTTAACAGGAAAAATACAAAGTAAAACAAGAAAAAATGAAAAATCTCACAATATAAAGCTTTCTTTCTTGATCTTTGAGTTCCTTTTCCAGTCTTTCCTGTTCTACTCCAAGTTTAATTTCCGCTTCAGTCTTCTCGTTCTTCAGGTCAACGCTAGTTTTTGATTGAATATAGTGGAATTCGGATAGAGTACCCACAATGCCAGGGTTGACTAAATGTTCGTCGGTGATTGAAAAAGATTCACTTGCTTTTAGTCTTGCAGATTCTTCTCGAATTTGGCATTTTGTGAGCTCCATTTCTCGCTCAGACACGACGTGTGCAACTTGAGATGGAATAAAGTCCTTTCCTCTATATAGAAGTATCAAGAACTTATTACGCAGTATAAGAACTCCTCCAGTGAGAGTCTGCATCACGAAATAGTATGATTGTAATCGTTGATCAGTTTCTTTCTTGTGAAAAAGTAAGGAGAAATCTAGTAGGACAATAACAAAATAAAAGTTTTCATTCGTCTATTAACGGCATGGACTAAAATGCAAAAAAGTAAGTCTCATGGACTGATCTTGCAAAATTTGCAGAAAAACAAACGGGGTTAAAATTGCAAGGCGACCTATTCTATAAAGCTTAATACCGCAGTTTTCATTATTTCTATCACACAATAGTAGAAACGAAATATGTTAATGTATTTACACCACACTTGCCTTGAGCTCGTTAGCCATTTGCTCATTGTCCGTGTTTGGGGCACCCCACTTTATAGCAATCTTTGCTATATGAGACCTTTCCCACAGTTTTATGATCGCTGCAGCCAATCCTTGCAGATTCCTGTTTCTCCCTTGACGATATTCAAACTTAATTTAGTCAAAACTATACATAAACAACCATTTTCAAACACAAATTTCACAGGAAATAAGAAAAGAAAATACCAAGAACAAAATGAGTGGGTAAAGGGCGAGCGAGTTTCCTTAAATGTGTAAGTTCAGCATCTGTAAGCTTCGACTTAGTATAAGGTGGACAAAGCCTAAAAGGTGTCATAAATCCAGGTACAACTTCAGGAAGCAAATCGGCGTCCACTGGCAGAGGCTTTGACATCCACCAATCGACAAAGCGGGGTCCTAAACCGTCCAATAGCCTATCGCCTTCTCTTTCGTATAGAGATTGTGTATGTAAACTTTCCCATTTACCATCAAGGGTATTTTGGTAATTCATGATGACAGACGAATTTTCATTATCGCTATAAGAGTTGTGATTTCTTTTCCAAATACGTTTCGAAGTTGACAGATAGTTACACCCTCTGTAAACAGCTAGAAAGTCTTTGTTACTCCACACAACTAGCCCTTGAGTCTTCATCTGCTTATCAAATATAGTATTGTTAAACAAGGAACCAAAACAATAATTTGGATCGATGTTAAGCACTTCATTTTCTAAATAGAAATATATCTGACAAATAGTCATGCTAAAATGCAACTCTTAAGAAGATTAAAAGAATGTTTACAACTTTTCATGGAACAACAATCGAAATACTATAAAAATCAGCATGCCTATAAATCGACAAGAGGCAAGGAAATTATACAGAATAACAGATGCTCCTTTGTAGTTTCTAACTATAAAATCCATTCTTTAGCATTTGCTAGAAACTTATATTGACACTTTACAATCAAAAGGACCTGCTCTTCCTGCATGCTAGTTAATGTATCTTTGACAATGATTTTAGAATGAGCCATTACTGTAAATTGAAAAGTATATACCCAAGCAAGACAGCAAGTAGGTCATTGGGTTGGAAGTGATGAAAGTTGAGAACTGCAAACGTAAACCTCTGACCTCAAACGATTAAGAATACGAAAACACACCATTTTACTTGTAAATGGCAATAGTAATGGAAAGCTAATAAATAAACCTCTCCACCTCAACAATTTCACGGGCTCTATCCATATTCCGGCACAAGGGAAGATCAAATCTAACCAAGGCAAGCTCATTATCTCTCCAAATTAAATGAATTTGATCAACAACATCTTGAGTAACCCCTGCTTTCTTAACCTTCACCCATTTTCTTATATTTGCAGCTTCACCCCTCAACTTTTCCAGCAATATCCCATCAAGTCTTAACTCAGCAGCTGTTACTACCTTCTCCTTCTTTACCCTCTTAACCACCACCATTGTCTCATCCCTCTGCCATGGCAATTTTTTCAATTTTCCTTCATTTTCAACTTCTGCCAAAGGAATATCAAATTCATTATTTTCCAAAAACATTTTGGCCTCCCCTGAATTTTCCTCAAGTTTAGCATCATTTCGATAATCCCCATTTCCCCATAGGTCTCCTGGTGAAAATTTGAACTTGACATTTTCAGGGTTTTGTTGGGTTTGTTCTGAAGTCCGGGTTTCTTGGAGTTTATCAATGCCTTTGAAGATTTTCTTCATTGCTACCTTCCCTCTCCCACCACCCACTTTTCCAGTCAAATCCGTGTCCGGATTTTCTTCATTTCTCCCGAAGGTTGAATCTGTTTTAGTTTTTGGCCTTTTAAATTCCAGAATTTCATTGGGCTTAACAAGGAGGGGTTCATTCATCCATGGAGCAGTGGGAGCTTTTATTGCTGAGCCTGAATGTGAAATGGGTTCTGAAGATTTTGAATTGTAATCATCTTGCCTTTCGAATTCAGTGCTTCTTCCTTCAATTTTTGTGCTGACACTGCAATTAGTAGTAGGAAGGTTAGAAAAATTGGTGAAACTAAATTTAGATGGAATAGAAGAGATAGAAAGAGTATGATTATTATTTTTGGGGTTGAACGAGAAAGGGGTAATGGCGTTTGGAACGTGAGAGAGATAGGGAGAGGCAGACATGGGATATTTATTGGCGAAAATGTTGTATAATGATATGTATATATATATAAATTGCAGAAAGCTTATACGAAAGCAATTCAATCACGAAATCTATTGATTAAATATGATAGTTCTCTTTCTATCTATTGGTTGGTTTTAGTTTGTCTTTCTGGGCAGTTGTAGCAAGGAAGAAGGTGGCGCCACCACACTGACGCGGCGGAGTGTGGCTATGTTGTTTGAGGTGGAGACCGAAGGTTATCTGTTTTCCTTTTTTGGTTACGAGTTTTTTTTTTTTTTTTCTTTATTTATTCCAATTGCACTCACTAATAATAAGTTCTTAAATTATGAAAAGGGAAAATGAAAATATTTTTTCACTTTTTATTTTAAAATTTGAAGTAAATTCCCTTTTCAAAATATTTCCAAAAAAATATTACATTTGCTAAAAAAAATCGATCCTCCCTCTAAAATCAAAAAGGAAAATTAATTGAGAAAATGGTTAGAGAGACGGAGAAAGAAGACGCAGACAGAAGACGAGAAGCAGCGATAGCATCGGCGGCGGCTTCTCTGAGCCCTAATTTCAACCCCAAAAGTAAAGCCCTCACTCAGGCTCGACTCTCCAAATTTCAGGTCCAAATTTACCTCTCTATTCGATCAAACCAATATTATTTACCCTATTAAAAAACGCTAAGGACCTAAATAGTTATGATTTATTTATGTTTAACATCTAATTGAATACCCGGCTTGCAGATGAAGCTTAATTGAGTTTAAACTTATATTCTCAATGTTGATTTTGGTTTTGTTGTTCTGGAAAATGGTTGTTCATCTTTGATTGATCATTGTTTTGTTATGCAATTGACTGAAAACCCCTTTCCTCTTTTTTATGTTTATTAGGAATTGCACAAGAGACGTTTACAAATCAAAGCCAAATCTAAAGTAAATAAGAGAGGCAAAGGTGTGTAACATTGCTGTACTTGAGCATTTCTTTTTCGAGAGATTTGAAATTTTTATTGGACATATGCAGGAGGATTAGGTGATGCTAAAGGGAAGACTCACAACACGGCCCTTCAAGCTCATGATCAAAAACCAAATAAACCCGTTGTAGATTCTACCACCCCAATCCCAGAAAATGGAGTGGGGTTAATCTCGTCCACTGATGAAGACAATGTAGCAGCTAAAACGCGCCAAAAATTGCATTGGGGGTATTTTTTGGACCAACTTAATTTATATTTGTTCATCTATTTATCTTGATATGTAGAAGCAGGAAATGAGAGGTTGTTGGTTTAGTATTATTCAGTTTTCTCTGTATTTAACATGTTTTTTGTTTTGACTGTTTCTTTTCCTACCGAATGTGTTTTTAGGCTTGATGCAAAGGAAAGGTGGGAGCGGAAGTCCAATATGTGATGATATACGCACTGAAATTCACTTTTGCGGATGCTGTTTTCAAAACCGTTTATTGTGGTAATGTTTAACGTTATTAATGTGAGCAAATTTACCATAAAAATGCGATGAGAGATGTATATTGCTGGCTGCTTGGAATATTTTGCTATTGTGTACACATTCTCCATGGTTAAATATTTTCTTGTGCTTTCTCTCAACTCGATATTTTTGTTGTAAATCTCCCTTTCCTCCTCGACGAATGAACACTGTTGATTGTTCTTGTGCTTATACGAGCATCACAACAGCTTAAATTCTCTCTTTTGGGTTTTGAAAGGATAGAAAACTAGCTTATATTATTCAAAACTCCATAAAATTTCAAAATTGACCAGTCTTTATGGATATGTGTGTGTATATATATATATATATATGTGGGGTGATTCTATGTTGGTCCGGGACCCTGAGAACCACACATTTGGGGGGTGGGGGTGGTTTTTCCCACCCCCCAAAAATTAAAAACTTGTGGTTCTAAGGGGTCCGGGACCAACAGTCCCGGACCACCTTAGAATTTTCCTATATATGTGTGTGTATTTGGCATTTAACACCTTTGATGGCAACATTTAGTGTTGATTTAAATGTAGGCTCAAAGGAAATTAGGTTAAAGAGGACCATTTAACACATGGTCAGCTTGTTTCTGCAGTACAAACTAGTGTCTGAATTGAGTTGATGGTGCTTGCAATCATCATCCACAGGTGCAATATTTCAAATTTGTAATTGAAGAGTTCTATGTGCCAAACAGTTCTAATCTTAAGCATGATTTGTGTCATAAATTGCTGATAATTAACACTTTTTGTGTCTTGGCAATATTTTATTTTCTGGGATCAAATCATGTGTCTTCATAAATTTGCAATTTTGTTAATTGAAAAGGTTGCATTAATAATCTTTTTTTTTTGTTGTTGTTGTTGTTGACTGATTTTTGAGTTATGTGATTTAGGTGTCCATAGTTTGACAATGTGGTACATATATGTACACAATCTATGAAACCAAATATATTTAATCGTGATCTATGGTTTGTTACTTTTACACCTTATTTCAATCTTTTTTCGGAAAAGAGTTCTTAACTTTTGTTCTATTTTTCCTTCTATTATTCTCTTTCATTCTACTAAGTTTAATTACAAATTTTTAGCTCAAAAAGTTCGATATTATTGTATAGTACACGCATCGAATGTGCCTTACCGAGTAGTATATATTACATATTTATATATGATTCGGGTGAAAATCAAAGTAAATTGACAATAATAAGAATATTGTCATGTGATTAAATAGACTTGCACCTCCAAGTAATTTATATGAGTTGGTTGTTGGCATATTCTTAAATTTCCTTCGATATTTAAAATTTTCAGATTTTCGGGGATCTTATATAAAAATCAAAATGTGCAACATTATGACATTATTTCGTCAATCATTAATAAATTTGAAATCTACTTTTCTCAAAGTATAAGAATTTTTTCAAATTTAATTTTTAAAAAAATTTACTTGATGAAGATAACATTTCTAGTAATGCTAGTGAGATCGAACATGGAATATTTTTCAATTTTCAATCATAATAAATTACTTATTAAAGAATTCCACGTGGTTATGAATGATAATTTATAGTAAAATTGTGATATTTTATATTAATGAGGTTCTTAGATATTTTGTTAATGTTTTACTTTTAAAATGCATTTATATTTTTTTTCAGCAGATTGTAGTAGTATCATTTAACAAAACCCACTTTAAGTATATTAAGTATACAATTTTATTAATGTAAAAGATGTATAAATATGATAATTAAAGTTATTCAAAGTTTAATTAAAAATTTCTAAATATTTTCTAGAAATTTTTATTATTTCTCTATAATTGAAATCAAAATTTTAAATATCCTAAAAGTTCCAATAAAATTTTCATAAATTTATTTCACAGTATTTAATTAATACTGAATTTAATAATGTGGTTGTTGGAAGTTGGAATAATCTTCTTTCCACTAATTACTCTTGAATTCAACAAGCATACTCGCCATCCAAAAATGATATTAATGCATCTAATCAATTCTAAGAGTTATAAGCACGAGAAAATTATTTTCAATTTTCTAAATGTTAGCAATTAAATTATTTCATTTTACTCTATACCAAAATTTTACAATGTAATAGAATAAGACAAAATGATAGTAAAAAACTTGGGCAAACATACATGATTCATACAACCATGTAATCCACACTTGTACGATTTTACAACGTAAAGTCCAAATTTAATTGGATCACATAATTATACTTGTTTTATAGTTAATTTAATATATAAATTACTCTATTAAGTGATATTGTACTAACCAAAAGATTGAACAATAAAGAGACATGTTCATATAAACAAATTCAAATATAAAAAGGATTAAGTAAATATTATATTACTTCTTCCTGGTCTTGTCCTTGCCGCCTGAAAAAATGGAACTCAAGCCAAACAGATTAGCAGGAGCAAGAACTTTCAAAATTGGGACCCCACCATAAGTGTGGCTACTTTTCTTCAATGGCGGTTTCTGGTGATTAGTTGAAGAAGATGATGAAGATTGAGATTTCTTGTTTGAGGATGATGATTGCTTTAGTAGATTCTGCTTCTGATTATTGGAAATCGATGAGCGCTTATTAGCTGTCGAGCCTGTCGAGTTGCTTCGAGATATAAGCGGCAATGGGCATAAACCCCCGCCATAGCCGCTGCCGCAGTTCAAGCTCGAGCTGCGCTTAAACGGCCAGAACGACGATGTTTTTTGAGTTCTTACTTGTTGGGTTTGTGGCGGCGGTGGGGGATGCTCCACCGCTATCGGCGGCGGAGCTGCTAACCTTCTCTTGATCTCGATCGGAAGGATCTTGCCGTCGGAGAATAGCTCGTCGGCGGAAGACGACTGTTGATCGAAGCTTTCACGGAATACGCAGAAGTCGAAGTCGATGCTTGAGGAGGATCGAATGTACTGTTCGACGGGAACGGCGTCGTTTTGGGGGAGATCGTGCGAGAATGATATGCGAGGGCTCGTCCCCACGCCGGTGGGGCTGTCGGGGAAAACTTGGATCGCCATTGATGAACTCTGTGCATGGAAGTTTGATTAGGGGCGGGTAGCAAAGGAAAAAGAAGTGGGTGTTTTAAACGACGTGGGGAGATGAAATAGGAATATTTATTTCTCAAAAAAGTTTAGGAAGATTATTGGGCTTTTTTGATATAACCCCCGAGGTATGTAGCTTTGGCAAACAACCCCCCGAGGTTTGAAATTTTGGTAAACAACCATTTCTGGTTAGTTGACCGTTAGTCAACAGTTAAGGTCATGGGCAAAATTGTAATCTAATAATTCCAAACAAATATATTAATTTTCAATGTATTTATTTGGAATTAATAAAATTAATATATTTGTTTGAAATTATTAAATTACAATTTTGCAAATAAATAAAATTAATAAAATTAATATATTTATTTAATATATTTGTTTGGAATTATTAAATTACAATTTTGCAAATAAATAAAATTAATATGTATTTATTTTCAATGTAATATTAATATATTTGTTTGGAATTATTAAATTACAATTTTGCAAATAAATAAAATTAATAAAATTAATATATTTATTTAATATATTTGTTTGGAATTATTAAATTACAATTTTGCAAATAAATAAAATTAATAAAATTAATATGTATTTATTTTCAATATAATTCCAAATAAATACATTGAAAATTAATATATTTGTTTGGAATTATTAAATTACAATTTTGCCCATATCCTTAACTGTTGACTAACGGTCAACTAACCAGAAATGGTTGTTTACCAAAATTTCAAACCTCAGGGGGTTGTTTGCCAAAGCTACATACCTCGGGGGGTTATATCAAAAAAGCCCGAAGATTTTGGTTACTCTTATAATTAGATAAATTATAATTTGAGAAAATTATATAAATTTCTCATCAAAATAGTGTTTATTATAGAAAAACTTAGTCAAAATTAGATAAAGACCTCTCTCATCTCAGAGTGGGACCCTTACAGAAGTTATTTTTGGTTACCAAAAGTATTGATGTCATTCAAAAAATAACATGATAATCCGATGTCTTTGATCAAACCAATTATGCTCAAATTTCTTATAACAAAAAAGCACTTAGGGGTGTCATTGTAATTGATAAACTCTTAAAATGGAACGTTTTATAAAAAAAATTAAATCACACTGATTTTAGATTACATATAGGGGTGAAAATTTAGCTCGATACTCGATACTCGACTCGAGTTCGATCGCTAAAAGCTCGGTTCGAGCTCGGTTTGATAAATTATCAAACCAAGCTTGAACAAAATTTTTCTGTTTGATAAATTTTGAAGCTCGGCTCGATAAGCAAAAAATAACAAAAACATGTACAAAATATTCAAGCTATTCGAGCTCGAATCGTGATCGACTCGATTAAAGCTCGTTTGAGCTCGGCTCGATGAACAATCAAACCAAACTCAAACACAATTTTCAAAGCTCGATTGTAATTCAAACAAGCTTGAACATCTATGCGTTCGGCTCGACTCGGCTCGTTTTCACCCCTAATTACATATGTCACATGTTTGAAGGAGACTGAAAATTAATGATGAAAATCACCTCATTACCCATTTTTTAAATAATAATATTTTTGACATTAATTATAACTATATTTAATAATATATGAGTAAATATAAAATCAATAAAATATTTTTTATAAAAAAAAATTATTATTTTACTAAAAAAATTATTTTTTTGAGCTCGAGCTCGACTCAGCTCCAGTGTGGCTCGAGTTTGAACGAGCTCGAGCTCACTTTCCTGCAGTTCGTCGAGCTCGAGCTCAAATTTTTGGCTCAGCACGACCCGAGCTCGACTCATGAACACCCCCCTATTCATCGTTGATTTTTATTTAGTTTTATTTAATTAAAAAAGTTGTGTAGATAAATAAAAGATGAAGTCATATAATATTTTATGGTAATTGCATAAATGGGACATTGTAAGGACATACATGTACTCAAATAACCGAAAATAATCTTGTGGCAGCATTTGGCACATATCTTTCTAATACTAGCCCCCCACTTTCAGACTGAAAAAACTTTATGCGACACAGATAATTCTTTGTGCTTTAGTTTGTCAAAAAAAAGTAATTACTAAATAAATACTACCAAAACTAGATTAATGTGATGTTATATATTTTTTGGTTTGAGATAAACAAACTGATAATTTATATATTATAACTATAATTTTTGCCCCATATACATATTATATATTCTAGAGCCGTATTCTCTTATTTATATATTTGTAATCTTTCTTATATAATTCAACTATTTTGTAAAATCAATATACGAGAGTTACCTTGGACTCTAGCTATTTCTTAATTAAGTCTAAGATAATCATAATTTTCAGATGGGTTTAATTAAGTACTTTATAGACAAACGAATGAGGGCCCAAAATCCATTATACATCTGTTACCTTTGTGGTGGCCCAGTAAATAAAGAGCTTGTCATTGAAATTTGTTGATAAATTAAAGGATCAAAATTAAAGAGACCACCACATCCACATGCACCATATTCGACTTCGTCTTCTTTCTATTTTTTATATAAAATATCCTTATATCGATAATTATTAAATACCCCATCTATTAAAAATTAAAGAAAATAAATCTCGATTTTATTAAACTTGGCTGAAACCCCCTATGTCAATATTGACCGAGTTTGTTTTAACAAAAGTTGTATTTAGTAATTTCGAGTTAAGAGAGTATTTTATATTATAACCTTTTAGCTACGTAAGAGTCAGTCACCGGAGAATAATAAGCCATATCCCTCAATAAAAAGTGTTTAACAATTAAAGAACATTTTTAAGCAAAATTCTGCGGAATTTACAATAGAACTAAGTCGATGTAGCCTTAAATATATTAAGAAATAAACCTTCGTTCATACACAAACGAGCACGATAAGTCTCATATTACCAACAATCACATTAAATATCATGTTCTATGTCCTCAAAAATATAAATTCATAACATTTACATATTTAATCACTAGACAATTTGTGGAATGAAACTTATTAATCTAAAAGGAGAAGGTGACTAAAAGAAGAAGGGTCCATGAATTTTAGAGGGTATCTCTTTTTATTACTTTCTTTTGAGGTCCAATTTCCATCTCTCAAAGGCCACTAACATCATCTAAATTATCTTTCATTTCAATGTCCATGCTAGCTTAAAGTACAAACCAAATTAATTTGATTGTGTTGAGACCAAACATGCTCCAAATCTTTACAAACTAGTTTCTAGATGGTTGAAATACATTCTTATATTAGGAGTTGTTAGATTTAGAGAAAATTATTTGTAAAAAATAATATGTGTTTGGTAAACAATTATATCCTAACTATAACAAAGAAAATATAAATATAAGAAAAACATAATATAAAACTAATATATCCTAATCAAAAATACCCTAGTTGAAAAGTGGAACAAAAAGACCCTATGGGCTGGGCTGGATAAATGGGGCCATGCAACAATTTCCCATATTTAGGCCCACACTAGGTAAAATCAAATTTCATTACCCATCTAAAAGCCCATAATAATGTGATGATCTTATGACTCAAAAGAGACTAAATTGGGGGTTCCATGAAGTGTTGGGTTTAAAGTATGACTTCTATTAATTTAGTATTTAATTGTATTATTGAAAACTATAGATACCGAGATGTTTTTATATTCCGGTGTGCAATCGGTTGAACCATCCGTCATCACTGACCCGATAAGTTTTCTAGTTCGATCATCGATTCAATTTTAAAAATATTAGATTGAACAGATCTTCATCTCCCTTCCCAAAGTAAAATGAAGTTTGTTGAAAGAAGAATGTAAATGGGTAATTTGCACATTGCACCCCGAAAATAGGTTATTTAAGCAATTTCCACCCTAAAATTACAAAAATTGCGGTCTCCACCCTGAAAATGCAAATAGTTTGGCACTTTGCACCCCGGCCATATTTTAGTTGATTTTTTGATGGGCAAAATCGGAAAAAGATAAATAAGATTTTATTCCTAATTTTATAATATTTTATTTTTATCACATAAGTAAACCTAAAATTTCCAATCCCCATTCGAGAACGTTATTTGTGCGTAATGTCAACAGTAAGATGAACTTTCCAAACCCACACTCAGCTGGGTCTCGAATACACCGCCCGGAGCCACCGTCCACCACCACCATTGCACCAAATTATCAATATGACGTCGCTATCTCGGCCGGAACTTCTCTCGCCCTCTCTGCTCCGCCCTACCTCCGCCGCCGCGCGCCACAATTAAATCCCCTGTCGTTTCGTATGTCGATCTGGCCCCAAAATCGGTCCTCATCTTAATCTTCTCTTCGCGTCCAATCGTATCTCCGATGCTCCGACGCCTGTATTCTTTGCCAAAAGTTCATCTTCATCACCTGGAAGGAAACCAAGTTCAGTATCTTCGACGGATCCTTTACTTCATATCCCAGATGAACTTTACTAAGGCTAGGGAAGCTATCTGTCAAGTGATTGATTGCTTAGATTCGATCCATTAAAATTAACTCCAAATTTTATTTTAATTTTTATTTTAAATTTTTAATAATTTAAGATTATTATTTGGATTTAAAATTTTATTTATCTTTTTCCGATTTTGTCCATCAAAAAATCAACTAAAATATGGCCGGGTGCAAAGTGCCAAACTATTTGCATTTTCAGGGTGGAGACCGTAATTTTTGTAATTTTAGGGTGGAGACTGCTTAAATAGCTTATTTTCGGGGTGCAATGTGCAAATTACCCAATGTAAATCAATTAAGTCACAAATTCACTTGTATAAGTATTATGA
The DNA here is from genome assembly GCA_963669365.1 of Verbascum thapsus. Classification (NCBI taxonomy): domain Eukaryota; kingdom Viridiplantae; phylum Streptophyta; class Magnoliopsida; order Lamiales; family Scrophulariaceae; genus Verbascum; species Verbascum thapsus. The sequence continues at coordinate 4,010,605 of OY770107.1, read as the reverse complement.
ATAAAGATATTAATTAATTTCTATTATAAATATAATAAAATTTTATATCATATTTAACTAAATTATTTTATTCTTTTCGTAAGCTTGACAATTGATGTCCATTTTCTTCTCTCTTGCTTACATTTTTTAATTCAACTCTCCGGTTAATTTAATTTAATTAGTTTTAATTCCTCTTGTCTACTCCATCTCCATCTAATCAAGCCAGGATTCTCTTTTGATGTATTATTTCTTCGCCCCTCTGAATCAAACCCGCTCGCTGTTTATAAATTCTAGGGATTGAAGGGGGAAAAACCCAGGAAAAAATGATGTCCCCAAATCAAATACCCGAAAATCGAGGCCCTTCTCAACCCACCGCTTTAAGGTAAGTGAACTTCTATTCACTGATATTTGATCGTTATGTGTTTTGGTAAGTGATATTCAATAGCATTCTTCATTTTGCACTTCATGTTCTTTCCTTTTTTTTATTTGGGTTCTTCTTAACAACGAGGAATTTATGTGAACGTATTGGAACTGCGAAAACTTGATGACTCACATCGTCCAATTTTTGCCCTATTTTATGAAACAATAATTGAAAGCCTAGTGGGCCAAATGACGTTTTTTAGTTTCATTTGATTAGCATTTAGGTACTCAGTAGTTAGTACCGTCATTCTACTAGACGTGGGTAGTAGTTGAATTGAGTGGCTTAATATAACAATTTTTTGAGTAAATGGAATCTAGGATAGCCCTCGTCTTGTAGCGTGGCATAGTGAAGTGTGTGCCCTTATGAGGGGGACTATTCTTTTCTAAAGTTAATTGATTCTAGAAAGCAGTTTTGGCTTAGTCTACCCAGCAAAGGCTTCAAGGACAATGCTTGTTCTATTATCGGGTTTATCACTGAAGTTTAAGATCAGTGGTTTTGAAATGTGTAATGTGTTTATTGTTATCAAGAAATGAGTGATTTTGAAATGCGGGTGTGTATAGTGTATGATTCATCTCCCATCATTGTACGTTTCCATGATCACCTATCCTTTTAAAAAGACTCGAAATGGGGAATAAAAAGAGAAAAGAAAAAGAGACTACAACGGGATACGTGTTATCACTAAGCCACTGCGTGTTTGCTGCCTGGCGAAGCATAAAAAAAGCCTTATTCTAAAGCATTGTCCATTCATGGAGTCATGTAGTATAGATAAGCAGTCTTGAAGTTTGTCCAAATATTTCGTAGATGGTAACTTAATTTATGTTTTCCTGTTTCTCCTTGGATTGATCTGTATTATTGTTTGAATGTAGGGAAACTCCCTTGGAGGTTATACATATAATTGGTAACCTCATGAGAATTTGGTCAGTCTACTCTATGTACAACTATTTGTCACAAACGGGGGCTTCAGTTGTTTTATTTATCTTCAGCTGTCTTGTTCCATCATCGATTCTGTTTTTACTTTTGCAAAAGCCTTGGAAGGGCAGGTCTCTCTCTAATACTCAGGTCAACATGAAGAGTTTTGCTGCTTCTATTCTTTTTTACTATCTTGTTTGAACATGAAAAAATTTACATGAAGATCTTGACTTATAATTTTTAGCATTTTATTTCCATAGGTTGTACCTTCTGTAATAAATGGTGCCATAACAGCCATGTACTTCATCTTGTGGGGTAAGGGGCTGAAATCTTGTGGTCCTCTCAGGTGAGCTTTCAAAATGAGATTTTCTAATTGCTACATGCATGTGCATTCCTGTTCCTAGCAATTCAGATTTTTCAAAGCTGACTAAAGGATTTTGAGCTTTAGCAAGATAACTTCTCAATAATTTTCTGTTGTTGAGATTAACTGTGTAACTGTTCTGATACACTTGGTTCAATAAATTGTTGTTTCTTCACTTTATCTAGCTTGGCAATTGCTTTAAGAGACAAATGTTTATTATTTCAGGGCTATATTAGCTGAATATTCTGGTGCTGTTCTTGGGGTATTATCTGCAGTCTTGTACGGGAGGAGAGGCAACGTTTGGAAGAAGGTACTCTCTCTAGATATCTTTTCCTTTTCCTTACCTTTGTCTTATTTTTCTTGGTAGTAGTCAAGATTTTTTCCAGTTACTACTTTCAGTTCTATTGAAAAATGGAAGTGTGAGCTATGGTTCTGAGAATTATCAGTTGTTGAAATGTCATTTAAGCAACATGCTTGATTCACTTCATCAGTGTGCCTAAAAGCAAATGAATGGCATAAGCTATTCTGATAGTAACCATAGGCGAGTAAGATCCAGGAATCAAGGATTACAATTGTACAAATTCTGGACAAGATATTGCTTAGGGGTGGCAAATGGGCGGTTCGGGTTGGGTTTGGGTCGGTTCCAAGCAGTTTCGTTCTTAAATGAGTTGGATTCCTAAATGGTTTTAAGTAGGAACCAACTCAACCCAAAAGGGAACCAATTTCAACCCGAAAGAGAACCAAGCCCAACCCGACTCAATACCTTACATTTTTTATTCTTTATAATTTAGATTAATGGCAAGCGATTTGGGCCTAGAGTTGAAATTAGTTGGACCCAACTTGGAACCAAGTTGGAACCAATTAAGAACCAAATAAAATTTTCGTAGGAACCAACTCAACCCAACTAGTTTAATTGGGTTGGAACCGTGGTTCTGGAACCATTGTGCCACCCTTAAATTATTGCTTATGGTATCTTGTCTGCTACTTTAATTAATTAAAATTTTCCTATTCTTCATCAGGTTGCTGGCCTCTTAGCAATGTTAACATCATTCTACTTCTTATCTCAAGGATGGGCCACGGCTACATACTTTCCTTTTTATATCCTCTCTGCATTGAGATGCTATTATTTGTAAAATTTTCTCATGCTAATGGAGAGGGCTGGCTATTTTTCTTACCCTTTGGCATGTTTATTAGTATATTAGTTTTACGAAATTGATGTCGACTTAACTCAAGTATACCATTTAGCGATAATGCAGATGCAGAGGTAAATACGTCAGAAGAATCTTTAGGAGTTAAAGACATGATAATTCCTATATTTGCTGGAATTTTATCAGCATTAAGAAGGGTAGTCGCAAGACGTGTCTCACTGAAGGTATTTCTTATTTTTAAGCAAATGTATCTGTTTTCTCATACATCTACCGAATTTACAAAAGCAAGATCTGACATTGTAACCTTTTTCGTTCTATGATTCCAGAATCAACTCAAAAGGCGGCTTCATGCCATTACTATTGCTTCTGCTACCTGTTTTCTGTTCCCCGTTGCCATTTGGGACATGATCATTGTGAGTAATGTAATGTGAATAATATATTTAGTACTTCTGTAACTTCTTTTCATCGTTCCTTTTTTTTCATCTCATAGATACTCCATTTTGTCACACGTGAGATGACCTGGCCCTGTTCTTTTATAGATATTTGATTTCCTTTTCCTTGTTTCAAATGTTTCAGGGCTCAACCAGTGTGGAATTACCATTTTCTGCATGGGCATTTACAAGTTTTGTCCTCTTTGGAAATATCTTGATATTTTATGTCGACAGTATAGCCGAGGAGAGGTACTTCCCCCTACTTCTAAATTGTCATGAAATTTTTTGGGTGGAATGAAACTGTATTCCTTTTAAATTTTTTAATACAGAACACAATCTGTGAACTTAATCATTCCAAATTTACCTGGTTCAAATCCTAGAGTCTAGGCCATCATGCCTTTCCTTATAAATACCCTAGTCTCGATATGAATGGCCTACATTTGTCTGGACCAGCGTGGATTGATTGAGGTTCGTACAAGCTGACCCTAAAACCATGTGACTGCAAACCAAAATAATCTAAAGGCATAGTTTATTATTCAATAATTTGGATGCATGCCCATGGCGTATATTGTTATTTTTTGCTTTGTTTGGACCATGGGTTTTGTTGAGGAGAAGTATTTCCCTGGACATTTTACACATTAAAATCCAATGACCAAACAGTGCTAGGCTGTGTGGTGGGTTCTTATTTTATGTTTTCATGCATACTTTACGGTTTCAGGCTTGGAGGCTGCAAATTGGTTTTGGATGCATTTCTACTGCATTAAATTTCTTTTGTTTCTCTTGCATTGATATTTTTCACATGCTCATATATCCTAGTGCTGAGTGCTTTATGTTTTTCTATTTCATTATTGAATATAGACATGTGACTCGGGTATATCTCAAGAGTAGCACTTTTGCGCGTGTGCAAAGCCAATACATTAACCAATTCTCTCCAGGAGCCCAACTCAGGGCTGGAGCTGTTGATACTATTATAACCCTGAAATCCTTTCAATCAAAAGTTATAAGAAACTTTAGTAAGAAAGAATCAAGAGTGACTCACTAGTCTTATGTGCTGCTTGATGAAATTCACTTACTAGTAATTCTTTCCAATTATTTCTCGTTACTGCTTGATCTGGAATATTTTCCTTCGCTCCAATGCTGCTGAAAAGTTAGAAGATGCTTGTTTTTTGAAGATAATGTTAGTTTCTTTTAACTCTTGCATGTTTATGTCAAATGATTTCTGGTTTCCCTTTCCTATTCTCTCATTTCTTATCCACTTTATGAAATCAAGTACTGGGTAGTTTTTGAGCCGCGGTTAATACCTCCTATGTTGTATTTTCCTTGGTTTACGGGGTACTGTGATTTCCCATCTGTATGGGTGCATGATATATTGGATAACGAGTATGTATGTGCAGATTACATATGGTGTTCTCATCTGCAAGGCATTTAATGGTTGCTGGAGTATGTATCATTGTCATGGAGATTGTGTACAAAATGAACTTCTCACTGCTCGGTTTTTTACTTTGTGCGGCCATTTTGGGCTTTGGTATGAAACGAAGCTTTATCATTTCGTTACTTTTCTTTTTTCTATATATGGAATTTGTGTGATCAAACAATGTGTGTTTTATTTTGCAGGGATAAATGAAGCAACTTCACTGGACCGAACCAGGAAAGATTCATTGCAAAGTTCAGATATATCAAATGGGGTTTATGAGGACCGAATTCAGATGTCAGCTCTTCCAAATTAGAGTAAGTACAACTTTAGGCAAGAAATTGGTTCCTATTTTCTTTTACAAATTACTCTCTGACATGGCATTTTGTTAATCTTTAAATCAGCAGAAAATACGAGCCAGGGGACTGCAAGATACTTTAACGGATTGCAATAGCCATAATAGTTTTTTCGGTATCTGATCAAGAATGTGCAATCTGAATTTTGGTAAAACAGAGTTTTTTGAGGTGATTAAGGATGATAGATACACTTAACATGTTAGGCATAAAGTTCAAAATTAATATTGGTTGCTGTAGAAAAATCATTGTACCTCAATTCTTGGCCTTCACAATTTCACTGTAAGGGAACTGTAAAGAGACCAATTGTTAGTTTTCCTCATCAGTTTTATAGTTCCTCACATAGTTTGTCTTACTTTATCGATCTATTTGATGTGGTGTTCATCAATGATTGGTCAATGCTTTGAATTTTTCAGACATGCAGTCGTTCGGTATGAATTGATTCACAAAAACGACATATTGATGATCTAAGTTCTGTAAGAATTGCAGTGCAGATGTGTTGTTAATCCCTTGCAGATGAATAAGATAAAGTGTCTGAGCCCTCAACTAAGAATCAACTACATTCTTTTGACTCTAGTTTCAGCCTTTTTAAGAGCCACTGGCTGACTGGCACCATTGCCTGAGAATTACGTACCATTAATACATTGACTTGATCTCTCATTCAGAAGTTTTTTGGAATTTCGACAAAGACAATCTATTTAAGACCATCTCCAACCCAAAAATCAATTTTGCACCAATTTAGCGCAGCTACATTAAATTCACTCCAACCCAGAACACTATTCACCGCACAAAAAAAGAATCTTACGAATATTCCATTTTTCCATCTTTTTTATGATTTTACAATCTTTCACAAATAAAACTCAACACTTTTCGTATTGTGCTTTTTCACCCAAAAAATATAATTTTTCAATAAAATTCACAAATAATAAAATAACTGTATTATTAAATGATAAAAAATTATTTTAATTGTGTTTTGATATTTAATAAATTAATCAACAACTATATATATTACTTAATTAATGATTAAATTATAGTTATAATATAATTATTCTAAAATATGCATTTTATGTAAGGTATGATACAATTTTTTATAATTAGCTTATACATTGAAATTAATGTTTAATTGAATAAAGTATAATACATAAGGTATGATTATAACTAAAAACAAATTGAAGGCCTAAACTGAAAATAATTTGAATTTATAAAGAAATACATTGAAAACCTAAATAAAGATAAAGGACTAAAAAAAGCAAGCAAAAAAAAAAAAGGGAAATTCACGCCAGAATTGGCACAGTGAACAGTGTTGCGCCATTTCTGGCACAGTGAATAGCGCCAGGTTGGAGCACCCCTGTGCCAAAAAGTGGGCCAAACAGCGCCAATTTGGCACTGTTGGAGATAGTCTAAGTTCATAAATTCATGCAATACTGCTAATGTCTTTTTGCATATCATTCCCAACTACACAGTTCCACAATGTTTATATATAAATAAACCTCTCCTAAACTTTCCAATAATCAATGTTGATATAAAGATGCACAACAAGAGGATTATTGTTTTAAGAATGCTTGTCGAGCCACTCAACGATATCAGCAAAAACTTTAAGTATCATTTCATCGGGCTCGCCCTCTAGCAGAGCATGATATGCGCCATCGTAGAGATTAAGTGTTTTGTCGGAGCTTTTTGCCTTCTCATACAATGCTTTGCTCACAGACGGATCCGTTACTTTGTCATCCTTCCCATGCAATATCAGTAATGGCAGAGATACCTGCAAAATAGTTATTAGGACATTATAGAATGTACCAAAAGAAATTTAAATAGGCAAAAGCCATTAAGCATACCTTTTCCAATTGCTGATCTATCTCTTGTGTGGTTCTTAGCAACTCCACCGCTGTTCTCAGCCGTGGTTTATGCTTATATGCGATAACATTATACCTTGTCTGAATCAACACAAAACCAGTTCATATTTATTAAAAGTGGCAATTTTGGTACATAATATTCTTTTTACATATTTATTATAAGTGGTCTATTGCTAGTTTTGGTTGATCTGATTAAAATCTCGCAACTTGAGTACAAATTTATAGCGCAAAATCATCTCTAATTTCGCTCAATCGCCACTTTCCACCATTTTAAACTAAACTCGAAGGAAAAAAAAAAACGCCTTATCACTTTGGACTAAAAAGAACCAACCTGTTCCCTTTTCTTCATATCTCTGAAGGCCAACTCAGCTAAATCCTTTTGCGGGACGAGTTTGTGTTTTGGAAGTAAATTTGCTACCCCAATTAGAATTTGGGTCACCAGCCATGGGGGAACCATGTCATCTGCAATCTAGACAAATGGCTTTAATTCAGATACAAAGATAAATTTACAGCAGAAAGTATGTAGACAGTATATATACCTTGCACATAGGTGCCACAAGAACAGCACCAGTCCAAGCATCAGGTTGTTTTAGGTGCACCTTGAGGGCTATTGCTCCTCCCATTGATTCCCCAAACAGAAAACTTGGCAACTTATTGAAGCTCGGGTTTTCTAAAGCAAAAAGATAAAAATAATTATTGTCATTGTTTATATTCTACTAATTCATGTAACGACAATGGTTGGCAAAATCCTCATATGAAATAACTCCGCTAATCCCGTAATATAGTACCTTTCACTTTAGAATAATGCTCGATGACGTCATCGACTATCAGGTCAAAATTTGGAATATAGCCATGTAGACCTTCTGATAGACCAAATCCGGGGTAATCCATAGCGAAAACTCCATACCCACAAGACGCTAACTTTCTAGCAATACCTACAAACGAATATACAAAAAGGCGTCAATTTTCAATGTTCTGAAAAATATAAATCTCTAAATTGAAGTAATCTTATTGAACCACATGCCTTCAGCGAAAAACGTGCATGTATCTCCGTAACCATGACAAAAACAAACCACTGCTTTTGGAGAACCGCTTTCTGGGATCCAACTTTTTGTGAATATTTCCAACCCTCTAGAGTTCACTTCATATGACTGTGGAACAATTTTAAGTAAGTATCTATTCACAATCAAATATCAAAAGAATTACTCAAATGTAAGTCAGCATATGGTGTGTGTTTGTTTATATATATAAGGCGAGAGAAGTTGGGATGTATATTCCGTGGCCCATTAAAATAAAGTCATTAAAAACGGCGGTAGAAAAAGAAAATCCACTTGAAGTAAAGAAAATTTCTCCAAGAGGAGACAATATATACGTTCTAATAAAGGGTGAGGACTGATTTGGTATTTGAGATGTAAAATAGATTGTGGAATGGGGTATATAATAATCCGGGAGTAACTTTTCCATTGAAAAAACTGAGGACATCAAGGATTTTGATTGAAGGATTGAAAATACTGCCTTAGAATTTCTTTGAATTAGCAATAAGAAGACTTTACCTCTGTCATCTTCAATCCATCAAGTGGCGTCTGTAGAACATATAAATAAAGTAAGTATTCATGAAAATTTTCCCAAGTCCGTAAAAATCTTAGTATTGGTTGGAGAAAGAAGTTTTTAAATTTTATTAGAAAGAAAGAAAACACAAGAGATAGGTTAGTCTATGAAAAAATTCAAGAGTGTAGACTTAAGAAAAGGATTCAAGTATTAACATTGAGCTCAATGCTATCGCTTTGTCACTTAAAAAGACAAAATATACAATAAATGGCGTAAACAAAGTGCATTCATTAGTCTTGTTGGCAACGACTAATGAATGCATTTTGTTTACGTCATTTATGGTAACCTTACATAGCGGATGGAAATACGACAAATTTTAAAGGCGGAAAAGCATGCGAATCCAAAAAATTTGTGTTTCTCAAAAGGTAATTACAAGAAGTTTCTGTTTAGAAAGCATTCAGAAAGTAACCACTTGGCAATCGAGGGACCTAACGAGCTGATGATATTCTTACATAAGTGTAATCTTCTGACATTTATGTTATCTTGTGGTATTGATGATAAACTATGAAGATCTCCGTGTAGGCATCTCCTTCCAGTTTAAACATTTCATTTCCTAATATTAGGCAGATTTTACATATTCATTACCAAAATACAGAACCATGAATTCTCTTTATTACTGCACTTTCTTACACGTGTGCACGCCGTTGCTAATCAAACCAATAACTAATTAACTAACCACTCAATTAAGTTTATATTGGAAAGCATGCAAGATAATCATAATGCAATAAGCTTCAAATTCCAAAAATTGTGGCTAGAGCAATTTATAGAACAAAATTGAAACTAATAAGCAGGTGTAGTTGTTCTCTACAATTACAGTATTACACCTCAAGTATATCCATGGAAACATCTTATTTCATATTCCCTTTGAAGCACCAAACCAAGATACACAAAGAACAATTCAATTGAAGTCTATTTTTTAGCTACAAAAAAACAATTTAAAAGATTTCATCTCTAAATTAGTCTTACCACCATCCAATCCAGACCAATGAAATGTGAAATCCCAACCTAATAATTAAAATTTTGTATACCAAAATCCCAAAAATCACAACTTTTTTATATACCATGAACAAAATTAGTATAACCCATGAAAACATAACTTGCGAAAAACATCTGAAAATTAATATATACATATATATATACACCTTGAACAAGATATGATCAATGGAGAGCTGAATGTCCTTGAAGGCCTCACGGGCTCGACGCCTGGGCCCTACTTGGTCCATATCAGCATCAAGAATCTTCTGCAACTCCTCATTTACACCCTCAAACTTCACCATCACTTTAAAATCTCTTTGGCTCTTTGCACCACCAAAAATCTTGGGCTTCCTCAGCTCTACAATTCACAAAAAAAAAAAAAAAAAAAATCCCCAAAAGAAAGAGATTTTGAGAAAGAAAAGTCAAATAAATATAAAAGGGAAAGTAAGAAGAAAAACAATCGAATGATGGATTTTTGTTTACCATTGAAGGGATGCCTTTTATACAGCTTTGCACATTTCAATGCCATGTGGATATGTGAAATCGAATATAATGATTATATATAATAAATTTTTTTCTCTGGAGAGAGAGAGAGAGAGAGAGAGAGAGAGAGATGCAAAGTTGTTGGAGTGACGACTAGGATTTTATGAGGAAACTGATGGAAGTTGCTTGGTGGGATCTCATTGGATTAATCACTTTTGGTCATAAATTGTTGGTTGCTTTAAGGTATCTTTGTTTTTTTTTTTTTACATTTTTTAATTGAAAATTTAAAAAAATCCGGAATTATGTATTATATGTTATTTTGATGCGATATGTTAGTGTGTTTATTTATGTTTTCAATAATAATTTTTAAATTCAAAATGTATTAAATTTGTAATATAATTGATGGGTGTATAATATATGTTAAATAATTGTAAAATATGAAGAGATCAGAAAAATATGAATTGAGTAAATAATTATTAGTTATAATTATATAAAATGATGAATACGATAATTAATATATAGTGATAGTGGAACTTGAAAAAATAGAGTTGAAATAAAATAATTAATGTGATGAATTTACAGTTTTGCATCAAAAATCTTAAAAAAACAAATTGGAATACATAAACAACAATGGCCTAAGGTTTTAGTGTTATTAAAATGCTATTTCTCTTTGCTGTATATAGTTCCTCATTTTTGACTGAGAAATAATTATTGCGTGTCAATTTCATTTGGAATTTGGTTTAGTAAGTTCATTAAATGACTTTTCATAAAATATGCATAATTCTATTTTTTTTATTTATATATAATATATATGCATATATGTATCTTCCAACCTCTAGTTATAGTGAATTAGTGGGCCTACATTTTTAATTAAATTTATACAATTATTAATAACGATTCCTATAATTATTAGTGGGCTGAATTTAATATAAACTTGAATTGGAACATTGATCCCCAATTAATAACATATTAACTCCAATTCGACTTTTCAAAATTTCGGCTAAATGGGGCTTAAATGTAACTAATCCTAGAAAGTAACTAAGAGTGTACAAATTAAGAAACAAGTAAAATAAATATATATTGCATAAGTTTCATTTTAGGGAAATGCCATAAAATTTTAAGGGCAAAGTGCACTTCACCCCCTCAAAAAATTTGAATTTTGCACTTTCCCTCCTAAAAACACAAAAAAGAGACATTGCCCCCTAAAAATTTGATATATATATCACTTTGCCCAATTACTATTTTTCGGCCAAATTGTGATCGGAAATCATTTAAATGATTTTTCCGTCAAAAGCATTACCATCTTTACTATTTTTTTGTGATTCATGCATGAATTTGAGCCAAAATCGTAGTACCTCTCAAACATATCATCTTAGAGTTGCAAAATTCTCACCATGATATCATCTTGCATATAAAGAATGGTAGAAAAAGCTTATTAGAATAGGAACTCACATCAAATGCATGATGAGATCATGGTGAGTATTTTGCAACCCTAAGATGATATATTAGAGAAGCACAACGATTTTGGGCCCAAATCCGGATACGTGAGAGAATCACAGATAAATGGTAAAGATGATAATGTTCTTGACGGAAAAATCATTTCAATGATTTTCGATTAAATTTAGCCGAAAAATAGTAATTGGGGCAAAGTAATGCATATATCAAATTTTTAGGGGGCAATGTCTCTTTTTTGTGTTTTTAGGGGGGAAAGTGCAAAATCCAAATTTTTTGAGGGGGTGAAGTGCACTTTGCCCAAATTTTAATTAGAAAACAGTGACGTATCCCTTTGTATGAAGGAAGAGCATATACTTTTGTTCAAAACAAAGGAAGAACATAAATTTTCATTAAAGCAAAGAATACTTGTATGACAGGGTGAATCTAATAATTTAAATATATTTATATCTCTTATATAATTATACACTAGCGTATAACTCGTGTTACACATGGAATTAGTTTACAAAAAATATCTATATTTGCATTCCGAAATCTAATAATGATAATTCAATCTTCTTTTTATATGAATAATGACTAAAATATTTTTCAATATAATTTTTTAACATATTTTAGCATAGTAAGTTGTATGCTAACTTTATAATCATTTCTAATTAAAAAAGAATGTCAATGTGGCTTGGAAATTTGAGGATATGGGTTGTTGAGATAGGAGATCATCAAGGAATAAATCTTTTATATGCAATACTTTAAGAAATTCCATTTTCCATATTCAAAATTTCAAATTTTAAATTGATCTCCATATTACAATTTGAATCAACTAAATACAAATTTTATTTTCAATATCAAATATCTTTATAATTATATTATTTATTTTAATATCGTAATTATTAGAAATGCATTCTTAAATTTTTTAAACTGTATAAGAAAATCTAAAAACTTTGAAATTAAGATTATAAATTTTTAGATATTTTTCTTTAAGAAATGAACTCTTTAACTCATGTGTAAATAACAAATGAAGGTGATACAGTTCATTTGACTTCTTTTATGAATTAATAAAATTCATCTGTCATATGCTTTCACAATTGGTCTACTAATCTTGATATTTTCACATAGAAGAAATGGAAATTAGATCTTATTTGTTACTATATAATATTTTAATCGGTTCTTAAATAAATAGAAAAAAGAAAACCAATATTGGCAAATTTTAAAAGGTTTAGCATAAAAATTGTAAAACGTTTGTCAAAGGACCAAAAGAAGAGAAAACAAAATCAAACAAAGCCCTACTGTACTACAGCTGTGGAGAAGTTCCCTTCCTCCGCAGAACGAGATTTATTTTCGAAACCTCGCTCTCAGAATGGTACGCTTTTCTTCATTTTCTGATTATTTTAAAGCTAATTTTTTGAGTCTTTCCCGAAAATGTGATTTGATTTTGTATCCTTTTCATTGATTTTATAGAAAGACATTGGTAAGTGAAATTTTCATTTTGATAGTATTATCCTGAGAAGAAATCGGTATTTGGTTTTATTTGCGAATAATTGGTAAGTTCTTTTGATGACTTCTGAGCTAGGGCACGAGCTTCTTTAGGAACAATAATGCGATTAAAAGATATTTTGTTTAGTAATGTGTCTGCCACAATTAGGGTCCTCTTGAAGGGTCATTGATAATTGACTTTGTCTAAACAATTGTCCAGTATGGTGAGACAGATGACTTGTATGCTCCGCTCCTTGCCCTTTGTGTTGGCTGCTGTTCAATTTTTTTTTGAAACTAAAGGGATGTGAAGTATCATTTATCTGTAGGGAATTAGATGGGACGTGTCGAGTGTGATCATGCTTAGGCTTTAATAGGTAAATTGTGTTTGACCTCAGATTCGATCTGTACCTTGGATTTTATTCCTTATGCTGTGGAAGCTTGAAATGGCTGCATACTGTAAAACAAGAAGGAAGTTCAAATCTTTGAGTTTTTATTCTGCTTGTGAGATGCCACATTGTTATCTATCTCACTGATCTTTTCTATATCTTCTTCTTGGACAAATTGTATTTTTGGTTCATTGTAGCGTTTAAAACAAAGTATTCTTCCTATTATGATTGATGACCGCTCTCTCATGTACCTATGATTCCATGATGCCCGTGATAGGAAAAGTATGATAAAGTAAACCCCATATATGTGGATACTACTTCCAAGGATTGAAGCGAGATAACTACTGTTGTATGGCGCTAAGGATGGGGTTAATAAGAAAGAGAATGTTACTATAGACTTGCTTCCCTTACTTTGATTGTAAAGAATCATATATATGTTATTGACATATGAGTAGCAAAAAGCTAAATATGTTGAGTTGTCAAAGTTCATACATGGTTTAAAAGTGAAGAGAGAAGAAGACAGAATATTGTGGTCCGGCCATTTGGCTTACATCCACAAAACAATGTCAGTAGGGTTATAAGACTTTCATACTCTCTTGATTATGAATTAATCACCTTTATATATAGGTGGTGGAATAAACATGTGATAAATATGATTGTGGATGATATCACTCAACTCATGTCAGAATCAACTAATCTCAATCAATCCCTAAATACATCAAATATGATTTTCAAGATCAATCTTGGTTTCCAACATGAATCAAAAATTAGTAAATAATACATTTCAAAATTTACGTACTAAGTCACATAACTAATTCAGTTTAAAATATTTGTTGGGATATAGCCTTAAGGGCGTATACTAGGCTTTTCCCCCTGCCCTTTCTGTTCACAGCACTGTTAGCTTCTTGAGTAAGTGTGTATTTTGTGAATTGCAACTGCACATTGTATTAACTTCATGGGCTTTTGATTTAGTATGTATTGATTTTCCAATTTCAGGTGTCGTTTTCACTCCTTCAAGTTATCAATAAAGCAGGGTGGCAATAATCAGGGTTTAAGCAAGTCATGGAAGGAAATAGAAGATACTTTCTCAATAAACATTCTAATCCTCACTTTAAGAGAAAAGACCATAGGAAAGGGAAACAACGTAGTTCTGTCCATGAAGAATCTCCTGAAAATTCCCAATTGACAGACACTGTTTATCGTATTCTTTGTCAATCTAAAAAGATTGGTAGTGTAATTGGGAAAGGTGGTAATATAGTGAAAGCCCTCAGAGAAGAGACTCAAGCGAAAATTACAGTTTCTGACTCTGTTCCTGGTTCAGATGAGAGGGTGATAATTATATTTAGTCCATCTAACAAACAAGCAACACGACAGAGAAGGAACAATGGTGAAAGTGATGAGAAAGGAGACAATGCTATGGAGTTGCATTGTGCAGCCCAAGATGCTCTTTTAAAAGTTCATGACAGAATTGTTGAGGAAGATATTGGGGGAGCAAAAGACGGCACTGAGGATGATCCAGTGGTCACTGCACGCCTCTTAGTTTCAAACAATACAGTTGGGTGTCTTTTAGGAAGAAAAGGAGATGTCATTCAAAGATTACGTAGCGAGACTGGTGCAAACATTCGTGTTCTTCCTGCAGATGATCTTCCTGCATGTGCCATGAGCAATGATGTCTTGGTGCAAGTAAAATTATTACCCGTCTTTTGCAATCTATGATTAGTTATATGATGTTCGGGCCAAAAATATGCATTGGATGGAGAAGGGACTTAACTTGTGCTAATTTATGATGCCATAGGATAATTATGGATCTTTTTCGAGTAACCTTCTTCTAGTTGCATCCATCCTTAGCTTTGTATTCTTGTGGTCATGTGTATGCACATCTATATGAGAGATATATGATACTTCAAAGCAAAGTCTTTTTTATCTTTTAGTAAGAATCCGCTGCGGAAGGACCTTGATGCGGTGGTTTTCTTCTTATTAGAAGAACTATATAGATGTATAGTATATCCTAGTTCATTGTCCTAGTAAAGAATGTTCTACTGTCAGCTTTTCAAATTTTAGATCTGAAATGAACAAGTAATAGTGTCCTTCTTAGTTTTGTTTGATTTAGCAGTACAAATTAAAAAGCGGAAACGGGGAAATAAGGGTCTCAGTTGATTAATTAGGCTTGTAATCGATTGATCTTCTTGGACTCTAATTAATCAACTATATGATTGGCTTTGGTTTCTTTGCTTTATGAGATTGGGCCTTTTTGATTTCTTTTTTCCCCTACTAGAAACTAGAAAGAAAATCAGATGGTCTAGCATTACTGCTTGTATGCAACCGGTCGTCAGTCTTGGATTTGTTTAGCATACAGTTCAGAAGATACTGAAATGTGAAACTCTTACTAACCTTTGAGTGTTTACGATATACTACTTATTGAGTTTTTTCTCGAGATCCTTTGGCATAAATTGGTTCTAGATGCTTGTTATTGTTGGTAGAAACGCAGACTTTCCTCTGTTTCATGTTCTTTTCCATGACATCTAGATTTTGAATTTTGTCTATGCAAACTAGGGTTTTATTTGAACCTCATATGGATGCATTTCAATCTTCAGAGTTCAGCCTGAAACTGATTAATGCTTTCAGAAATAAAATTTTGCCAGTTTTTGTTTGGTTTCACTTGTGTAATAAATTTTTTATGCGTCTTTTTGATGATGTATTCAGATTATTCTTGTTACAACTATGGTGACATTTCTGTTTTCATACTTCAGTTCTGCTAGTGCATGCACATGGACTAATTTCAATCTTTTTTGTGAATTATTCATCACCACAAATACATCCTGTGACATTGATTTATAATATTATAGATATCAGGCAAACCAGCTATTGCAGAAAAAGCGCTGTATGAAGCATCAACTCTTTTGCATCAGAATCCACGAAAAGACAAGCCTCCTTCAACTTTTCCTACTCCCTATGCTAGTCAAAGATTTCATCCTCCTGGCCCTCCAGAGAGAAATATGCTCCCTGGGAGAAATTCTACTTGGCTGGAACGGACTACCAATACCCACAATATGCCACCTATACCATGGAAGGGAGCATATGGGGCCCATCAGTCTGGATTTGGACCTGAAGATTTTGATGGTCTTCCTTCTCCGCATGATCATGAAGCTCCAAGTGAGTTCACTATGAAAATACTCTGTTCTGCTGCAAAGATTGGTGGTGTGATTGGAAAGGGTGGAGTGAATGTTAAGCAGTTACAGCAAGAAACAGGATCTAGTATCCGTGTTGATGATGTGTCTACAGAGTCGGATGAGCGAGTAATTCGTGTCTCTTCATATGAGGTTGCTTTTTTCTTCCACTTGCTCTAACTGATTCCTATTAACTTGTTATTGTCTGTGGCTGAGCTGAGTATTTTTTTCAGGTTCTCTTGGATCAAATTTCTCAAACTATCAATGCTCTTCTTCAGCTTCAAACTAGAACTAGTGAATATTCTGAGAAAGGAACCATTACGACAAGACTTCTTGTACCATCAAGTAAAGTTGGCTGTATTATTGGACAAGGAGGTCATGTCATCACTGAGATGAGGAGGAGAACACGTGCAGATATACGTGTTTTTTCCAAAGAAGACAAGCCCAAATGTGCATCAGAAGATGAAGAGCTTGTGCAGGTGATGTCTTTGTTTTTAATTTTTCGTTGTGCAAACAGGTGGTGTCTAATCAAGATATGCTTATATTAGTGTTTGAATCATGCTTCTGATTATATTAGATATCTGGAAGTTTTGGGGTTGCTAAAGATGCCTTGGTAGAGATTGCATCAAGACTTCGAACAAGATGTCTTCGTGATGCAAATAGTAGAGATGAGCCTGCTCAGGTTAGACCAGCGCCTCGATTTGGTCATGTGGGAAATTTACGAGGTGTTGGCCTCCTTCCATCAGGTGCTGTTGGAGCTGGGAGCTCAGGAAGATATGAACATTTTAAGGTATCATTTGTCTGTCCAATATACTGTTTACTGAAAGGTCCTTGGCCAGATCTATGGCTTGTGAGTTGGTTACGAAGTATTACAATACTGCTATAATAATCTTGTATATATACTGAGGGCTTAGCATTTGGTTATAAAGTGCATATCATTGGACCTGGAGTGGGAATACAATGTATATATCGAAAGAGTTCCTTTCCCGCTTCTAGGTTGGATCATTTCCTTTTAACCTAATGTCCTTCCTCAATGCATTTAGGTATAGAAGTTGAGTTAAATCTGTTACTTTACCTAGCCCGTCTTTCTTGATTCCTGTTCATCTTAATTTGATTCATAAATAACTTTTTATATATTCAGGAAAGAGATCAACTGTAAACAAAAAAAAAATTGCATAATTTTTGTTCATTATCTAACATATCATGTAGGCTTAGAACTGGTTTGCTAGTGTACAACTATTCTCTCTGCACTCAAACACCACATACACAAGCAGAGATTGTTTTATTTATAAGAACTGGAAAGAAAGTTTGTTGAGGAGTTAAGCATGAATGCTGTACAAATATTCTTGAGAGTCGGGGAAAAGAGTGAGGTTGAAGAGAAGCACAAATGTTTCATGATTTACATATCTTGTCAAAAAGTGCAATACAAATTATTTGAATAGACGTATTACCAGAAATTTGCATAATAAAGTAAGACACGTGAGATAGTATAGTTTGCGATTAAAATCTTTGTCCATTGATTGCAGTAAATGAGGTGTAGGTTTTTTATTTATTGAAGTTCTCATCAAGTACAAATTTAGTGAAGAGAGGGACCAATATTATTCTTACCAGTATGGTATATAAAAACGGCCCTCATTATACCATGCCTTATTCATGTTTCTTCTCTGCTAAAATTCATGCAAGTACACAATTTATCGTGATTTACACGAGAAAAGCATATGCTCTCTCATATTTACATGATAGTTATGTTATTTTAGTTCATCAGATGGATTTGTGTTATATTTACGATTGTTCTTATGATGAACATAGGGTGGTGTACCAGAGTATGAGTCACCAAGTTTTCCTTTCCATCCACGTGCTACAGGGTAACGATCACTTCCTTAACTATATTCATATCAGTACCTGTTATATAACATGGAGAATGTTATGCCAAAGCTTCTTCACCTTAAATTGTCACGTGGAAGAACATTTAATAAGAAAAGATTACACATCTATATATAATAACACACAATCTTGGAGATCATTTAAGTATGCACTTATGTGGATAGTCTCATTGAACTCAATTATGCCACATAATTAACTATATATATGTAGATGCGTGTGTGTGTGTATATTATATATATTTGAATTTGTATAATTGTTATCAATCTTTATCTAAAAATAGTGAAATTCAAAGATTCAAGATAAGATAGTTTACTTGTATATTATAAATAAATAAATAAAAAAATGAACCCCCCTCTCTCTCTCTATTAGTCACTTTATTGTTCAATATTTATTCTATTAAGTTTATCAATCATGTATTATGATTTTTTAAAACTAAACTAAGATGATTTGCTACACGTAAAGAGATTTTATGATGATAATTATCAAAATTGAATCAAATCTTTTTACATATTATAATTAAGTAAAGTATTTAATGATACGATATATATATATATTATACATCATTGACTGTTTCTCTCTACATTCTCAGTATCCCATGCCTTGGCATGGGTTACAACTTGTTTCCATGAATATTAGAGAACACGTTAAATTTTTTTTTTAAGGTTTAATTTTATGTCATTGCTTCTTCTGTCTCTGATTTATGTTATACCACCTTATATAATGTTAGCTAGGAATTTATGAAATTTAAAAGTCTTCATTTTGATCTTACTCACATTGTATTCCAAGAGGTCAACATAGAGCCGTTTTAACTTAAGTCGTATTCTCCTGTATTCTATTCATGTTTTTCTGGTCATTGACTCTTAATATGAAACAGATACTTTTCTATTTAAATTTGTATAAATAGTAAAGATATTATCAACAAGTTTCTGTTTATCGACTCCCTTATTTCAGTCGTATGGCATTTCTCAATTTCTTTATTCATAACATGTAATACGAGAACTAGGAAATTTAAATTGCTATCTGAAATATTGAAATTAACTTTTCTCATCTTTTATCTATCGTGTGACATGGCTGTTTAACATGTCTTACTTTCAAGCTTTCTGAAAAATGATTAAATATTTGGTTTTCATTTCAGTTACTCAAATGTCAACGAGGCTATGATTAATCCTGTATCAGCTATGGGAGGGAACCACATTTCTGAGGTGAGGTTTATTGTAGTTATTATAGTTACACTTAGTATGAATAATCATATGCAAGAAATAATCTTTATTAGGTTAATATGCTTCTGGAGATATTCTGTGTTAAAAATTGCAAAGAGGTCTTACTTCTTAGCCTACTTTTCCAATCTCATAGGTTCCTATATGCTGGACCTAGCAGTCGTAATCTTGCTTTTAATATTGTCCCAATCCTTTGTTTTAAATTTTATATTGATGCAAAAAGCTTCACTTGTACGATTTGTCTGAATGCTTCTAATTTTTCTTTCTCGTAATTTTTAGTTTGCTGGAGATAGAGCAAATTTCCAAGATCCATATTCAACTCGACCTGAGTTTGGCACTTCAGAACATTTCAGTGCTTCGCGAAATATGTATCAAACACCATCTTCTTCCGATGGACATAATCACTATCCTCAACCAGTTCCACAACAGAATTATAATTCTCAGCCTGGTGCATATCCAAATAATACTGCTCCGGGTCAGTATCCGAACTATAATCCTCAGCCAATTGCTAACCAAACACAGGAAGGTCCATACCAGAACATGAGCACGTACGGTTCTTACAATCATTGATGCTCGATTCTTGTTCAAAAAGAAAAGGAGATATATATGATGCTCAATTTGGGCATTTTTGTTGCCATAGTTTTATTCCGTCGTTTATGATTATATGAATAATTATCGACCTATTGGCTAGAGCTATGAGTTGCTTGGTATTAGTGCCCTATTAAATCTTGTTTATCTTAAGGGTCAGTTTCTTATATTGGTAGCACTCTTCTGACTGATGTAAGGTTATAACAAAAGTTACATGGCTGATATTATTGAGGGAAAATCGATTTTCGACCCATAGTTCCAACCCAAAACTAATTATTCTGGTAGGGTTGGTTTCGTTGGTTTGGTTTCAACTTGAGTCCAACACAATCGAAGTTTATAATTATATATTGGTGGAGATTGTGAAATAGAATGAGCTCAAAGTTTATAGTTGTTTCTTATTTGTTTTAGACTCTAATTCACCATTATTTAGTTTTCGAGAAGTATTGAACTTTCTGAAGTTATTTTGATGTCACTTTGTTCTTTCATTTGAATTTTCATTAAAGGTCAGATTTTCATTAAAGATGTATTCACCAATCCTTTATTAGATTTTGATGAATCATTTTCTTTGAATTTCTCGTAATAGTGTGCATTTCATAGAGTTGTAACTTTCTTATAACGATGTATGTTGTGTGCAATTACATAGTTATAGAAATTGTTTGAAATGACCCATTTCAAATGGGCTTGAAAACTTGGTCTGGTTCCAACTTGATTCTATTATGGGTCCGGTCCATCTTAGGTCTTTCTTTTCCACATTTTTGGACCTATGTGGATCCAGTCCCATCCGAACTCGATCCATTTCTTACCTCAGAGAAATGTGCCTATTGATTTTTTTTGACAGTTTTAACTCTCAAAAAACAAAAGAGATAGCAGATAATTTGATATTATTGTTCTATTGGAGTTCGGTCAAATTCATATTCTATTAGTTTCCATGAATTTAGTGATATTTTGGTATACAATTTTTATTTTTGGACAAAACATCCCTGTGAAACACTTCTCTACTAAAACATGTGCAGCTCAAGTGTTTCGTTTGAATCTGGATGCTCCATACATGTATTTTTCCATAAAAAAAATAAAATAAATGGATACAACTAGAAGTGTCATATTTCGATATATTCAAAGGAACCAAAAGCGTCACTAAAATTCTTATACAATTAAAACTAATTTATCAAAACTCCGTTAAAACCAAAAGTAAGTTCCTATCAGTGATAAAAGATAAAATGATATATGTGATTAATGTGACTGATGCATTCTCGAAGTGGATGAACATTAGATCTGCATAAATGTTAGATAGGTTTTTTTAATCAATCAATAATGGTGAGTCATTTCTATAGGATCTCTCTTGAGGTTCATCATACACCAGCTATAGTGATTTTGTCTGATATTCGTTATTTCAACTCGTGTATATATATATATATATATGGTTCAATTGATTATCGTCATCGCAAATAGAGTAATAATTTGTCGACAAGTGCCACATACTGTACTTAATAGGACAGTCCTGTTTTTCATGCTCACAGATTTTGTAGTAGATTTCTAGTGCAACTTGGCCACCTTTTTCTTGTTTTTTGGATGAAATTTGATTGCGATCCATTATCACACACTCGTGCTAAACTTGTTCTGTCAAATCTCTTTGTCAAATGGCAATATCAAGGCATTTTACCAAATCACCATATAATTTTCTAGAAAAAGAACTACCACATGATCCAATAATGTATAACAAACTGACTTTATTGTACTCGGTTTGCTATAGAATATCTCGGAATATGGTGCCAATCATAAGTTATGCATAATAAGTTATGAAAAAATGGACTATACTTCAAAAGTTACACTCATATCCGTGTTTGTGTCTTTGTATCATAAATAATAAATCAACAAGGTACTATTGTGGGGGCAACCCCCAGTAGAGTTGGTAAGGGCATTTGAACTTGTGGCCTAGGTCACGTGTTCGAATCCTGATGCCTTCTCTACTGTGGTTTGCAGGCTATTACACAAGAGCGGGGTTTACCCAGTGCGCACCTCACGCTACTGTGGTTTGCAGGCTATTACACAAGAGCGGGGTTTACCCAGTGCGCACCTCACGGTAGCGGCTGCGGGTTTCCCTCGTCATCCAATGCGCACCTCACGGTAGCGGCTGCGGGTTTCCCTCGTCATCCAAAAAAACAAGGTACTATTGTGGATGATAATCTTGTGACAAACATTTTATTCTTGATTTTTTATCTTTAGAAATATTTTGAATATTTTTTTGCCCTAAAACGCTTCCAAAATAAAAGGTCATCATATAATGATTATGTGTAGATTAGTAATGAATTCTTCATAGTGGGTTGGATGATGATTTCGCTTTCGAAATGAATGTATGATCGTTTTGAAACAGTGTTGGAAGATTTTCTATAAATACTTTTGCCAAGCATTTAATACATGTTGGAATAATTTTCTTCTTTAATGATGAAGTATTTTACCTACGTAAGTTGACATTATGGATATTTTTGTGTGGACGTTTCTTAAGTGATATTTCATCAAATGTTAATCATCAAAGTGTATTCTATAATCAAATATATGTTTACTAATACTTTTACATTGATGAAAATATAATTTCTTTTTCTAATTTTTTTAATTGTATTTTTGTGTTACTCAAAAAGCGGTTTA
Source organism: Verbascum thapsus (assembly GCA_963669365.1). Classification (NCBI taxonomy): domain Eukaryota; kingdom Viridiplantae; phylum Streptophyta; class Magnoliopsida; order Lamiales; family Scrophulariaceae; genus Verbascum; species Verbascum thapsus. The sequence goes on along the minus strand of OY770107.1, from coordinate 3,987,866 downwards.
TATTTCTTCAATAATAAATATATAATATTATAGTTGAGTTTTCACGTACAACGCACATATGTATAAAAAATAGAAAACTAATAGATTCATGTCTAGTTTGTTGAGTTGGGGGAAAAGGAAAGAAGAACCAAACAATCATTATACTTGCGCATGATACAAAGATGCATATTAAAGCTAAACAAGAAAACCTTTCTAACCCATCACTTTGTGTGTTGTGTGTTTTAAATTTAGTTATATGGTTTCTATGGGCGTTTTGGGCTTATCGATAATGATAATAAATTGACAACTGAATCAATTGAATATTCTTGTAGGACCCCTTTTTAGCATACTAATAAATAACACGTTCGTTGAACCTGAATCATATGATATTGTTAAAGTAATTTATATAAGTAATTATTGTTCAACTTGAGAATTTTATAAATCTAGTGTTTACATAATACTTTAACTAAATGAACTATTACTTAATAAGTTAATTATTTGAAAAATTAAATATTGATTGACACGAGAGTATTTATCAATTTTGAAAGAACCAAGTTAATTTAAAAAGTGTAACATAAATAATAATGTAACTAAATAACTTTTTTATGAAAATTCATACTTCATTTATATCTATGTCTTTTAATTATAAGAAGCCAAACAGTTCACTCATTCTATTTCCTCATTGTACTTTAAGTAGTTTTCATAATATATCTTGGACACTTGTGTAATGTTAGTTTTTATTTCAAAATATTATTTGTGTTTATTTCTCCATTTTCTAAAGATAGGGTAATATATTTATTTTCAAGATTATTAAATGTGTCTCGCCTTAAAACTTCAATACCAATCTGCGCAAGTTATAATAGGTTGATATAAATTATGCACCCGTTTTTATTATATTTTCACTACTACTGATTGTGTCACAATTGAGTTTACTTCATAAAAATGAAAAAGTAAAAACAATGCATGTTGTATGTAAAAGTTAATGCAAGATATGAATAATAACTAAAACATAATAAATAATTTTTCTTTTAATTTGTTAACATAATCCTATTTTAGTTTTCTATTGATATATAATAAATAAAGTGAGTGTTGACCTATTTTAAATAAACATTCTCCTATTAACTCTGGTGATATAGTTTCATAAGTATACTTGGTAAATTGTCCAAACTTTTAAAATTTGTTACAAGAGTATAATTAGTTGAATAAGTATTTAAATACCTAAATCTAACAAATTAGAAAATATCAATATGCTCAATTCTTGAATAAAATATTTAAGTAAAACTTAGTTATTAAATTCAAATTCCAAACAATAATTTAACTAAATATAGTGACTAAATAAGTTATAGGGTATGATCTCGTAATAATTCAATCATATAGATAATTTTTATTTTTTAATAAAATTATATATTCAAAATTTAAATAATAATTATATTAAGTGAATTATTATTTGTAAACATAATTATTTTAAAAAGTAAATTATTGATTGACTTTAAAGATTGGATTAATATATGAAATATTTAATTTAATTGAAAATTGAAAGTTCAAACTTTGTAATAATAATATTTGTATAAAATAGAAGTTGTTTGGCAAAGATTAAATATTTTATGCGATGCTTTGAGATCCAATATTGGCCTAACAAAGAAAGAAGATTACATCATGCTCTCATTTATTAATTTTAGAACAAAGAAAATGATAACCTAATGTTGTAATAAAAATCGAGTAATTTGAAAGTTATAAGTACTGATGATTTAGGATATATATATATATATATATGTAATTTTATCCTAGAATTCTAATGTAATATATACAGTTTATCTTTCATTTTATTTTTTTACCTTTTTAAAAATGTGAACTACACCTTTTTTTTGATAAGAAACTACACATTGTAGAGTTCTAATGCAATTATATATCATATACGGATATACATACAATTTATTTTTATTTTATTTATTTTTTGACTATTTTGCCATTCAAAAGCGAAATAATAAGGACATATTAGGTAAATCAAAAGTTTAAAGAAATATTCATACTTTTTGATATAATATAATATAATTTTTAGCTAATTTAATGACCATCTCTCATTTTATTTTTAATCAGATCTTTACAATTTGCTTCCAACCATTAAATATTCAATATGTGACGTGATACCTATGATTAGCGACATAGTATTAACATTCTTCGTTTTGGATTAGCGACATAGTAGTATAGTACTAAACATGTTTCACTTGTAGTCCAAGCCACTTATAATTAATTAATATATTATATTCTTATGTATTTTTAAATTTAATTATTTTCTATACATGAATTTTTGTGTATCCTTAAAGACCAATTCAAACATGAATGAAAGCCCTTGTTTTTTTTATATCAATTGATCATGGTCACAATAAATGCTTATTGCTTATTGGGTATTAATAAAAATATACTTAAAATAATATTTAGTTTGATGGAAATTAATGATAAGTAATTAGTGATTGAATCACCCGTGCATATCTCTCTCTCTATATATATTATATTTTATATATACAAACTTTATTTTTTTAAATGGATGAATAATAAGGAGTATTTTACATAACTCTATTGTTTATATTTATATTGACTCTTATTTTAGAGTTTTAGCATAATTACACTTCTCTTATTTTAGAGTTTTAGCATAATTACACTTCTTATTCTTATAGATATTTAAAATTTATTTTGACTATTTTGACATTCAAAAGTGAAATTCATAGGGACATATTAGGTAGATTAAAAATTCAAAAAAACACCCATACTTTTAAATAGAAAAAAAAATAGAAATAGAAATAGATAGATAGATTGATAATGAGCCCAAAAGGCAATTTTTTATATACTAACAAAGAGAATTGATTAACAAATCTTTATAAAAAAGATAGAAATACAAAATATTGATCATCTTGACCCAATGTTATTATTATTCATGGATCCAAGGGTTTCAAATGGATTTGAACTCCATACTTAGGTTTGATTGTGAGGACTATAACCGGGGCGTGTCGATATGTATCTGATATAATAAAGCTGAATTTCGATATTAACATGGCTAATATGATCTTAGCCTCCATTATTGCAAAGCCTTGACCCACACAGTTCCTTGGACCAGCTGCAAATGGGATAAAATGTCGTCCCGATTTGGACACAAATCGATCTGGTTTGAATTCATTCACATCTTTGCCCCATATTTCTTCGCTATGGTGAATTGCAACAACTGGAATCCATATTGAAAGGCCCTTTGGAATTAAGAGATCACCTAGCATTATATCTTCAAATGCCATTCTAGGAAGAACTGAGGCTGGTGGATATAGCCTCAGTGATTCATTGATCACCATGTTTAACTGCAAAAAATGATACATATCATAATTTAATTAGCATATTTAATATACTAATGTTTATTAGAATATCCAACAAGTTGTACAAGGACAATATGTGTATCTTCCTAAAATATATTGATAGTTACTACACGCTCAAGATAATGTTTCGAAACAGGGTGGCAAATGGACGGGTTGAGTTGGATTTGGGTTAGTTTTTAAATGATGGGTTTTTAATGGTTTTAAGTTGGAACCAGTCCAACCCAAAAGGGAACCAAATTCAACCAAAAGAGAACCAACCCCAACCAACTTAATATTTTGCATTTTATTCTTTATAAATAGATTACTGACAAGTAATTTGAGCCTAACTTGAAATTTAGTTGCGTCAAATTAGGAACCAAGTTGGAATCGATTAGGAACCAACCCAAGTCAAACTAATTTAATTGGGTTGAAACCATGGTTTTGGACCCATTCTGCCACCCTATTTCGGAGTTTGTCATTATTATATCCATATTAAATAATAAAATCTTAGTTAAAAAAAGGACATTGTAATAAATTTCTTACCAGAGTGAGCTTAGATAGGTGATCAATTGATGGTTCATTACCATTGGAAATCTCATTGACTTGAGCTCTAACTTTATGTTGCCAAGAAGGGTTAGTAGCCAGTAACATGACTGTCCAAGTTAGCAGTAAAGCTGTGGTTTCATGTCCAGCAAAGAAGAATGTTTTACATTCATCCATTATAACTTGTAGATTTAAGCTGTCTCTTTTCTTTTGCATTTCATTAAGTAACATTCCCAATAAATCATTACCATATGAGCTGCTTCTACCGATTTCTACGCAGTTTTTTCGACTCTCTATGATCTCCATTAACAGTCTTTCGACCTCCATTTTTAGTGATTTTATTTCTCTATTGTACTTGCTTGGGAAAAATCTGCACAAACATAAAATATTGGGCTTGGGATTAGAGAATTTTTATTTATTTATGTTAATTCTTTTCAGAAGAAGGGCTCAAAGCAAAACATAGAATTCACTAAAGGAAAGAAAAAAATAAAAAAAAATTCCCTTTTTACATAATGATCCATAAAAAAGAAATTATATGATGAAAAAAATGGAAAGTAACGTCGTACCGGCTACCGGGAAAGCACAAATGGCGGGTAGATTGAGCACAAAGATTTTGCAAAACAGTTAGTAGATGAAATATCTGTTTTCCCTTTTCATAGTTGCTATCAAATTCAGTCCTTGAAATTATATCAGCTGTTAAACGAGTCATATATTCTCCTATTTCAAACTCTCTTTTTCCCTTTCCCATTTCATTTTCCAGTGTTTTTAGCATCTCTTTTGTGCACTCCACCATGTACCCCGCATAGCTCTGCACATCAAATAACTTTCATATATATACACACACCAAATATATATATACATATACATATATATATGTATGTATGTATGTATACCTTAAGCTTGTCACCCATGAATGCAGGAGCAACAATATGTCGTTGATGATACCAATCCTTGCCATTGGCCATCAACAATCCTCTACCAATGAAATGTTTGGAACCCTCTTGTTGTAACCATGATTTCCCAGAAATGGTGCTGTATTTTGATAGTAATTCTTTTATCATCTCCGTTTCTGTCAAACACAGCCTTGGCTCTACCCCATTCCAATATATAAATCTTTTTCCTACAGTTTAACACAAAAAACAATTAATATAATATATATAGATACATAACATAAACTCAATTAATATATCCTTTTAATTAATAAATACCATAAGATTTAGACCAGGAGACAAAATGAGGGAGAAGACGTTGAACAACGTCGTGGTGGATCGAACCCATGTCCTCAGAGGTTGATTTAGCTACAAGTGAAGCTATGTCCAAAATATTGCCAACTAGAAACCTTGGTTTAGGGCCATATACTCCTTGTTTTTCCATTATTTTCTTGATACGTCTTGGGGTTAACCAGTAACATATTATTGTTTCACTTCCAATTTTCAACAATATATATATACATATTGAAATTAATAATATAGACACCAATTCCATTGTTGAAACTGTAGTATATATATATATATATGTGTGTGTATATAGGAGGAGATATGGCTGTGGGGTGTAGGGGGAGTCACATATTTATAGTGCCAATCATATGTGCTTTATAAGAAAAAAAAGAAGATTATAAAATTTTATTGATATAAACAAATTACATAAAATAATGATAATATTAATTAGATAATCCATATTGTTTCCAACTATTATTAATGAATGGTAAGTAACACATGAGAAAGATGGATTTTCTAAATCAATGACCAAACAAAATCTAAATTATATTTCATTAATAAAGAACATACATACACAATTGCTTTTGAATATAGAAAGAAAGTATATTTTATATTACATTTACTTTATATTTTGAAATTCAAAAAAGGATAGTAAAAATTCAATCCTATAATAAAGCACCCAGTGTAGGTTGACCTCTATTCTATACTTGGGAAGACAAAAATTCAGTACACATATATACTTACAAAATATGTATTTATATGACGCTATTTTTTCAAATTAATTTGATATTAGTAATTGTATGTGGCCCTGTGTATTAGATTCTTTTCCTAACTCCTTCATAATTTAATTTTTAAAAAAAGTTACCAAAACTCCTAAAATAAATTTCTTTATCCAAGCAATCTATGAAAAATTTTCCATCTTAAGTCTTTCGAGATCGAAGAGTACGATATTTGAGATTTATAAAAAGACTTTTATTAAAGTAAGTATGATGCAGCTCGTAGTGACCGAGCACATTCCACACTTTAATAATATATTTTCTTGTTTGTGGTGGGCAAATTATATCCCATTTTCACGTGTTATTTCACGTTATATATATTTGATATCGCATCAATAATATTAGATTAGTTTTGAAGAGTTATAATTTGATATTTTAAAGTGTTAATTGAAAATCATTAGATCAATTTCTTTTTTGTTGTTCAAAAAATTAATTAATTATTTGACTTTACTAAGATATAATCATCGAATTATAAATATCGAATTATAAATATATAATCTTGTAAAATATTTTCGCATATGTTATTTTCTAATACATATAATAATACTATGATGAAATTGAATTAATTAGTTTATTACGTGTTCAAGGTAGAATTTAAAGTCAAACGGACTTGAAAATTTATTGCCTTGATAACATACTTTCAAATCTTATAGAAAAATATGGTCATTAATTCTGTTTGAGAAAAAAAGAAAGAAAATCTAGGGATTATTATTTGTCGTGATTGTGAGTCCAACTTATACTCTTTATCTATTTATTATGCAATGTTGATGAGTCCAACTCAAACTCTTCCGCTTCTGTGGGTAAACCCTAGTACTAACATGACTAGGAATCCTTTTCTCTTTCGTATTCTTGTCACGTTTATGTTATCTATATCTGTATATATATATATATACATACACACAGACATGCAGATTAGAATTCTCAAGTTTCAGATCACAAATTCACCAACAAATTAAACATCCTTCCATCCTGCAACTAAATCGAATATGGCGATGGGATCATTGTTTTTCCGATGGGTCAGAAACGTATTGTTCAAGTATGCAAAACATTGTTTAAGGTTCATGCACAAGACAAACATGGAGCAGGAATCTTCACTTAATGCTCGAATATTCCCCGACAAAGTAATCGCCAAGTTTTTCGATAATTTGAGCATTAGCGATATCGCTCGTATGAGGCTGGTCTGCAAGCAGTGGAGATCAATCCTCAGCCGTCAAGACACCATCAAGGCGGCGCCGGAGCCTCCATGGCTAATCTTGTCTGAAGATTCGTATCTCAATCCCAAATCTTTCTTGACAGAAATACGCTTCGAAAGCTTGACAACCCAAAGGACCCATCGTTTCGAGTTTCCAAAGCTGCAAAACCTGGGCCATGGAGGTTGGGTTTGTGGGCACTCCAATGGATGGTTAGTTATAGCCGTTGGGACTCAAAAAAACCCAGTTTTGTTCTTGTGGAACCCTTTATCTGGAGCCAAACACGAACTTCCTCCATCGCCTACGCTTCCGTTTTTCGATTGGTTTGTCGATAATTGTCGCAAGTCTGGTCCAATAAACAACATCTCGTGCCTTGTTTCTCGTCTGCATGTATTCGAAGTTGAGTTTTCCATAGTTGTGGTGGGTATTTTCAGAAATCCCGCAGGCGGGTTGGCTGATGAGCTTGCGTATTGCACTGTCGAGGATAATAATACCTCCTGGATCGTGTTTACAGGTGAAAAGAATCAAATCTATGATGACATCTTATTCCACAAACGAAAGCTTCATGTTTTGGCTAAATATGGTTCATCACCAAACGAGCCCACAAGACCAGCAAATTACACAATCAACCTAACCAAGTTCCAGTTGGAAATAGTGATGTTGCACTTAGTTCACGATGATCCCACAGAATATACATCAGTTGCTAATCCAGGCTTTGGCATCAGCAAAAGTGCAGTAAAAGTCGATCGATTAGTTGAGTCATCAACTATCGACGAATTGCTAATCGTTACAACACTTTTCGATCACTGTTCTTTTCTCAACTGGCACCAGGGCCCTATTGGATCATTCCAGTGCACTCAAACAAGAGAGTTTCAAATCCGACGGCTGACAATGACAGACGATTGTGTGAGATTAGAAAGATTGAACAGTATAGGTGAACAAGCCATATTTGTGGGAACAACTAGTTCGTTTTCGGTCTCGTCTGGTGTCATTAACGGAGAAAGTGATCGAATATACTATGCAACGGACGAGGCTGAAGGGCTCGTTTGGGAAGGTGAAGTATACACTTATCAACAGGAGGGTTATTGCTATCCGCATCAAGTATACAAAGACGAGATATATGTTGCTCGTGAACAAGGCATCTTTATTGTGGACGAGAATAGGATAATAAGAACCAGCTTGAAAAATCTGATGTTTCCTTCGAGTTCTATTATTGGATGGTTCGAGCCTAAATTGTTCTAGTTAATAAATTTTAAAGGATTTAAATTTTTAGTATGTACATCTAGTGATCTTAAGGAGCTTCAAAGGTGCAATTTATGCACATCATGTCTCTCTATTCTTTGTGCTGCAATAATAGTGATTTTAATATATACTTATCCCTCAAGTAACATAAAAATTTGTTATTTAATTGCTTTATCTCTATTTCAACTTTCAGTCTCATATAGTTATACTAATATTAATATTAAAAACTCAAATCATCTTTAAATCCATCTTAGATAAAGATGAAAATATATAATTAGTAACTTCCTCTCTGAATTGTATTAGAATCTTCAAGGCAAAAATTGAAGTTTAGAATTTATCTATATTCGTGTTGTTGATATCCAATATTTACTCGCAGTTTGATAAATACATAGAGGAACATTCTCTTGTTTATTTTTTCTTGTCTCTCATTGAGTTCTCTATTACTTATAACAATATTGCATCAAAAAATACACATCTGTAGTGCTTTTATTTCGTTATTTTCTTGATTTATTCTATTATTTTTCTATTGTCTACAGTATTCATAATATTTTTTTTTCTTAAAATCAATCGATGGGTCTCCCTATATTTTAAAAATATATATATATATATTCTTCTACTAATTAAAATTACTATTCTTTTACTAATATTAATGATTTATTCTTATCAATATATTTGATAAAATAAATAAGTAGTGTGAACACTCATAATTGATTCAATGAACTGTAAATTGTTTTAAGACAATAAAATTAGCAAGCAACCTCTATTATAAAATTTTGAATAAATATTAAAGATAGTAAATTATGGACTATTCAAAAATCTGAATAGTACTTATTTGTGAATAAAGTATTATAAATTTAAGAATCAAACAACAAACATAAATTCCTAACCCTCTAGAATCCAACAACAATCATACATCTCAGGACAACCATTGATCTGTATTCGAAGCAACCCAGGCCCATTCAAAGCCCAATAGAGGCCCACATATAGAAATAGAGAATTCTGCATGAAGCACATCCGCCAATCAGCGAATACTCGTGGCACATTCTGAGTTGCACGTGTCCATGCAAAAGCCACGTACCCTCTTCTTACAAATCAAAACAAATCTATGGATCATCATCGTTAAGTAGAGAGTAGATCTTCACTCACATCTCACTGCATATGAGCATTTACTACCATAAATAAACAAATAAAAATGTTGAAGAAAAGAAGCTTGGCCCTCTCATTTCATCTATTTCTTCTGTGTTTTGCATTTGTACATGGAAAGTCTTTGAAAGAAGAAGAAGGGTTTTCGGGTTCGGGCCCTCTGGTGAAGAGGGAAGATAGGAAGACCCTGGTTTCGACAGAGTATGGACAGATCTCAGCCGTTCGAGTTACAGATAACATCAACGGCTCATATCTCCTTCACTTCTTCACCTTGGACCCCAACTCTCTGTTACTTCCTCTTATTCTGCATGCTGATATGGTTTTCTATGTCCATACTGGTATTTATTTACATTTTCTATCTATGCTCTAAAAACATGTGTATTCTAACATTTTAGCTTAATTCGACTCTACTTATGTCACTGTTAGGCAGTGGGAGGTTGAGCTGGACGGACGAAGATGAGCTTAAGGGTGCTGAGTTAACTCGAGGAGATGTGTATAGGCTGGAGGAGGGGACTGTTTTCTTCATACAGAGCAATCTGCAAACTGATCAAACCGAGCGTCAAAAGCTTAGGATTCATGCCATGTTTGCCAATCCACTCCATGTACAAACCCTTGTCTTTTTTACTTTTCGATATTACGCATGATTCTCGAATTATCATCATCAACTATAAAAGAATGTGTAATTTATGTAGGAACCAAAAACTGAACCGTATTCGAGCATCCGGGACATGGTTCTTGGCTTTCACAGGAATGTTTTGCAGGCAGCTTTCAAGGTATCCGTCTGTTTTGTGTTCTTAATTTTGTACTTATTTTGCTATTTTTCTAACATGATTGAAATTTTTAAGGTCCCTGAGGAAGTAATAGATGAACTAATGAACGGAACGAACCCACCAGCTATCGTTCATCGGATTCCAAAGACCAAGACAACAGCATGGGAGATGGAGGCTCGGTTCATGAGAAGCCTTATAGGGAGCACGGGTCGTAATATATTCGAATTGAACAAGAAAAAGAAAAAGGAGAGTGCAAAACTGTTCAACCTTTTCAAAGGGGACAAAGATTTCGAAAATTGCAACGGGTGGAGCACAACGGTCACAAGGAAGAAGTTGTCTGCACTAAAGGGTTCCAATATTGGTTTGTTCATGGTGAATTTGACAACTGTAAGTTATTACCAATCAAAACTACTACAGAATTCTCAAGTCTAGATTAAGAATGTGTGCAAGTAAGTAACAACAATGTTTGTTATATATATTGTAGGGATCGATGATGGGGCCACACTGGAACCCAATGGCTGCTGAAATAGCGGTCGTTCTACAAGGACGTGGGATGATTCGAGTGGTGTGTCCGGGTTTTTCAAACGAAACAAAATGCAGGAATATGAGGTTTGAGGTTGAAGAAGGGGACGTATTTGGTGTGCCGAGATTCCATCCAATGGCTCAAATGGCTTTCAATAATGAGACGTTTGTGTTCATGGGGTTTAGCACATCGGCAAGGAAAAACCATCCTCAGTATTTAGCGGGGAGGGCATCGGTGCTGCGTACGTTGGAGAAGGATGTTGTGGCAATGGCGTTCAATGTGACGAATAGGACGATGGATGAGGTATTGGGTGGACAGGATGAGTCGGTGATATTGGGGTGTGTATCGTGTGCTGAGGAGGAAATGAGGATAATGGAGAGGGAAAGGGAGGAAGCAAGAGAAAGGGAAGAAGAGGAGGCGAGGAAGAGGCAGGAGGAGGAAAGGAGAGAGGAAGAGGAAGCTCGAAAGAGGGAAGAAGAGGAGGCTAAGAGGGAGGAAGAGGAGAGGAAGAGGCGAGAAGAGGAAGAAGAGGAGGCTAAGAGGCGAGAAGAAGAAGAAGAGAAAAGACGAGAAGAGGAAGAAAGAGAGAGGGAGGAAGAGAAGGCTAGGGAAAGGGAAGAAGAAGAGGAAGCGGCTAGAAAGGAGGAAGAAGAGAGGAAGAGGCGAGAAGAAGAAGAAAGAGAAAGGGAGGAAGAGGAAGCAGAGGGTAGGCAAAAGGAGGAAGAAGAAGAAGAAGCAAGAAGGCGAGAAGAAGAGGAAGCTAAAGCTAGGCAAAGAGAGGAAGAGGAGGCTAGGCAAAAGGAGGAAGAAGAAGCAAGAAGGAGAGAACAAGAGGAGGCTAGGCAAAGAGAGGAAAAGGAGGAAGAAAAAGCAAGAAGGCGACAAGAAGAGGAAGAGGAGGCTAGGAGGAGCGAGGGAGAACGGGCGGCAGAGGAAGAGAGAAGAAGGGAAGAAGAAGCGGCTAGAGAGGAAGAAGAACAGAGACGGAGGGAAGAAGGAGAACAAGGTGAGGAGGAACCGGGAAGAAGAGTACACAAAGAGAGGCCTGCTGTTTAAATTATGTTGGTTTTGTTATCAATGTTTGTAATAAGAATAAGATGTTCGTCTTTTCTTTTCTTCATCTGCTTTGGCGTTCTTGTAATGACAATCTCTTTGCTTCTAGTGATTTTGTTTCTGAGTTTTACTCTGCTTGGTATCCTAAGTGGTTTGGATTTGCCTCCATTAACTATTATTTCCGATTTAAGATTAGCAAATTTGATGTAGTGTATATTCATTGAATTTAGCAGGGTTATAATTTTTTGTAGAAAATTCTGATTCATGCAAACCTTATAACTCTTTGTAGAAAATTCCAATTCATGCACAGTTTGCAGCTAATTACTTTCTCATCCATATATTGTTCATGATTAAGGATGGAGTAGATCAAAAGTTACGGCCTTTCAAAGTGACAGCAGAAAACAAAGTATCTCAAAAGAAGTTTGAAAGTTTGTATTTATTTAGTGTTCTATATTCAATGATCCATAATATGTAGTGAAAAATTAGATGATAAGATTGAATATTTTATTAATCAAGAGTGAGAATAAATATTTCATTTTCTTGCTATTTCTACTTGGAAGTCGAATTTAGCCTTCTCTTTTATTATATTTCATTTCCTTTCCTTTGTTTTCCACCCTCATCAAAATTACCACCAGCCAAGGTGCTAAGAAACTTGCAAACTCTTATGACATCTCACAAGTCACATGACACAAAAATACAGCATATCCGGGAGCAACGGTACATGGAGCAGCCAACTAAAGAATAGAACTAGCCCAACGGAGAAAAATCTCAGGTATTTGCTGTAAGTAGATTACATACGACACGACAACAGTTAAATCATCAAACTTACCACCATAATAAGAAAATCCAGCTCCCTGAGCAACTGTAGAAAATGGGGTACGATGTTTCCTATCCAAAGCTCATACACGTGGGCAGTAGTATCGAGCCGAGACCTTCTTTTACTGCATCACCCAGGATAGTTGCTATCTATTTATCATATAAGTTTTCAAACAGTCCATCGCTTCCTGCAACCACTATATCACCAGGCAGAATTGGAATCTCGAAAACCTGAAAAAGGTTATAACGAACATTTGACACCTTAAGAAAATAATGGACAATTCTAAGCTGTTGTCAAGTTCAGAATTTTCTTAAATTAGTTCTCTCTTATCACAAACAGTAGGAACAGGTACATAAAAACTTACAAAGTTTACAATGTAAAAGTGCCTTGAACTGACCTGTACAGAACTTGGTTGATCGCCCCTAGTGCCTCTTTCAAGTTGACAAGTAAAATTGAAGCCCTGTTGTTGCACTGGCGATTCAAATATTAAGGACCCTTCTCTGACAATGATAAACCCACTATCTCCAAGATTAATGGCATGAAGATCCTGTCAACATTAAGGAAATTTTGTCAAAAGCAACTTCTGAACCATCTTTAACCATTAGGACTCTTAAACACAATCATCATACTAAAGCACATGAACCTTTTACCAATAGGGATCAATATTTGACATCATACCTAAACTGCCCGTTCTTCTGAATCCGAGCCGCCTAGTTACGACGGGGACAAGGACGGAGAAGGCGGCAGCAATGGTACGGGAACGAGGTAACGTAGCACACAATAAGAATATTCAGAATCATTTAGAGTTGTTCTGAATGGAATACACACACATATCCATAGTTAAAGAATATCGTTTATTTTGTTTTAGATTTTGATAATAGTTTGAACACTCATTAAAAATCGAAAGGTCAAAGCAAGTAGTTCAAACACTTAATAAAATCCTTAAACTTAAAACAAATACAAAATGGCAATAAAAGTCTAATCTTCCATAGGAGATCCTTCTGATCTTCCTAAGAGAGGTCGTTGGACGAGGCGACATCATTGTGCAGAAAATTGCCTGTAACGTCGCTGACCCACTCACTAAGCCACTATCACAGGCGGTGCATGAACATGTTTGAAAGATAGGTGGGATTGAGTGCAAGTGGGAGATTGTTGGGTGTATACCCTCGTAGCCAAACAAGGATAGGTAATAGGGGATGAAGTGTAAATCTTTGGTTTTCATTTGACTCCTGCAAATCAAAACTTCTACAGCCATTGCAATCTGCACGCATTTGCTTAGTCCAAGTATTAGTGTAATCTACCAAAAAGATATCACAATCCCAAAAGACTTCCTTACAGGCTAAAGAGGAATCCAATCTAATGTATTCAAATGATTGAGGTCCTAAACAGCAAACCAGTTCATTGGCCATTAAATCGAGAAAAAGGCATACCTTTAGCTTCTTTCGTCCGCCTCTGAGCTGATTAGGGTCAGTTCCAAATGCCATGCCCCTTAATCTATCCTAAGTGAACATATGCAAAAAAGGCATTGGTGCCATCACGGTAAATACTCAATTGTCACTTAATGAAAAACCTCGCTCCCTCGTAACGCTTCTCAATTCAGGGTGTCGACGAAAATCAATGCCCCTTGGATTTTTCTTTGACTTGGCTCGGTCATTTTCTCCAAGGTTATTAAAGGTGGATTGATTTTGATCATCTTTTGGTTCAATACTCACATGCCAATCTGCATATGTCTTGCCTGCCATCCAAGCTTGAAGCATCTCATCAATTTTCGGCTCGGGCAATAAATGCTTTTCCTTCATTTCAACGTAATATTTGTGTGCCTCTTCTAGTCGCCCATTCAAAAAAAGACCATGTATCAGCACAATATATGAGCTTCGATCAGGGTCGAGCCCATTCTTGCTCATCTCAGTCCACAGCTTGTAGACACTATCAATCTGTTTCCAACGACAAAATTTCCTAATCAACATAATATACGTATCATGACTCGGATGGCATCCGGTTGTATACATGCTCTGCAAAAGCTTAAACACTTCTTCGTTTGTCCTTAAAACACGGAAAAATGCATGATAAGTTCGGACAGTGGGGAACATGCCTCTGTGAAGCATTTCATCGAACACTTGTTTCGCTTCATCAGACAGTCTTAACTTACAAAGGGGCATGATGAGCGAGTTATATGTAATTGCATCCGGAGTAAAACCCTCCTCTTCCATTGTTTTCATGAGATTTCGAGCTTCTTTCACAAGCTTTCCTTTAGCCAGAGCATGAATAACTGCATTGTACACTTTCCTGTCTGGTTTAATCCCCACAGACTTCATCTTGTCGTATAATCTCAGCACCATATTCAGATTTTGCACCTTGGAATTGCAGGAAATGATGCTTGAATACGAATAAACATCATGTTGAATCCCTCGTACCTCCATTTCCCTCCAAATTCTCTTCCCCTCGCGGAGATCACCGATCACATTGCACCATCCATTAAGTATAATGTTGAAGCTTTTAGTGTTCAGAGGAAACACAGTTTTGTTGCAGAACAGCAAATGCTCTGCATCTTTTACATTCTTGTACCGACACAGTGCGGAAAGCATGCGCTGAAATTCCTCCAATCCGATCTCAAACTTAAAGCGTCGATGTGCATAAAAGGCATTGATGGCTTTAGCAACGTCGTGCACAGCTGCATATCTCCTGATCATTATCAAAAGCGTGTGAGGACTAACAAGAGACGCGGCTCTCATGTCCTCGATCAAACCCCACGCAGTGTCGAACTTCCTGAACTTGCCAAGAATGGCGATCATCGAATGGTATTCACGTACTGAATGCTCGTAATTCTGCTGCTTTCCAGCCCAGAGAAAGAAGGTGAAGGCCGTTTCCCAATCATTACGCTTGGAAGAGAGAACCATGGCTACTAATGGCGGCGTCACATTCACTCCGCATTGCTCGAGCTTTTTGCTCTTTTCTTGTACGCCACCTGTTCGTAAAATGTCCACAATGGTGTCCAAATCAAACGAAGAATATGGGCCACAAGCCCTTTCGCAATCCGAGATTCCATCATCAGCATCGTTCTCGAAATCATGGCTATGGGCTTCTTCTTCTTCTTTCACGTCGACAGAGGACGTAAAAGATGCACAGCGAAAAGAATTGAACGTGAGTGAAGTTGTCAAGTGGGGAGACTTAGAAGCACCAGTTATGGTGGGATTCCGGGATAGAAAACGAAGAGGGCCTTCAATATATTGCGTTTTGTCATTGAGAAAGATTTTATCACGGAGCGCAAAGAAGAAGGAAGGTATAGCTCTGGGATTTCTTCTCATCTTCTGAATATCAGTCAATCACAGTGCACAAAATTTTCGGAGAGAATCAAAAAAGTGGATGTGAATGAAAAGACTTGCTGTTTTGGCTCCTATAAAACGCAATAAGGGAATGACGATTTTGTTTCCTTTTCAATTTCTATCCAATCAATTATTTGTATTTAATATTTGACATTATCATTTTTAAAATATATCAAGTTCAGTCCTAACTCAAGTCTTAATTAAAACTTTGACAACACAAGCCACGTGCACACATGCTTCATTAATAATAGTGTATTCTAATACCACCTATCACAAATCTTACATGCCCTTCCCCTAAATCAATAAAATCTTGTTTTGTGAAAAACATCTCATTACATTATTAATTTTTTGCGTCAACTTTTATTGCAAAATCAGTATTTGGGTTGGAGATGGCCAAATGGATCGACAACATTGCACTAAATGATAATCTGATTTTTGAAAACATAAATTATTCCATTAATCTTATTACTTTTCAATTACTTGATTAGAATGAATAAAGGCATACCAAAATGTAGATTAAATTATTACTAGTCTTTTCCCATCTACATTACATTTCTTAACTCATGATATTCCCGTAGAAGTTTATTCATTCATACCAGCCATATACTAATTTCATGTGGTTTTGAATTGAATAAAGAGAAGAAAAAGGAGGAATCAAATTTCAACATCACAAGTCAAGTCATACATAAGTAGCATGCAAAATATGCATATTATACAGACGGCCCTGCCCTTCCCCCTCCCAAAAACTTCACTTGTTTTTATGGCAGTAGTGGGCCCCACTAATCTGTTGAATGAGGTCCCCTAGTTTCTGGTGTTTACTGCACCATGCCTCCATTAACTTTGCTTCTTTAGCTTCATCATCTCTCTGCAATGCGTTCAGCTGCTCTCTGTATTCCCCTTCCATTCTGCTCACATACACCATTTCCTCCTCCCTCAAGCATCTTATCTTCGCCTCTATTTCCTCCGTCTTCTCCCTCCTCCGCCGCCACTTCTCCGCCTCCAGCTGCTGCTCCAGCCGGTTCAGCCTCCACGTCGCCTCCTTCTTGTGCCGAACCCAGTTTTCCTTTCCTTCTTCCAGCTCCTGAATCATTGTCACTAGATGTTGAACCGGTGGTTGCATCCCTACGTCTGAGTGAACCGGGTCCAGAACCGCCGACGGCTCAGATGGAGAGAGTGTCAGGCTCACGGATGGGGACGGAGTGGAGGACGACGACGTCGTCAGAGACGAAATCGTCGTTGTGTTCATCCACGGTGGCAACGCCGTGCCAGAACCGGAACCGGGATTTACAAGTTCAGTTATCCCCAGTGAAAGGACCGGAGGCGATTCTAGGTTGGTGGTTTGGGGCTGAAACGCGAAAAGCTTAGGTTGGACGTACTTCTCCGCAAACGTCTCAAGAATGTGGTCGTATTTCCCCTGTGCAGCTTTCTCCGGCGACGCGCCGGCGGGGACGGCGTAATCCTTATGGTGGTTGCTATTCTTGATGTGGGCTTGCTTGAGCTGCTTCTCCTTGAAAACCTCCCACCACTTGCCGAGACGCTTGGCTGTGCGGCCGGGGACTTCGGCGGCGATCTTCTTCCACTTGTTGCCGTACTTTGCTTGTAAAGAAATGACCAGATTCTGCTCATCGGCGGTGAGTGATCCCTTCTTGATTCCAGGCTTGAGGTAATTCTTCCAGCGCTCGAGGCAGGATTTAGGATCTCTGTCAAGGGTTTTGGGCATGCGTTGGGAGATTAGGTTCCATTCTTTGGGACCGTATTGCTTGACGTAGGCGCTGAGAAGGGCGTCTTCTTCCGGCTGCCATCTCTGACGCTCCTTCATCTCCTCACAAACAATACCATAATCATCATATATATTTCTTCACTTTATTAATTAAATTTAAATCCCATATCGGCATTGATGAATTGTATAGTGAGATGAAGGGGAGAAAAGATTATATAGTAGTTTGGAATTAGGGTAAAATAAAGGGTAAAAAGGAAGTGGAGGCAGAAGAGGGTGGGGTGGAATTTGGAAATCACTAGACAGTGCAGTAGTACTGTATAAAGATGCCAATGTTGAAGATGAGCTGTGTCAACTTTGGGGATTCATTTCTATAATGCCTGCTGCCACGCTCCAATCATCACATAATATAATATTTGTTTTTTTTTAACTGCTTTTAATTGAAATATAAAGAATATTCATATTATCATAAAAAATCTTTAGTTATCGAGTTGAATTCACACTAAATACAATATGCAAAAAACAAAATAAAAAATAATATATTTTTATATGGAATTTTTTTTTGTCAAAATACGAATGATGCTAGAAATTAAAATTACGTAATCAAAATAATGATATATTTCATGATTGTTCATATTAGATGATTAGAAAAGAAAACAATTTCTACTTTTAACTATATATCTATTTTTGTATATGATCTTAAAATATCTTTTTAATTAATTATAGATTCAAAAATATGAAAGTCATATTTTTAAAAAACTTAACTTTGAGATGGTTTCTTATTTTATTTTTATTATCATGTCAGTTAATAACATTATTTCATTTTTCAACTAATTATAATAATTTAACCATTTTTAATTTAAAAGTGGAAGATTTTTTTTGCCTTTTCATTAGAAAACTTAATGAAAAAGTAGAAGATTGGATGCTGATGCCAATATTTTAAAATTCAAAGGTGTGAATGCCAAATGTCTAAAATTTAAGGGAGGTTGAAGTAATTTTCCCCCATAAAATTTTTAGTTCCATTTGAATTTTATCATTCTCAAACTTTGTTATTCATTCTTCTGGTTATGTAGAGAACATGTTTGGAATAGAATTCCTCACACACAACGGATAATAATTATTTCAGAAGTGCTTAATTAATCACTAATTCTTTTTAATATCAAAATTTAGTTTGATTGTGATTTACAATTTGAATAAATTATACAATTTCCCTCATGTATTTGGACTAGAAATTCATCACTCACCTCAAAATATTATATCAAATAGATGACAATTAGTTTAAATTCGTATATATTATTAATTATCATATACCAACAAAGAAAAAGCAAAAGTAATTAGCAAGACAAGACAGATGATGAAAGAAAAAGGCGTGCGTTGACGAAGCATAGGGCGAGTCTAAGACGCATCAACGGATTTCTCGGATCTGCTGTGGGCCAACCTAATTAGTGGCTGGGGCCTGGGGCCCTTCTCGCTCGCTTCTCTAGTCATGCGTGCCTCCTTCTCATTTTTATTGGCTCCGGTTAATCAATATCTTCATACAATATTATCCTTTTAACATATTTTGTACATTTAATTTTACTCAATAATAAATTGAGATTCAAATTTTAGTCCACACTTTATGTGATTTTAAAAGACGTTTCAATACTTTACATTAGTTACAATATTAATTTATTTTTTAAAATATTATTAATTCATACTTTATTTTTATTATTATAAATTACATCTTTCCTTAACGAGATGTACAAAACACCTCATTATATAAATATTATTTTTCACCTATCCCTTCAATAATAATTAAAAAAAAAAAATAGATATGTTTAGTAACGATGTTCATAACATACCTCAATTATTATTTTTCTCAACTATTTCTTTTTTTCTTTTATTTTTTGTGTGGTAAGTGACAATAATATTTATTTAAAAGGGCATTGATACACTTTGTATAGTTTAATAGATAAAATATAATTAAAATGTAATTTTAACGATAGAACAAAATATATGATTAACATTGATTAAAAAATGAGAGATTAAAATTTAAAATTAAGATTAAAATTAGAATCATAATATTTTATAAGAAAAATATAAATTTTGCATCACACTTTACTCAATAAAATTCCAGCTAAAAACCTAATCAGTGCAAGAATTTAGGAGGATTGTGAATTTGCTTATAATAGGAGTGTTCATTCTGCTACTAATCACTCTCATTTGAAGTTGTACATGGATTTATTTGATTAAGTTCACTTGATCTTGTTCCAATACCTATTGAAGAATGTACGAGTATTCATGGAAAAGCAAAAGCCGAGATGATTAAGAAGTTGCATGAAAAGGTGAGACTCAACACTGAGAAGAGAACTGAATAGTACGCCAAGCAAGGTAACAAAGGTCTCGCAAACAAGTCATATTTGAGCCGGTGATAGGGTATGGCTACACTTGAGGAAGAAGAGATTTCCCAAAAAATGGAAGTCAAAATTGCAGTCAAGAGGAGATGAGCCATTTCAAGTGATTGCACGAATCACTAATAATGCATATAAACTTGACCTTGCAGGTGGTATAACATATGATCTTTCTCTTTACCTTGGTGATGCAGATTCGAGGACGAATTCTTTTAAAGAGAAAGGGAATGATGGAGACCCGTCCATGCAAAATCATGCAACCAAAATGGATCCTTTGATCGTGAAAGACGGAGCGGTAAAATGATAAAGGAAGTCATGATAATTCTTGTGGCTGAAATAAAAGAACAAGTCCAAGTGGTTTCTACAATGGGCCAAATGATGAATATTATTCAAGTTGATGGACTCTATTTTTAATGAAGAGTTGGACTTACATCTTATCCAAATTAAAAGCCCATGTTGAAGGATGATAAACATATTTTCGTCCATGCACCAAAGCCAATGACTCTTTAACTTAATCAAAATATATTAAATTGTATAATTTTTGTCCATGAACTAAAGACTTATACGAATGGCTTTTCATGTTAGTCAAAATGTATTAATTAAATTCACAGAAGAGTCATAGAAACTCAATCTACATTCATTAAGTTTTTGACTAGTCTGTATGTGATCTAAATGTAGTCAAATGAGTGTCTTAAAGGTCTTCTAAACGTATTCATGTATAAAGTTGAGAAATGAATTTGTGACCAATTTGTAAGGGGGCCAATATAAACAGCTGGAATTCAATTTTAGTCCTGGACCATATTACCCCCAAACATTGACTTCATTGCATAACCTCCAGTATCTAAATCTTGAAATTTGACAACATAAAAATGAACCCATTTTTAGTACTAATTCTTGGAAAAGCTGCTCACATTTATGTGATGAGATATATGTAAAGATTTACATAATTTCACTATTCAAAGTCTCATAAGCTACTAAAAATATTTTCTTAGGGTCATCAATCATCTCTTAACTAACATTTGTGTGCTAAGAAAGCAACGTAAAAACACACTTACTTTATTATCAAATGATTAAACCAATTAATGTAAAAAGGCCAAGTTTTATATTAGATTCCCTTCTGATTCTGTCTGCAGTATATGCCACTATAATCATGGCCCATAGCTCAATATATGTCAGGAGAATGAACATAAAAATATAATATTAATTCAAAAAATTTATAGCATACATTAAAAGGTTTGAATTTCTTGGCTTCGTGTTGAAAAGGCTTTCGAAAAGCAGCTCTCAGGTATCTTTTGCTGATACACACTGCACTCATTGGCATTCGAAAATTTTACTCCTATAAAAATACATACCAAAATCATAAAATTTAATATCAATCCCTATGGAAAAATCTGATGAGCCCGATTTCGACTTGAAAAAATGGGCTCTTAAAGCTAAATTCACTCGAGAAAACACGAATAATTCGAGACGATTTTCAGCATCAAATCTGAATAGTTTCAGATCAAACATTAACATATCTAGCACTGCTTCTTCTCCTGGCTACACAATTAGAGGTAACAGTTAATATTATAAATTATTTCATTTAATTTTCAAAACTCCTAACTTTTTATTTTTGAAAATGTGCATTAAACAGAGCAAATTGATCCATCAACATACTCATTTACCACAGCCCTGAAAGGTAACAAAAATTGTAAACAAAACTTAATTAAACTATAAATAATTGTTGTAAATTTATGTTCTTAATTGCAGCATTACAGGCTAAAACAATGTACAAATGGGAGTATTTATCACCAGATGGTAAAGGCATTAAGCTCAACCCAAAATGGAACGAAGCAGAAAAATACATATCAAATCCATTATCAGGAGAAGTCCCTTTGGAGTGTTTATCGTTTCGAAGCAGGATTATTACCATGTCTGCTCCACTTATATACCCTTCTTCTACTGCCATTGTTGAACATGAAAATGAACTCAAATTATCAGTCCAAGGTCTCAAATCATCAACTTTTTAATTTGCATTCTAACATGTTGATGATGTTTATGTCATATGTTGTAATAAGATTTTCTTTTTTTATTGTTTTCTTATTCTTTTGGTTTAAAAATCAGAGGAAAAAAGGAGGGTGACTAGAGATGTGGGAATTCAAAGCACACCAGTCGATCTCGAGTCGAGCTCTAGCAGCCCCAATCCTGCTCCAACTCCTTCAATTGAAGAAAGATCAATTGAATCACTTGCTTCTAGTGCCAAATTGAATACAAAGACACAGGTATTTTATTTTCTTGAGTTTTTTTTTTATAAACTCGTCATTATTAAGGATGATTTGAGGATGGGGCAACCCCCAGTAGAATTGGTAAGGGCATTTGAACTTGTGGCCTAGGTCACGAGTTCGAATCCTGATGAGGGAATGCCTATTTGTCTTCTCTACTATGAGCCTGTCAGCTATGGGCAACCTAGGCTGGTTTACCCAGTGCGCACCTCACGGTAGCGGCTGCGGGTTTCCCTCGTCATCCAAAATAAAAAAAAAAAAGGATGATTTGAGGATAAAGAAAATGTTTTATAGAATTTAAATGGGTTTTATGAAAAATTAATCATCGTGATTATATGAAGTATGGAATCTAATTAAGAAATTGAGAGCCATGAATATAAATCATATAGTGGTACCCTAATGAAAGATGGGAGGATAAGAAATTAACAAATTTAGTATGTCACTTTCATTCATGGTCCCAATTGGAAGAAAAAGTAGGATAAATGGTCCTCCATAAATTACTATACGCCTTGGGATTAGTAGGGCATGACCAACTAGACATATTAGATTCTTGTAACCAAATATATACTTATATATGTATATTATATTTTCTATTTTAAAATTATATTTCATCTTTTTTTTTTGATATATACAAATCACGTATATAAAATTTGAATTGTTCATATCTCTTAGAAAAATATATACATTATAAATATGTAGATACAAGGAATAAAGAATAAAACATAAAATCATATGAGAATTTAGGAAAACTATAGCATGGATAGAGGAAGGGGAAGTTGTTAATTGAATTTAATTTTAACATAATGGATTTGTCAGTTTTAATCAAGGCCTCTTGATATTCGAAGCTACTCATATATTGATTTACTTAGAAATATTATTTTAAAACATTCTTTTTCTGTTATATCCATATAGCTAAATCCCACTAATTTTTTTCTTTGAATCCTATGTTGCAATTTGGTCTATTATTTATATTTTCATATCAAATGTATATATGCCAAAAAGCATCCAAATTACATGAACTTTTGAATCAATTTCTGATCAGAGTACCTCAAAAGAGAAAATAGTACTTCAATTTTTTTACTTAATTCTTCAGTAACATCTCTATTGGTAGCATAAAGTCGAAAATATCTTGTGATTCATGTCACCGTTACATGCTTACTTTTGTGGCAAATTGTAGATCAAAACTGATACTGAGCTGAAGTTTGCACTCTAGCTTTAATTTTATTTACGAATTATCAAAATAAATTTGAATTATATTTATATTATATATTATTATTAAATAATAAATTATTATTTTATAATATTATAAAAAAATGTTTATTTGGATGAGTACGTGATAAAAGATATAATGTTGGGTGTTATTTGTAAGAAACTGGGAATAATACAAAATAATCTTCTGTTATTTTTATTGTACATTGTTTTTTCTTAACCAATAATTTTAAAGGCAAAATTTACCTGTGGATCATAATGGTCCGAATGTATTTAACCCTTTGGATAAATATCTAATATCTTTTTCCTAAAATCTTAATATGGTTATTATTTTTCCTGTCTTTTTCCATGAAGATCTGAGCCATTGAGATCCTTATAAGTTAAAAAAAAAATCAATATTTTCTACGGTCCAAAATGGTGAAAGCAACTTGATACAAACAATTATGTAAATAGTAATATCATAAAATTATTTTCCTCAATAATTTTGAAGCAATTAATGTTATCTGACATGGGTGTGTTTGAATACTACAGGTCGAAGTGAAAGGAACAGGAGAGAATGAATACACAAAAAGAAATGAGGTGAAGAAATTGAAAAGGCTGCAGACGAAGATGTGCAGATGCTTCAATTTCAGGGGTTTTTGGATGAGAGATAACAAGCACAAACAACCATAAAAATCCTACTTTCTTTTCTTTACCATATTAATAGTTTATCTTCGAGAAATAAAAAGGAATATTCCAAAGTTTTCAATTATTATATTGATGGTCTTGCAAATAGTAAATGTATTATCGTGATTTAAATAAACGAGTTCTATATAAGAATAATATTAATATATTATAATTTTGGGCTTTGTAGTAAGGTATGGTTCATGACTAATAAGAAGAGTCTCCGACTTAATAAAAACATATTAATACCACTTTAGTTAGTGAAAATTTGCTTATAATCTATAAAAATAAATACATTCTCGGCTTGAAGTTACCAAATGCAGCTTACAATCTGTTAAAATAGGAATGCATATATTTAGGCAGATATTTAGAGATTTGATATATTCAGTTTCCTTATATATAGGCTAGAGTTTATGTATATATATGATGTACAATGTTGAAGAATACACAAAAAAATTTCTCGATCTTTCTTGCATGGTATCGAGCTAGGTTAAGAAAAGAAAAAAATTAGGGTTTCAAAATTTTTTTAAGTTGCCCAAGTGAGCAACTTCTATTTTTGCTGGGTCACCACTTTCCGGTACCGTTTTGATCTCAGCGCCCATTGGGAACGGTTCGCCACCTTGAAACCGGCCAGACGCCGGAATTTGATCGCCGTCCGACCGGCGAGTAGCGCTCACGCGCCGATCAACCATTCTGTGCACTATTTCACGCGCCGGCGCGTGTGAGCGCGTGGCGGCATTTTCCAGCGACCATTTTTCGTCTACGGTATCGCCTTGCTTCCGTCTTGGTTCATACGCGGTTCGTTTTGCGATATAGTGAGTTTTCACGAATCTGGGTCCGTTTGTTCGTTTGTTCGGGCTGTTTTTTCTCGATTTCGGTCATTTTTCTCTTTGCAGCAGAATTTTGCTGTTTTGGCCTGCTTAAGGCTGTTTTGGGTTTGAAGTTTTGGTATATTATGGGTGATCAACCGATGTTTTCCGTCTCTGCATCTGAACTCGCTATGTTCCGTCAGTACAAAGAAACATTGAGCACTTCATGTCATTCTATTAGTGTCCTTGCTGAGTCAGGTTTACCACATACGAACCTCCTTTCCTCTTCCTCACGATGGGTCATTGACTCTGGTGCGTCTGATCATGACAGGTAATCCCAATTTGTTTACCCAATTTACCCCGCACGTCTCTATGCCTAAAGTAACGTTAGTTGACGGTTCTCTGTCTAATGTTATTGGTTCTGGAACCGCTCATCCTACCCCATCTATTTCCCTCTCGCGTGTTTTAAATCTACCTAATCTCTCTTTTAACTTAATATCTGTCAGTCAAATTACTCGTGCTCTAAATTGTTGTGTCACTTTCTTTCCAGATCATTGTTTGTTTCAGGATCTTGTGACGAAGCAGATTATTGGTAAAGGACATGTATCAGGAGGTCTATACATTCTGGATATTCCAGAGCCAGTGTCCAGGTCCATTACTTGCTCGGCTATCATAACTCCTTTTGAGGCTCACTGTCGGTTAGGACATCCATCTCTGTAGGTACTAAAGAAACTTTGTCCCCAATTCCATGATATTTCATCTTTAGACTGTGAGTCGTGCCACTTTGCCAAACACCATCGTCTACCTTCTGTCCCTCGGGTCCATAATAGAGTAAGCTCTAAGTTTGAGTTGGTCCATTCCGATGTTTGGGGTCCTTGTCCTGTTGTATCTAAAACTGGTTTTCGGTACTTTGTTACTTTCGTCGATGATTTTTCTCGCATGACTTGGGTTTATTTCATGAAGCACCATTCTGAACTCTTTACCCATTTTACCACCTTTTGTGCCGAAATTCACACACAACACCAAACCGTTGTGCGAATTTTGCGAAGTGATAATGCCAAAGAATACTTTTCTGAATCCTTCCAGACCTATATGCTTAAGCATGGCATTCTTTATCAGTCATCATGTGTTGACACACCATCTCAAAATGGTGTGGCTGAACGAAAAAATAGGCATCTACTTGAGACAGCTCGAGCGCTCTTATTTCAGACACATGTCCCTAAAGCTTTCTGGGTTGATGCTATCTCCACTGCCTGTTTTCTAATTAATCGCATGCCCTCTTCTGTTCTTCGTGGTGAGATCCCTTACAAAGTCCTTTGCCCTACAAAACCTTTGTTCCCTATAGAACCTCACTTGTTTGGTAGTACTTGTTTTGTCCGGGATGTTCGTCCACATGTTACTAAATTAGATCCTAAGTCTCTCAAATGTGTTTTTTTGGGTTACTCTCGGTTACAGAAAGGGTATCGTTGTTATTGTCCTACACTTAATAAGTTTCTTGTCTCTATCGATGTCACATTTATGGACCATTGTCCTTTCTTTCCTATTTCTACTCCTCCTGAAAGTCTAGAGGAGAATGATAATTTGTTAGTTTATGAGGTCACCTATCGATCTCCCACTACTGCTACCCCACCTTTACTACCTCAAGCACCATCACCATCTCGCCCACCTATTCATCATGTTTATTCCAGACGACAGAATCCTCCCATTACATGTCCTGAACCGGTTTCGGCTTCGCCATCGGATCCATCAGACAATGATCTTCTTATTGCTCTTCGTAAAGGTAAACGATAATGTACTTATCCCATTTCATCGTTTGTTTCATATGATCATTTGTCACCTTCATCATGCTCTTTTGTTGCCTCACTTGATTCTTTATCTCTTCCTAAAACTGTTAATGAAGCCTTGTCTCATCCTGATTGGCGTGAGGCAATGATAGAGAAGATGAATGCTTTAGATGTTAATTGTACTTGGAATCTAGTGAGTTTACCTGCGGGTAAGAAAGCTATTGGATGCAAGTGGGTTTTTGCTATTAAAGTTAATCCTGATGGATCTGTTGCTCGGCTTAAAGCTCGCCTTGTTGCCAAAGGCTATGCCCAAACTTATGGTGTGGATTACTCTGACACTTTTTCTCCCGTGGCTAAGCTCACTTCTGTTCGTTTATTCTTGTCTCTTGCTGCCTCTCATGATTGGCCCTTGCATCAGTTAGACATCAAAAATGCTTTCTTACATGGCGATTTATTAGAGGAGGTTTATATGGAGCAACCACCCGGGTTTGTTGCTCAGGGGGAGTATGGGAAAGTTTGTCATCTTCGGAAGTCACTTTATGGTTTAAAACAAAGCCCTCGTGCTTGGTTTGGGAAATTTAGTCAGGTAATTGAGAAGTTTGGAATGAACAAGTGTAAATCTGACCATTCAATGTTTTATAAACACTTTTCATTTGGTATTATTCTTCTTGTTGTATATGTGGACGACATTATTATCACCGGAAGTGATGCTATGGGAATATCGTCTCTAAAGTCATTTCTCCATGGTCAGTTTCACACTAAAGATTTAGGGCCATTGAAGTACATTTTGGGAGTTGAGGTTTTAAGGAGTAAGAAAGGCATCTTTTTATCTCAAAGAAAATACGTGCTTGATTTATTGACCGAGACGGGAAAGTTAGGAGCTAAACCATGCAACAGTCCATTGCAGCCAAATCTGCAACTCACAAAGGATGGAAACTTATTCGAGGATCCCGAGAAATATAGGAGATTGGTTGGTAAACTAAACTATCTCACAGTAACTCGTCCCGATATTGCATATGCTGTTAGCACTGTGAGTCAATTTTTGTCTTCACCAACTGTTGATCATTGGGCGGCTTTAGAACATATTTTGTGCTACTTGAAGGGAGCTCCTGGACGAGGTATATTGTACAAAAATCATGGTCACACTCGTATAGAATGCTTTTCAGACGCAGATTGGGCGGGATCTAAAATCGACCGAAGGTCCATTACAGGCTACTGTGTTTTCTTTGGAGGGAATTTGGTTTCATGGAAAAGTAAGAAACAAAATGTCGTATCTCGTTCTAGTGCAGAATCGGAATATAGAGCTATGGCGCAGTCTACATGTGAGATAATATGGATATATCAGTTGTTAACTGAAGTTGGTATTAAAGTTTCGAAGCCGGCAAAACTTTGGTGTGATAACCAAGCAGCTCTTCACATTACCTCTAATCCCGTGTTTCATGAACGAACGAAACACATTGAGATTGACTGTCATTTTGTTCGAGAAAAGGTGCAAGAAAACTTAATTTCTACAAGATATGTGAAGACGGAAGACCAACTAGGATATTTATTTACCAAAGCTCTAAATGGGGTTCGAATTGATTATCTTTGTAACAAGTTGGGCATGATTAACATCTATGCTCCAACTTGAGGGGGAGTGTTAAAATAGGAATGCATATATTTAGGCAGATATTTAGAGATTTGATATATTCAGTTTCCTTATATATAGGCTAGAGTTTATGTATATATATGATGTACAATGTTGAAGAATACACAAGAAAATTTCTCGATCTTTCTTACACAATCTATTAAAACACTATATAATATGTCGTAGGTCGAATTAAATTTTATTTCCACTTGTAATTCATGTGACACATAATTGATCTGCATCATATATTAAGTATTAAAAAGAGCTATGTTATATACCTATTTATCTGTTAGTTAATTTATAATATCTTCAATTTTCGATAAGAAATTATTATAGTTAACAGTATATAGCGATAATGTTTTTAAAATCACCAAAACGAAGAAAAGGACAACATATAAAGAGTGACATAACATTTTCTATATGAAAAACTTGTATTGAAATGGAGATCTCCCTCACATATACATAGTTACGAGGAATGTATCATATACATAAATGCCTTTGAAGTAGTACAGTGTACCTGAGCAATGATCAATTATTAACAGTTATTGTAGAGGAATATAAATGTAATAACATAGATAATATTCGTGAGACAAAGTAGTGTAGTAGAATATAGTTTGTGCCCTGCAGGTTCGTATCTTATGAAGCTATGCCTCGTATCAACAAAGATCGTATATTCTGTTATTGCATACAGATATCCAAAGATGCACATTTGTAGAACACTACAAAATTCGTGTGTCTGTTAAGTCCTTGGTCAAATACTACTATGACCCTAAAAATCCAACCCATTGAACTAGGACATGTACACGTTATTCTCCTATATGTCATTCTGGCATCCATAGAGTGTGTCAATTCCTTTGCAAATGATTTTTCTCTGATTAGAGCACTAAGTATTTTATCATCGGTCAACTTTTTTGTAACTTCGGTCGGTTTTCCTTCTATGTGCAAATAAGGTACCGTTCCGAAAGTTATTTGTCTTCTACCACATGCTTAAATATTTCGTCCAACTTGATTTGTAGTTGCTGAACTTTTGTTGGAACTACGTATTTATGTTATCCATAGTTCTGAACTGTTTTTTTGATTTGTCGAATATCTTAAAAGATCTTAAGCGAGTCTGGAACTATTTCATTTCAACTAATTCGTCTTTCTCCATTCATTACAATACTCTAAGTATTGCTTTAGAACTTTTCGGGCTACCACGCTTCATCAATGATTTTGATGAGCAACTTTCTGGTAATATAAAACTCTAGTTTGTATTATTTGATTTATCTCAAGATACTCCAAATGATATCTCTTTGTTTTAAGCAATATTGTAGGGTTATCCTATTAACATTTGTCAGTACTTGTTCAACATATTGATTGTGCCAATATGT
Organism: Verbascum thapsus; assembly: GCA_963669365.1. NCBI lineage: Eukaryota > Viridiplantae > Streptophyta > Magnoliopsida > Lamiales > Scrophulariaceae > Verbascum > Verbascum thapsus. The sequence goes on along the minus strand of OY770107.1, from coordinate 3,958,122 downwards.
ATCCATCTCATGATTCTCTTGTTCATACATCAATACAAACATTTTGGACAATTATCCAGATTCATGTTTGGAGTTAACTTCTTCTCTCCAAATATTAATTACTAAGTATAGTTAATATTCCATTTTACCCAAGCACAACTTTATTTTGATGATAGCAAAGTTGTCTTGAATATAGCAATGAGAATTGACACTTGTCAACATTTTAATGGTTAAGGGTAGAGCCGGAAGATACATTGCTACAACCAAACCCTTAAACATAAAGTAATATACTGTGATTAATTTGCTAAAAAAAACATAATTTAGACTAAAAACTAAAGTAGGGTATATTGAACTTTAAAACTAACCATGGCCTAACAACGGATCTCCAAATATATTGTATGTCTTTGTCTCAATTTTGATAGGTGGCAACCCACACTCTTATCCTCAAATTTATTGTTTATATGTTTTCTAAACTATTTCAAAATAATATTCTTCTCTTATTTTTGTATTTTTTGGAAAAATAATTAGTGTAGTGTGTGCGAGGAGTCATACTTGACGACTCTTAATAATTTATTGTCAAAAGTATTTAAAATCTTCATATATGTTACGAAGTTGTCAAGTTGATATGTGTAAATTTAAAAAACCAATAGGATATTTAGATTTTGTGGGTCCTACTAAAATCTAAAAGGAAAAAAGAAATGGGTGCACTTGATCTATATGTACACACTGGGACATATTAGTGGTTTAACAAGGATAAGACGCAACTTTTCGTTTGGACCGTTTCACGAGACGTCCATTCGGCAAGTACAGAGACTTGAGTTCCAAAGTACTTTGGGATATACTTGCTTTAATGGAAGTACAACTTAAACCTGCACGTTCTCTCGTCAGTTGTACTAAATCCCTTTTCATCCCAGAATTACGATTCTCTTCAACTTGTCTTCTTCTGTAAACTATGGTACGTAGTCAAACTATAAGCATCTATGTAAGATTTTCTGGGCTGGTTTGCTTTTTAGTCTGTTTTTTTTTTTTTTTTGTGATGGTGAGAAGTGTTTGCTAAAATGCCTGAATGAACTTTAATCTGATTCTGTTCGGTTGTGGTTTGAGCTTTTCATTTTCGTCTTTTGTTGGTAGTATGTACATATATAGCTAGAGCTAGTAGCAGATATTCTTGGAAGGTTTGATTTTGGTTCAGTAACGATCGTTTAACGTCGATACATGATAGATTATGATGTTAAAGGACCGGGACTCTCTAAGAATGTATCCCTAGTAGATATATGTACTAGTATATATTTTAGTTAAGAGTCATTATTACCCTTTTTCCGAGGAGTGAAGAAAATTTTCGCATATAGAATTGTTTGTGTTGATTCATTGAGTAACTATGCATATTGGGTAAAGAGTGGTAACTACAAGTTGAAGTTCTTGTTCAACTTATATGCCATTATAAAAGCTCTTTTGTGCTGAACTCGTGATTCTTAACTGCGATTTACTCATAGTGGTTCCTTTTCTTGTTGTATACAAAACCGAAAGGTTGCATTCAAGTGTTGTTGACTAGTTGCAATATGATGCTCCTAAACGTTGACAGCAATCGGATTATTTTCGACAATATTGACATACAAGAAGAATAAATCTGTACGACAAGTTTAACAATGTAATGCTACTTACCATTGTTTACTCAGGTGCATATGGCGACAGTTTCAAGAAGCCATAAATTGTTCTACACGGAGAATAATCTTTTAGCTGCAAACGGTATGGAAAAAGGACCTACTCACCATTTAAATCCAAAATTCATTTATATAACTGTTTTATTCTCAATGTGCAATGGGACAGGAAAGAGAGATCATGTGCCATCTGTCCACCATCCAATGGTTAACATGAGCCCTCAAAAGGGAAAACTTTGCACGGTTATAAGGGCACTGAGTTCTAGTGAGAAGCATCTCAAGTCTTTAGATTCTTATCTTGGAAAAATACGTGAAGATGTCAAACAGCCTTCGAAAAGTGACAAACCCAAAGCAGACTTTGGTCTTGGATCTCTAAGGAATTATCTTGGCAAAGTTAAAAGTGGTAATAAATAATAATATGAAAATCTATACATGCTGCTTACTCATGATAAGCTAGTTTCGGGGTATAGAACTAATCCGATTGACAACCCTCCTAATTTCAGATGGGAAGTTCGAAAACTATGTTAATGAAGATTTACAAGCATCAATAAATACTTCTGACAGGAAAGACGAAGGAAATGGAAGGGAAAAATTGTCGAGAAATTATATGGAGTTGAGCAATGAAGATGTTGAAATCAATCAGATATCTGCAGATAATTCCTCGGATTTATACTTAATGTAATATTTGCTCCCTTTTTTCAAATATATGCATGTGTAAAGCTCTGGTAATAATATCTTAAGGCTCATATCAAATGATTTTTTTGTTCTTGTGTTGCAGAGGTGTATTGGCTTCTATAAACATAGCAGTGTTCTTGTTTGAGTTAGCTACTCCAGTAAAGAACTCTAATTTCGAGCTCTTTTCTCTCCCACTGCTTTATGGAGCGAAGATAAATGAATTGATTCTAACTGGAGAGTGGTGGAGGCTAGTGACACCAATGTTTCTGGTACAAGATTGATGGTTCGATTCGTTCTTCAATACTGTTATTAGTTTAGCACTCTAATAAACAAACACCATATGAAAACTTTAAATTCTAAAAAGCCCATGAATCCCAATCTTCATGAAATTTAAAATTCTCCGTTTTAAGAGATATCTTATTCTGCTTTATTCATCCTGATATTGTTTAAAAGTAGCTTCTGTTTATTCCACTGAAGAAGAGAATTATTGGAGAGTGAAATGTCAGTTATATACATCAAAATGTCGTCAATCTAATTATGTATGTTCATCTTTGTGAAAGCATTGTCTGGTGTAGAACTGCAGATTGGGATCTTACTGTAGGTTGCATTTTTTTTTATCTTCTAGTCATTTCAATACGTAGCTTAGCATTATGATCTATACTCCTTTCATGTCTATATAACCATTGGGAAATCCAAATTATGATATGTGAGTTATCCCAAGGATGTGAGACAAACTCGTATAGGAAAAGGCAAAAAAGATGAATAATCTTTATTTCTCGCGGCATTTAAGTTCTTTTGGTTTCCCAGAAACTTAATTCTGTAAATTCTTTAAATTTGAAGATTTGTGTTATACAGCATTCGGGAGTCTTTCATATAGCCCTTGGGAGCTGGGTTCTCTTCACATTTGGGGTTGAAGTATGTCAACAATATGGCTCATTTACTTTTCTCTTGATATATGTTCTTGGAGGAATTTCTGGAAATTTAATCAGCTTTCTGCACACTCCAGGCCCTACTGTTGGTGGCACGGTAAGCTACTTAGTAACAAATAAAATGTTCAATACATAAACTTAATTCTTGCTCATTATGGTTCGTTTTTTTTCTTTTTTCTCGTTCCTTCCAAGCTTCACTCCACTGAAAAGCCAGTTTTCATCAAGATGCCAAAAAAGGAAACTAGAATTTCATTCACATGCCACATATCACAGTATTCGAGGGATTACTTTATTTTGCTCTGATTCTTTTAGAAAACTTTAACGAAAACAAGTTTCATGTTTAACCTGGTTCTTGTTACTTCAGGGACCCGTATTTGCTGTAATTGGAGCTTGGCTTATTAATCAAGTTCAAAACAAAGATGTTATTCCAAAGGATGCGTCTGAAAGAATGTTTCAGCGAGCAATTATTGTGACAACTCTGAGCTTTGTACTTAGCAATTTTGGTCCGATTGATGACTGGTGAGCAACCTGTTTTCCTTTTAACCTTTATTAGGCTTATCTACGACACCTCAAATTTATCTGGATAACTTAAAAAATAGACATAAATATACGAAGATAATAATTACAAGTACTTTAATGGTGGTTTAAACTGATTTATGGCGTTTGTAGGGCCCACTTTGCATCAACTTTTACTGGTATAGCATACGGGTTCGTAACGTGTCCAACTCTACAAGTGAAAGATGAAACGGGTCGAGAAGAAAGAATCACACTCGTTGGACGAAATGCAGATCCTTGCAAATCACTTCTCTACTTTTCACTCTTCGTCTTGATGTTTAGCTCTTTGCCTTTTATTATAGAACCTCCACTTGATCTGATAGAGTAAAGAAAAATAGGTAAGCATGTAAGAACTTAAAGAGTTAATGTTGGTATGTAAGAAAATATCTTCGTTAATATTGTGTGGTATTCGGGGGCTGGTTTGGGAATGTCTTAATTGAAGACAATATTGATATGTAATGCGACATACTAAAGTTGCATCATTGATGAAGAATGCGACATATTAAATATGGCAATTGCTATAAATGAATACTTGTGGTGACAACTTTAGAGAGAAACTTTATGTCACATCGAATCCAACAAACTCAATATGACATACACCACACATTTTGTGGTGGGTTGTTTTTATCATCATTCTACCCAAATTACACAATTATATGATAATCATATACCGAATTTATTAGACATTTTTTGAATATGTAACTTTTGATGTGGAGTACAAGATGATTTATGGATGTGACATAAATTGCTTGTAAGTAGTGTGTATTGGTTGAATGTAATATTGAACTATAAATAAAGGCAATTGATAAATTTATAATTAATGGGTTTCTCAAAATGGAGGTGGGCCCATAAGATCACATTATGGAATTGGAATCAAGATCTCTCATAACATATTTATATCACTTTCAACAAACGCAAACTTGTAAACCCATTTTGAAAGATCAGGCAGTTGATATTATATTTATGCAATACAAGATAAAATTTGCCCAAATTCTCAATTCTCGTTTGGTATCGAAGGCATACTCCCGATAGATTCATTAAGATTTAAGGCTTATTTACCTAGAGGGAGGCCCTTAGTATACACTATACAGGTTAAACCCCTTTCCCTTAGTGAACAAGTCAATCCTAAAGGGATTTGACCGACCTCAAGAGGGCAACTGTCAGTCGTTTATAATTTATATATATATATTTTTTATATTTTGAATACTATGGAAGAGGATTTAAACATTTAACCTAAATATTCACCCTAAAATTTTTAACGCAATACTTTATTTTGAAATGAAAATGATAAACATATATATTTATAATATAATAATAAAAAATTAAATAATTGAAATAATAGTGTGATGTATAGGGCATACTTGACACCTTAAGGGTCGGCCTTAAGGGGTTGACCCATTAGGCCCGGTGTCAACCAACCCTGTTTAGGCCCTACTTGACACCTTTACTCTGGTCTACTACACAAATCCATCTCGATATGCATCAGAACCCACTAATTCATTGAAACTAGAATATCTGAGCAAATCCGAAAAAGTGGTAAAAATTTGCAAAATTAAAACCAATAGTGATGTATAGCCAATAATTATGTTCAGAGTTTCACTCCTTAAAACTTACAAAAATAAACCAAGTTGTAATCACATCCAATACCCACAACAACACATTCAAAGACATACTTCAAAATGTCATATTCCCCATATCTCTTTCCCGTTGTCCTTTTTTTCGTTTCTTTACCAAAATTCGGGGTCCTTTGTAGTAGACCTTGAAAGCTTCAGAGCAGGTCCTCAGATTCATGCTTACGCCATTCTACTATTGCTAGTGTATGGCGACCACCACAAGCCACAAGTGTAGCACAACAACGTTCTTCATCTCTATGAGGCAGAATATTTATAGGAACTTCTGCTGGATGCCCAGTAGTTGCCTTTTTTCCATATCCCAAACGTCCATGATCCCCTCGTCCAAACTATGTTATTTGAAGAACGGCATATCATTTGTCATAACATGTTTATAAATACTATGACACATTAAAATATTAGTGACAAAATTCTAAATCACAATGTCAAAATTCTCTGATTATATGTCAAGAGTGATAATAAACTTTTGCTTATCACATACAATAGAAACTCTATAAATTAATACTCACGGGACCACCAAAATTTATTAATTAAAAGAGTTATTAATTAATCGATAAATTAATAATTATTAATTTATATATTAAATTAATATTTTATTAATTTATAATGCTCAATTTACAAACACCTTTCAAACTTCCACTTAATTATTGTACAGTGCATGTACGTATATCAAGGGTCCAATTTGAAAGAACCCTTCAATCTCCCACTTCTTGTGTTCAATGGATAACATTATAGACATTAAAAAATATTTTCTATATAAATACAATATCAAAAGACAAAAGACAAAAGACAATTGAGTCATTTTTCAAGAAATCTTTATAAATCATTAAAGTAATTTGTAGTATATAAGGAATTATTAATTTATATTTTATATGGGGTCTATAGAAATTATCAAAAATGTATTATCTTATAATTTTAGCGAATTATTAATTTAGCACCCTATCCCCGAGTCGGGACCGGCAAAAAAATATTACCTTAAGAGAGTTTATTAAATAATCGAGTATTAATTTATCGAGTTTCTACTTTGATTTTCAAAAGTTTATAGTGACGAGTATTGCATATTAGTTGTCATTACTAACAATTAGCTAATAACAATTGCTTATCACATAATTAGTTAGTTAGTAGTGACAAGAATTATATATTAGTTGGCACTACTAACAATTAGCAACAAATAAGTTGTAGTCACTATTCATATTAGTGATAAAACTTTAATGATAACAAATATCGCTGTCATTATATTTGTGTTATCATTAACTTATCATGGAACATTTACCACTAATAGTAAATATTCAACTTAAAAAGACTTCTTGTCAAAACAAAAACTACTGTCACTCATTAAGCATAACTAGTGACAATTTTGGTCCTGTCAATAATATTATTTTTTGTTGTAGTGAAACTAGAATGTACTTCTCTCGTGTTGGATGCTAAGTTGATTTGAGGAGTACAGGGCTCAATGCCTGATTAATAGAGACACAGCCCATGGTTTCTAAACAAATATGGCTTATGCCTCCATGTAAAAACCTATACGCTTATGCTGAAAATGCAAATGTCTAACGGACCAAAGTGCATCTTAGCAAGATGGCCTAGCAGTTCCCAATAGTCATATTATTATAATAATGATGACTTGTATGATCTGTTCGTTTTATGGGATCAAATGAAGAGGGGTCAAAGCACTCACCGAGTACATGCGCCCATCCCGTGTTAATGCAACAGAGTGGGTGCCTCCACAAGAAACCTGCATAAGATAAAAAACCATGAGTGAGTTTCTCAAAGAAGCACATTACAAGTGTCACAGAATTTATTTCACATTTTCGAAAAATCCTAATAGCGCACCAAAAAGGCTCAAACAAACTTATTGTAAAGGACAAAATGGATAAGAGAAGACGAAAGAAAATAATGGAGCAGTAGCAAATGAAATACATTTACAGAAACGATATTATGGTAAAAACAAAGGTCATCCATTCACTAACTTAAAAATTAAAAGCAAACTTACATTAATAGATGAGAATTTGACAACAGTTATCAACTAACAGTCTCATGCAAATTCAATATCATTCGACACATTGAAGGAACATCATTATATGACGAAAATCGAATATCATTTCCTTGGGGTTGTTACTTGGCAGATTGAAGGATGAAAAAGCAATGAAAATAGAAACATGGGATTTGTTATATTATTTGTGGTGCTTTGAAGATTTTGTAATAAGCGTTCTTGGCCTGGGCCGGATTGGAAACAAGTGAAAATTATAATTGAACTATTTCGTAAGGGTTCGTGCTTCTTGAATAGGCAACTTTTGCTATCCTTCAGCCACATAGTTAGTTCTAATGGCATGTTTGAAGATGGAAAAATCTGGAGTCCCGCTATCTTGATGTCGATTTAGTTTCACTCAGCTTTTATAGCTTCATCCTATACAAAATGAAATGTAGAAGTAATTGATTGGTCATTAAGGATATTTCTTTAGGGACAGTGATATATAGTGGCACCTGCACAATGTCCTCGCCTACTAGAAGTTGAACTCTTTGAGGAACCATTTTGCTGCTCTTGTCATCTCCAAATCCAAGCCTCCCATGCTCCCCTCTGCCCCAACCATACACCTACAAGGAAGATAATGTATCCATGCATAATCGCATTAGTGTCAATAAAATCCAAAGTTAATTAACATTTGGGGTTTAGGATATCCATAAACGATATCTCATTACAAGATAAGAGTATAAAATGCAAACACCAGCTGGATAACTGAAATAAACATATTAGATGATACGAATATATGTTCTGGGGAAAACAGGGGGAAGAAGAAAAATTGATTTACGTGGTCTTTAGTTTGTTATTTCCATTCAGTTAGTTTAATTTTGGTTAGGGATTTATTTCCTTGCAATTGATTATTTTTTCCTTTCCGTCAAGAGTCCTATTTAGAGTTTAATTCCTTTTGAGTTAAGAGTCTAGTTCTTTCCTTTTAAGAATAGGAGTCTGTTAGGGTATTATAAATAAGAGTCTGCCTTGTGAAATTATTATCGAACAATTTATGTGGAATAAGAATTTCGGCTTTCGAGCTTGGGCAAATCATTGATTTGTAGTTTCGCGATTTTAATTCGTAACAATTTGGTCCGACCTGCCGGATCTATTTCTGCCGGATCTATTTCTGCAGGATCGTAATGACTCGATCACACGAAGCTCGATTTACATCACTCGAGGAAAATCAAGAGAAGGTGAACCGAGAATTGACCGAAATCAGGGAAGGAATGAACGGGATGAATGCACGGATGGATGCCCTCATGGCAGCCATTACAGCACTAAAACCGGCGAACCCGACGCCGGAAACTCCGCCGCCGGCCAATCCAATACCGGATACGCCCCCGTCGGAAATAGGATCGCTGAATCAAGGGTCCGAACATGTACCACTGCCGTCAGCAACACCAACTAAAGGAAACGCAATATTCACCCCGCCCCTGCCGGTTTTCGATGGTACCGATCCACTCGGATGGTTATCACGAGCCGAGCAACACTTTGAGATCCACGAGACCTGGGAAGACCTTAAGCTACAGCTCGCTATGGTCGCTATGGAGGGATCTGCCCTCCATTGGTTTCGTTGGATCCGACAACAAGAGTCACAACTATCTTGGTTTTCGTTTACCGACGAACTCGTTGCACGTTATGACAAACGCTTGTCCGGAAATGCGTATGAACGCCTTGCGGCGTTACAGCAGGTCGACTCGGTGGATGAATATGTCGAATTCCTGCTACTCGCCAATCAAGTTCCAGGCCTGGCGGATGCTCTCTACTTGCTCTCTACTTAGGTTTATTCTTGAAAGGTCTTGACGTGGCGATTCGCAATCGAATTCGTATTTTTGACCCTCAAAACCTGAAGGCGGCTATGAACATGGCCCGTAGTATTGAAGCGGAACTGCAAGGGCACGACGTCGGCATAAGCCGATATCGAAGGGAACAACCGATGCCTAATCCGAATCGAATCCAGAGGGATCCTCCGAGAACTAGTAATGCGCCTCGACCTACGCAAAACGGCTTGTCGCCCAGTTATCACCCACCGGATCCGGGAATTCAGGCCACAAATAGGTCATCCGTTGGTGGACCTATAACCTCCTCGCAACCCACTGCTCGAACACCAAACAGGAGATTGACTACACAAGAATATATGGATTTACGGAGTAAAGGGTTATGCTTTCGATGTAAACAACCGTTTGCACCAGGACACGAATGCGCAAATAAGCACTTACGAGAATAGTCGACGATCCGGAAACCGAAGGAGGTATCGAAGTAGTCCATACAGTGGATGAGATATCGGAGGATACACCTGAGATATCGGAATCGGGACGAGTCAACTTGGATGGATATCGAAGAGTTTACAGAGCAATTTCCGCATTCCAGCCTTGAGGACAAGGCTCATGTTAAGGAGGGAGAAATTGATACGAATATATGTTCTGGGGAAAACAGGGGGAAGAAGAAAAATTGATTTACGTGGTCTTTAGTTTGTTATTTCCATTCAGTTAGTTTAATTTTGGTTAGGGATTTATTTCCTTGCAATTGATTATTTTTTCCTTTCCGTCAAGAGTCCTATTTAGAGTTTAATTCCTTTTGAGTTAAGAGTCTAGTTCTTTCCTTTTAAGAATAGGAGTCTGTTAGGGTATTATAAATAAGAGTCTGCCTTGTGAAATTATTATCGAACAATTTATGTGGAATAAGAATTTCGGCTTTCGAGCTTGGGCAAATCATTGATTTGTAGTTTCGCGATTTTAATTCGTAACATTAGACTTGTTCAAGATACGTACAATAGAACTCTTTACAAGTCGAATGAATCATAAATTAAAGTTATACGACCGGGTTGTAAAACAAAAAGTAGAGTTTTATAGCATTCTTAGAAGGTAAATAAAATTGAGCACATTTTAAATCAGTTGTCTGCTATCTTAGAAACACAACTTTGCCATTATCATTTCCACTTTGAGATGAAAGTGATATAAATATCGCAACTCAAAAGGTGTTGGGCATCTTCACAAGAACATGTAAAAGACAAGCAGCGACTGTTTGGTTCTGTAACACCTCCTCAATAAGGAATGGGCTTTGAGCATATAAAAGCACAAGTACATGCTCAAGTGAAAAAAATCTAAAGTAGAAATGAAGAAATGTAATAAATACCTCTCCATCATCAGTCAATGCAGTTGAATGCCATCCTCCTGCAGCAATATCAACCTACACAAATGAAGAACTACAAAAAGGTCAAGTAAAACCACATAAAAATCACTTTTTTTCATTTTATTGGAAGATAGATAAAACTCTCTCTCTAAATCGAATCTATTTTTCGTTTGCCTTCTATTCGGATATAATATGACAAAACACACAGAAATGAGTCCTAAATTTGTAGGAATTGCTGACATGTACAGTACTTTGACGCATTGAAATGCCTCATCAACATGTTGAAGTAAATTGTTCAGAATTAAGCAAATAGTTGCCACCGGCAAAATTGATATAATCAAAACTCAATATGCATTAGAAAAGGTAAAGCTTCGGGAGAAAATGTTAAGGATGGCAATACAAACCAAATTCAAATCAGCGAGTCCCTGGATGGCAATGGGTTGTGATCTAGGCTGGGTATCACCAGTTCCAAGCTGGCCATACTCATTATTCCCCCATGCCATTAGACTGCCATCATTGAGAAGGGCCAAGTTGTGAAAAGCTCCAACTGCAATCACCCTTACACTATCAAGTCCTTGAACTCGAACAGGTGTGGAAATTTGTTTTCTGTAAACGAAATAAGTAAATCTATTACATGATAAATCGAGCAATTCAGCTACCACAAACTGATTAATAGTATATCAAGGTTTGCTTTAGAGGAAGGATAAGGTAGCACAAAAAACAAAAATATTATTCTATGTTGCACATGAACATACATGTCCCCAGGAGGCCATGGTTGACCCCATGTCCATACATGTCCTTCCCGTGTAAGAACAACTGAATGCGTACCACCAGCAGCTACCTGTAGTAAGAGAAAGTTAGAAACATCTGACTGTGAATCAAAAGGTTGGCAAGTCAGTTGATAAGCACTATCAAGTCCCTGAATGTTTTTTGTTGCTTCACATAATCAGGCTCTGAATAACAAATCCCTGAATGTTTTCTGTTGCTTCAAGTATATGCTACCGACATTTTTTCAGATGTGATAACAACGAACAAACGTTGTATAGAGAAGCATTGATACTAGAAGAAAACGGATGAAGTAAGTTGTTCAGAATTAAGCAAATAGTTGCCACCGGCAAAATTGATATAATCGAAACTCAATATGCATTAGAAAAGGAAATTAAGTATTCGGGAGAAAATGTTAAGGATAGCAATACAAACCTTAATCTAAATATAGAATTAGATACATCCAAGTTCCAGCACTAAACTTTAATCAAACTTATTTTAATAAACGTTAATGGAACATAGAGATGCAAAAAGTACTACTTGGGTTGAATTGAATCACCTGACGAACTGAAAGTTTTGGCACACATCTTTGTGGAATGACAATATCTCTTCTAACAGGTCTGCCTTCTTTACGCTCAGGTTCTTCACCACACTGCCCATACTCATTTCCACCTGCCATTACAATAGTCCTCATCCTTCAGAAACATATAGAACCACTTATGTCATTGTATTGAATTTTGAATCACATTCAATAAAGTTAATCAGTAGCAAAATTCGAGTTCAATGTCTAGAGCAAACATCAAGAAGTAACTTTAAGAAGAAGAAAAATTCATCTATTATGTAGAGATACTTTCTTATTCGAATTCGTTTCTCTCCATGCAAACAAAAAACGGTTTCAAGAAACAAAGTAGACATACCCCAGGCGTAGGCACGACCTTGATCATCAACAGCCAAGCAATGCCAGCCACCAATAGCAGCCTGAGACCAGAATCAATCTATCAAACATGGTAACACAGAAATGCCAATGCTTCATCTGTCATCTAAGTAGTTGAAATTTCAAATAGAAAAGCCAAGAAACACAAAGAATACCTGAACTATTTTGACATTGGCAAGTGCTTTAACTTGACTGGGAATATTCTCAGTTTTGGTTTCGGGGGGATGCCCTAGTGTCCCTCTTTGATTCCAACCCCATGTAAACAACTAATTTTCACAGAAAAATATTATCAAACACAACGTAAACACACACACAAACAAACAAAAGCTAAAAAAGAAGTTTTACGACAAATTATTCAAAACCATGGAGAAAAACAGATAAGTAAGTAAATAGGGTTTAAATAAAACCTTGCCGTCATCACAAATGGCAAGGGAATTCCGGCTGCCAGCGACGACGGAGCAGACATTTTGGGTGCGAAGAGCAGTGATAGTGGTAACCCAATCTTTCTCTTCATTGTTCCCAATTCCTAACTGCCCGTCTTCTCCCGAACCCCTGATTCAAAAACAGTAAGAATAAAGCACACAAGTAAGAACAGAACATTATCAAAGAATAGTAGCGGGAGAGTGACGGAGCAGACCATGCAATCACGGCGGTTTTGGAGGCCATGATTACTGACAATGATGCTCTGCTACTGCAAGAAGTAGAAATATAAAGTAGAAATATAAATATATATATATATATATAGTGGAACCAGGGAATTTTTTAATGGGTTCTGCTAAAGATGGAATTCGTATCTCATTCTAAAATCGAAATGTTTAAAATCAAATTTTCAATTTGTGACAATATTTGGATAACATATGTGACGAGGAAAACGATGACCTAGTACTACTAGTAAGATAAGGTTACATAAATCTATAGTTCATCGTTTTGATTACGTTAAATGTTTGATTGTCACGTAACTAGTTACACTATTTTGTAGTTTGTGGTAAAAATTATTAATCTAAAATGATTAATTTGATATTTGATGCGAAATTAAATATATATCACATGAATTACTGAATTAAACGTAGGGATGAAATCGAATCCGACCCACAACAAATTATTAGCATTTTAATGGATTTTGGCTGCTATCGATAACTTCGAGCTGCTTATGTAAACTCTTCGTAGTTCTTAAATAGACTTAGAGAGTATTAAGTAATTCTAATTTTTAGAGTATAAACAAGATAAAACTCATTTAACTAATTAAGATGGTATTTATAGGAAGCTTTGTCGGACGATTGGCTCGTTTGGGCCATCGTCTCGGGTCTCATTGTGCGGCCCATGATTGTAACACAATCGTATTAACGTTGCTATTACATAAATTATTTTATTTAATTACGAAAATACCCCAATTCATAAATGGAGACCCATCATATGCCCCCACTCCCAAGAGTCTCGGTCGTGTTGAACTTTCAAGAGTAGAAAGTTGACAATATTAAAAGTCAATTTTTTGTGGTGGGCCCCACTGAGGGGGCCGAGATGAGGCAAGGGGCTCTCTTGGGCAGTTGTTGGTGTTTCCATTGCCAAGTAGCAGTAGCGTGAGCAGCATGACAGTTGCCTCAGGCAACTGTTGTGCCTCAAAGTAGCGCCTTTAGGTAATCATGCCTCGAGGTGCTACTTGAGGTAGCTGCCTCGAGGTACTCGTGCCTTGCGGGTAGTCTCTGCTATTTTTTGTCCATAACTTAAGATACGAACGTCAAAATACAACAATTGTGAAGTTAAGACATAGCTCTACAACTTTATAATGTTTGTAAGGTTTAGTAATTCAGTTTTTGTAATTAGTTAAAAATATTATGTCTTTATTAATTTGTAATATATATTATATTCGATTTTCACAGTTTATAAATTGTAGAAATATTTTGATAAGACAAAATTAAACTTATAGCGATTAATCATGCGATTAATATTTTGAACACAACTCAGACATTAAAACTAAAAAATTAACTTGGTAATCAATCATTGATTTGACCGTCTCAAGTGCTTTCGAACTAATACAATTATAATAATATAATAAATAATTGATATATAAGTAAATATTATAAAATGTAAATATAAAAAAGTTTATAATTTATGTTTATAAAATATTTTAATTGTGTGCATATATATATTTATGCCAATAATATATACTATGATATGTAAATATATATGTCGATATTAAAGTTGAGAGATGAAATCAACATTAATTTTAGAAATTTTTAGGGGTGAAAATGTGAAAAAAAAAATGAAAAGTGGGGAAAAATATTATTTAGCCCGTCAATTATATGATTTCAAATCCAATTGATTTCTTGACCCAATAGAATGGTTCGACCGTCACGGGGTGCACGGATTTAGCGATTATTTTGCAATTGATCGATTTTAATATCGAGAATTGATTTATAATTTTATAGATTATCAGTAAATAAGCAAAATCTTAGATCGAGACTGTTTTTCATTTTTGGTTCAACTGTTTTTCTTTACGGATTAATCAAAAATCAATCCTGATCGTACATCTGTATTCTGTATAAAGTTTAGAGTTGAGTATACCACAACAGAATATAAACAGTTAAGCATTATATGAGTGGGTTGTGAGTTGTAACTGAGTCCAGAGTAAACTGTAAACCCATTTAGAAAACCCACAAATCCATATTCCTCCATTGTTAAAAGAAAATTAACAAGAAGACGAAGAAGAAGAACGGTGGTTTTCAATCAAACATTCATTCTCTCCTACGCCGCCGCAAACAATCTCGTCCCCGCTTCTTGGTAAGCTTATTCTCTCTCTATCTCTCTCGTTCAATTCTTTTGTCCTGCAATAATTAATTCTTTCATAGACAAGAAAATTTACCCAGAATTCATTGATAACTACCTAATACTACTAGTGTATAGATTGTAGCTAATCATGGCGGACATGGACTTGGATGAGCTGCTGGATGCGCCGACTCAGCCTCCGACTCGACCAGCTAGGTTCGCACCAAAGGGCTCCAGATTCAAACCCAGACCCAAAGCTGAACCATCTGATTCACTACATTCATCAACATCAAATTCTAGTCAACCATTCCCATTACCCAAGAAAGAGGAACTTCGTACCGAACCTGACATGAAACCTCAAAATACAAGTGATGATGTTGAGATGGGTATCGAGGTGAAGCCCGGGGAAATATCTAACAGTGTGCTGAAAGAAGAACAAATTGATGATTTGATGGATGGGAAAGCAGAGGAGCCTGAAGATGAAGTTGTTCGAGAAATTGACGTGTATTTTAATACTGCTCTTGATCCTGGTACTCGGGTATTGGCCCTTTTTGTATTTTCATTCTTATAAGTTAATTTATTTGCATTTATATATCAGTCATGCATGCTTTCTTGATGGAACTAGAAATAGTTGACCGCTGTTTTTTTCTTCTCAGTTGTATATGGTGCAATATCCACTTAGGCCCTTGTGGCGGCCATATGATTTGGATGAAAGATGCGAACAGGTATACACCTTTCTATATGCAAATGGAATAAGTGATTGAAAATGTTTAAGGTATTCATTTGTCATGATAAAAGATCTGCTTCTGGCTCAGTAAGATATTCTGAGAATTTGCGGTTCATATCGCAGGTGAGGGTGAAGCCAGTAAGTGCAGAACTAGAGGTCGATTTGTCTGTTGATGTTGACTCCAAGAATTATGATTTTGGTACTGATCCCAGATTGCAGATGGAAAAGAAGGTGCATTTTGTTGATGTCTCAGTTACATAATTTATTGGGTACACATTTAAACTTATGGGTTCTCATGAGAGAAACTGATCTATTATGCCAATACATTCTAATGTAAAACCGTGTTCAGAATGCACAAAGTTGCTGATACGACTAAAATTTCGGAGAACAATTTTAGCAAGATTAATATCTTACTCCCAAGCCAAGCTCGATAAAACTTAATTCTTCAATGATCCAAACAAACTCTGAAACAATATATAATACTATCTTAAAAAAACTCAAATGACTACTCTCCCCAATCTGCGTTCATCAGATAGGAAATTAAAGGGAGATAAAGAATTTAAATCAAGTCTTTCAATTTGCGCGTCTGGTAAATAATAAGTTGTTTTGTATCGCCGCCCACACAACCTGAAATTATTGTCAATTTGTCATTATACTCATACTTTCGAATGACACAAATTCTTATGTTTTCTAGACCTTTGCCTTGTTTATTTAATTGCTTATTGTTTCAGTATCTATATAATATTTTGTGTTTTAATCACTTGTAGACTCTTACTACAACATGGAAGCCACCTCAATCAAGTGGGTATGCTGTTGGGGTTCTCACTGAAAATAAGGCATGTATTTTCTTCTCCTTGAAGCCCAACCCATTTCCGATTTCTGATATCCTTCATATTTGGATGCTAAGGTTCTTCCTGGTGTTGGAATAAGTTTAAGTTATTCATTTCTTTGTCTATCATGCAGTTACACTTGAACCCAATTCATGCAGTCGTACAACTCCGACCATCAATGAAACATTTAGAGTCTAGGGAATCTAAAAGGAAGACCACAGCACCCAGTAATGTAGAAGATATAGTAAAGACAGAAGTGTCCGAGGAAGGAAAACGTTCTGGGGCATCAAAGAAGCCGGTTGGTTGTTTTTCTTTGACATGCTTGCTGATAATTTGATACCTCTTCACAAAAACCGTTTTTTGCTTCATTGATGCTTTTAGATACATAAATACATAACTAGAGTAGTTGATTAAATGAATTAATCTAGCTAAGTGAGGAAGTATTCCTGATTACTTAGTTTTTCCTAAAATACTAGTCATTTTTATGATGAGCCGAAGGCGGATCAAAGATTTCATGCCGACGGCCTGGTGTACTCAAGTAAGAGTAACTTCTCTCTACCCATTGAATTATGAATTACCTGTCCTGCGGCATGTCACCTTTTGGTGTCTTACTTCCTTGACCCGCGGAAATGCGTTCCACATTTATCTGTAAAGGGTGTTCTTCTTGTTGTAATTCCTGTATCTAGCTGTTTATGTAGATATCCTTGTGTGTCTTATCTTTATTAGATGTAGTCTGCAAACTGATCACTGATTACTTCACAGAGCAAAATGCCAGACCAGAACAAGGATAGTGGAGAGGTATGCATTTGTTTGCTCACTGCTTTTCCTGAAAGATGATATCTGTTTATGCCATCCTTACCTCAATCAGCATAATTATGCTTAAATTTACTATATTTTCTTTGTTCTTTGATTGTGTTCGGTGATAATTTGGAGAAGACGCTACAGTATCGAAAATTCATATGGCCTGCTCTACTATTGATCAGGCTATTAGTACGTTATTGATAATCATATAATTGACTTTGATAGAATAAATTTCTGATGGAAACACGGTTTTATTTTGCCATAAAGCAGCAAATATGATTTTCAGTGCTTAATTTTTTGTGATTAACTATATGGTCTCTAGGTCTATGGTTCACTTCTATTACTATCCCATCACTTGGAGATCATTATCAGTTTCTGTAGAAAATTTATATTCAGAAATTTTATTGTTTCACCAGCTATATCTTGAACGAATTTTCCATTACCACTATTGTCTATGTACAATTTACTCATCTTCTATCATTAGTTATATTCCCTTATTCCATTATAGTCGTCCTATGTTTCTTTTAGGTTTTGGTTTAACATTTAACCAATTAAATAGTCAGGATAAAGGCTGTATTTTTCACGTGCATAAAGTGTTTCTTTCAATTTTACTTGATCATTGGCTCACGTGGAACCCATTAGGTGTTCTTTTGCATTTTATTGTTACTGTTAATTTCCTGGAACTCGTGAAATTACAAATTACAACATTGTAGCAGTAAAAAGCCAAACAATTTCAAATATGAGCACATCGTAGATTGACTGGATACACCTGTAGACCCTTTAGTTGATATTTACGCGGTCTCTAATGTCCCTTTGCTGTAACACATTTTTGAGTGTAACAATCAATTTCTAGCTTCTAGGGGACTTATAGAAGTGAGTATGCATATGCTTTCTTTTCAATATTCTTTCCTGGTCAGCTTGTGAGAACCTCCTGTCCTCTTGTACATTACCTTCTATTAAAGCTCAATTTTGATATGAATTTTTTGCTTTTGTTGATAACATGGTGACTGGTCCTCTTAGAAATGCTATTTTCCACTGTGTCTTATATTACTAAACATTGTTTTTAAGGCAAGACATAGTGCTAGTGCAACTCCCTTTTTTTTTCTTTCAATACTATTTCATCTATGCATTCTTTTATTGTTTTTGTTCCTTTCTCAGGGTTGGGTCCCTCTAACATACCATGGCACGAGGAGTGATATGGCAGCAGGTTACTTACAGAAAATGATGACAAAGGACGGGCCACAGATATGTTTCTCCATGAGCTCGTATGCATTTACATGCTGCATTGAATTATTCTAGCTTTCTCTGCACTATGTCAATTGGTTTGAATTTTTTTGTTTTTATTTGTTCAATTCTGAAGGTCTGACTATCTGAATAGCTTGTGTCCTGGCACTTCTAACGACTGTTTCAGATCCAAAGGTCCTCCAAGAAGGTATCTAAATCCTTGTGCCTATCCTTTTCTTTTTCTTCCTTTGTTAAGCTCACATTATGAATTTTGAAAAGTCTACCTCAGGGTTAATGCACAAGCACCACTTGTATATCTGATTGTGTCCGTCTCTCTTACAGCTTCAAAAAGCTGAATTATAAATAACTTTTTAAGATCACAAACAAATTGTTTTATATGGAACTTGTGTGAGATGAATGAAGAGGTTGATTGTAAGTTCGTGATCTTGTACTGTTAACTATTTTTTTTCACTCACTGGCGTATAGTATTTCTACTCGGTGTTGTTGTGAGGGGTTGATCATTTCTTCACTTCTCTTGTTTATATGTTGCCTGGTAGTATTTTTGTTGACAAATCTGTCCAAAGATTCACTGAATCAATTTTCAGATAATCATTGGCAGATTTTCAGGGATATAATTCCTGATTTACTAAATTAGTGCAAGCTGTTATAATTGGCTGAAATCATGGTTCTAATTTTTTATTTTGTAATTAATAGTTACCTACTATAGATTGTATACTACATATAGCTAGTGACCTTGTAATCTATAATAGACTTGTATATTTCATTGCAAAAGTAACACACAAAAATATTTTCTGTGTTCATGGTATCAGTGCCATAAACATTATTCTTTGCGACAAATATTTTTTTCCTAACATTTCCTGAATGTCAGAAGCAGCCATTGATAAACCAATAGGCTCATGCTTCATGGCCCAATCATGTAAGTTTTCTATTACTCAACCTCTAAGTGATTTAAAGAGTAGTTACAGTTACAATGGAATCTGGTTAGTGGACTCGGGAGCAACAAATCATATGACAAACTCTTCACATCATTTTTCATCCTATACCCTATGTTCTGGTAATCAAAAAATTAAAACAGCCGATGGGACTTTGATTACTGTTGCTGGGAAAGGAACTATAATACTCACGCCTTCACTATCTTTGAAATCTGTTCTCCATGTTCCCAAACTATCCGTTAATCTGCTGTCCATCAGAAGACTCATTTCAGAATTGAATTGTTCCGTGACATTCCATCTTACTCATTGTGTTTTTCAGGATCTAACCACGGGGAAGATGATTGGGCGTGCTAAGGAACATGATGGACTTTACTATCTAGACACAAGTGATGGTGGATATAAAGCCGGTTATGTTTCCCACTTTAGTTCTCACTCTCGCCTATCTAAAATTCAATCTGCTAGAAAAGCTCAGATTTGGCTTCATCATGTTCAAATGGGACATCCATTCTTTTCGCTTTTAAAAACTATGTTTCCTTTGTTATTTCAAGCAATAAATGTCAACGAGTTTCATGGTGAGATGCGTCAAATGGCTAAACACCATAAAATCTCTTATCCTTTGAATAAATTCTAGATCGTCTAAACCTTTCTCTTTACTCCATACGGATGTTTGGGGGCCATCAAATATTTCAAACATTAGTGGGGCCCGTTGGTTTGTTTCATTTATAGACGATTATTCTCGAACTACATGGCTTTTTTTAATGAAAAACAAATCTGATGTGAGTGTTATTTTTCCCATATTTCATAAGATGATTCTAACACAATTTGGGATTTCTATAAAATATATTCGTTCTGATAATGGGAGTCGGGAGAGAATATTTTAATCAAGAGATGTCATTATTTCTTCAAAAACATGGCATCATTCACGAGTCCTCTTGTGTTGACACCCTATAACAAAACGGGGTGGCAGAAAGAAAAAACCGACATTTATTAGAGGTTACTCATGCACTATTAATTGGAAAAAATGTTCCTAAGTTCTATTGGGGTGAAGCTGTTTGAAGAGCAACATACCTCATTAATCGGCTACCTAGTAGAGTACTACAAAACAAGTCTCCCATTGATGTGTTGTCTGAATTATTCCCTCGTATAAAACACTCACAACTGCCCTTACGAACTTTTGGTTGCATTGCCTATGTCCATATTCAAAAAGGGGATAGAAGTAGTAAACTTGATCTAAGGCTCTTTTTGGGATATTCCTCAACATAAAAAGGTTATAAATGTTATCATCCAAGTACAAGGAAGTTCTACGTTTCCAAAGATGTTACTTTTGCCGGAAATCAAAAATTTTATAATCAAACTTGTTTGCGAGCCTATATTAGAAAACAGTGCATACTCGAATTTCCTTTCTTTTGATCTCAACCCAAGCATCCCGACATCTGTTTTGAATCAAGAAAAAGTTTCCTTTTAAAGTTCTAATAAAATTTCAGAAAATGCAGTACCTCTCCGTAATCCAACTCAAAATCATATACCTCCATTACAAGTGTACTCGAGAAAGAAGTCCAATCCTGCAAGCCCAACCATCCGAACCCGTGCCAGATCAAACTCCAGGTAACATTGCCAGGTAACAGTGCCATCTAAAACTCTTTACCACCAGAATTTGATTTACCAATTGCACTTAGAGAAGGAACACGTCAATGTACACAACACCCGATAGCCAATTTTATATCATTTGCCAACCTATCTCCATCACATAGGGTCTTTCTCACTGAGTTGAACACTATTGACATTCCAAAAACTGCTCAAGTAGCACTTAGAAGTGAGGAATGGAAAAATGCTATGATTGAGGAAATGAGAGCACTTGAGAAAAATAAAACTTGGGATATTGTTCAGTTGCCAAAAGAAAAAAAATTAATTGGGTGCAAATGGGTGTTCACGGTGAAATATAATGCGGATGGGACACTTGAGAGATATAAAGCTAGATTAGTTGCCAAAGGATATACTCATATGTGGTAGATTATGTAGAAACTTTTGCACCCGTGGCAAAACTAAACACCATTAGGATTTTATTATCTTTGGCAGCTAATCTTAACTGGAGTTTACAACAATTTGATGTAAAAAATGCGTTTTTACATGGTGATTTAGAAGAGGAAGTTTATATAGAACCTCCTCCTGGATTCAATCAGTCTTTTGGTGCTAACAATGTATGTTGGTTAAGAAAAGCTCTCTATGGATTGAAGCATATGGATTGAAGCAGTCCCCAAGAGCATGGTTTGGAAAATTTACCAAAGCCATGAAAAGAATGAATTTCAAGTAAGAGCCTAGGAGAGATCATACATTATTCATAAAACGATCAAAGGAGAATAAAATTACTGCTTTAATAGTTTACGTGGATGATATCATTGTAACAGGAGATGATTCTGAGGAGATGAAGAAACTAAAAGATCACTTGTCCATGGAGTTTGAGATAAAAGACCTAGGAAAACTCAAGTATTTTCTAGGAATAGAGGTTGCACATTCAAAAAATGGGATTTTTATATCTCAGCAGAAGTATATCTTGGACCTACTCAAGGAACAGGTATGATGGTCAAGCCTTCAGAAATTCCCATTGATTATCATCACAAGTTGAGTGATGCTGCAGATAGTCCAGAAGTTGACAAAGGAAGATACCAAAGACTGATTGGGAAGTTCATTTATCTTTGCTCATACAAGACCGGACATAGCTTATGTAGTAAGTGTTCTAAGCCAGTTTATGCATACTCCTCGAGAAATACACTTGCAAGCTGCATATAAAGTCCTTCAATATCTCAAGAGCACTCCCGGGTAAGGAATCTTATTCAAAAGAAATGGAAAACTCAACTTGGAAGCATAGACAGATGCGGATTGGGCAGAGTTCTGTGTAGCACTGTGTAGCAGATTCTAGAAAACTAATTTTGGAAGATTTAGTTATTTATGTTTTATTATTTAGAGTCCTTATTTAATTAGGTTTAGGTTTCCTAGTAGGTTTAGGATTTGAGTTATTTCATTTTTTAGGAATCAGGGTTTATATTTTTCATTTATTTTCAGTAGAATCAATAAAAGAATCGAGCTTAGGCTTGGAGCAAACTTCGGTTTGTTGGGCAATAATTTATTCTTATAGAACTTTTGAGTAATCGAAAGTATTTTCTATTTATTTTTCTATCAATTTTAGTTTTCAACAATTGGTCCAACTTGCCGGATCCCAATACACCCACCCGATATCATTACATGTTCTCATGAGGCTCGCTTTACGGCTTTGGAAGAAAAACAGGAGGAACTCAACGGCTGTCGAGATCACCCTTTAACAACAATTTGCGGAATTGATGGCGGCCATCACTGACCGTCTCGCCAGCCGGCACCACTTACCACCTGTGACAAAATCGGCGGCCTCGAACACAGCCGCTCCTGGAGCCTCGCGTCCACACCCACCTGTTGTCACCCTTCTCAAGACATCCCACCACGGGGTAATCACCACGCCCCACTCCCAATCTTCGACGGCACCGACCCGCTCGGGTGGCTTGCTCGAGCAGCCCAACACTCCGACATTGATGACATCCGCAAAGAACAAAAGTTACACCTTGCAATGGTTGCTATGAAGGGTTCCGCGCTCCATTGGTTCAGGTGGCTATGTCATGAACAACCCCACTTAACTTGGTGGAGGCTCTAATCCTACGTTACGACGAATGCCATGAGGGAAGCGCGTATATAGACTTGCAGATATCTGCCAACAGATTTCGTCAATGCTTATTTTGATGAATTTATCCAACTAGCAAATCAGACCTCGTGGCTATCCGCACCTCAGCAATTGGGATACTTTCTACACAGGCTTGAACCCACTATTCGCTCTAGTGTTCGTATTTGGGATCATCCAGATTTAGCCACAGCCCTGAAACTGGCGAGACGAATTGAAGTTGCCCTCCAGCTACATCAAACGGGCACTACTAGTAATCAGCCCGAGCACATGCAAAAATTTCCCGAGTCCAGCCTTGGGGACAAGGCTGTTTTTAAGGGGGGTAATCACCACGCCCCACTCCCAATCTTCGACGGCACCGGCCCGCTCGGGTGGCTTGCTCGAGCAGCCCAACACTTCGACATTCATGACATGCGCGAAGAACAGAAGCTACACCTCGCAATGGTTTCTATGGAGGGTTCCGCACTCCATTGGTTCAGATGGCTACATCATGAACAACCCCACTTAACTTGGTGGGAATTCTCAGATGCTCTAATCCTACGTTACGACGAATGCCATGAGAGATACGCGTATGAGAGACTTGCGGATATCTGCCAAATAGATTTCGTCAATGCTTATTTTGATGAATTATCCAACTAGCAAATAAGACACCTCAGCAATTGGGATACTTTCTACACGGGCTTGAACCCACTATTCGCTCTAGTGTTCGTATTTGGGATCCTCCAGATTTAGCCACCGCCCTGAAACTGGCGAGACGAATCGAAGTTGCCCTCCAGCTATATCAAACGGGCACTACCAATAATCAGCCCGAGCACATGCAAAAATTTCTTGAGTCCAACCTTGGGGACAAGGCTATTTTTTAAGGGGGGTGGAGTTGTTATGTAGCAAATTCTAGAAAACTAATTTTGGAAGATTTAGTTATTTATGTTTTATTATATAGAGTTCTTATTTAATTAGGTTTAGGTTTCCTAGTAGGTTTAGGATTTGAGTTATTTCCTTTTTAGGAGTCTTTCATTATTTATAGGTAATAGGGTTTATGTTTTTTATTTATCTTCAGTAGAATCAATAAAAGAATCGAGCTTAGGCTTGGAGCAAACTTCGGTTTGTTGGGCAAAAAATTATTCTTGTAGGACTTTTGAGTAATCGAAAGTATTTTCTATTTATTTTCAATTTCTATCAATTTTAGTTTTCAACAGTCTCCAATCGATCGAAGATCTACCTTGGGGTACTGCACTTTTCTCGGGGGCAAACCTTATAACTTGGAGAAGTAAGATAGTTTCTAGATCAAGTGCTGAAGCTGAGGTTCGAGCAATGGCACAAGGAATATGTGAGATATTATGGATTAAAATAATTCTAGAAGATTTGGGGATAGAATGTGAAGGCACCATGAAGTTGTATTGTGATAATACATCGGCTATCAATATCGCACATAATCCTGTTCAACACGATTGAACAAAACATGTGGAAATCGATCGTCATTTCATCAAAGAGAAGCTCGAGAGTGGACTCATTTGCACTCTTTATATTCCCACCAACAAACAATTGGCGGATATCCTAACAAAGGGATTTCCCAGCACAGCATTTCTAAATATCACGAACAAGATGGGAATGGAGAACATTTATTCAACAGCTTGAGGAGGGGTGTTGACAAATCTGTCCAGATTCAGAGAATCACTTACAGATTTTCAGGGATATAATTCCTGATTTACTAAATTACTGCAAGCTGTTATAATTGGCTGAAATCATGGTTCTAATTTTTTATTTTGTTCTCTAATGCTGCGAAATTTTTATTCAGTACACACTATTTGCCTTCATTTTAGTGTTAGGATATACGATTCTTAGAAACTCATTTTGTCTTCTGTTGTTGGATAGTTTTTTGGGCTTTTGTTATTATATCTATTTAGCTTATTTATGTTGTTTCAGGGTTTTGCTGACTTTACCGCTAAAAGAACGGTTTAGAAATTGGCTCCTGGAGGTATGTAACTACTTTGTAGTAATGGCATCTTTTACTCTTTTGTTCAACTCTCCTTGCCAGGAGGTTTTATTTCCTATTTTTGCATATTCACTTAGTGGAATTTGCATTTAGCTCAGATCATGATCATTCTTATTTATGAAAGTCAACTGTCGTATTCAATTACATCTTCTGCAAGAATGCGTGTTGTAAATATTCTGACATATGCTTAAGAATTAATAAAGCACTCTGTATCTTGCTGGTTCTCGCCAACCATCTTCTCCTGTCTACACCACATCCAGTCTTTTCTTCTTAATTTTGGCGGTTATGAGGCTATCTATTAGCAATTACGGTTTTTCCTGCAATTGATCTGAAGTTGTCTGAACAGGGCCCTCCAGTTCACCGATTTGATGCTCTGAAGCACCTAGCTCCGGATGAGTCTGTTGAAGAAGTTTTAGGGGTCTTGCAGGAACTTGGTCGATTACTTCAAGGACTTTGGGTTCCTAGAAGTTCGTTGGTGTATGGAACAGATCAAGGAATTGAAGTTTTAGCTAGGGATTATGTTCTTCTTCTATTTAGCAAGAATGTGACTATTAATAACACTCAATTACCTCAACGACCTCAACTCGCTAAAGCAGTGAAAGATGTCCTTAATGTGTTGGCTGGAGAGAGACCTTCCTGTAATGATTGGAAACTCAAAGTGCCGCCAGATGTGAGTTTCACAAAACTGTATCCCTCCATTGTGAGGAAACAAGAGGAAGAGTGGGAAAGCTTGGAAAAGAAAATCAATGCTCTTCTTGAAGTAAGAAACGTGCCCAGAATTAGGGCTTCTTCAAAGTCTAATAGCATCAACAACCCAGAAACATCAAGAAGTTCTAATAAAGTAGCTACGAGGACTTCAAAAGGAGCAACCTCAGTATCTGCTATGTCAGATGAAGTTCGAGACGCTACTATAAAAGCCCTTCAAAAACTTTTCAAAAGTGTCAAGGTCTGCAGGTGAGACTCTCTATCATGTCAATCTTTTCGAGTTGCTAATATGAATTGTAATTGTTTAATCGCCATTGCAATAATATATTGTCATTAACATGGAACTAACGTTTTGGTCAAGCAGTTGGAAATTTATTATGATTAATTAATGCGTGATGATAATTCATGTTGAGTTATATCCATACTCTTACCTCAACTAGAGAGTAATTGAATCATGATATGATTGGTGGTAGAGTTGGCCAAGTGGGTGGAATTGAAAAACATTGTGTGCTCTGTTGGGACCAGCAGTGGGTGGTCATGTGCACTATTATTTTCTTCTTGAGCATTGTATAAGATTGAGAAACGCAAGAGAAACTGCATCATTCTTTACTAGAATTATATTCACATTGTGGCTTGGTTCAGTGTTTGAAAAAAATGAAAAGGGTAAAATGAAGTCAGTTTGATCACTGAGCTAGTTGCCCCTTCATCAACCATGCCTTACCTCATCCTGAGGCTCTGTTTGATTTCATGTAAAAGTATGTGACAAACTTGACATTGTTTGTTGCGCTAAATTCCTAAAAAACAACAGACACGAAAGCCTGGAAAAGTTTAACCTCTTCCCTCCGAAGACAGAGAGCAAGAAATATGGCCTTATTTACAACTTATGTCAAGCGAAATGCTCGAATGTTCTTTCTTCTTTTCTCTGCTCTTTTACCATTTATCTTTGCTATCTTCTCTCCTACTTGATTGTGCATGATTGTGCTAGTTTATAAGCGGATGGGCATTGGAATCTTCAAAGACTCATTGTAAGGTCAAAGTCACTGTTTATTTCTTGGAACTGAGGTTTATTACTTTTTTTAGATGGCCTTTAAGATACCTGTCGAATTTGTCTTTCCTGTTGATCAGTTTGTAAGGTTAGGTCAAATGTAACTTCAACAGGATTTAGGTTATGCTGTGGCATAGTAGGACTTTGAATTAAGTAATTTATGTTCGAGTGTTTGTTTCAACTGTGAGAAAACCACAAATCTAAGAGATCAAGAATTTAGATCTTAGTCGTTGAAGATTTCAAGCTGTAAAGTTTCAAAGATGCTTATGTTTGTAAGGATCAGTGCATGCCCGTTTAACTTAGGGTTTTTTGTTGGTCAAAGGTTAATGTCCATTTGCTTTTATGGCTAAAAATAATAGCTTTATATTTTTTTTGCATGATTCAGTCATTTATGACTTGATAATAAATACAGAAGTAAACACAGAGGAAGACTTTACTAGTTTTAGTTATAAAATCGTCATTACTTTAAAGCTTACTCTACAGTGTAGCTTTTTTCCAAGATACTCATGGTACTGCGGAAGTCAGGGAATAACATCATGTCCATGATAGGTTTTCCTGGAAAGTCATATAACTCAAGTCTTCGTTTCACTTTCTTTCTCCCATTTCCCATGAGGGAGGGGGATGTTCTTGCCAACATTTAGTTTGATTTTGCAAGTAAGTTTTACTTTATGCTATTGCAGTTTTCAACAAATAAGCCAACGATTAAGGAGCATGGCAGTTTCTGAGTCTACACGTCCGAAGGGATTTCCCAGAGAGGTTGTGGCTGCAGCAAACAGCATTGATGCTTATCCAGATGAACTTCACGCAATCATTAGTCAAGTAGCTGTTAATATTCATGGCCTCTGTGTTCCAAAATCATCACCTGATCATCCACAATATGATGCATTCAGGTTACATATGTTATCTAGAATTTATTTTAAAACTCAATAATAAGTTCCAGACTTTTGCTCACGGAACCCAAAATTTTTGCAGGAAAGTTGTCATCGATCTTTTTGTCGCTGAAGGGCCTAATGCAAAGCTGAAAAAGGCTCCCATACTTGAGGCTGCTAAGATGGAACTCAAAAGGGATATACCTTCTATTGAGTATCATAAGGTACTGTAATATGAGGATCATGGTGATCAGAATTAAACTTTTGCTAATGTTTTGAGTCCTTGGATAATCATGTCATGCATGTGTTTGTGAGTGAGAGCGAGTGAGGGAATATGCAATTGGGAGTTATGTATTTATGGCCAAAATGAGGTGAAGTAGCATGAAAAAATCCTGATTGGGTATACAA
The DNA here is from genome assembly GCA_963669365.1 of Verbascum thapsus. Lineage (NCBI taxonomy): Eukaryota > Viridiplantae > Streptophyta > Magnoliopsida > Lamiales > Scrophulariaceae > Verbascum > Verbascum thapsus. The sequence goes on along the minus strand of OY770107.1, from coordinate 3,929,829 downwards.
TTACGAAGTTCTCAGAGGTTCATAAGCAGAGTTCAGCTACCATGCATTCCTCAAATTATGTCTAATATTTTTAATAATATTTCCTTGGGGTTCTCATACTCGTCCAGAAAGAAAAAATGTACATGTATCCAAATCAGATCCATTGTGGGTAATATATATAAACCAAAAAATATAGCAACTGTTGAAGAAACAAACCTCTGATCTCTGTTATAAAAGCCAACATGGTCCTGTTGTCAAATGATCTTTTTCTCTAATTGGATATATTGTATATTCTAGATCAAGATCCCCAATTATGCATGGACTAACAAAAGAATAAAATGACGAAGAGAGACTTCTGGTCACTGTAAATATTGCTTGAATTACCCATTTATGTGTCCTGGCATGAGTAAAAGAGTCCTTAAGTTTCGCCCAAACCTTTGTCATTGAAAAGAATGGATGTCATGTTTCTTTTACCTGGTTAAGATTAACATGCTTATGATGTTGCTTTCATTGTCATCCTTGGCAATTTTCTACCACTTTAAGGAAAGACCATATCATGCTTGCTAAATATCAGGTCTGTACTTCTGTTATCACTCTTTTACTGGTGTGCATACTTATGAAAGTGGTAATCTTAAAAAACTACTACTTTTGGAACTTTCTTATGAAGAGTCAAATTGTTATTTGAAACTATTTTATCTGATTAAGGCCCAAGCGCACCTCATTTATTTTAAATTTTTTGAGATTCATATCAATCAAAGCTTCTTCGTAAATATTGGAAAACTGTTACTCTTAGTATTATTTTCTAATGTAGTTTTCTCTACCTTTTGCTTTCCATGTTTGATCTGCAGGTCTTACAGGAACTGTGTATATCCCAAGGCTCTGCATGGGTCCTGAGAAGTGGTGACGGAAATCCAAATCATTAATATATCAATTTATAAGGTACTTATTAAGTAGTTATAAACGGATTATTTAGCAACTTAAAATTAGTGGCAAGCACATATTACCACAAGATCTAAGTATGTAGCTATATTGCATTGAAGTTTTGGGCTGACTATATTCAGGATAATATAACCCTGGTCATTATTTCTTTACAAAGGAACTTTATTATTCTTTTGCTTTTCCTAAAATTTTCTAACAGTGTTTTATTTGTACATGATCAAGGTATCATGATTCTCGAAGAAAATTTTGACCTGAAGTTATGCTTTATTACTCTTAGTATGCTTATATTTATTTAATATCTCTGAGATGTGCACAAATAGATCCTTACTATGTCGGGTATTCCTTGAACTTTTCATTTTTTTTCCCTCAGAATGGAAGTAAAAGCAGACATGAGCATGTATATGGGTGCATAGCTGACACCTGTTTTTTTGGAAGCTGAAAGGTATGGCTGGTTCGTGGATATGATATTTTTGTTGAACATATATAGGAATCACATTATGAGCTTAAGAATGAATTACTTGTTTCATAGCCAATGTAATAATTGACAATAAACATCAATCAACATGATAAAGTGTTTCCCACTTGATTTGATAGAATACATAGTTGAATCACTAAAGCATAAGTTCCCAGTTCACAAGGCTCTACTGACTCATAAGATTTTGGTCTCGCACCGGGTATTTGCTTGTTAAATCCAACATGAGTTCTTACTCTTTTACTATTACACAGTTGCATGCAACACTATCATTAATTCTACTATCATCGGTTCTTTAAGTTGTCATGTGTACATTATAGTGAATGTTTAATCTACTAATACACTATGATCAGTCCTAGACAAGGTGGCTCAACTTTTCTATCAAATTCGGTTTCAATCTTTTATACTTATTTTGATTCTCGCCCTTTCTTGATAATCAATGCCGATGCCTTTCAGAAACATACATTTGCTTGTAGAATAGAAATGCAGTAATTTTTCCATCTTGACAAGTAATGCCCCACTTTATTCGAAGTAATGCTATTTTGCAGGCAATGCAAAGACGTAAATCTGCATGGGGAGAACAACGGCCCATCTGCAGAACCTTTTTGTTATACTGGTTGAAAGTAACAATCATATGAAGAGTAAAAAAACATCTGTTAATCTGACTCTAACCACTAGCAGAGACACACAAGGTGATTAGCTGTATAGTTGAATTAGGTCTCAGTCAGAATTTTAGTCGCTTTTTTTCTCGTGGTGTTGGTTATTGTGAGTGATTGGGAATTTGCATTCGTACTAAGTTTTTGATATATACTGGTGTCTCGTTTTGCTTCAAGAAAATGTAGCTTAGAACTTCTTAAAGAAAATTCCGAAGATGTGTGAAAATAACTGGATCAATTCATTCTTAATCTATCAATATTTAGCGGTTTGTTTGGATTTAAGGATTTTAAAGCCATGAATTTCAAACTAATCTATCCATTGAGCTATCTTGAAAGATTTTGCGTTTAAGCCCTTGGAACTCAATTTAAGTGATTTTATCCATCATTATGATAGATTTTAACTGACTCTAGTTTTGTATCCCTTAAAATTCTTTATCCAAATATTCGTTAAATCTACATCCATTGATCCAAATATAGCCAAAGGGAGTGTCCAAATGTAAAGAAAATGAGAGTGAGCTTGATTCATTGGCTCATTGGAAACGAGTCACCCAAGCTCGAAGTCCTAAAAATGAACCAATTATACTCAGCTTGAATTTGAATTTTATCATGCAATGACAAGTAATAACCAAATGACAATTTCATCAGCTAACCAATAAGTTCATCTAGAAATATATTGTCAAAACAAAAGATACCATTTTTATTAAGCAATAACCAAATTCTTTTCCCCAATGAACATCATTAGATATCAAAGCATCAGTTACAAGTTAAAAATCTCACATCTCTTTAATGAATATCAATCCTACTACATTATGGGAAGACATGAGGAATCAAAAACTTCTATTTTTAAGAGAGCAATTTTGCAATATGTTAGCAGCTCCAAACAACATTCACTGAGGCATTTACTAAAGCATATATTTTAAACCTCTCCTTATGCACTACAAAAACTTCAAATTATCTCAAACCATAGTACTCTAAAACTTTTGATTTTTAAACCATTGAGAAGTTTCTTGATCTTCGAAACTCTATAACAACTCAAAAATTGCGAAATCAAACTCAAGAACTGACTTTTTCCGTCTCAACTTTCTTTTGTTCCTCACCATTATCAGTCTTTTCAGGTTCCAAAGGAGCCAACCCAAGATCGTCCACAACTTTCCCCCACGCCTTCAACAAATCAGTCGGAAATTTCGTATTCAAAGTCCTAACCATCTCCTTAGCCTCAAGAGTATGCCCATTCTTTACCAACCCCTCTACCAAATACTTCAAAGTGTTAAAATCCGGAATCCTCTGATTCTTCACGCTCTTCTTGAACACCTTATATCCTGTCATAAACTGCCCGTTCTTGCACAAGTTAAACACAAGTACCCTATAAGTGGCAGCATTTGGATTGCATCCTTTGGGCTTCAACTCATCATACACCTTCTTGGCTTCATCCATCATTCCATTCTCACAGTAGCAAGTGATCAAGTAGTTATAAGTAATCGTATTTGGTTTTACACCAGCATTACTCATCTCCTCAATCAAAGCCTTCACCTCCTCCGGTTTTCCACCATGAATATGCCGAAGCTTCACATTGTAAGTTCCCGCATCTGGCTTCAATCCCTTTTTGTTCACCATCACATCCCAAAACTTTCCAGCTTCATCAAATGCCCCCTTCTTGTACAACCCCTGCAAAATTGTCGTAAACAAAACCGTACCAATCTCAACCCCTTTCTCCTCCATCTCACTCAGCTTCTCAATCCCCTTCTCGGGCGAGCCCATCTCGCAATACGACTTGATCAATATCGCATACGAATACTTATCTGGTGCAAACCCGAATTTCTCAGGAAACTCGTTGAAGTAAACAGGCACACGATCAAACTCCTTGGAGTGAACACAAGCTTGGAGAAGGGCATTGAAGGAAAGCGAAGAACGAGGGGTGCCGAAATCGGTCATCTGGTTGTAAGTTTTGAGAGCATTTTCGAACATTGGGACGCTGCCGTAAGAGCGAATGAGGGATGAGACGAAGGGCTCAAGGGTGATCTGGGGGTCGGATTTGTGGGACTCCAGGAAGGTCTCGATGTCGGAGAAGCGGTGGCATTTGGCGAGGCGGCGGACGGCAAATTCCTGGACGTAGCGAGTGGAGGCGGGTGAGGTGGAGGGGTCGTTGGAGGAGGTGAAAGTGGAGTAGATTTTCAGGACCTCGTCAGGGTCCTGCACGTTTTTCAGTTTGCCTATCGTTTGGGAAATGCTTACGGGTTTAATGGTTGCGGCGGCGGTGGTGGTGGAGAGGTGGCGGACGAGGCGGAGAGCGAGAGAGGGAGACATTTTATTATTGTTGTGAATTAGGGTTTTGGAGCGTCAAAGTGAAATGGGTATGGTGTATGCATACAAGGGTTTAAGGGTATGGTGTATGCATACAAGGTTTAAAAAAAAATGGTTTATTTCAATATTTGGCTCTTAATTTTAATTAAATCTTTGTTAAAAGTCAAGTCAAATCAAAATTAAGATGAAATTGCCCCAAATCCAATTCTGAAAGGAATTTTTTCAATAAATATTATAGATTTAAATAATAATTTTAAAAATATATCTAATCTGAGATAAAATTAAAAAATGCCACAACGGCTCATTAAGGAAGTGCCGCTCTGAATGGGACCGTCCTACTAGAACGGTTAGAACAACCCAATTGAGGAGGGGTTGTCCTGAACGGCCCTCTTCAATGGTTCATTCAGTCGACCACTCGTGTCCTAAACGACAATATGGGAAGGGCCGTCCAGGACAACCCCTTCCCAATGGCCTCACCCGTGATTCTTTTATATATTTTCCCACTCCTTTTTTTTGGCACTCACAACTTATTACACTATAGTATAATTTATCTCGCTACAAATTCTGACTCTCCTTAAAAAAGTAATAATGGATAATTTGAATTTATTGTTATTTTTTCTTATTATTTAATTTAATGTTATTTTATTAAATTTATATAGTTTCATTTTGTAGTTTATTTAAATATTGTATTATTTATGATAATTCATTGTTTAATTTTAATTATAAAATTGATTTTAAAATATGATGAATTTTATGGTTTGATGTATAATTTAATTATGCAAATTTTGCAAAAATCGATGCCAAACATTAGTGACCATGCCCAATTTGTCAAAAGTAAACACATTATAGCTAAAGCCTAAAAGCATAATTTACTAAAACTATGAAATCATTCATCACATCTGTAGCAAACTAAATGGATTTGCAATACTTTTTTAATTTTTTTGGATGAATCAGTGAGGTTACAAAATTTGCCAATATATTACTCCCCTAACAATATGCATTGAATATTATGGAAATGTCTTCTAATGCCATCTAAATACCTTTAACAAGTAACATGGAATCGTGTCTCCTAGAGTATCTGGATACATCACAACTATCATCAGCAAAATACTAATAATATATTATTTTGTCGACACTAGTTTCATCGGACTCAACTAAAATTTGTGTTTCGTCCCAACTCATATGACTATCAAACCTCTCTACTTTAAGCTTCATCCATTAACTCGAAAAATAAACATTCAAGTCAACTTTGAAGAACATCAAACCCCAACGTTCAAATCAATATTTTCAAAGGAAGAATTAAATAATTAGAAATAGAGAGATTTGTACTCCAATTTATTTTGATTAATATAAAATTCATTTGTTAACATTTTTTGTATTTTGATTTTCAAAATTACAAATTTATTGTGTACATGTAATTTTTTTTGGGGGGGAAAAACACTCTAATTAATATGTATTGATTTTTGTAAAAACACCCTTAATCCATTGATAGAAGGTAGACTGAGACTGAGTCACCTTAATTTTCATCATTGAATGACATTACATGGGATTATTGTACTAAATCACATCAGTCCAATAATGGAAAATGAGACTGACTCTATTTAAAATGGATCTAGTATAAAATTTTCACATTCACTTATACTAATGATTAATAAAATAATATATATATATATTATATAGTAAGACTACGTACACAACTAATGAATTCCCATATGTGAAAGCTTGCGTGAGAACATTAGCTCCAGTCTGTGGCTGTTTGTCAAGTTTTAGTATAACTGTTAAAGTCGAAAATTACCTATATTACTTTAATACTTCACATTATATTATAAAAAGGAAATGTCTTTTCCTTTTCAGATTAAAAAAGAGTTAACATATATTTGGAGTACTTTATTGGTTGATGAGAAATGATTTTGCTTGAATTGGAAATGATTTAACGACTGTCTTTATCTCTCACGCCATCAGAAGAGATTCTTCACCTATTTACCCCATATCTATCTACCCCTAGTTTTTACTTTTCTGCAGAAATTTAAACGTAAAAATATAATCACTATTCACTACCAACAGTACTGTACGGCTTATTTATATTTTTTTTCAGTATTTATATTTCGAAAATGTTAAAATTAATATTATTTATCTCTTACGTTATATAGAAAAAATACAAAATTATCAAATGAACATATTAATAAAGATAAAAAAAAAAAAAAAAAAACACGAGAATACACTTATTTTCTAATAAAAATGGAGTTTTGTATGTAATAGGTTGTGGGGTAGACATCAATGCATAAATTTAATCGGGAATTTGGCAATCTCGATGGATGATCATGTGACGTTGGATTAGGGCTTGTTTTGGAGAAAGAGTTTCGAGGCTTTTGAGATGAACAGTTGAAGCACTTTGTTATATTTGGAGAAAAGGACAATTTTGTCAAGATTGGAATGAAACTTCTTCTTTAATCATCAATGTTTTAAATGTATGTATATTGATGCCAAAGGCCAGAATAGTTCTTCTCAATTCGTATATATATATTATCATAGCTTTTAAGTAGAATTTGAATTTATTTCTTTTAGAATTGATATAGCATAACCTCGTATACGACCCTGATATGACCTGTACCTCGTCCTAAACCATACGACCCTGATACGAGTATTAAGGCTTATTTACCTAAAGGCCCCTGACCTAATTATGCTTATTTGCATTACACTACTTGACCCGCGTGTTTTTAACGGGTCAAACTCGATGTAGCCCTAACCCGAGCAATCTGGTACGTACATACTGGTACACGTGTCAACTATCCCGTTGATTCCGCGATCGTCCGTACATTGGGTACTGTGCCTATAAATAGCCCCATTTAATATTAGAAAAAGGACTTTTGACTTACTGAATAGTACCTCGAGAGTGCATTGTACGATCTGACAGTACGTTCCCATTATTCTCTAAAACCGAGTTAGGAACCTCGTATATGACCTTAATCCTTACATTGAACTACGTTTAGACTTGATCCTAATTGAAAGGTACGTAGGTAGCTCAGTACGTCTGAGTGCAGTCTATATCCTTTACACGAACCATTTAGGTCTTATTCGAGCCTCGGCTTGATTTGGCCCGTAAGTATTTTACGAGTTATATCAAGAATAATTTTAAATTTGTAGGTTTATTTGTTTCTTTTTTTTTCCCTATAAGTTAGCTTAATTTTTGAATTTTTTTACTAGTTTAGTATGAGCTTTTTATAAGTTTCAAATTTGGATAATTTAGTACGAATTTCGTATGGGTTCCGAATTTGGATAATCTTGTACTTAAATTATGTGATGTTACCTATATCTTTTTTTAAAATTAGTGTTTGGAGTTACATTGAATGCAACTTTTAGGTATAATTTGAATCTCTCTATATAATCTTTTGTGTTTTTATCATATAATTTTAACTAATTAAATTTATAAATGTCTAATAATTTAATTAATTCATCGTAATCTCATTATGTGTTATTATCATGGTAGTATAATGTTTAGTGTCACTATTTGTTATTCTCGTTGATAAATAATAACATGGCTACTTCAATTAGGTGTTAATCTAATTGTAGTATACTTGGGTGTGATTTTAAATGTACATGTATAACTTTCACTCTAGTGTTGATAATTTAACATTTGACTAGGCATTATTTATATCTATAGTTTGAATCTTTCGGTATAATAATTTGTATTTTATGGTATTATTGTTTTTTTTTTTAATTCAAAAAGGCTATCTATTGGTTCGAGCAGCTAAATCATACTTATGAGTAAGTTTGGAGCAAGTCAGATAATGAATTATTATTACGTTCGAAACGAGCAAATTCTCAAATATTTAGTACCACTTATTGTAAATTTTTCAATATGTTAAGAGTATGGTGTCCGATAGAGTTTTAGACACAATATGTTGTAATTTTTTGAAATGTCGAGGTTGCAACACAAAAGAAGGCAATCAACATTCATGAAAGCATAAATCGACAAAAAGGAGAAATCAGGAATAGGTGGAATAAAGAGTAAATAAAAGAAAAACTAAACATTCAATACTTTATAAACATCATTATGCTACAATAGTAATTTGCTTTAATATAGAGTTATGATTGGTATTTACTTAAATTTTGACCAAGACTGTGCCAAACAAATTGAGGAAAAACTCAAATCAAAGTCTGAGACTATAGACCTAATGATTTAGTTTGATAAAATAATATAATAGAAATTTTGAAATATTATTTTTAGAATTGTATACTTTATTAAAAATTAATGCTTAAAGTTTTATAGTTTGACAATGTAGGCTATAATAAGAAATCTGAATTTTAGTTCATGCCATATTATGAATACCTTGAAAACCCTCTTACAGCTTCTAATTCAAATTTTCTTGTCATCTTATAATAAAAATAAGACACACATTAATGGCAACTTAGATATGCATTAAAAGACACTAATTAATGTACATAGTAAACGAGTAAACATACAAATAACTAAAACAAATATCAGATTATAAATATTTAAAAGTAGATTAAATAAAAATGAAACTGAAAAATAATTAATAATTGAGAACTAAAACGAAGCCCGTCTGTGAACTCGGGGGTGATACTGAGCAGGCGGCGGCGGCAGAGAGAAAATAGCCTCCCAAATTTCAGAAAAAGCTTGGACGATAATCCCATGATAATTTCTTGAATTTAAGGACAAAAAACATTCCAAAAGCTGTTCCAAATCTCTTTGATCGAACATTTGTTTCTCAAGAATCATATCCATCATTGAATTCTTGAAATCCTCGTATGGGTTCTCAGATGTCTTCACGATCGCGAAACTATCCTTCACTTTTCCGTCCACTGTGCACGGTATCAGCTTCTTGAACATAGACAGCCTCGCCGGGATGTCAGCCTCCGCCGTGGACGGAGGCGGTTTCACGGCACCGCGCTTGTTGTTGCCTTTGGAGACTCTTTTATTGTTTGTTGTTGTACTCCTCGTGTGTGGCAAATTGGTTGTGCTGGCGAAGAGTTGTGTGTTCTCTTGAATAGGCTGCAACTGAGAATTAGGGTTGAATTCGGAGAAAAAGTAGTCAGTTGAGAATGATGATACCAGAGTTTCAGTTTCTTCTTCGTTTCTTTCGTCGCCGGTGCCGGCGCCTCCGTCGCTGCTGAACCATCCGCTGTCGGCGGAAGAGGTGCTAATACGAAGCTTGCTCGGGACGTTACTCCTGATTATCTTCTTTTTGCCGCGTCTTTTCTTTTTCTCAGACGCAGACGGCGGGGGAGCCAGCGGAGCAAATGTGAAGTCGTCGCCGGAGGAGGATTTGTCGTATATCTTGGCGACGACATGCCATTTCTCTTCCTTTTTCCACTTAAATTGTTCAGCCGCCTCAGAGGTGAAGGCGGTGGACAGGTGGTGGTTATGGCGGAGCCTTGATGAGAATGAAGGGACAGGATCTTGGGGGAGATTGGAAGGGTCTTTGGAGCGGCAAGACTGGAGAGTGGTGGTTATTACTTTGCAGATTCGGAGCTTCAAACGTTTCGCCATTGTTGTTTGTTTTCAAGGTGAACTGTCAACTGTGTAATGGAAAAGGTGGGAGATTATTTATATATTTAGAGAGAGAGAGAGAGAGTGTGTGTGTGTGTGTGTGTGTGTGATTTTTTCAAATACTGGCATTGAATGTTTCTTCTGTTGGGTTGGGTGAACACTCAATATTCGTAATTTCAAGACTCTGTAGACGTACATTGTATTATACCTCAAGCTGTGTTTATTTGCATGGATTCAATTAATAACCAAATCGCAAACTCGAATTTTTTTTTAATTTTATTTTGAAAAAATTTGGAGCTTGATTTGAACTAAATTGTTCAATTCTATAAAATTATGAATCTAAAATTAAATTATGAACTAAAATTAAATTTGATCCGGTTCAATTTAAAACAAATCACAATCAGTTTATTTAGAAGCAAGTTTTAATTGAAATTTGATCAATTAAGATTACAGACAATTTAGTTTGATCTAAAATTAAAGAAAAATATAATTTTACTTTTAGAGGAGAAAACTCTTGGTATTTTTCGAGAATTCCCAAACACTCAAAAGAAAAATTACAAGAAAATAAAATACTTTGATTCATAAAGACTATTCACTGCAGAGGAAATGCATAACGGTGCGTTTGTATCGATGAATTTGGATTTGAGGAGTGGATTTGAGGAAGTATTTCAAATGACACATAAACTGGTGTCATTTGAAATCCACCGTAGTTGTGGAGAAAAGAGCTCAAAATGAATGGCGAGAGATTTGAAATCCATCATCATCCAAACGAACTTAAATGGATTTGTCGATAAATTTGAAATCCATGGATTTCAAATCACTCGATCCAAACACACCCTTAATAGAATACTTGAAAATGGTGTGTTTAGATTGAAAGATTTCAAATTCATCGACAAATCCATTTAAGTTTGTTTGGATGAATTCATGTTACGATGGTTGGATTTCAAATCTCTTGTCATTCATTTTGACCTATTTTCTCCATAACTACGGTGGATTTCCAATGACTCTATTTTAAGTGTCATTTCAAATCCTTCATCCAAATCTCCTCCTCAAATCCAAATCACTCAATCCAAACACACCCGAAAGGCTTTCTAATATTTCCATACTATCTTCCTTTCCTTTTTACAACGTTCAGAGTAGCTGACTCCAAAAGTGGATTTCAAACTCGTTTTTACTTGGTTACGTCATTGCTTATAAATTCCAAAGAGGGTGGCTCGAATAGTCCCAGCCCCCCCCCCCCCCCCAACCACATTTGAGTGTTTTGGGGGTGGTTTTTCCCACCCACGCATGGGAAAAACCACCCCAACACTTGGAAATGTGTGGTTCTAAGGGGACCGGGACCAACACTCTCGGTCCACTTAGAATTTTCCGGCTCGTATATGGATGAGGCATGATTGTATCCTTGCCAGTACATCTTTGGCTAGTTTGATACCCTGTTGTATCCTATTTACTATTCCCAAGGAGGAGGTTTCAATTTCAAAAATTTCGTGTTGAAACTTTGTATCGCTTTGTACAAGTATCAAACAGTGATCAAGCTCAGCGCTTGATTCAAATTAAATTTTGTTAAAAACTTGTTTTTAGAAGATTCACTTAAATAGACATTTTAGCACTTGAATGAAGATTAACACTCAAAGCTTAGTTCAAAGTTAGTGTGTACGAAAATGTTTAGTGTGCAAATCCCGATAAAATTTTAAAAAATTTACTCAAAAAAGATAAACAAACAAAGCCATACCTTTTCCAACAGGTATTCACCCACAATTGAAAGATATAGCTCCACAACAAAATAGTTTCCATTGTCTGAAACATTCATATTTAGTAGCTATCTCAAGTTCATAGTTTTTCATTCAAAAATAAAAAGGGAGTTGATAATCAAATAATGAATTTCCCATAGTTAATGTAATCTTTAAAAACTCTTGAGTATAACATCTAATGACCCAAATTTCTTGGCCAAAGCCTTTGCCTCTGTGCCACTGGATTGCAATTGTTAATAGCTGCAAAAAGTTAAAACTTAGAAGCCCCTTGCTGCAGTTTACTGAAACAGTTCTAAGTTCTTAGGCCGAGGGATGAACTGTTACACAGCAAATACTCAAATGTTCGGAGGGCAAAAGGTCAGAAGCACACCATAATTCTTACAGAAGTTGGCACGTATACATTAATGATGTTGCAACTGAAAGCTCCATTTAGGTGGTTTTGTGCCCGAGATGAGACCATTCACATGGATAGAGGTAGTAACAATCTTCTATCCCTTTTCCTTGCAAGAGAATGCCGAGATATCCTCAAACGAATAGGTATAAGGATGCCAACGCATAAAATGGCAAAGGAAAGCCAGTAATGTCTTAAGTAAAGGATTATGTATGATCCAAATATAAGCAGAGCAAAGATCAATGCCCAAAAAATAGCAACTGCAACATCACTCCTGCATAAAAGTACAAAACAACATGGATAAATATTGAAAAGATGTTTCCAAAATGAAATGAATATAAAGGAACATTAAATTGTTTCAAGTAATAATACTTTAACAAGAGATGCATTGGTAATGACAGAAATGAGATATCATTTGATAGATTCTATGATATCCACAGAGATGAGAACTCTGAGTTGAAGGTATTATTCTGACTAATCTAGCTTTCTCACATTTCCATGAATATAACCTATAATTTGTAATGGAACAAACCCAGAAGTCAAATGAATATCCGCACTTTGATTTCTCTTGAATATTTCTCTTTGTTTTTCACATTTGTGAGGCTAAGTTTGTTTCTTGCTTTTATATTCTTTTTCCATATTATTCTTCTTATAAATTTTATATTGCTGATCAAATAAAAAAAAAACTACATAGATCCCTTTATTTTGATTTGGTTTGACACTGTACATCCAAAATATGTGATATATGTCTATAAAATCTATAAACATATTTTAATTATTTTGTGATATTAGTAGTACAATAAATATTAATTATAACATAATTATGGCATCATTGGTTGGACCGTGGTTAGACCGCGGTTGAACAAGTGACCCTTGACACGGTAGATTTTCCGATTCGACTAGCTACCCGAGTTTCAAAACATTGTTGCAAATATAATATAATATTTTTTAAATTACTTATATAAATTTAAACAAATGAGGAATTTTTTCATATTTAATAATCAGAAAACATATCTAGATCATACTTAAATATATACTAAGAATTTAAATAATTGCAAAGACTTCATGACTATAACTAGAAAATGCATGTTTAAACTCAACCTGCATATAAAGAAAACAGAAAAACAATTTTAATAAAACATTAAATAATTTTTGAACCTTTCTAATTCAGAAATTTTAGAGAAAAAGGAATATGGAATAGAAATTCTTCTTCAACCCACCCACCTGCCCAGCAATCAAGTAAAGCCTACAGCCCTACACCATCAAATTTCTTGTTTCCTTCAACTGTTGATATAGCTAAAACTTCTTGTCTTCTATTTTAGGATGCAGCATCTATTGCTCATTGAAATTAGCAAGACACAACTGAGTTGCTAGTTAATGTTACCAGCATTAAGCACTTTGCATTTGTTTTAATCAGAAATCAACAAGCTTCACATTCTTCTCATGGAATCCACTATACAACTCTTGTCATTAACTCTTGTCAATAAGTATCAATAGTGATAATGAACAGTATTACTGATACTTCATTATGATAGGGTGTATGTTACAACAAACTACACTTTCTCCAAATATTTATGGTGAACCATATTCATGTTCTTCACCAAGAAAAAGGAAAATAAGAAAAAGATCTCCATTTAGGATGTATTTGTACCGAAGGATTTGAAAGCCATGGATTCCAAAACCATAATTTTTTTTCTAGAACTTTACTAATTGGAGTCATTTCAGTTGTCTGGTATTAGATATGGTAGGCAAATAAATTGATCTAGTCATTACAGAATCGACATACCATTACTCTATGTCACAATATCCCAATTCATATAACAAAAACTATTCTATGTTCAACAGATTTGATTTTCAGCTGACAGAAGTACAATAATAGTTCAAATGCGACATTACATTTCCAGCAGTACTCTGCAAAACAACATCTCTGAATCTAATAATCAAACAAACATAACTAAACCAGAATAACACAGTTCATGTGGGCAGGGCATACCAGGTGGAGAGAAGGGGTTTGGGGGAGAAGACGGAGAGGGCCGGGCATTTGTGCTGGGATCGGATCTGGTAATCTCTCAGTTGCTCTACCAGTTTTGACCGTGTTATCATTGAGATTTCACTCTTCTTTATCACTAACCGGAACGATGTCCTATTCCACGTCGGAATTCAATATAACAGGATTGAATTGAATGAAATTCAATTGAATCCAAATGAAATCCACCAGATTCTGAGGCGAATTGCAAATTAGAACAGGGGTCGATGAAAATTGAATTTTATGATTAGGGCTGATTTTGGGGGGTAAATGATAAGAGTATGAACAGAAAAGGGGTCTTGACGACTTATTCATGTGCAAAGAGAGTCTAGCTTTTGCTTGCAACTTGTAAAAAGCTGTTAAATATGGTATCCATAATATTAGTGAATTTAAGAAAAGATTTTGCGGGATCAAATATTTTGTTTGTGAAAATTTTACTCATTTTTAAATTATTTTTAGTCTTATTCAGTTTTATTGTGATTTTATTTTATAACTTTTTATATTTATATTGTTTTTTGAATATTTCTCATTATTACAAATTATCTTATATTTAAAATTTTCATATTTTTGTTTGTTTTAATTTCTTATGTTTGCATAATTTTTCTCACATTTCTTAACCTTTTCTCTCATTTTTTTTTTATTTTCTATAAATTAATTATCAAATTTCATCATTAAAATTAAATGGTTGCGTAGAATGATCCAACAATCCAAAATAAATGATAATAAATTAAATATTTAAGTGAAAGGTATAACAGAAAATAACATTCAAGATGATAATGCGTAAAGAGAGTGCTAAAATGTATTAAGGGTATAAAACCTAAAATGTATCATAAGGGTATAACACTTAAGGGTGAAAATGAGTCGAGTCGAGTCGAACGGATATGTGTTCAAGCTTGGTTGAGTTAAAATAGAGTTTTGAAAATTATGTTTTAGCTTGGTTTGATTGTTCATCGAGCCGAGCTCAAACGAGCTTTAATCGATTCAATCTCGAGCTCGTGTAGTTTAAATACTTTGTAAATGTTTTTGTTAATTTTTGCTAATCGAGACGAGCTCGAGTCGAGTTTTAAAATTTATCGAACAGAAAAAGTTGTTCAAAATTAGTTTATTAAATTATCGAATCGAACTTTTAACGGTCGTATATTAAATAACTTGGTTCAACTTTCACACTTAATAAAAATATATTGTTTTAAAATAGAAGGATTCATGCTAAGTTTGGTATTTTAGGAAATAATTTTCCTATATAAATTTAAAAATTCGTTTGTAACATTTGTTTAATGAAATGAGGGAAACAAAACTATAAGTGAGGCCAGATCCACATACAAGTAACAAGGCCTAATATTATTCCCGTCACTCAAATCTCTCAGCTGCCGCATTAGCAATTCCAGTCATCATCTAAACCCTAGCTAGTGCCATCTCCACCGTTCGTCGCGGTTTTTCTTCGGGGAACGATGGCGGACTATGGCGACGCCATGATGCGCAACCAAAACGCCGCCGTTCAGGCCCGTACCAAGGCTCAGAATCGGGCGAATGTCATGCAGCTCAAATTGGTATACTCTCATAATCCCATTCTTTCTTCGCTAATCGCGTTTTTAGGTTCTTAATATTCATTTTGATTACCTTTTTCGAGAGATTTGTACTTTAGGGTTTTGGATTGAGGCCTTAGTGCCTTTCATATGTTAGCTTAATGGATGTATATCCTTGGTGCAATTAACTGATGAAGTTAGGGTTTAGGTTTTTAATTCTGCAGTAGGTTGTGCTTTTCCATGCTTTGTAGATTTTGCAGTATCAGCTTAGGTTGAGAATAGTGCTAATGCTAATGCACTGTGCAAAAACCGCTAATTTGATTAATTTTTAAACATATACATTTATCTATCATAAGAACAAATGGGTGATGTGGATTCTATTTAACTTATAAGCTGTAGACCAAATATAATTCATATTTAATTTTTGTGTTTGTCAACCAATCATGCAGATTGGTCAGAGTCATCCGACTGGTTTAACAGCAAACCTTCTGAAGTTGTTCGAGCCCCGGCTGCCTTTGGAATACAAACCACCTCCTGAGAAGAGGAAATGCCCGTCATATACAGGTTTTTGTTTGCTATAACTAAGCTGAAATCTGATTTAGGGTGCAAAGTCTGTTTATAGTAAGACATATTAGGTAGTCTTATTCTGGTTTGTATCTGTTATTTGCTTCCAGGTATGGCACAATTTGTTAATTATTTTGCCGAGCCTGGTGCTCCCGAATATGCTCCTCCAGTGCAGAAGGGTGAGACTCCGGTAAGTATCCTGTAAATATATTTCACAGGATTTTTGTTTAGGATCTGTTTTGTCACTTTGAACATTACCTTCACTTTATTTGGTGAAAAATAAAAAATTCACGCGTTTGTGTGGGTGAAAATGTGTTGATCTGTATGTCTAAAACATATGTTGGTATTGGAGTTTCACCAATAATGTCAATTTGGTACCTCCATGTCCACAATTGACTTCATTAATGCCCTAGTCTTACCACAATTTCAAAATGGTACCTCATGATGATTTATGACCATTTCTCCATTTTATTTTTACTTAAGACTATTATACCCCTAATTGTTATATGGAATATCATTATATGTACCATAAATTAGAACTACCCCTAATTTACATTTTTAAGTTTAATGAATAGGACTCAATGATAAATATCTTTGTATATTTTTATATGTTAATCTTGTTCTATTGCGAATTAACTGAAGCTTTTTTTGGATGTATTTTTAATTAATTTTCATCCTTCAGTTTCGAAAAATGTATGGGGGAACGAGTTTTTCTTCTCTATTTCTATGTGAAAAATTGGTGTGTTTGGTTCAATTTTTTGAAATGGATGATTTGGTGATGTGTGAAATGATTGAAAAATAATGATTACATGAATAGTGTTCGGTTCGATGATTTGGTTATTGATGATAGAAAAGAGAGAGAAGGGTAAAGAAAGAAAAAAAGAAGAGAGAAAATTCCTAAAAAAGGAAGTGAGAGAAAAGTATTGTAAAATGTAATTTGAAGTAATGATTGAAATTTATTGGGATTTGAAAATGAAATTTGAATACGAATATTTTCAGTTAAGAAAGGTTTAAAGTGTGTATTTCATTCTCAGGTGGAAATGAAAATGAAATAAGTAAAGTGAAAATACAAAAAATATGCCCGTAAATATTAAATTAGCAACTGATTCCAAATTTAAATAGAATGCAAAAACTAACACTATAAACAAAATTGTTATCTTAAATTGAATGGGGATAACAAATTGCTATTCTTTTGGTTATATACTTATTTTACATGTAAATATACAAGTGAATGATTCAGTAAATTATAATTAGCTATATATATATATAATGAATCTGCTCAATTCATGTCGTCGCCTCTTTTTTTATTTATTTGAACATCATGATTGCCTCACATAGTATCCTTATTTGTCAAATCAATGCTGTCCATATTTTATATGAAAGGACTTGTTTAAGTTTTTCGTAAGTTTCATCTGTGGTTTAATATGTGCCTTAAAGAAAGTGTTCAATTGAGAACACATCAATAAGTAAAGATATAGGATTGCTATGATTTTCTTTTTTCATTTTTTGGTTTTCATGTGGTATCCAATAATATTTCCGAGTTCCAGTTACCTAAGATTTTTGAAGATATTAGTGACACAGAAAATCATAAATGCTATATGTCTGAACTAATTTCTTTTAATCAGTAAATTTTAAAAGCTTGCGTCAGTTGATTAGTATTGTAGAAATGTATAATTGTTCACAAATAGATACTTGTTATAATAACATCCAAGGGTATAACAGTCTTTACAGAAATACATATGGTGGAATAGATGAAAAACATACATTATTTTATCAAAATGACTTTTTTGACAAAAGTTGAGTACCAATATGATTTTTACCCATTATAAAATGCGATCTTTCAAAAAAACCTTGACTTACAGTGTTCTTTGTTCAGTGAGAAGGATTACAGCTGATATAATTGATTGAAAAAGATTACGAGCTGATCCATATATTAAATGTTTTTGTGGTGTAGTCATAATCTGGATACTATCATATTTACATTTTTATAGCATTGTCTAAAGCAATAATAACTCTGGCCAATCCTGTTAATTTGTTGCTACTACTCAACAATTGAAAAGGGAGCTACATTTGCATATCTTAGGTATAACATTCTGTGCAATGAGGATATTTACAATTTTTTGAGGATTTTTAGGACCGCAAAATTTAGACACGAGTTTTATTACTGCTGTTGTGTAGAGCATTTCTTTTCTCGATCTGAGTTTTGGAAGCTTGAAGAGATGAGACTACTTATTTTCATCTTAATAACATTTATGTTATTTAGTAAAGACTAAAAGCATGTTGCCAGATTTCCAGATTTTGTTGTAGCTGGTTTATTTGATATCATATAAAAGGATTCTCCTAGA
Source organism: Verbascum thapsus (assembly GCA_963669365.1). Lineage (NCBI taxonomy): Eukaryota > Viridiplantae > Streptophyta > Magnoliopsida > Lamiales > Scrophulariaceae > Verbascum > Verbascum thapsus. The sequence goes on along the minus strand of OY770107.1, from coordinate 3,911,370 downwards.
CTGTCAAAATACATGTTTTTTGGGTATGTACTGCATACATTTTGATTCTGTGACTTCTTTGTATACAGATAGAAAGAAGAGCTAGGATTCACCAAATACGACTAGAGGAGGGAGCCAAAAAGGCAGCAGAGGATCTTGAGAAATGTGATTACTCTTTTCTTTGTCTCTAATATCAGATGAAAAGTATTTGTTGCTCTCTTTTGTGCATGCACTATGCAGGCGAACTACAGAGAGAAGAAGTCTGATGTTACAACTTAGAGAATTCAACTCTTGTGGATTTTGTAACCTTATTTCTCATACATTGTGATTTTATGCAGATGATCCAAATAACGACCCAGACATTTCTGGAGATCCATACAAGACATTGTTTGTAGCGAGGCTTGTTAGTAATCCTTGTACTGTCAATCACTTTTATACTGTATGGCATTTTGCCAAGGTTTAGTTATCCGGTTCCTTTCCTTTTCAGAGTTATGAGACAACTGAGAGCAAAATCAAAAGGGAGTTTGAGGCTTATGGGCCTATCAAGCGGGTAGGTATTAAAGAGCACCCAAGTGTGGTGCTCGGGTTATTAGTTTTTGGTTTCGGTAAGAGATTATATATATATTTATCTGTTGGTAATGTCCTATCGTCTCGTATCTTGAAAAAAATGGGGATCCAAAAGCTATCAGTTTTCACACTGAAAGAGGGATCTCTTTGACTATTTAACATATGATAGACTAAAAAACTTGATTTGGCTAACTAAAAGGAAATGTCAGTTATCTTGTCACTATTGGATTTTAAAAGATTTAGATGTATCTTTTGAATTTTTGATATCTTGTTAGTTTTTGTTGGAACTTAATAAGCACATTCAGTTTTGCATCCAACAGTATTGTATTTGTAATCATTCTAACCATTTTACACAGTTTGCCTGTTTTCTTACTATCATTATTGGTTTTATGGTCTCTCTTTGCTTCATATGTTTGAAAGCTGCATCTAGGTTGACCTGTAACTTTGCTTCTCAAGTTAACAATTTTAGAATGAGTCCTCATTTCTTCACTTGAACCATGATTTGATAATAAAATCAGGATTTGGAAGAAATCCAGGTGTAACTTGGTCCAACCAAATACAAGTAGTTTTTGTTGGTTAAGCCTTTTGTTTCCCTTCCGCTCTTTTGGGCTTGGAATTCACTGAAACTAGGATGGTGTTGTAGTTTCTAGGCTCCTCCCGTACTCATAGAGTGCAATGTTCAAGTATCTACCATGTAAGTGGGAAATCCATTACCATTGGCTTTATTCTATTTATTTCCTCTCGAGGATTTGTTCAAATCCAAAGATGGTGATTCATCCAAGCAAAGGTAAAAACATAATTTGTGAATAACAGTGATGCTTTGTGCCTTTTGGATATTATTTCAAGCAAACTGGAGAGAGGTGACTTTTCCCTGCGCTGGGTATAATACACTGGGAGTATTAGCTTCTTTCTCTTCTTTTACTTTGTAGAAAACATGCCTTCCTGCTACTAAATTTTAATTTTTGATTTAAAGGCTGTCAAATACGTTCAGCAATTCTGAAGATATCTAGGTATTGAATATTACTTATAGTCATTTTTGTTATTTTTTTCAAAAAAAAAAAGCCCTGGTAAGGGGAGGTTAGTGTACGTGTCAACTGGTAAATTGGCCCCCTTTTGGCAACTCTAGCAGTGATGGTGACACGTCTCTCCTGGGAGCTCTACTGAAAGGTGAGCACGGCTAATTAGGCATAGCGCCTGTCTGCCGTGCGGTGAAGCTTTATTATATTAGTAATTGTACAAAATCAAAGTTATGATTGGGTAGTACTCCTGCTGACAGATGATTATAGTTTCGTAACTATAGCTTACTGACCATATTCCTGTGAGTTTCAGGTTCGCTTGATTACAGATAAAGAATCAAATAAGCCTAGAGGCTATGCGTTTATTGAATATGTTCATACACGAGATATGAAAGGTTTTCTCACCTTCTCTGCTTTAATTTTCTTACTTCTATCTTCGTCACCTATCTTGCACTCAACTATAGTTGGTGTGTATATGTGATGCAGCTGCATATAAGCAAGCAGATGGTAAAAAGATTGATAATAGGAGGGTGTTTGTGGATGTTGAACGGGGTAGAACTGTTCCAAACTGGCGACCTCGCAGGCTCGGTGGTGGACTTGGAACAACTCGTGTAGGTGGTGAAGAAGCTAACCAGAGGCCTTTAGGAAGGTAATCTTGTGAAATCTGGCATGTGCACACATTACTTGGACAAAGAAGTCCTTAAGGATTCAGTTCTCTGTCTTTAAGATTATTGATGACATTATGAAACTATTCAAGTTAAACGTACCTGATGACACTAAGGAGTAACCAAGATGTTTGGACTCATATGTTACCGTCTTAATATTTTAGGATGGACTCTGGTTCTTGTGGATTTTGAGATTAACCTTGTGATGGCTTGTATCTGTAGATCAATATTGGATAGAGCCAATTATGGCACAAGGTCTTATATGAAGTGTTGGATTAAATTGGTAGAGTGTGCAACCGCCTGTGTTTTTTCATTGTTCTCTTTTTTTTTCTTTTTTTCTACCCTGCATGTTTCCTTTTCTGTTTACCTTTTAATTTTGGGGTCACGAACAGCATAAACAAGGTTAAGTTTTTGGCACATGAACAGGTTGTGTTGTAAGTTCACCCAACCTGTTGCCTAAATTTCATTCCTGTGAGCACTCTTTCCTAACAGGCTGTGTGAACTACTATAAATATATGGTAAAAGATTTGTTTGATCTCTATCTTAGATGATGTACTTCTAAAATGATAAAAATGTACTTGATGTTTGTGTGCACATATCATGCATATATGATAAAGATATTGTAATATTGACCGAAGTTGGTCACCATTTTGGTTAATTGTAATTATTTTGATTGTGACCATTGATCTTTTTTCATACATAGCATTAGGATTTTCTTGCTACATGCACTGTCATATGTAACACAAGATTTGTTTCCTCTTCATGTTACAGAGAGCAAGTTCAGTCTGGAGGAGTATCAAGATCAGAGGAGCCAAGGGTGGAACGAGACAGGTAATGTTTTCTGCCAAAGTTGTACCCAGTTATTGCAGCTCAAATGAATGACGACCATGTTTCTCCTATGATGGTTGGTTCTCGTGATTTTGTTTAGAACTGATGCTAAACAGTTTATTTGGTGCAAGTCTTCTATCGGTTTTTACTAATGTGCTGTATATAAGTATATGTTTTGGGAATATCACAATTATTGTTTTCAACGCGAATGATTTACGCTTGGTATATCATGCTTAGCATTTACGGAAGAGAGGTTGAAATGAGGCCAATAATTTTCAGGGACAGGGAGAAATCCCGTGAAAGGGGACGGGACAAGGACAGAGAAAAGGAGAGATCCCGTGAGCTGTCTCACGAAAAACCAAGGGATCGCGACCATAGAGATGATAGGCATCACAGAGATCGTGATAGAAACAGGGACAAGGACAGGGATAGAGACCGTGGTCGAGATCGTGATCGTGAGAGAGATCGAACGCGTGACAGTCATCGAGGCCGAGACCGAGATCGTGATCGTGGTGATCGTCATCGTGATAGGGAAAAAGACAGGGATTATGACATTGAGGATGACCATGATCGTGGCCGTTCACGTGATAAAGAGTATGATCGTGCGGATGCAAAGAATGACAGGGGTGAAAGGGAGAGGAATTATGGTAGTGCAGAAGCAGAGGATAATGAAGGGTGGACTGATCAGCCTGAGCATGGACTTGCACGTCAAGAAACCGAGCATGACCGAGGAAACTATGACTACTATGAAAAACAAGGGCAGGGTGATTATCACCGCTATAGAGAATCTGACCGTGATAATGATCGATACGATCAGATGGATGAGGATGATTACGGTTATGATCGAGCTGTATCTGAGCCAAAAGATAAGGAATACCGTCGATCTGATAGGTCAGTTTCTCGTGAGTATTAAAACTTGATCCCATATCTGGTTGTCATATCAGCCACTTGCTAGGCTTTGTGATAACTGTTACGCTTTGTTATGGTTATTTCCTGTTTGTTTTTGTCTTTTAGGCTTCTCTCAGATGAGTTTGTCGGTACTAATTGGATAAGTTTGGTTGGAAGTCTAATGGTTGTGTGGTTATGCTCGAATGTTTTCAATCCTAGACGTGTGATACTTTTGGACATTCGCTTGTCTATGCTGTATTTTTCTATTTAATATGTGGGACTGGATTACCGTTTCAACTCATCATGCAATTTCAGATGTTATATTTTGGTACTGAGTCTAATTTGAGGTCCGCTTTTGGGATTGTTTTCTATATATTGTTGTATGCATGAAGCTCGTTCCTATTAGTTTATCTAATTACTAGTGCCATCTGTACTTTTCAATGAGTTTTCTGTTATCAGTTGGAATCGTACGAGCCATTTCATAGACCGTAGGACGATAACTATGTTTACTTCGCTTGGTTTTTCCCGAATCACTTGTCTGCTTGATATTCATGTCCTTTGATGTCTGTCAAATCTTGAGGGCCGCAAATTATTGACTTCTTACCTTAAAAGTACAAGGTTGAAAAAGTGAACTGCTTCTTGTTATTGGATTTGTTAAAATTATAAGATCCTGAACTTGTGTTACTATGAATGTGGTTGATCTGATTTCTCAGTATGGATCCTTTGAGCAATTATAGAGTATATAATAGTTGGAGTTGGGTTAGAGTGGTTTGAAATTGTTTTGATGGCAATGTATTTGTACATCGGCTTGAGTGACGAAGCACAATCAATTCTCTACGGCATTTTTTAAGCGAGTTCTTTTCTTTTGGTATCAATAAGAGATTTTTTTTAATAGAGTGTGCATTGATCATATTTTAAATAAATATTCTTTTACTAATTCCGGCCATCTAGTTTCATGACTATACAAATTTTTTAGTTGAATGACCATTTAAAATAGATGAAGTTAATAAAGTAGAAAATATTAATATAACTCTCTAATAAAATACTTACAAGAAAGTAAGTTATTAAATATTTAAAATGAAACAATAATTTAACTTAGTAAATACTTACTAAATAAATTAAAAGCAATAGCTCGTAAAATAATTCAAGACAGATATTTCTAGTTTTATAATATTATATATTCAAAATTTAAATAATAATTTAATTAAGTAAATTATTATACTATAATTATTTGAAGAATAAATATTGATTGATATGAAAGTTTTGAATTGATATTAATAATGTCTTAGAAAATATAAGGTGTTTAACTAAGTGATTTATTCTGAATTTCACTTGAGGATTTAGGCAATCTTAATATTGACAATTGGAAATATCTTAACAAAAACAGTCATATATAGGGTTGTTGCACGTAAGCAAGCTCTAGATCACTGTAAAGTGTATTTTGCAAAGATCATGAAATGAATCAAAGTCTAATTTCTACCATCTCGGCAAAATGTTATTCATCTCACCCCTATTTTTCCCAATCTCTCTTCTATCTTCTCTTAAGTTCTCATTATTTATATTGGTGACATAAACACGGTAATATAAATAACAAGTCGAGTTATAAACACTATATTAGTGAGAATATACGTGACATGCATTCATTCCTCACCCTCTACTCCTTACCATGGCAACTTTCTATAAAAGAACTCTCATTTTGTGTACCAACTTACAGTAATCTTCAGAACTGCAAAACGCATAAATCCATTAACTTCACATGACATCTTCCAAACCTCATAAGCTACCCTAAAACACACCTTGCTCCCATACATTAACTACACTAATCAAACTTTTCATTTAAATCTTGTTGCATGGGTCCATTATCGGGAACAATATTTTCTTGTTTCACAAATTGAACTGATGGAGAAAGTCCGGTTGTCATAGGGGGCCTAAATGGCCAGGGCACCATACCTGCAGCTAAAGCAGGGGTAGTTGGAAATTGAATAGCTCTTTTCTCCTCCCTACTCTTGGACTGTAAATCAATTTCCATATTTTGGATTTGAACTTGATCATTATTATTATTATCAGATGGTCTCGGAGAAGCAGAAAGTCCAACAGGGTCGGGGCCTTTCCACAGAGACGGTGTTCCTAGAACCGTTGGATTGAAACCCTTGTGGCAATTATCTTTGTTTTCAGCATTTTCTTTGCCTTTGGTTTGTCGTGTTTCAGTGTTCTTGTCCAATGAAATCCCTTCAACCAGATCGATTCTGCATGATGATGAACGTCCAGAAGTAATTGTAGCCGTTGGAAATGCTTTCTCGGGATGAACAACAGGGTTGTAATTCGATGGGAGAAGATCGTTCCAATTCTCTAATAGCTCTTTGTAGACTTTCCTCAAAGTGACTTCAGTGAGACCCGTGACCTTGCATATTTCAGCTTGTGTCTTGCGTTTATCCTCCAATTGGCAAGCTAAGTAAATGGCTGCTGCCGAGATGCTTATAGGGTTCCGGCGGGTGCAGAAGCATTTGTTTATCACGACGTCACCTATATGAGTCGCCAACTCCTGAATATGTTTCAAGCATTACATGATATATACTTGCATAATGCTACCAAGTAGGATTGTAAACTCTTGGATTACACGTTAAATTGGACAATTTCATTTTATGACAAAAATAACATTCTCATCCAACTACAGATAATTTTGCACAAGAAGATTACAAATATCACATGATACAGCTTACTCTGCCGTATGGCACAAAGATGATTTTTTAAAGAAAATTGTTTGAAGTCCCATGAATAGGCATGCTGGATTTCATATTGTACAGATAGATTGATAGGTAAAGAAATTTACAGACGGTGATAGTATTTACCCATGTGGCCAAGTTCTGTTTGGGAATAAAAGTAATAATCATCTCCGGAGATATGGTGAGTTTTCTAATTTTCTCAAAAAGATATAAAACCTAATAAGTACCTGAGCAGATTTGTTGAGTTGGAGAAGTGTACAAAATCTGGGCATGTGCACCGATATTGAATTGCTATTAATGGGTTGACTTAGTTGCAGAGCTTCTCCAAGTATCTTGATGTATTTCCCTATCTCCTTTTGTGGTAAATTTGCAGCAATTGATATTTCCTGGGATCCAAAAGAAGACAAAAATCGCGTATTCAGAGATTAAATATTATAACTTGTTCTACCATCACTTACAACGTTAAGATGGAGAACAAGATATGTTATCATCAGTCACCAAATTCAGATTGAAACCAAGGGAAAAATATATACTAAAGTGAAAGCACATTGATACAAGTAGAATCGAATGGGAGATTTCGCCGTTAAGTCCCAGAGAAAGTAATTACATCACTCAATGTGGAAAAGCTGTGACTGAAACATAAAGCACATAAAAGACCATGTTTTTCACTAATAGTTCAACTGCTTCAATAATTTCAGATCAGTGGCGATTTGCAGCTCTATGATGGAGTAATTTGCGGTTTGCACCCTGAAAATAGGTTAGTTTGGCGGTCTCCACCCTAGAATTAAGAAAATTACGGTCTCCACCCTCGAATTATAGTTATGTTGGCGTTTTGCACCCTCAATCAAATTCTGGCAAAAACTAAATGATTCCGGCAGGGCAAATTTGTCCAGAACAAGTAAAAACAATTCCCACCTTAATTTCTTCCTTAATACATCATATGCACGTGAGACACCGGGCAAATATAAAATCTCCAATTCTTTTTACCAACTGTACCCATACTACAACAATTGTGGCAGCAGCTGGGTCGCCACAACTGGGTCCTTTTGATTTCTTGAAGAAGCAACCAACTCATCTCCTAATTATTCCATTAATTTCCGGCAATTTTTTTGTTCTCAAGTGGGCATCTACTTAACAAAAGTTTCTTCTTCCCCAAACACTATCTTTCTTGTTGAAACACCTGAATGTAACCAAGTACTGTTATGTTATTTTGAATCAACAGGAAAGATGTTCGACCAAAGTGGGTAGATGGAATGAATTCCTTGGACCAAGTAGAGCTTGTTTCGGGGCCAGTCACCCAGAATAATTTGACAGGATCTGGTTTACCCTTTCGGATAAGTGAAATTGGGGTGCGAATTAGTTACGTTCGGTAGAAAATTGATCGAAATTTCGGGATTACGAACCCCAAATCGGATCAAAAATGCAATTGGGTTCAGTTTAAAAACCAAACCAACCATAATTTTCTTAAAAATGCTTGGTTCGATCGATTATTTCGATTTCCCTATTCTTTTGTATTTTTTCAATTCTTTATATATATATATATATATATATATATATATATATATATCAATTAGGTTCGACTTCTCGGTTACAGGGTGAGTAGAAAGGGGTCGATTAAAGGCCATTCATTCTAGGAGTCTATCAGAGAGCCAGTAGGTTCGTTCGTGAGAGGAGGGGGCCAATCCAATCTCCGTCCTTGAGTTACCCGTTTAACTTATTTGATTACAAGGAATCGGATTTACCTATCCTTGGGTATGCCCTGCCCCTGAAAGTCAAAATCGAACCAATAATCGACAATGAAAGAAAAACCGAAAACTAATCCGAATTTTTTTTTTTATTTTGGTTTGGATTGAAATTTTTAGTGTTCGTTTCGATTCGACGATTCGGTGAACAGCCTATAGTGCAGACTATGCCAGCAATTTGAAGTCCCCTTCTGCAAAAACATGTAACAGAAAAATATATATATGATTATGCAAAAGAGTAATAGCAGAGAAGAGCACCAAGAAGGGTTTTCGAACAACGATGGAAACAACCGAGTAAAAACCATTTCCATTTCTCTTCTTCCTCTTACCCTTCTCGCAGATAATTAAGCAAAAATCAGCATTATGTAGTCACAACTATCATATTTAAGTAAAAAACATTTACGAGCTGTCAACCACCAGAGAAAGATGGAGGATCTGCATCTATGGATGGATTGGATGTGTACTGTTTTAATTTTTTCTGGACAAATTTGCCCTGCCGGAATCATTTAGTTTTTGCCGGAATTTGATTGAGGGTGCAAAACGCCAACATAACTATAATTCGAGGGTGGAGACCGTAATTTTCTTAATTCTAGGGTGGAGACCGCCAAACTAACCCATTTTCAGGGTGCAAACCGCAAATTACTCCTCTATGATGTATAACCATTACAATCTGATTTTAGAGGATCCACATATGGTTCTGAATCCACATACGATTCACGTGGGTAATGAAATAAACAACTTTTATGTGATGAAGGATTCAAAAGCTTTTTCTTAATTTTCCATCATTTTCATTTCAAGATTCACAAAAACAAGCTCAAGTTGAAACAGAGATCAAGTACATTCCCTTTCCTTCAGATGTATCTCAAGCTACACTAGACCTTACCACAACATTCAATTGTTCAGTTAATAGACCAATACAAACAAAAGCACACATTACATTTCATTTCTTGATTTCGGTCATTGAATCAAATTCTCACTCAATTCTAAGCACTGGTTCCTAAATAAGTTAATATAGAGCTCAATCTAGCACAGTATCTACACAATACAAATTTAGAAAAAGCTAACTCTAGAATTGGGCAATCATATATTACCTGAAGAGTTCTTGGTTCTTGAGCTTCTCTAATGGCCTGCACCAACGCAGCAGTAGCAAGAGCCTCGATGCTACGATTCCTCAAACACGTAGCTGAAGAACAATCCCTAAACAGCTGAAAAGCGTGGTCCGAAATATCACAATCCAGACCCAAAATGGACGCCATATCAATTATCTGCAAATACGCCCTCAAATTATCCACCACAACCGACGGCCCCGAAGCGTTCGAGCTATTATTATTATTATGCCCTTGCTGCGACGTCGTCGTTTCGAGCACGCGTTCCAGTTCCGCCAAGTGCCCTGCGAACGAGAGCGACGAGTGTGCGAAAACCGGGTAGCGCTCGAGCGACCACGTGGAGAAGGCCGTGATGAACCCGGTCGGCTCGAAAGGGTCTTCGACGTCGTTTTGATGGGCGATCGGGGGTGAGGCTAGGTCGGAGGTGACGAGACAGAGAGGGGTGTCTTGCGCGCGGAGGTGGAAGAGATGGTGGGGCTGGGTCTGGCGCTCCTCGACCACGCGGCCGCAGGAGGTGCACTCCGTTATGCTCCGGCCGGCGGTGGTGGTCCCGCAGCGGCCATGGTCGGAGGAACAGTAGGGGCACCGCATTTGGGTTAGTGATTGGTTGTTGACCAATCTAGTAATTTTAGGCGTTTCAACGTGTACTTTCTCTTCCTTTCTCAATTACTCACTTCTCAATTTTTATTTTTATATTAACATTTGCACAAACTCATAATAGCATTATCAAGTTTGATAGGCATTCTTTTAATAAAAATTAATCTTATGTTATCTTTTATGTTAATTTGGGAATCATGAGAATTTTTCGAGAATAAATAAAAAAATTAATTGAAATATTATTATTTGAGTTTAAACTTTAACATAGAATTCCTTTTTGATGCTAGTTTGTCTCAAGTCAAATAGATTTTCTACGAATGCACACGAATAGGTTAGAGTTAGACAAGTAGTATAAGCATGCATGAGATATATCGGTTAGTCTCTAAAAAAATGTCATGTTAGAGACTAAGGAGAAATAAATATCTAATTTGAACCATTCCTTAGGTTGTAAATTAATGTCAGTATATGTCGTTGTTTTATAATAAGCTCTCGATAACAAACGAGATTAGGAAATTTGGTCAATTTTATCTTGTATTGCATTAATGATTGTGTTATTAATAGGATGTTTGGCCAATAATTTGTTTAACAATTGTTTATTAATAGAAAGTTTGGTCAATTATTTGACTAATCCTTACATAATTAATTATCTAGACTTGTAATTTCCACAACCTATGTGAAATTATCGAAATACACTTACATATAATCTGAGAAATAACATTTTGTTTTCCTTTTTAGAGCGAGACTCTCTAGGTTCGTGTCAGTTGGTATTGAGATAATACAAATGATGTAGTTGTCAAATGTCAACTAATCAGCCTAGTGGAACCACATCATAGTCCAATTGAGTCCGAGATGACGACTTCATCACGGACCTGGTAATCAAGATTAACGCACATGTATAAGCTCTTCACTAACATATCCCAACTGAGTGAGAGCCATGCAATGTCAAACTCACAAGCATGTCATACAGACGTGAAATAAAAAACTGCATTCCATGCTCCGCATGAGCCACTTATACATGCTTTGGCCAAAGACTTGCTATTTCACCTTGATTGCACATGATACTTACTCGTTTACTGCCGAGACAGTAAATTCTTTTCTTGACGAATAATGAAAGACTGCTACTTGCATTCAGGGAAACACACGTCGAGGTTGACTCGACCAAAGGGTGATCTGAGCCTAACTACTCTAGTAACAAATCCACCAACACATGCACATCTTTCATCACTCCTAAGGTCAAAAGCACATGTGCACCATCTGATTTGTAATCAAAATCATTGTCCACCTAGAGTAAAAGCCATGTGAGGATTACGGCGAGTTGTGTTCGTGTACATGGAAGCCATCAACTATACCTATGCCACAAGCACGGTAATCCGTAACATTGGCGAGCATTCTCCTACTAGAGATTGTGACGATCAAGTCGAAATTTTAATGCCAAATTTCTTGAACTTGCGAACTCAGTTTAAAAGATCAAGCATATGACTCTTCTATTTTTCTCACTTCAATACTATAAATGACATAAGATTTATATGAAACAACTCATTGACAAAAATTAATAAATTAGTATCAATACAAGATTTACAACTTATGCCATATTCCCTATACTCGTTTGGCATCGAGGACATACACCCAACAATTTTCCACTTGCACTCAATACCAATCGCATAGAATATTAGGAAAATAATATTAGGAAAATTAGAAAGCATACACAAACAAAGGTATGAGTTTCTTTGGTATTATCATAAGAGAAACTAAAAACTAAACAAATAAATGATAAAACACTCTATTACCATTGCCAATACTGGATATTTTCATCATGATTCATGGACAATATCGAGAAAGAAGGAAATAATGTCCAAACAATCTCCAAATTGTAATATCCGAATCAGCCTTTTGTAAGTTCATTTATCAAAATGAGAAGAATATCCAATATTGGATTGAGTCTAAAGTAAATACGCATGCATATTAATTTCTTTCAATTATCAAATGTACACATGTGATTGTTACGTTCCATCTTCCAATTCTATCTTCCGATTCTGGAACATTATGACCACAACTTGTTTCGACTTTCAACAATTTATGGCTAACTTATGTGGAAATAATCAATAATAAGCATATCAATATGGTAATAATTCATGGCATAATATGCATTTCACTTGTGTTCGACCAAACTCTATACAAGATAATTTTGCAAGTGTTCCATAAACGTTTGATGTTTCTTTTCATACAAACTCTGAACTCTTCAATATTGTGGTCAAAAGTTTGACAATTAAGGTAAAAAAAAAAAAACTTGACTTGCTGTTAACTTGCAAGTCAAATATTACAAGACCAAAAACAAAGCCAAATCATTATTAGTAATTAGTATGATTAACTCTTGGTCAACTCCAATTGTTTGTTGACATTCTTAGAATTGTCATCACTTTTTTTGGTGAAAACTTGTTCCATCTCCTCCAGGCTCCGCCCCATTGTCTCCGGCAAGCAGAAGTATACGAAAAACAGAGCCGCCACGGCCACACCGCCGTACAAATAAAACGCCCCACCAATCGTAATAGCCTCCGATAGAGACAAAAACGTCATCGAAACTGTAGCGTTCATCAGCCTGTTCACCGCCACACTGACGCTAGCCCCTGCCGCCCTCAGCTTCGTCGGAAAAATCTCAGAACTGTAAACCCAGCAAACAGGGCAAAGACCTATGTTGAAAAACATTATAAACATGTACACGAATATCAAACTCATCACTAATGCCCAAAGAATCTTCCCGTTCGCATGCTCCAAAAAGGTCAGGCACGTGGCCAAGCCCATTAAAGATACGATCATTCCTGTAATACTGAATAAGAGCAATTTTCGACGCCCGATTTTGTCGATTATGAAAGTTGATATAGTGATGAATGTGAGCTTAGTTAGCCCCACGCCCACTTGAGCTAGCAACAGCTTTTTTCTAGCTGATACCCCTGCTTTTTTGAAAATCCTGGGGCCGTATAGTATCACAGCTTCTGTCCCTGTTGCATGCTCGAAGAAATGAATTCCGACGCCCGCGATTAACATCCGGCGAACTTCCGGCGTTGGTCTGAGGATCAGTTGTTTCCAAACTCCAGCTTCTCCGGTGGCCCTTTTTGGGACATGAACGATGTCGCCGGTGGAGTTTTCATCTATTCTAGCAGCTCTTTTTATGTCTTCCAATCGTTGTTCAGCTTCTTCAGGGTCATCACAGACTTTGTACATAACTTTCTTGGCTTCGCCCAGCCTGCCTTGCATTATCAGCCACCGGGGAGATTCAGGCATTTTTAAGATTCCGATCGCCAAGAACAGAGATGGGATCGCCGCAATTCCGAGCATCATTCTCCATCCCAGTTTCAAACTCAGATTAGCCAACAGATTATTGGACACGTAGCCCAACAAAATGCCGACACTGATGCCAATTTCTGGTAAAGAGGAAAGAAAACCTCGGGTGTGCGCCGATGAGATTTCGGCTGCATAGACAGGAGCTATCATCAGCGCGAAGCCGACCCCGACGCCGGCGGTGCATCTTCCGGCGAAAAGAACGCCGTAATTTGGTGCCCAGCCCATCAGGATTGATCCGAGCATGAATATTACGGCCGCCGTGGCTATGGTGTATCTCCGGCCGATGTAATCGGAGGTTCTTCCGGCGCATAGGGATCCCACCAGAGCGCAGAGGTTTAAGATTCCGGCCAGGACTTCAAGCTGGGATTCTGTTACTGTGAATTCTTCTTTTATGAATATCATGGCTCCACTCATCACACCAGTATCTGTAAATTACGGAAAAAAAACAAAAGTTGGTGAAGATGTTCATGAGTGGAACAACCTTTTTGACGATCGTATGTTATGTTTGTTGTCTTGTCTACACTTTTCACAATCATATTCATGGGTTTCGGGTTTAATCAAGAATTTGGGGTTAAAATACTGAGAGTAAATTATAAATATATCAAATAAATTCAAAATATATCACATATAGTATCTGTAAAATAATTAAGAATTGGTGCAAAAGAATTTTAATTTCATATGGAAGTAGGAATTTGGAAATGAATAATCTTAGCATAAATTACTAGTAATAATAAGAATACTGTCGGTAAAAACCAGCATATCAATATGTACATAAAAACCAACATATATATTAAAATCTAATATGAAACATTAAAAATATTTGTATTAGGTTAAGAATAAAGAGACAAATAATCACTCACCATATCCAAATATAATGGAGATCATAGAGCCAACTACGGCACAAGCGCAGGCATATTTGTTAAGCTTCTTTTTGCTATCACCAGACTCCATGATGATTTAACAAAGAAATAATTATTTATTTGGTATTCTTATTCTTATAATAACAAAACTTGCAATATGCAGACTATATATAAACAAGGAGAAAAGAAACTATTTCATCTTTCTCTTTCTCAGAAAGTAAACGTTGGAATGCATGAACAGCCACGTAGAGTATAGCCTAGATATTTTATACCAAGAATCTGGCAAAAATTTGATTTGGATCTGGAAAAGAATTAGGGGTGATCCAATTGTTAGGTATGATTTGGAGGAAATAAATTTAAAATATTATGGGTTTTAAGTGATTTTGCAAAATAAAACTAAAAAAGCAAACAATATTTGTCATCTTTTTGTCAAACTAAATTTCGGTTGGTTAAATATTAGAAACGTTTCGAAAAAGTAGAAAAAAACTTGCAAAAATGAGAAAAAAGACGGAAACAAGTGAAAGAAAATAAATGACAAGTGCTATCTTTATGTTTTCTTACATGCGTGTTTTTTTTTTGTTTCACGTGCGTGTTTGAGTATAAATAAAATTATCTATGATCTCGTTGATTAATTATTTAGAACTTATTTGATTATATTTTAGACTTAATTTAGTAAATTATTAAATTTATAACTCTTTTTATGTTCTTCTGTTTTTTTTATCTTTTTTTAATTTTATTCACTATTAATCTATTATACTATATCCGGAAAAGAATTAAGAAAACTTATAGTGTTTCGTGAAAATTATGAAAACACTGAAAGTTTCGATGGAAACAATGGAAACATTACGAGTTTTCTTGAAAACATTGTAATTTCGAAACTACTTCATATTTTTTTTTTCGCTTAGTTGAAAAACGGGAACTTTTCGATGGAAAAAAAAGAAAATTAAAACCATGGTTATAACTATGAAAGTACTTGTTGGGAAAATTTATCAAGCTTAAATTCTATTAATTATAAAATTTGAGTATCATAAGCGAAAACTAGTATATCACCGCTTATATAAAAATATTAGTTTATCACCTTATCTCTTTTATACTATTTATATATATCATACGTAAATATTACTATATATAAATACATGACATGAACCACACTCGTGTATAAGAATTTTTATGTATTCTAGATTGTCGTGAAGAGTAGGACTTGAAATTTCTATATAAACTAATAGCACCAATTAAAAGTGACATGGCGTTGTTTGTTGTTTATCACAACTTATGCATTAAAATCTACAAAGAATATTGTAAAAATAATTATTGGGTTGTATAATACTAGATGATCTAATGCGACATACCAATGATTAGAATAATTGTGGAAGTTAAATAAAATAATATCACAAATATGACCTATAATATTTTCTTTTGCAAAAAACTCTATGAGTTTCTATTATGTAAACAAAAAAAAAGCAAGACTAAAATATCATAAAACAATATCACTTTACAATTTTCAAGCAAAAATGTTGATTAAACATAATATTATTTAATTAGTATTACGAGTAAAACCTATTAATAGTTAAAATTAAAAAGAATAATAAGTGTTATGTATAGGCAATGTTGATGGTGATGTCGATAGCAATATGCTAACCACTAAAAATATAAGTCGTTATTTGACTAAAAAAAATTGACAAAAACGATATAGTTCGATATAATGCCCTAAGAAGAATATAATTATGAAGATATATAGCTATTTGGTAATTATATTTATTAGGAAACCGGTTGGTAGGGCAAATCAGAAGTCTAAACAAATACAAATACGTATTTAACTAACTTTTTTTGTCAAAAATTTGCTGCGATTGTTACGTTTCATTTTCCAAGTTCCACTTGCATAATTAAAATACTTCATTCTAGCCAAATTTGTTTCAACTACTTGCGCATAATTTTTTCGGAAATAATTAAGTACATATGACAAAGCAATAATTCAATGTGAATTCGTATATTATATTCATAAATGTATTGGCTCCACAATATAGCCACAATTATTTTTCAATAAATTTTAAAAATTATTGTGCTAGCAAGAAAATTATAATACATATTGATAATAACAACTATTTACTATTTTTTCATCAATATTTATTTTTCGTGGGCGAATAAACGGGTCCAAAATAATGCAGATCAAATGTGTATCACATGAATAACACGTAAGGATGAGATATGGTATTTGGGATTGCGCTCAATTACTTCGAAATGCCTAATTATCTGCTTTGATGGGATCAAGCATTTTTATAGTTCTCAAACATTGTATTCCTCGATCTAAGAAAATTCGAGTATTAAGTGTTTCTAGTTTTTAAAGTGTAAACCAAATAATCATTTTTTAGTTGATTAAGGTGGTACTTATAGTATCTCTATTTAATCATTGGCTCGTTTGACTTGGCATGTGCCCAAGGCCTATATTACGGGCCAACATACATCATTTTACACATTTACCAATCAAATCATTTATTATAATAATTATTCACTTTCTCTTTATATTTTATTTCTTTTATTTTTTTATTAACGTAATCACTATATACACACAACTAACACACTCATTCTGTATATCATCTATCAACATATCTGTTGAATAATATGAAACCCCGTGAATTATATTATTGATAAAAGAAGGGTATAAATAGTGTTACAATATAATCTAATGAAATCGTAATCTACCTACAAATATGGAATTAAGATAAAACTAAATAACTACAAGATTATAAAAGATAGGATAGGATACGATATAATCTAAACTAATTTAAATATTATCTAACACTTTCCCGCAGTTGAAACGTGGGATCTTGAACGTTGAAACTGGATCCAAATCTAAAAAGATAAAAACCGGCGATAAACTTGAAAAGCGGCGGCAATGGCTCTAACTTCTTATATTTTTAAGAGTGAGCGGTTTTAACATTAAAAAAAAATATTCTAAGTCCTCATATGATGAGGATAGACTGTGATAAAGTCTCAAACTCCTTACTTTCAGGGTGAGCGCTCGTAACATACAAAAAAAAAACTACAAACCGGCGGCACCTAGATGTTGCAGCAACAATAACTCAAACTCCTTATTTGTCAAGGGTGAGCGATGATAACATAAAAAATAAAACTAAACTAAAATTAAGGTGCATCGGACGGGATCGGCGACTTAAAAATAGCTGAAGCAAAACACAAGATAATGTATATATGTATATTAGAAAAAAAAGATAGGTGCGTCGGACGGGGTCGACGACTTGATGGCGGCAATGGAAGCGAAAGATCGAGAGACCAAGGCTAGAAGCCATGGCTCTGATACCATGTTGAATAATATGAAACCCCGTGAATTATATTATTGATAAAATAAGGGTATAAATAGTGTTACAATATAATCTAATGAAATCGTAATCTACCTACAAATATGGAATTAAGATAAAATTAAATAACTACAAGATTATAAAAGATACGATAGGATACGATATAATCTAAACTAATTTAAATATTATCTAACAATATCACTACTGATTTAACATATTTAACAACTTTCAACTTATTTGTAAAAATATAAACAAACATCTACTATTTTCACACAAATTTTCATAGTACGAAATTTTTCAAAAAAAAATTCATACTTATAGTTAAAATTATAGACAAACATCTAATATTTTTTACACAAATTTTCATACTACACCAATTTTCAAAAAAAAATCAAAATTTTACTCAAGACATAAACAGACAAAGCAAATATCTCTTATTCTTTTTATGGACCCTCCAACTATTTGGAAAATTTGTATAGAATTTGGTTTATTTTAATGTTGCATATAGGGTAATATCTAGCGCATTTTTTCTTATAATACAATTGAACTTAAAAAAATATTAATAATCAGTGGGTTTAATTAGCGAAATTTGTTTGGACTACTAAGTAGTGGTAGGATAAGGATAAGGAAATCAACATGACTACTATGAATATAGCCTCCGAATTAGACGCCCGGTTTGACATGTCATCTCTTTGACTTAGGATATTGTATTTGAAGTACCCCAATGTGAAAATATGTGCTAATAAATAGTCTTGGAAGCATGTTTTGTATGTGTTTTTTTTTTCTCTATTCCAATAAAACAAGGCATCATTATATGGATGCCCAAGTCAAAGTTGTTCATTTTTATTACAAAAATATTGGAAAATGTATTACAAAAAATTATGTTAATTTCAACACCTTGCGTTAATGTATTACAAAAAATTATGGGAGTGGTGCACCAAGCTTTTAATATCATATAATAAAACAATTTAATCCATTTAGTATTTCATAGTTTAAACAATTCATCAACCTATTTGCAAATTAAACATGTATTAAATCTGGTTTAGTTTCAAATTAAATATATAAAAACATTTATTTGTTTTTCTTCTTTTACAGTTCTTTTTAGTATAGAAGGTGAGAATACCTTTAGAGAGGATAAACTAAAATTTGTAAGCCTATTATTTATTATTGATATTTAAAGTTAGAAAACTACATCTTACAAAGTATTAATGAGTCTTATCAACTTATCAGAGTATTATATTCAACATATAAATTGCAAATAAGATCTTGTACTGTAATTTGTGTCGTATCTTTTGTATCTTCCTTTATATGATAGTGCATGAATGATACATTATTTATTCATTTAGTTATTTTAGACATGTGAACCTGGAACAAAAAGTCCGCTAGTCGCATAAAATATTCATAATAATTGTTTAATGTCAATAGTCCTTAGCTAGAAATAAATAATTCCTCCTTATCAACCCATAAAAAGGGGATATTTCCACAACGACAGCTAATGTAAGTCAACTTGTGCACTAAAAGTCATCACATTGAATGAGATGGGATCATTTTTTGAGGTGCAGTCAACTTTTATGGCCAATAATATGGCCTAATGTACATTTCATGCGCCTATCACTATACACTTGCACTTAGTAAGCATTTTTCCAAATTTCATGGTTCATATCTTAATATTTTGTTGACGTGTCTATACTTGAATGATGGAAATTCCCCATGTGACAATGATGAACACCTTAATAAATACCTTCTTATATTATAATTTAGTGATACACCTGTATAATAGATTCCGATATACTTAACACCATATATTTAAGTTGAATTTATAGTTTTTATATAAATGATTGGTTATATGTAAAAGCATTAATGTGGATATTGATTATATAATAGTGATGTGCAGCTATGACAACAGAATACGAATATACTTGATTATAGCTACGGGCGAAAAGATCTCATAGTCAATGCCATCTTGACCAATTTTTCTCTTCTAGATCCACTTGCATCCTATGAGTCTAATCCCCTCATTAGCTCAATTCAGACTTGATTCGAATACATCAAGTCTACTCTTTTGGCCAAGCATCTATTCATTTCACAGAGTCCACGTCAGTTGGGGCTTAGTCATAAGTAGATGAATCCTCTTCATGGTTCCACACACGTCAGTGTATATTAAACCTAAAACTTCATTGGCTCTATCGAAATGCCCCGTGAAGGGAGACCTAGTCATCTTGCCCATCGGACAAGATTCACAAGTAGGATATAACTCCATTCCTAATGGACCGCTAGGTCCATCTTTCTCCAATTCATGAATCTGAATTCACTGTCTTAAATGCCACAAGAGTTTTTGGTTTATGTCCGACATACTATGATTTCTTATCATAGTCTTCACAACACACTCATTCTGATATTCAAATAATATACTAGATAAAATAAATAGTACATTTATCGTCTCTAAATGAAAAAGAATATCCTAACTCCTAACCACAACAAGAATAGAATCAATATTCTTTAGCCACTTGGCATTACTAGGCAATCGTCTAAAAATAAAACATATTCAAAAATTAAAAAATAGAATTGAATCTCTTATGAGTTCCTATCACAGCTTCCTACTTTGATCAACACTTTCTCTTTCTCCCACCATTCTACTTGTCTCTAGGTCCTATGAGAAAACACTTATATGAGCACCAACTCCCGAATTAGGCCTGTCAATGGGTGGGTCTTACCCAGACCCAAACCCAAAAGTTTGGGTCTGGGTCTAGACCCAGACCCAATATAAACTCAGACCCAAAACAAGACCCAATACATTAGGCCCAAACAATTATATTTCACCAAATCTCAAACCCTAATATATACATATATACATACACTTTTTCAAATATCTCACAACCACCACCACCACCACCACCCACCTCCGCCTGCCGCCGCCCGCCATTTCCGGCCGCCGCCTGCCGCCCGCCGCCCGCTCCGCATCCGCCGCCCCATCTCTTTCTATCTTTCTTCTCTCCTCTCTCTTAAAGTTTCAAAATCAAAAATATTATTATATATATCGCATATATATATATGATATATATACATCGCATATATATGATATATATAATAGCTTGTTGATGCCTTAATCGCCGGCGTGGTGCCGCCATTAGTCGTCGGCGAGGCGCCGGCGTCAATTCCATCTTCATTCTCACTAACTTTTTTCTTTGAGATTTTGAAACCAAACATTGTATAGATACTATGTGATATATATACATACATATAAATATATAATATATTATATAAACAAATAATTATATTTTAGATTTGATATGTTATATATATATATATATATATGATTTTATATTTAATATTGGAATATTCTAATAAAATATAAAATAATGTAATTTACAAATTATATTTAAGTGTATTTAATGGTAATATTTAAATTATATAATAAAATATACTTTATAATATATATTACATAAATATATTTATAAAAATCAAAACAAAATTAATTGGGTCTATGTTTAGACCCAGACCCAATGGGTCCAAAGTTTTGAGTCTGGGTCTAGACCCAATGTTTTGGGTCTAACTAAGACCCACACTTTTGGGTCTGGGTCTGGGCCAGACCCACCCAATAACAGGCCTATCCCGAATTACTTCCTTGCTCCTCCTATTAACGAATATCCCATTTGCTTTGATCTCCCAAAGTTGGTATAGAAATGGGCGATATAAGTAAATTTATATGTAATCTAGAATCAAAATCGAAATTTTGAATATCTACATAATTTTCGTTTGATATTTCCGTAAAATTTTGTTCTAAAATTTATACTGTTATTGTATATTTAATAGCTTGATCATGACGAGCGCCAAATGGGAGCTTAACCTGTACTTATTGTTATGGGCTCAAGGGACATGAAGAATTATTTATAGTGGGCCTGAAAATTACTAAGTAGATAAGAAATAAGCAGCACTTGTAAGTAACTACATAACAAGGTTACATCGTAGTATATAAAATGATGATCAATCCCAACCATAAAATCACAAGCAAAAGGATGGATACAAATAATTTACATTTAAAGAAGAACAAAAATCATGCAATACATGTGGTCCTCCTAGTATACATACATATATATATTTTTACATAATAAAAAAAACTCAGTTTGGACGTTCAAATGTTATGGACAATTTTTGTGGCGGCGTTTGACAGTAATAGGGAGCCCTTTTGGGAAATCAACAAACGGAAAGGCGAAAGCCTGGTCAGAATGAGCTAAGGTCCAGTCGAAATTGAGAACAAGATGGTGAATAAATAGTGCCATTTCGAGTTTGGCTAATTCCGATCCAGCACAAAGCCTTGGTCCTCCACCAAACGGCAAGAAGTAGTTACTGCTACTTGGATTTGAACCTCCTCGACTATTATTCTGCAACACCGATGAAAAACGACTCGTCATTATAATATCTTTGGCGTTTCTTATTTCCATAATTCTAGTTACAATGTTCATGCTAGTTAGTATCATAAGCAAAAAATACAAAATCCAACAAATCCCTTCTATTTTAATTTTCCTCCAAGTAACGGCAAGTATTAGAAACTTAATACGACCCGGATTCAAACTTCCTAATACCATTAAACGTACTCAAAGAATGCCTCCCACCTATAAACATGCATACATAATGTTATAGTTAGTAGTGTACACGAGTCGAGCTCGAGTCTTAATATACGAGCTCGGGCTCGAGCCCCAACTCGAGCCGACCCCGCTTGAAAATTTAAAATTTAGATGGGAAAATTTGAATTTTTTTAATTTATCAATTATTTGATATATATATTTATTAATTATTTAATATATATTTATTCATATAATAATAAAAATAATAATATATTAAAAAATAGAAAAGTTTGGGCTTCCCTTTTTTCAGAAAGAAGTGAGCTCGAGCTCGACTCTTGAAGCAGCTCCACTCGAGCTCGAATTTTTCGAACTCGAGCCGAGCTTGTTCAAACCGAATCAACTCGGCTCGGCTCAACTTACGCCCGTAGTTATAGTTATAGACTTATAGCTACTTTTTTCAGAAAGAAGTGAGCTCGAGCTCGACTCGTGAAGCTCCGCTCGAACTCGAGCCGAATCAACCCGGCTCGCGAGCCAGCTCGGCTCGACTTACACCCCTATTTATAGCTATGAATTTTCAATGTGATTTGCAAATAATAGAGGGAAGTTTCTTTCTTTATATCTGTTATCTTTTTTCTTGTAAAAGAAAGGAATGGACCAGCAAGGAAAAGCCGTGATGCACGTGCACGTGCAACCCCACAATCCACATGGGGGGACTTTAATCATCAGCCTCACCCACGCACGGGCCTCTCACTCCGTACGGCGTCCATTGATAGATCATCAAATGGGACCAAACCAATTATGCCTTTTTCTTTATTGATTATTAACGGCTTTGGTGGAATTTCCTTTGGACCCAAATATATCTAATTAAATCAAACATTTACTTAAAACAAAAAGGAAGATAATTTCCTTGTGCTATTAACCCATCCTATATTTATAGATCTTTGTTTGATAATCGAGAGTTTAAAAATGATTTTTTTGTACTTTGAGTGTGCTCTAATCTGTCAAATCCAAATCGATAATTAAATTGTGTAAATTCAAATTGATGATTAAATATTTATAGTGATAATATGGACATTTCTTATTTTTCAATTACAAACTTTGTGTTTATTGTTTCTTAGTTTTGATCTTTTATTTAATTACACTATTGTCTATTTGAGAAAAAAAAAATATAGTGGTATACTGGTGCATAAGAGATGCATTTACTTTTTTGAAATAGTTTTTTCACTAGATTAATATTCTTTTTTTACGGATCATAATAAGTTTTGAATATTGTTTTGAAAAAGTATATTTGAATATATAGAGCACTAGATATATAAAGATTTTATTAAATACATAAATGAGACAAATAAAACTGGCACATGTTTATGAAAATTGTTTGATTATTAACATATCTAAGAAATAAGATTTTTATATAAAAAAGGGAACTAACTATTAATGAGATACTTTAGAAATTGTGAGGTATATATTCTATACAGTTTTCAATTATGCACCCCTTATTATTTTTCTCATCATTCTTATGTTATTTGATGATATTTTGCTAATTTTCATTTTTAGTATAGCATAAGTAAAAATTGAAGATTATTATACAATTTATAGTCTTTCATAAGTAAAAATTAGGGGTGGCAAATGGGTGGATCGGATCGAATTTGGGTTGGGTCCAATTGGGTTTGTAAAAAAAATAAGTTGGAACCAACAAGAAACCAAAATGTCTTTTCAATATGAATTGGGTCCTTATTGGTTTTGATTGGTTCCAAATGGTTCTTATACAAAGATCCATTTAGGAACCATAAAGGATCCAAAATAGGAGGTTGGTGACTTATGGATCCAACATAATGCAAACATTTGTAGCATGTGATTAGGAACTTCTTAACATTGAGAACTAAACTTTGTACTAGTTTATAAATATTGTGTATGCACATTTAATTAAAAAATAGAATCTATAGTTTTTAATTATGATTAATACATTATATTTTTATGTTTAAGGATAATTTGAATTTTTAATAGCTATTTATATTTTTTATAACTATACTATTCTAAAAATAAAAATAATTTATGATCTTGTATAGCTACAATCCTAACAGTGCATTAGCTTGGGATAGAGTTGAAATAAATGAAATCGAGTTTCATCACTAATATTTATATATATATATATTAGTATTTATTTAATTGTTGTTTAGTTTAGTACTTAAATTATGAAAAAAATGATAATTTCCAATAATAACTTAGGATTGATTTTTGTATTTGTTTAAAATTTGGAGATGACGTTATTTATTTAAATTTATAGTAATTGTAAATAAGTTTATATTTAAAATATTAAATTATTTTATTTTTTCAATGTATTTTTCATATTTATACTTATGTGGCATTGTTTTATTAATTTAAATGTGTTTGCACGAACATGATAAAAAAAACCTTATGATTTTATTTGATCCATTCGTGAGTTTAGGTAATAATTGTATATGAAGTGGGTCCAATTAGTTTTTACAGCTAAAATGTAGTCTATGATTAAAAAAAAAAGAGAGTCTTGAGGACCCACACACAAACAAATGAATAAAATAAGGATATGGCTTACTCCATTTGGCTCCCTCACAGTGTATTAGCTTGGAGTTGGAGTTGATGATTTTTTTTAATTGGATCCATTTAGGAACCAAAATAGGCCAATTATTGGAACCAATTTGGACCCAATCAAAAACCATAAGAAACCAAAGTCTTGAAAATTCAATAAATACAAAACCAATTGGAACCATAATTCTTTTTTTTAAGATCCATCCAAACCCAAAACTAATTGGGTCGGGTTGAACCCACGGTTCCGGAACCAATTTGCCACCCCTAGTAAAAATAATTAAAAGTTCCAAAATAGAGGTACATGCCAATATTTTTAAGTTGATAAGGTGTGGATGACAAAATGATTAAAGTTTAGATTGATACAATTATACCGATAAAAAAACATAAAATTCAAGATAAACTTAACACATCAAATTTAATTCTCATCCAAATTTACCATTTCTCAACGTTACTTTTTCAATCCCTGGTGGCTGGTGTAGCTACTATCAATTTTATAAATTTTTTATTATTTTTAATTTACATAAGCATTATATAAACAAATAAAACATAATCATTCTACATGTATTCATCAACATATTACTATTAATTTAACATGTTTTATAACTTTTAATTTAATTTTTAAAAACTATAAATGAACACCTGTCATTTTTATATAAATTTCAGTGGTACAAAAGAAAATTTTAAGTCAAATATTATTCAATGCATAATAATATTTGCTAACACCGAGGTGAGTAAAAGATTAGATAAAGTTAGAGATAATTTGGTCAGTCCTCATCAGAGGAAACATTGAATGGAGAGAGAGATAAAGGGCTTTATCATTAGTGGTTCTCAGCATTAAAAATTTATGATGATTTACACTATATTAATTATATAAAATAATATAATAATTATTTGTTATGTATACTTTAGGTCTCAAGAATCATTAAATGCTGCCATGATTAAAAAAAAAAAGGTGAAATAAATAAATAAATAAATAAATAAGAGGAATTACCTGGTGCCATCTCCATGGATTGAAGAGCCAAGCTTGGTCAAAAAGTGATTCATCTAAATGCACCGCTGCTATCACCGGCAACACTTTCCAACCACATGGAATGTCATATCCTTTTTCCATTCAAACATTTTAATAATATAATTAAAATTATCATTCTTTTTTTTAATATATAAATATATAATAAAAATTATTCTTCATAATTAAAAATAAAATGGATTTGCTGTCTATTATTATTATACCTACCTTTATACCGAACATCTTTAAGGGCTTTCCTATGAAGAAATCTAACCACGTTCCCAAGCCTCAATGTCTCACTTATTACCTGATTATATATATATATTATTCAAAATCTTACTATTTATAGTAACTTATGATACTAATAAGTAATAATTGACCAAACTTGTTATGTTTTTAGTTCTTACACATTGTGTGAACTCCATTTTCTTGTAATCTTCCCAGCTCAATTCTGTCTCCTTTTTTTCTTTCGCAATTTCAGAGTGTTCTTCCTAATCAAATTTAATTCAAAATTAAACTCAAAATAAATGAATAAATAATAATTAATTAATTAATTAAAATAAATGGTTTATTACCCTTAATTGCTTCACAGCAGCAGGACAATCCTGCAAGAAGTAAATGGCCAGAGCAATGGAAACCGACGAGGTTTCATGGCCAGCAAACAATAAGCTCAAAACCAGGTCCATAATTTGCTCTTTTGAAAGATTTGAATTCTTCAAAACCCAACCCAGTAAATCATTTTCGTCTTCAATCCCTTTCTCAATCCTATCCTCCATTTTTTGCTCGATAAATTTCAGGATTATCGATCGAGACTGTCCAAAAACAAACATAAAATAAAATAATAAAAAAAGGAATTCAAATGTATTATTATTATTACCTTTAAGGCCCTCCAATATGCAGTTCCAGGGAAATTCAATGGTGCAGAAACCACTCCTTTCATGAACGTGATATACTCTGTTTTCAGCTGCTCTGTTTCTGGTTTTCCAGGTTCAAGGCTCATTATATGCTCTGCCATCAAGTTGAATGTAAACTGCCAACAAATATACACAATTTTCATCAATTTTTCCCCTTAACACATGATAAAATTAGTAAAAAATGCAATATATATAATTAGAGACCTTTTTTGCTTGATCCTGAGCACAGATAACTGAATTATCAACCCATGAGCTTAGAACAAGCAAAGTATGCTTTTCGACCTCGCGAAGAAGATGAGATTTAAGCCTAGCATTGCTCAAGAAATTGAGAGAAATAACCCTCATATCTCTATGCATTTCTCCAACCAAAACAAGCATAGACCATTTCCCAAGTATCCCACCAATGCTTCTTGGATAACTGCACTCAAATAATTTCCCTTCATTCTGTAGGATAAATCTATTCAGCCCTGCATCAGCTGATACTATTGTGGGTTCCCCAAATAAATGAGATTTGTATATTTTTCCATATCTGCATGAAAATTTAAGAATTTTAATTTCAATATAAAAAAAGATGATTTTTTTTTTTTGTGGGTGTTTCTTTATGGGTTGAAATTTTACCTGGAAATATGTTCCTCCATGAATTTACCAATAGTGGTAGCTGGATATGGCTTCAAATAAGCAATAGTTTCACCAATTAAAGGCCACCCCATACTGCCTGGTGGAAGATTAAGAGAGTAATTTTTTCTTCTACAGAGATTAAGTACAATAATTATACACAAGCTTATCAAAAACAGAGCAAACTCCAAAGTCCCAAAAACACTCATCATTTTTCTCTGTTTGAACAAACTGAAATTAAATCTCTGATTTTGTC
This sequence comes from Verbascum thapsus, assembly GCA_963669365.1. Taxonomy (NCBI): domain Eukaryota; kingdom Viridiplantae; phylum Streptophyta; class Magnoliopsida; order Lamiales; family Scrophulariaceae; genus Verbascum; species Verbascum thapsus. The sequence continues at coordinate 3,883,825 of OY770107.1, read as the reverse complement.
AAGTTTTGCATCTCAAAAGGAGAAGATTTTTTTTTTTTTTTTTTTTTTGTTAATTGTATTTATTTTCCTCCTCCCTCCCCTGTTCTGAAAGACAAAAAGCAGAGTAGGATTTGAACGTTGAAGGAAGAGGAAAATAAAGTTGGTAATAAGCTTTATGGGCAAGAAGATGCTTTTTATAGGCGCTTAAGTTGGTGCCCTTTTGTAGGGCTATTTTGAAACTGAAAAATGTAGTAAAAGATTTTATCACTCAACTTCACTTGTCTAATTTAATTTCTTTTTCAAATTAAATAATAATATACACTAGCTAATACTGTATTTTTAATTAGGTTTGTTCTTTTTACTAATTATAAATATATCGAAATAAATACTGTCAAATTTTGTTTTTTTGGAAATTTTATGTTTAATTGTGAGATTGTGAAATTTGTTTTCAGAAAAAAAAAAAAAGGCAGTCAACTCTAATCATTGCATCTTTTAATTCAAAATCTTACACCCAGAAATAATTTTTAAAAAATTTGATGTGTAAAATTGATATTCTTTCAATGTTTTAACTTTGAAATGAGTGATCGAGATAAAGTACCAACTATTCATTGCCAACTAGACGAAATGCCAACCAACATACATCTAAAAAAATGTATCGCCTTTCTGCGCTAAATCTTCTTTTTCCTTGTAAATAAGTTAATAATTGACAAAAAATGAGATAAATTTTTTATTCAAAATTGTGATACATTTTTTATTCATATATTAATGTTGACATGTGTCAAAATATTTGCATATATTAAATATTTTTTAATAAATGTATTTGTGAATTATATGTGTCAAAAATATTTAAATATGTTGAATAAAAAAAGAAATATGATTTGATATAAAAATATCAACACAAAAGAATCTCTAACAATAAAAATATACCACACTATCCATAATCATTATAAAATTTTCACTAAAAAAACTCATCCTAACTAACATATATCTCGCACTGCATATCTTATCCCTACATCTCACTTTAATCATGTAGAAAATTTCATGAGATGGATGTTGGATCCAATTGAAGCTATTTACTTGGCATATTTTCATATAAAAACTCTCAAAACTAAAAATAATTATAAAATATATCTTTAAAGAAAAGGATTTTTTTAACTACTCATGATTGATAATTGACACTATAGATTAAAAAGGTTTCTTCCGGATATTTTCAACATCGAAATCAAATTAATCATATATTTTAATGTAAAAAATTTGTAACATTTAAAATAAGATCCATCATGACTTTTTTTTTCTTTCTAAATTGATGATTTCATCTAAAAATATTTAATAAAAATTATATTTAAATGTCAATTCTAATAAATTTTTTCACAAGAAAAAAATATATCATATCAACTATAACCATTACATAATTTTTCTCTAAAGAAACTCATCCAAACACATTTCTTACACTATACTTCTTATCCCTAAAAAATATTTATTCTCATTTTTATCATGAAAAATAATTTTTAAAAGGGATATATCAACCAATCAGACATTAGTTTTTCTCAAACTATAATTGTGTATTTATCAATAGAATTAGGAGGGACTTTTTTTCTCAAATATTTCAATAAATACTGTAATAATTATATGTATGAACTAAAATGATGTTGATGTACTGAGTTAGTTATTCAAAAAAAAAAAACCTAAGGTAAATTGTACTTCACCCTCTCGAAAAACTTGCATTTTGAACTATTCTCCTAAAAATACAAAAAATAGATACTACCCCTTAAAAGTTTGCATCACTGTGCCCCAATTACTATTTTCTGATAAATTCTTGATAGAAAATCATTTAAATGATTTTTCGCAAGGAAATTATCATATTTACCATTTTTTCGTGATTCTTTCACATGCCTGGATTTGAGCCAAAATCGTTGTGCCTCTCTAATATATCATGTTAGATTTGCAAAATTATCACAATGATTTCATACTACATTTGTTGTGTGTTTATGTTCTGATAATTTTACAACTCTAAGATGATAGAATTTTGCAAGAAATTCTATGAAAAATAATATTTATGATATTTATTTATTCCATATAATAAAGTGTTTTGTATGCAAGTTCCGCATGAAAAATAATAATAATCAGAATACAGTTAAGGCCATCAAAATTAGGGGCCGGATACCAACCAATGGGATGAAGATGGCACTTTAGCTAACCACTCGTGTGGCTGGGCCCACCTTGATAATTGCCACCATTTAGCCTACATTAAAACAATATATTTATTATATTATCATCCTTATACGTGTCAAGCCCACACGTGCGGTAGAGGCTGGCATTGCCACTGACCAAATTAATGAACTGCCAACTAGCTGTAGGCCCAAGGGCTGGAAAGCCCTTTACAACCCATAACTGATTAGACTACTCAATTCTTAATATAATGTCCACATACAAAGTCAAGCCCAAGATCGATAAACATTCTAGATTCTACTAATGTTTTTTTTTTTTCATTATTTTAAGGTGGTCGATTGAGTCAACTCACACGATACTATTAATCTACCGAGAAAAATGAAATTTCACAATCGATTATAGAATGATCCAATTTTTTTCTTTTTATTTGAATGTGAAGAGGTTATATTGAATTAAAAGAATATGAAATAGGGGAAAAAGTTGACATCTCCTAATCTCCACCATGATTTTAAATTAGGCAAATTTTAATATGGCTAATCATGTTTTAGCTTTAATTGAGCCCACGAAAGAGACAAAAGTGTTGGTTGAAATGAAAGAAAGATTAGTTTCTATAATAAAAGATATTTAGAATGGGTTTGGATGTGGTGGAAATTTGTCTTTTGAGTAGGTGTTCTTTCTATGTGTCTCATATTGTGAGATGAGTGGACCCACCCTATGCGAAGCACAACAACACTATTGTTGGACATAGTTCGTTGCATGCTCAGCTACATATACCTACCGATATCATTATGGGGCATATGCATTGCTTATAGTTGCACACGTGCTGAACAAATGTCCTCTAATTCTGTTTTGAAGACGCCATATGAAATATGGTATGGGCAGAATCGTTGTTTGCTGTTGATCTTCAACATCTGACATTAATAGGCTCACCTACAATTCTATCAACACTCAACATTGACTTCTTATCGCTTGTACAGATGTTCTAAATAAAACAAAGCTTATATATGTTTGGGATCTAACAATTTAATCCTATCTTATCGTCATCAAAGTTTCTAATATAGAAATTTCTAGCATTGTGATCAGTACAAGTTACATAAGAAGTGAAGATTAGCCTGCAGATTTATTGAAAAAAAGTAAAGTAAGAGAGCAACATCAACATCTTCTTCACTAGTTTGGTTTGATAAATATGATTCACGTAGACCAAATTTGAGAGGGAGTATTTAAGTTTGAATTAGATATGTGGGCTGTATATGTTAGTAGCTAATGGGCTAATATATTATTTGGCACATTCGTTGTTTAGCCCCTTTGTACATTAGGGTGTTTAGAGCCCCTTTATGAATTCAATTCAACAATTATTTCCCTAACTAAATCATCTTCTTTCTAACAAGTATGTCATCGAAACTAACATGTGCACTATTAAAAATATTTGTGATCAAAATTGTTAAAAGAAATCTTTATTTAAAAAAACAAGCGTAATAATCTCTCTATTTTCTTAATCATGATTAAAACCTCATTTTCTATAAGAAAATTAACATATATATATATTTTTTTCATGTTTTCACCTTTATTACATTGTCTACTTTTCAAATAGTATGAAATGTATAAAATGTCAAACAAACGTACTAACAAAGTTAAAAAAACATGAAATACACTTATTTTTTTCTAAAGAAAAAGAGATTTCAAGCATGATTAAGATACTATATCCATTTTTTTTTTTTTTGAAAATCCATTCCATACTAAAATAAAACTGTATACATACAACTCAAATTAATACATTTGGTCACATAGGCTAGGCTGTCACAATTAGGCAACTAGTCTACAATTTCTCCTTACTCACCTTATGACAACAACAGGAAATGGCTTCAAATTAAATTGCAGCATGATAACTGAAAGGGACAATCATAAATGCCCATTATCAGAAAATACAGTATTATATATTTATATTATTAGTATTTAGTACAACGAATAAAACAGCATTGCAAATTGGCACCACCACAATATCAACTTTTCTTCTTTCTTCTTCTTCTTCCTGCCCAGTTTCTAGTCCCATTTTTACTTCAAAAACATGATGCTAAACACCAAATTATTTCATAAATCATAACTATGCACAATCAAATTCATCTTTATCCAACTTAGAAGAAGAAAAATGCATATCAACATATAATCAGAGATTGGCTCAAAAATGAACCTTCAACATCTGTACTACTATACCACATTCAATCTACTCCTAAAAACTAAAATATTGGACTAAATTTAGCTTCATAACTTGGATCACAAAAGTATAGTTCAAATCAACCCAAACCAAGACTGAGTATTGATCATTTTCTAGTTTCCACTCAAAAAAGATTAATGAAATTACCCACTGAATTAACGCCAAGAAGAAACAGTGATAAGAGGAACATCATTCCATGCAAGAGATAAAAAACCAGGTGGAGAAGACTGAATAAGCTTGTACGAAGTGCTGTAACTGTAGTTCCATAGAAGTATTTTTGCTTGGCTCAATGCGTAATGGCTGAACATTAATGGCTGAAACCCAGCATCCTCCATGAAAACCTTCCAGCTTTCTTTATCTTCCATCCGCTCTCTCTTTTGTCCCTCCGGCGCCGCCACTCCGGCTATTCTCCGGCCAAACAACAGTCTTTCCGCCTGTAGCCGCTCCGGCGAGTCACGGGGCAGATTGGGGTCGAGCGATTCGAAGAACGCAGTGTAGTACTTTAGGGCATTTTTGAAACGTTGTAAAAATCCGACCCGGTTCAAGTTCACTTCGTATTCGCCCAGAGTGACCACACACGGATTCAATGATTTGGCTAGCTTGAGGGCGGATTCAACGCCTTCGTCAAGCAAATTATACAATTGAAGCATGAAGTTCACGACCAGAACCTCATCCGGGTCAACCCGGAAACTCGAGGCGTTCAATTCCTGAACTGGGGTCAGAACCGGTTCGAATTCGAAATTCAGATCCAGTAGCTTGGCAAAGTCTCGTAATCGTTTCCCGGTGGCCAAAAGTGAAGCTGCCGGAGAATCGCCGAGAGCAGGGGCTGGTATGCCCGAAATGCAAATCTTCACGGGTTTTCCGGATGGTCGGGTCGCCAGAGCTTGAAGAAAGGCGGCCCATTGGATACCTTGAACAATCCCAAAATCGAGAATATGAATCTTGTTGGCTTTCTCGGTGGCTTCCAGAATAGCTTGGTTTGCGGTCAAATGAGCGAATTTGGAGTAAGGGCAGGCGTCATTGAGGACTTTATAGGATACAGTGAACTGTTCAGAGGTAGTAGTATCGTAAATATCGGTAGCGGTGGTTTTTTCGGAAACCCTGCTGTAAAGGGCTTCAGAGAAGTAGAACGAAACTCGCTCTAGTGGATCGCCGTTTTGGGAGATTGAATCCTTGAGCTGGATCAGTGACTCCACTGCGTTCTCCGGGTCTGACTCGGACAGCCGGGCGCAGTCAAGTAAGGCCTTCAAAATCGGCTTTTCTTTAGGTGAAGTAGCGGCGGCGGAGGGCAGAGGAGGGGAGGAAGCTGGGACCCAGGCGGAGGAGGTGGGTTCTGAAAAGATGACTCGTGGGTTGAGATCGGAAGCAGGGTTAACGCTGAGTCGACTCGGGAATGGATCGAGAGGATTAAACTCAGCAGAAGAAGTAGCGGCGGTGTTGGTATGCCACGCATCGCAATCTGTGTGGAGATTGGAGGTCCTGTCGGAGCCCATCATCAAGCTCTCCATCCACTCGTCGGAGTCGAACTCACCCTCCGGTCCGGCGCACAAATCAGGGAAACGGAAAACATTAGATTGGTGGTCCAGATTAGGAAAGTGGAAAGCGGGTTCGGGTCCAGCAGGGACCTGAAACGGGTCGGAACTGAACCCATAGGGCGGTGAAGGTGAAGTGGAGGTCCAAGTAGTGAGGCAGAAAGGAGGAGAAGGGTTAGCGAGGAGCTGTTGCTGTTGCTGTTGTTCTTGTTGTTGCTGCTGTTTTTGATTTATAACTTGCTGAGCTATCGCCATTAGATTTCCACTGTCTGTGCTGCACATGTACGCCATTTTTGCTCTCAAGAAGAAGACACTCATAAGATCTACCAACAAAATCTACTACTGCGTGTAAGGGGACAGAGAGAGAGAGAGAGATAAAAGTTATCGTTGTGGAGCAGTAGTATCTAAGAGTGATTTCAAATTAAAAAATAGAATTAAATGTCTACTCTAATAGAATTAGAAACTACACCCAAAGCAGCACTTTGGTCTTCTATTTTAAATGCAACGGTGTGCCATATTCTTTCTACTAATTTCCCTAATCGACCTAGCTTCTGCATTAATCATACTCATATTTTTCTAATTTTCTTAGTTGATAGTTGATACAGAGTAAGAAACTTTTATCAAATTATAAGCTGGTTCCACTAGGCTAGATATGCCGAGTTTTGAGAGTCGTGCTATAAAAGTTTTCATTTTTTATTAATTATATAATATATATATATATATATTTATTGTTAATTATTTAATATATATTTATTAATATAATAATAATAATAATAATAGCCATTTTTTCAAATAGAAATAGGGTCGAGCTCGTCTAAGCCAAGTCTTACACCCATATGTGGGATTCACATGATATTTTTACTTTATACAATAGAAACTCTATAAATTAATATTCATAGGACCACCAAAATTTATGAATTAAAAGAGTGATTAATTAATCGATAAATTAATAATTATTAATTTATATATTAATTAATATTTTATTAATTTATAACGAAATACACAATTTACAAACACCTTTCAAACTTCCAATTAATTATTGTAAAATGCATGTACGTATATCAAATGAATGTGTATCACTTTCTGGATATTCAAAAATATTTTCTAGATAAATGCAAGATCAAAATATGCTAACATAAACAAATCACACACAACATAGTTTCTCATCTTAAAGGTGTGGAAAAAAAAAACACAATGACCGACGAGGCTATTAAAGAGCAATCACATTGAGTAATTTCTTGTTGAGCTATGAGAAAACAACACAAGAAGTTTTTACAATGATAAAGAAAATTAGAGACGAAATTCAAGGTGAAATTGATTTCAACAAAAAATAAAAAATAATTGAGTTATTTTTTAAGAAATCTTCATAAATCATTTATATAAAAAATTATCAAAAATATATTATCTTATAATTTTAGCGAATTATTAATTTAACACCCTATCTCTATCCCCGAGTCGGGACCGGCTAAAAATATTATCTTAAAGAGTGTATTAAATAATCGAATATTAATTAATCGAGTTTCTACGGTATGAATGTTAATAAGATAAAAGCAGTAGTCAAATAAGGACAAGATAAGAATAATTGGTTTAGTAGTCCAAATTATGAGCGGAAATTGGTGATTGGAAGAGAATAGAAGACGTTGGTAGTGGCAGACACTGTACTACATTTGACAAATCAAATAAGCCACTCAATTCACTTTGATAAATTTGTCTACACATTACTTGATTGCTAATTCTGACTATCTAATCACACTATTTGTTGAATCACCATATTCCACTTCGTCTAAAATTGAAGAAAAAAAAAAAAAAAAAAACTCAGAACGAACTTCAAACACAATCCAATTAACCAATGTATGACATGAAACAGAGCATATAGTACATACTTAACTCATTAATATATAAATGAAGTTACAGTTTGCTTTGTAAATTTATGCACACTGCAGGTAGCATCTAATCAGCACCGCAGTATGCTATCAAAAAAATTTGACCTTTTTATTAAATTATTGCAACCTTAACCTTAACAGGAAAAACCTATTTTTTGAGCTATCCAATTCTCACTTATTGGCAATCTTACTTAATACACTCGAGCCTTTGGGGGGAATGTCTCAACTTCATCATCAAGTGTATTCATGTGAACAGGCCTGTAGTCCAGCCGAACTTTCTCATTTTCCCAGTATCTGCACACCAGAAAATAGATTTTACCCATTAAAATATGGCCTTTGGCAAAAGCAACTGTTAGATTGCAATATACTATCAGTATGACATCATATGAACAATGATTCCCATTCATTATAAGGCACAAAATGCTGATAAAGTAAGGCAATAGCACAAGATTATAAGTGGAGTGCAAATAAACCATACACATAATTCTATAGGTCCTAGACAAAAGTTGGTCCTCCAAAAATCACAAGTAGCGTTTGAAGGGCAAGAACAAATTGATTCAATCATCGATCCATTGGACCAGGAATGACATTCATAATTCGTCTAGAGCCCATAAAAATAATAGCAGAAGACAAATTATAAGAGAGAAAAGGTTGCTTACCCCAGTGTATGTTTCATCCACTTCTCGTCATCCCTTTTCTGTAAAGTCGAATCATTGCATTCAGTTATGCAAGACTAAAGAAAATGAGAAAAGACCTTTAAGCGAGAAATTGCAACTAACCGTGAAATCTTCACGTGCATGAGCTCCTCTACTTTCTTTTCTTGCTTCAGCAGAGTGCATGGTGATGCATGCATTAATTAAAAGGTTTTCCAACTCAATAGTCTCTATCAAGTCCGAGTTCCTGAAATTAGTAAAAAATTAGCAAAGCAGGAACAGTTATACCACACACAAGTAGTAATAAAAGTTGTCGGGAAATAAGGATAAACCATATCAAGCTTCTGTCCTTCAACTTCACATCATGGAAACTCTCCCATGCCTTATCAATCAACTGACAACCTTAAAGATAGAAATATAAACAAGTAATAAGAATAGCAGTTAAATACTGTTTCCGGTTGGAGTGACATGCGAGTGAAACTTTAATGGAGTGTTTGGATTGAAGGATTTGAAAACTATGGATAAGTTCGTTTGGATGAATTCATGTTATGATGGATTTCAAATCCCTTGCCATTCACTTTGAGTTCTTTTCTCCACAACTATGGTGGGTTTCAAATTACTCCATTTTAGAGTCATTTGAAATCCTTCCTCCAAATCCCTTCCCTCAAATCCAAATCACTCGATCCAAACACACCCTAAGAGGAGATCCTGTTTTACCTTCCTCCAGTGTTTCCTGTGTCCTAAACACAGCAGCATTATTTTGCATAACTCGTTGCATGTTCAGACGGATTTTTGAGGTGGGAAGAGAACCATTTGAGTTCCTAAGCTTGTCCAACCATGCTATAGTTTTCTCTCCAGCATCCTTTTCCAGTGGCTTTTGTTTCTCTCCTGCAGCAACGCAATTTGATTTATTTCAGTGGGTGAAATTTATGGACCATAAGACATAGGGATCAATATATACTTCTGACTACCTGGCCTTTGGATCTCTGCAACCCTGTTTGCACAAGCTCGACCGAAAACAACAATGTCAAGAAGGGAATTTGCCCCTAGCCGATTGGCACCGTGAACAGATGCACAAGCAGCTTCACCGGCAGCAAATAATCCAGGAATCACAGCATCAGGATCATCACCTTTGATGGTTACGACCTTCACAATCACAACAATGAAAGAGTTAAATAAAAGAGTTTTGAATTTTTTTAGTTTAATTTATAACTTTCCAGTCAATTCTACCTCTCCATGGTGATTTGTAGGAATTCCACCCATGTTATAATGGACAGTTGGTAAAACAGGGATCGGCTCCTTTGTAACATCAACACCAGCAAAAATGGCTGCAGTCTCAGAAATACCAGGAAGTCTTTCCTTGAGAACCTCCGGAGGCAAGTGGTTCAAGTGCAGGTAGATGTGATCTTTCAGGGGTCCTATTGAAAAGCAAGCATAAGGTTTAGAACATATAACACAAGCAACAATTATAGATTCACGAGATATCAAATCATTGTCTTCAATCAATCTATCTTTCCCTTCTCTCTAAATACAAAATCCTTAGGTAATAAAATACTGTTTTTCCTGACAATGCCAAATCATTGTTCTCTGAACTGAGAAAGAGAACATTAAAGTGTTTCTAGGGTAAGGTAGTCATATGACAAGCCATATGAACAATATCTACATTTGTTATATGATATTACCCTTGAAACTATAAAACCTCCATTGACTATGAATGTTGTTTTTGCCAGATCCATTTATCCATTACTCACCCCACTCTGCTATAGCCCACTTTTCACAATAAAAGAATAAAGAACAGCTAAATAAAAAGAAATGACAGGTCACTCATAAGAGGAAAAAGAATATCCTAACAAATGAAGAAAGAAAAATAAGCAGAAGAAGAAAGAGACATCCATCACAACCACCATGATGATCATAGCGACGCATACTTTGTAAAAAGGTAACCAGCACAAGTCTGAGGGAAGTGACACCTCGACCTGGAAACAGAACATGGTTCTCAAGTGGCAGCAAATACCCTTGCCACTCGCAACACACAAACTGAAACCATAACCTGGTAATTACAGACTGTGTAAGTGGCAAACTTAATCAGGAAATTGTTACTCATCGATCCCAAATTGGGTTATCGACTCTACACAAAATCAACAGTGCTTGCCAGACATTTTAAAGATTCAATGCAATATATCAATGCTGGCATTGCTGCATTCATAGTTGAAACAACTAGTACTCTCTCATAGACATGATTCATGAATAAACTTGGAACGCAGGGGAAAAAGTATAGATGATCTGAACAATTGTCCGGGATGACGTATGTGGAAGCGAATGAATTACTCTGTAGTCTGTTCAACAGTAAACTAAACCAGATCTTCATATATATCAAAAAATTTACATACCTACACCACGCCCTTCCCGGATCTCCATGGTCATAGATCTTGATACAACATCTCTAGATGCAAGATCCTTAGCCGTTGGGGCATATCGTTCCATGAATCTTTCACCTTCACTATTTCTAAGAATGCCACCTTCACCTCGGGACCCTGACCACGGCAAAACGAATGAAGAATGAAATGAGTTTAAAAGGCTGAAGTAAAAATAAATATATTTTATATCACATGATGAGGAGGAAAAATAAGTTAAACTAAAGTAAAAAGGGCAAGGACCTTCAGTGATGAGGCACCCGGCACCATATATGCCTGTCGGATGAAACTGAACAAATTCAAGATCCTGCAAGAGAAATTTCATCAATAGCTGGAGAAAAATTCAATTTTTCATATGAGGCTCATTGAGGAGTACATGGCAATATTTATTAAAATTAGGTACCTCAAGTGGCAGTCCTGCACGAGCAACCATAGCATTGCCATCTCCAGTGCAAGTGTGAGCAGAGGTTGCAGAAAAGTATGCTCTACCATAACCCTGAAACACACAACAGAAGAAACTGTTTCAGGTAATAGCTGATAAATATTTGATAAGGCTTCTAATATCCGTTACTTAAGTATAAACAAGCTTCAGTATTGATGGTACCCCAGTAGCCAGAATTGTCGACGCAGCACGGAACCGATGTAAGGTGCCATCCTCCATATTTAAGGCAACTACACCTTGACAGCTACCTAATAAACAAAATAACCAGATAGGTATCATATACACAAATATGTGTTCTATGGATCTGTTCATCTCTTTCATTTGTATATCAAGAAATTCTATTAATCATAAAATATCTAAGCGAGCGAATGAAGTCTGATTTATTCACCGGTATCCTTAAATTCAGTAATTGTAACAAAGAAAAATGACTTAGAATAATGTAATGAACACAGATAAATATTTGGATATCCAGAAGACATTTAGGGGTCGGTGAAACGAAAGGATCAATACTAAAACACATATAGAGGGAAATCGAGAAAGCCTACCGTCATTGCCCATGATTAAATCAAGGGCGAAATATTCCACAAAAAACTGTGTGTTATGTTTCATAGCCTGGCCATATAGAGTGTGCAATAAAGCATGCCCAGTTCGGTCAGCAGCACATGCACAACGATATGCTTGGCCACCTACAAAAAATAGCCAAATCAACCAAATTCCTTGAAGTCCCTAGAATGTATGTCCACTGAAAATTTCATCATACCTTTTCCAAAGTTCAGGCTTTGACCACCAAATGCACGTTGATATATCTTCCCATCTTCAGTCCGGGAAAATGGTAGACCATAATTTTCAAGTTCTATAACTGCTTTTGGTGCTTCCCTACACATGTACTGAATGGCATCCTGGTCACCTGTAGAAACACACAACAATTGCATAAAGATAAATGAAGTGAAAAAACCTAGAAGGTAATAATGATCTTGCTCGGAGATTTATGTATATTTATGTATATCAAAACCAATACAATATTAACAAAATGTCAATAGAAAAGTGATTGCCAGTGTTGGCTGTACATTTTGTTTCCAGACATAAATATTCAAAGAAAACTCTCTTCAAAAAACATCACTAACATGATACCACAAAACAAGAATAAACCATCCACTTTCAATCGGTAAATTAATGAAAAGTCAGACCTGTTGCTCATTAGTAGATCCAAATTTAATGCCAATAAAACCTATGATACTGGGTGCTTTCAGATTTTGAGGATTTTATACTCGGAAACAAGAAAGTTCAGAATGCCAACATTGAATCCAGATAGATCTTTAAGTAGAGTTGGGAAAGACTAGAGTTATCTTATGCACAGATATATATGATCAAACGCTAACTGATCTTTATCAATAAAGCATCAGCGCATATGCTCGTGCATACATACAAGTAAAACAATTTAACCTATATGGTATGTGTCTTGAGTAAAGCATCTAAAGAGTAATTTCTAATCACATTGCTGATTTTCCTTTATGTGACTTTTACTGACGCGGGAGGAATTCGATCAGGGCTCACTCCACTAACTGAAGTTACAAAAAATCTCTTTATGGAAAACAATAACTTCTCTTTTTCTTTATTTGCTAAGAATGGAAGACAAGAACTCAATATTAAGCATTTGCCTTCGAGGACAGAAGTAGAAGACAAATTTAATCTAGACAGCTACTGTACCTAGCCAATCACTTCCCTTCACCGTGTCATACATGTGCCACCTCCAATCATCCTCCGACATATTTCCTAATGCAGCATTTATCCCACCCTGCATAATGGACATTGATCAAATTTGACACTAGACAGTAAGGAGCATTAATTAGTTGGAATAGCAAATAAGTACAGCATCAGTTGATCACTTTATCTTATCACTAGCCTAAAATGATAGTAGCTATGGATAACACATGAACACCAAAAGGGGGGGGGGGGAGGGGGGGAGGGGGGGAGGGGAGTATTACGTCGCATTTGCATTCAAGATTACAAATTGATAAAGTTACTTTAGCTTGGAGGGATCTATAATTGTACATAAGAACCTCAGTCTTAAATTGCATCAAATGAGAAGCAACAAAGAAAATTTGAAACTAGTTTCGATGGTTCAAAACAACACAAGCTATGTTGAAAGGAAGGATTTCAAATGATTATAATATTAGAAAAAAATTCAACATCACTATGATTCGAAAACAAGTTTAGAAAATTTCAAAATGGACAAGAAATCCATAATCCTACAGATTGTTATCCAAACAAACACGGTATTTATCTTGGTACAGATTTCTTGAGCTTGCAAATATCTCAGATTTTCAGCACAAGTACAATGATTACACATATTTGCAAAATAAAATTAGAATTGGCAAATTCTAAACCAACGCATGAGTGCGACTAGAAGTAATAAACTGATAAGATGGAACAAAGAGCATAAGCAAAAACGTAAAAAGACCCCTGAGAACATGTTAAAAGAAATCCAAGCACGAGGCTTTAAACATAATGAATAAATCGACAAAGACAACAAAATCTAAATATAAAAAAACACATCATTGGACATGATTAGTGGAAAAAACAAGTGAAAGTGCTGGAGTACAAACATTTGCTTTACTGAAACAGCAACTTCAATAAAAACTGAAATAGTAAATCCGGTACCTGTGCAGCTACAGTGTGGGAGCGAGTTGGGAAGAGCTTGGTAATGCAAGCAGTGTTGAATCCATGCTCCGATAACCCTATCGCCGCCCTTAGTCCAGCACCTCCTGCTCCTACCACCACCGCATCATAGGTGTGATCCACCACTGTATATGACGGTGCTCCACCATTCTTTACATTACCAACAGATAGACCAAGAAAACAAGTTAATTAAAAAAACCCTAGTTAAAATTTCAAACAACCATCCAATCTAACAACTACAGAACCTTCTAATCCACCAATTTCCTAAAAAAAAAAAAAAATGAAATTTTGAAAGGGCACCAACCCTTTGTTAAACAATAAAAAGGAAACGGATAAATCTGTCAAATTAATCATAAAGCCCAATACAATAAATTGTCTTCAAGAACTTCACAAATATAATGAATCAATTAGAGAATCGAGAGACGGTAGAAACGTACCGATTGAGTAGAGAAGAGACGGCGGATGGAGTCGGTGGAGGTCTTGGAGGGAATGCGAAGGCCACGTGACACGCACCGCCACATTTCTGTTAGAAATATCGATTGAATATGGCAATGTCGATTTTAGATTAGATATGTAAACGTATCTGAAGAGAAAGGAAACAAGACGATGATGATGATGGGGATTTAGGAAAGAATGGATTGATGCTTGCTGTGACTATAAAACCTGAATTTAACTCATATTTGCACCTCAGTGATCCCTTAAATTACCAAAATGCCATTAATTAGTATTAACTATTTCATAATTAATTAATTGTTAACTAAATGGACTGGAATTAGACATATCCCATCTTTTTAAGTTTCAACTGTGGCTGGGGCAACAATCTTGATTAACGTAAGAGGGATTTGTCCTACATCTTTTTATACAATTAATGAAAATGAAAGTCTGGATCATCTCTAGCTATAGAGCAATCTATACCAAAGGAAATTCAAACTCCGGGCTCAATTTTTTTTTTTTTTTTTTTTTTGTCAGTTTTCTTGCAAGTCATAGTCGAAACTTATGTAATTGACGGGTACCTTTTGGCTGCAATTTTTTTTTGGGCGTGCATATTAGCTGTGAACTATTAGATCTTTCTTCGTGGGGCTCGGGCAAAAGGACCTTAGCTTCCACTAGAGGCACCGCTGGGAACTTGGCGTGTTGCACGCATGTGCACATTGACTGACTACAGCTGGTATATCTTACACAAGAGCCTCCGCTGAGAACTTGGCATGTTTTGTACTCTTGGATCATTTTTGGCGCACCACCTTCTTGGGCCAACGCTACCTTGCTTAAGATCGTGCAGCATCGGTACTTCAAAACGCTAGAATACATGGATTAGTTTACTACTTTGTATTCCCTTGTTTTGTTGTACTTTTTGAACGTTTGATGATATGTCCTTCTTTTGTTTTGTGATTGAGGAGCCAAAAATATGTGGCTACCCTTACATAGCGCTGTTTTACCTGGGCATGTCCCAGTATTTGTACAGAACATTTTGATCATATATACCATTTTTTACCTGATCAAAAAAAATGAAAATGAATTGTTGTACTTTTGGAAATTATAAAAAAATAAAATATACCATTTTGCCAACAAATTTAAGAATATTATATTAATATTTTACTAATTGTAATTAACTTCAAATTGTCCCATATAATTATTTAAATCGCATATGTAGATAAGTACATAAATAAGAAAATGAAAAGGCTTAACGATCGTGTATTAATATCCTCCATAAATATCTTCAAAAAGGCAAAAGCAAAGGGAATGGTTTTTGGTCAAACAGGGAACTGAAATATGAAGTTTGGTGAGCTTAAGAACCACTAATTATAGCGGTGGAGAGATAAACGCGCTCCCATATTTCCTACCAAAAACAATTAATTCTCACAATACTACTACTACTACTAATAATAATAATAAATTCATAGTTTTGTAATTTAAATACTATTACTTCTGATTTTTATCCGTGAGGTTTTGAATTTAATTTCAAGGAATTACAAATTGTGATTTTTTCTGTCTTTATTTTAAAGTTTATATAAAATATGATTAAAAATTATGGATCTAGATTTATTCATTTATCTAGATTTTAAAGAAAAATATTAACTTGAACTTATAATTAACTTGTAATTTGGTTCGTAGTTATAATTTTGTGCAAGTTGTTGCTTGGATAACCGATAATGGTCATAGTTTAACAAAGTTTGAGGATTGAATCAAATAAAACTTCATAATCAAAAATGGATTCAAATTAATGAAACTCTCAACAGGACCAAAGGAGATATTGAATAATATCACGGGTGTTAGAAGATATTAAATACACAATGCACCTCTCATTGATAATTTAAACTTCTACGCAATGTGACTCTATATGTAATCATTGTCGGTTTAAGCATACATATTCTCGATAATGAGATCCATCAATAAAATTGAATGTCATTCACAAATTCAAGTTTTCAATATAACATTATTCGGGACAATTTGTTAGTGTTACGTGTTGATTAAGTTCATAGATTGCCAAAACTTCATAACACTGCAATAATAATGATCTTGTTTTACTAATATTAATAAATGATATTTTTGATTATATATTGTTGTCTTTAATACCTTAGACATAGAGTTATGGACCATGATCATACATTGGGAATCATGATCATGGAATATGCTTGAACGACTGTGATCCAAAATATTATTCTAAGTCATAGAATTACTGAGAATGAGATACAATAATTCTTTAAGAATTGCTTGTATGTATCATTCTATTTATGGAGTACCTGGTTCCATGGATATTGATCGATGACATGTACACATGAAAGTTCACATCGAAGATGACTAGACTAAATAAACCCACTAAAAATTTATGACTGTATGGAATACGAAATTTTGTTTGTTTCATCCCGGGAGAGCACAGCAGAATAAAATATAAAACAACTCCCAAAAATAAAACATAAAACAAATTTTCTCGATCTTTGCCCATTTGGCGACTCATAGATTTAGAAAGAATTTATCATACTTAATTTTTTCTTGTGTAGACATTTAGTATTATTGAACTTTGAAAATATTTATATTTCCACTCACATTTAGAATAAAGATTACAATGTGTATATATAGGCAGCTGGAAGGAATCCTATTCTAGCTACAATACCATCAAAGATAAAATCAATAAATATATTTACAAGATTGCATCTTATCAAGAAATTTATGGATATATATGATATGAAGATGCGTATCTTCTGATAGGCCCCCGCAAGCTCAAGGTGGGCGAGTAGCAATATTGAGCTTGTCACGAAGCATCTCAAAACGGGCAGTGGATAAGGGCTTGGTAAGAATGTCGGCTGTTTGGTCATCTGTAGAAACAAAACGAACGACGAGATCATTGTTGGCAACCTTTTCCCGTACAAAGTGATAATCAATTTCGATGTGTTTGGTACGAGCATGAAAAACCGGATTCTTGGATAGATAAGTAGCACCAATATTATCACACCAGAGAGTAGGAGGGCCAGGAGAGGAAATTCCAAGTTCCGTAAGTAAGGACTGTATCCACGAGACTTCTGCGGCTGCGTCGGCGAGTGATTTGTATTCAGATTCGGTGGAAGATCGAGCTACCGTACGTTGTTTGCGAGAGCTCCATGATATCAGATTGGGGCCAAGAAAAATAGCAGATCCCCCAGTAGACCTGCGATCATCCAAATTACCTGCCCAATCCGCATCTGAGTAGGCAGTGAGGGCGAAGGAAGGCGATGATTTGAATAACAAACCAAGAGAAGATGTGTGCTTGAGGTAACGGAGAATACGTTTAGCTGCAGTCCAGTGAGTTTCTGAAGGGGAATGCATGAATTGACATACTTTGTTGACGGCAAAGGCAATGTCCGGACGAGTCAGAGTTAGATATTGAAGAGCACCCACTATTTCACGAAATTGAGTGGGATCAGAGAATGGTTGGCCATCAGATTTGGATAATTTGTTACTTGGGCAAAGAGGAGTGCGTACTGCCTTGGAAGAGAGCATTCCAGAACGAGTGAGGAGATTGTTGATGTACGTCCGTTGAGAGAGAAGAAGACCGTCGGCAACAGGAACAACTTCAAGACCTAGAAAATAATTAATACCACCAAGATCGCGAAGAGAAAACTCACGACCTAACGAGCTGATGAAATTTTGAACATGTTGAGAGTTGTTACCGGTGACAAGAATGTCATCCACGTAAATGAGAATATAAATGATAATATTGTTTGAGGAATAGATAAATAATGATGTGTCATTTGTAGAAGCAACAAAACCAATTTTAACCAAAAAATTTTTAAGACGATGAAACCATGCACGGGGAGCTTGTTTTAAACCATAAAGAGACTTTTTGAGTTGACAGACATGAGTAGGCTTAGTAGAGTCAACGAAACCTTGTGGTTGTGTCATAAAAACAGATTCGTTTAGAAAACCATTTAAAAATGCATTGCGAACATCCAGTTGGCGTAAATGCCAACCACGACATAAGGCTAGGGAAAGAATGATTCGAATTGTTGTAGGTTTGATGACAGGGCTGAAAGTTTCATTAAAATCAAGCCCTTCCTGTTGGTGAAAGCCTTTGGCAACAAGTCGAGCTTTGTAACGTTCAATTGTTCCATCGGGTTTACGTTTTATCCGATAGACCCATTTATTTCCAATAACGTTCATGTGTGGTAGAAAAGGTACAAGTGTCCAAGTATCATTACGAACCAGAGCATCTATCTCCTCAGCCATGGCCGAACGCCAAAGAGGATTTTTGTTGGCAATGGAAAAACAAGAGGGTTCAAGTGGAGTTTGTTCAGAGGTTGTTGTAGAGGTCATGACAGTGTAGCGATGTGGAGGTTTTGGAGGGCGAGAGCGGAGCTGCATGGGATGTAAGCGGGGAGCACGAGATGGAGTTGAAGGAATGGAAGTTGTGTGACTAACGGGAACCTCCGGTGAAATTGGATTGGAGGGCGTCGAGGGACTGCATGCCGTAGTGGGAGCGTGGACAATAGGCGGTGAAATTGGATTGGAGGGCGTCGAGGGACTGCATGCCGTAGTGGGAGCGTGGACAATAGGCGGTGATGGCAAATCAGGAGAACGAGGAGGTATGTGGTTCGGTGGTGCATTGTAGGGGTATTGGATAGGTAAGGTTAACCAAGTCCCACCCGTCGTAGAGTGTTCAGTGGATGGAGGTGGACCGAGAATAGATTGATTTCGGAAGGGAAAAGAACTCTCATCAAACCGGACGTGTCGTGCAATGTAGATGCGATTACTCGAGATGTCAAGGCACCGGTAGCCATGATGGGAAGGACTATAACCAAGAAAGACGCATGGTTTGGATCGAGGATCTATCTTATGACGGTTATAAGGTCGAAGTAAGGGAAAACATAGGCACCCAAAAACTTTTAAAAAGGTATAATCCGGATTTCTTTTAAAAAGTGTGGTGTACGGTGAGTGATTGTCGAAGATTGGTGTAGGGAGTTGATTAATAAGGAAAACAGAACTTTCAAATGCATGGTGCCAAAACTTGTAGGGTACTGCAGAAGTAGCAATTAATGTTAAACCTGTTTCAACTATGTGGCGATGACGTCGTTCAACAGTGCCGTTTTGTTCGTGAGTGTGTGGACAAGTTAATCGATGAGCGATACCATTATTGCGAAAGTAAGGAATTAATTTTTGAAATTCGCCGCCACCATCAGTTTGAACAGATTTAATTTTACAATTAAATTGGCGTTCAACAAGAGATTGAAAAATTTTAAAAATAGAGAGAACATCAGATTTTTGCATAAGAGGATAAAACCATATGTATTTGGAAAAATCATCCACAAAGATAATAAAATATTTGTGACCTTCAGAAGACAAGTACGGGGAAGGTCCCCAAACATCAGCAAAAACAAGATCTAAAACATTATTACTACGAGAGGGGGTGGGGGATAAAGATAAACGAGACGACTTTCCTAGTGGACACGAGTGACAAACAGAATCAGAAACGACAGTGTTGCACGGAAGACTAAATTGAGCGACGACACGACGTAGTAAACCATTGTGTGGGTGACCGAGGCGTTGATGCCAGATATGAGCCGGGGCACGGACAGCAAGAGAGACTGAAGGATTGGAGCTGGCCGGTGGTGACATCGAGTAAAGACCATCAGTGCTCGGTCCGGTAATGAGAGTTCTCTTGGTGATCCGATCCTTCACAAGAAAGAAAGACGGGTGAAATTCAAAGAAAACGTCATTATCAATGCAAAAACGTTGAACAGAGAGTAAGTTTCGTGAAATCTCAGGAACATGTAAAATATTATTAAGACTAAGAGAGCCACGGGATGTTTGAACAACAGATTTACCTGTGTGATGAATATCTAAACCATTGCCGTTACCTACATGTAATTGATCATTGCCGGAATATGGTTCAGTGGACATGAAAGATGTTGTATCGGGTGAAACATGGTGAGTTGCGCCTGTATCTGGGAACCAAGTAATGGGCGGAGAGTGCGTGGTGTATGACGGAGGTGGTGTTGGATAAACTATATTGGCTGTCGGGTTTCTTTGTGTGGGAAAATTATGAGCTGTGCATGTGCATGTAAATTGAGTGTTGTTTGTTGGACGTTGCGGATGTTGGTAATGAGGTGATGGGTATTGCGAGGAGGTCCAAGTGTGATTGGGCTGGTTATTGTGAAAATGAGATCTGCCACCACCGCGACCTCGGCCACGACCTCGAGTGGATCGTCCCCTGCCACGGTAATTGTTATCACGAGAAGGAAAATAACCGCGCTGAGCTACATTCGCAGACGGAGGTGTTTTATCTTGTTGAGATGGAGTGGTAATCGAGAGAGTTTGGAGAGAGTCGTCATGTAAGAATTCCTGCGTAAGAAGAAAACTGAAAAGATCCGAGTAAGAGATTGGATCGGGCCGAGCTGTTAGAGTAGTAACACAATCACGAAATTCACTACGTAGCCCTTTAAAAATGTAAAGATTAAAATCAGTAGGGGATAGAGGTTGTCCAGCGGCGTATAATTCATCAGAGATTTGTTTAGCACTTTGAAGATAAGTTTGGATTTTAGAGTCGCCTTGTTTTAGAGTTTGTAATTGAAGATGGAGCTGCATAATGCGCGCTTGTGAAGGAGAGGCAAAAGCGTGCTCAAGAGTACGCCAAATTTCATGAGAACTGAAGTCTGGAGTCGGTTAAGTAGTGGCGCCGACGACTAGACGAACAACATCTTCAGTGAGTGAGTTGATAAGAGCACTCATTAAGAGACTATCTTGTTGTTCCCATTCAGAGAAGGCTGGATTTGGGGAGAGGGTGGCTGTTGTAGAATCGACAAGGTGAGATGGAGGTGGCGGGTTGGTTCCATCAATGAAACCGAGTAAACGGAGACCTTTAATGAGAGGGAAAATTTGTGTACGCCATAGGAGATAGTTTTTCGATGTAAGCTTGAGAGAAAGATAGTGATGGATTTGTGTTAGGGGATTTGGAGGATGTGTGATGGTAGGGGATAAATTGGAGGAATCTGGGGTTGATGCAACCGTGGGAGGGGAGATAGGCTCTGATGCCATATTGAACTTTGAAAATATTTATATTTCCACTCACATTTAGAATAAAGATTACAATGTGTATATATAGGCAGCTGGAAGGAATCCTATTCTAGCTACAATACCATCAAAGATAAAATCAATAAATATATTTACAAGATTGCATCTTATCAAGAAATTTATGGATATATATGATATGAAGATGCGTATCTTCTGATATTTCAATCTCTTGTTGAACGCCAATTTAATTGTAAAATTAAATCTGTTCAAACTGATGGTGGCGGCGAATTTCAAAAATTAATTCCTTACTTTCGCAATAATGGTATCGCTCATCGATTAACTTGTCCACACACTCACGAACAAAACGGCACTGTTGAACGACGTCATCGCCACATAGTTGAAACAGGTTTAACATTAATTGCTACTTCTGCAGTACCCTACAAGTTTTGGCACCATGCATTTGAAAGTTCTGTTTTCCTTATTAATCAACTCCCTACACCAATCTTCGACAATCACTCACCGTACACCACACTTTTTAAAAGAAATCCGGATTATACCTTTTTAAAAGTTTTTGGGTGCCTATGTTTTCCCTTACTTCGACCTTATAACCGTCATAAGATAGATCCTCGATCCAAACCATGCGTCTTTCTTGGTTATAGTCCTTCCCATCATGGCTACCGGTGCCTTGACATCTCGAGTAATCGCATCTACATTGCACGACACGTCCGGTTTGATGAGAGTTCTTTTCCCTTCCGAAATCAATCTATTCTCGGTCCACCTCCATCCACTGAACACTCTACGACGGGTGGGACTTGGTTAACCTTACCTATCCAATACCCCTACAATGCACCACCAAACCACATACCTCCTCGTTCTCCTGATTTGCCATCACCGCCTATTGTCCACGCTCCCACTACGGCATGCAGTCCCTCGACGCCCTCCAATCCAATTTCACCGCCTATTGTCCACGCTCCCACTACGGCATGCAGTCCCTCGACGCCCTCCAATCCAATTTCACCGGAGGTTCCCGTTAGTCACACAACTTCCATTCCTTCAACTCCATCTCGTGCTCCCCGCTTACATCCCATGCAGCTCCGCTCTCGCCCTCCAAAACCTCCACATCGCTACACTGTCATGACCTCTACAACAACCTCTGAACAAACTCCACTTGAACCCTCTTGTTTTTCCATTGCCAACAAAAATCCTCTTTGGCGTTCGGCCATGGCTGAGGAGATAGATGCTCTGGTTCGTAATGATACTTGGACACTTGTACCTTTTCTACCACACATGAACGTTATTGGAAATAAATGGGTCTATCGGATAAAACGTAAACCCGATGGAACAATTGAACGTTACAAAGCTCGACTTGTTGCCAAAGGCTTTCACCAACAGGAAGGGCTTGATTTTAATGAAACTTTCAGCCCTGTCATCAAACCTACAACAATTCGAATCATTCTTTCCCTAGCCTTATGTCGTGGTTGGCATTTACGCCAACTGGATGTTCGCAATGCATTTTTAAATGGTTTTCTAAACGAATCTGTTTTTATGACACAACCACAAGGTTTCGTTGACTCTACTAAGCCTACTCATGTCTGTCAACTCAAAAAGTCTCTTTATGGTTTAAAACAAGCTCCCCGTGCATGGTTTCATCGTCTTAAAAATTTTTTGGTTAAAATTGGTTTTGTTGCTTCTACAAATGACACATCATTATTTATCTATTCCTCAAACAATATTATCATTTATATTCTCATTTACGTGGATGACATTCTTGTCACCGGTAACAACTCTCAACATGTTCAAAATTTCATCAGCTCGTTAGGTCGTGAGTTTTCTCTTCGCGATCTTGGTGGTATTAATTATTTTCTAGGTCTTGAAGTTGTTCCTGTTGCCGACGGTCTTCTTCTCTCTCAACGGACGTACATCAACAATCTCCTCACTCGTTCTGGAATGCTCTCTTCCAAGGCAGTACGCACTCCTCTTTGCCCAAGTAACAAATTATCCAAATCTGATGGCCAACCATTCTCTGATCCCACTCAATTTCGTGAAATAGTGGGTGCTCTTCAATATCTAACTCTGACTCGTCCGGACATTGCCTTTGCCGTCAACAAAGTATGTCAATTCATGCATTCCCCTTCAGAAACTCACTGGACTGCAGCTAAACGTATTCTCCGTTACCTCAAGCACACATCTTCTCTTGGTTTGTTATTCAAATCATCGCCTTCCTTCGCCCTCACTGCCTACTCAGATGCGGATTGGGCAGGTAATTTGGATGATCGCAGGTCTACTGGGGGATCTGCTATTTTTCTTGGCCCCAATCTGATATCATGGAGCTCTCGCAAACAACGTACGGTAGCTCGATCTTCCACCGAATCTGAATACAAATCACTCGCCGACGCAGCCGCAGAAGTCTCGTGGATACAGTCCTTACTTACGGAACTTGGAATTTCCTCTCCTGGCCCTCCTACTCTCTGGTGTGATAATATTGGTGCTACTTATCTATCCAAGAATCCGGTTTTTCATGCTCGTACCAAACACATCGAAATTGATTATCACTTTGTACGGGAAAAGGTTGCCAACAATGATCTCGTCGTTCGTTTTGTTTCTACAGATGACCAAACAGCCGACATTCTTACCAAGCCCTTATCCACTGCCCGTTTTGAGATGCTTCGTGACAAGCTCAATATTGCTACTCGCCCACCTTGAGCTTGCGGGGGCCTATCAGAAGATACGCATCTTCATATCATATATATCCATAAATTTCTTGATAAGATGCAATCTTGTAAATATATTTATTGATTTTATCTTTGATGGTATTGTAGCTAGAATAGGATTCCTTCCAGCTGCCTATATATACACATTGTAATCTTTATTCTAAATGTGAGTGGAAATATAAATATTTTCAAAGTTCAATACAATGAAACCGAGTAAACGGAGACCTTTAATGAGGGGGAAAATTTGTGTACGCCATAGGAGATAGTTTTTCGATGTAAGCTTGAGAGAAAGATAGTGATGGATTTGTGTTAGGGGATTTGGAGGATGTGTGATGGTAGGGGATAAATTGGAGGAATCTGGGGTTGATGCAACCGTGGGAGGGGAGATAGGCTCTGATGCCATATTGAACTTTGAAAATATTTATATTTCCACTCACATTTAGAATAAAGATTACAATGTGTATATATAGGCAGCTGGAAGGAATCCTATTCTAGCTACAATACCATCAAAGATAAAATCAATAAATATATTTACAAGATTGCATCTTATCAAGAAATTTATGGATATATATGATATGAAGATGCGTATCTTCTGATAAGTATAAGTGTTAATCATTGATGTATAGAGCCTTCAAATTCTCAAAAACTTATGATCGGGTTTCCTCTTTTATTAAATTCTTATCTAGATTAATTTTTATTTTCTCTCTCTCTCTGTCGCTCCCCTTTCTCGAATCCTCCCACCTCTATCTTGTATTAGCTATTTTTTAATTTTATGTTACGATCATTCACTCTTGAAAATAAGGAGTTTGAGCAATTGTCGCCTCATCATTGTGTACCACCGTCTTTTTATAACATAGAAACTTGGATATATTGTTGCCGCCTTTCAAGGTCGAACGCTGTATTTTATCTTTTTACTGCAATTTTTTCATGGATATTTATTTTAGTCTCAACGTTTAAGATTCTCATACATCAACTACATGTTAAAACATATTAGATATTTTAATGAGTTTTATGTTAAGAACTTATATTATTAATATGCGTGTTTGGTAAATAACTTATGACATGGAGAAAAAATATTCAAGAATGACGAAGCAAATGTTCGAGTGTAGATGTTAACTTGAGATACGCAACCAGTAGTACACTGCGTTTTGAAGCTATGGTTTCAAGCCGGTCATTCTCAATTTCTAAGGCAACTAAAATTACAATGGCAAGACAATACATGTTAAAAATAGGAGTGTAGTAAAACTAAGCCATGTAGAAATAGGTATAAAGCATTTACACTTTGCAGTATCCAGGCCACATAGAGTTCTAAAAAGATTGCAAACCGTAATACATTTCTGGGAAAATCTTATTTTGGACCTGTTTTTAAAACTCAAATCCAGATAGTATGCGGATTATATTTGACACGCATGATTGCAAAATAACTTACTTGCACTTGAGTACAACCAAACCAAATTTGAAATAGAAAATATAAATCTGTTTTGAGATAGACAAGTTTGTTCATGTAGACTTGTCTGAAATCCAATGGTTACACTAACGTTGTAATGCAGAAACAAGTATATGAAGTAATGAAGACTTGAAAATACAGTCTTCCATGCATTTCCATCAACATAAACTAATAGCATAAAGAGCTCAACAATGAGACTGAACTCACTTTTGGATCTTGTCATTTCTCAAGGGATAATCATTAAATCAATCATCATCTCCAAAATGTCACAGTTAGTTTCTTCCTGAGAATGCATATTTACTCTTACAAATAGGAAGATCAATTAATCTCATTATACATATGCATGCAATACAAAAATCAAGATCTTTCATATATCCAAATACTCAAATGGCTCCTCACCTTCTTCATATTCGTCGTCTGGGCCATACAATTCTTGGTGGGCGTCATCCATAAAAAGACTTGAAGCCTCCCTGCTTCCCCAAGAATTCCTGTCACTTAATGCTACCACAGAAACTATTTGATCCTTGATGCAGTTCTCGATAGCATTCCTTTTATTTTCTTGAGACTCCAATCCAAGAAGAGAAAAACATTCTTCTTGGAAATTCAAGTCATGTGAAGACAATATCAGTCCGGATATTGTTTTAGCGAGATCAGGTGCATAGTTGCAGATCTGTAAAAAAGAACGGGCTTCAAAAAACCCATCATTTTAAAGGCAATTTGTGTAATGGCTTAAAAAGGAAAACAAGAATTAGAAAACAGTCGCTAGAAAACAGCACAAGCTTTAATGCTAAAGGGTACAGGAATCATGGTGCATTTTATGCTCTAGATCAATCTTCAGGCATGACAAACCACACAGCGATACAGGAACAACTATGAAGTAGGCATCATACATGACAACTAGAATGAAATTATAAAATTCACCGAAACTAAAGGTTCAACTTGTTTTTGATCACCCTGGAGTCCTTTTAGGCATTGACTCCATAAAATTTTATGCAATTGTGCATGGCAAGTCAGAAATAATAGATTTTATAACCGATATATAATATGAGAAAAGTTAACTTCCATTAAGGACAGCATAAAGAAGATATTTGGTTTATATAAACTCCAAAAGGGACTACTCTAAAGCATGATTGTTAGTTGCAGAATTACAGAATAGCTGGATTATCCTTATTTTACCTTGAGTGCGCGGTCACTGAGTAACACTCCAGCATTCTTTTCCTTCAATTCTTTCAACGCGAGCTTGACAGCTTTTCTAGTAAGAAGCTTATCCGTTTCACTGCTTTGTGTGCAAGGCCATATCCTTACCTTGGAACAGAGTTAAGAAACACATACGAGCCAAACATATATATGCACCATAATTGAATGCGGTACACAAAAGATTCAATCACATGTCTCCATTATAATATGAATTATGATACATACTGTTTTCATAACCATTGAGGATATTGTTTATGATGTTTGTGAAGCACAATATCAATGTGGACACATGGCGGTAAGTTCTCCCATTCTAATAATGTTACACCATTTTGATAGCCAGCGCTCTTTAGAGCTAACCCATAGTTTTTCCACTCAATGCTGGTCAAAGCATCAAGAGATGATGGTGAATTTGAAGAAGGCAAGAAGTCTCTGAAGTATAAGACCTAGACGCAGAAACTAGAATCAATAAAAGATAAAGCCATAGATAAATTTGCATAACAGGTAAACTAGACACACGGCAAATGGAACAAACCTCTGTTTTCCTGCCATATAACCTGAAGCAGGAGGATTGGATTGGCACTTCACTAATAATAATTACTACTTCCATCACTAGTTGACCACTTTGTTTGTTCACTCTGCTACAAGCTATCCCAGTGCCCACCTTCAGATTCTTTCTGAAATTTTTGACAAAATAAGATCCAAAAAGCTGTTCAAGATAAGGTGACAATAGTGGAAATTTGAATCAGAAAAGATGCACCCTTGGATGGACTAAAACCTTGCAATTATTGTTATACTCATTCTTTATTAAAAAAAATCCAGTAGCAAAGGTCCATAAACTACATGCACTTTTTCCAGATTAGTTCCGGTATTTACAGGCTAAAGCGGTCTAGTTGAGGAAGTGGCAGAATAATCTATGGGATTAAAAAAATATATATTGCATTTATAAAAACTAATTTATTTCCAAAATAAGTATGCTAGGGTCCGTTACAGAAACGTAAAAATGACTTTAAAAAAAAAAACTCTTATTGGAGCATAACTAAAATGATTTACCAGCAGCAGAAAGCAGAAGACAGAGTACTCAAATGGAGTAATATGTGCAGATGAAGAGCAGCTCGCACATATTGGTGGAGAGGATAAAACTTCTACTTGTTTTGCAGTTAATGAATCAATCTAGTCAAATGCATTTAAACTTGCACATGTTAACCAAAATGTAACATAGCATAATATGACATTGTCACAAAGACAAGGGATATCAAGCACTGAGCTCCAAAAACAGATGTTAAATGGATATGCTCATTATCAAATTATTGCCATTTATGGAGAAAATGCAATGCACAAAACAATTACATTTCTGTATTACACTATCAAATACAAGCCTTATGAAGGAAGCTCGACAAGTTGAACCTATGGAACCTTATATTTACCATATTCAAAGAGTAAAACACCTTAAATTTCTCAATAGCTAAAGATCTTGCAACATGTGGAGGACATGCAATAAAACTGAGATTATAATAGAGAACACACCCAACTGAGAAGCAAGAGCGACAAGCTTTATCTAGTCTGTTTCCATGCTTGAAAACATAGTCCTGAAGTCCCAGCTTCAGGTAGTCAATATTTTCTGCAGGCATAGGTGGGGCACTGCATGCATTTTGCAGTATTACACTTCCAAACTGAGATCCCATACTACCACCGGATTCAACTGATAATTCGATTGCAATCTTCTGGAGGGAATCACAAATGATCAACTAGTCAGTTGATAATCTAGCAACAGTGATCGGAACTCGCAACTCTAATGTCAAAATCAACCATGACCTATTGAAAAAAGTTGATTTAAGTGCTGCAATGTCTTCTATTCAATTTCGCGGAGATATTTAAACTAACTATTAAATAGACTAAGGTAGTGCTCATTGACCTTATCAAAGTTCATAAACTGCCTACTCGAACTGAATTACTTCACATAAGGGAAAGAGCTCATATTGATAATGCTCACAGAAATTGAGTCATTCATTTGTTTTATGGTCCACGCACGGAGTATAGTTCAGATACATATTCTGCTCCGTATCCTGAAGGTGACCGTGACTCATGCAATACAACATCAAAATTAAATATACATGGGATCAAAACAACTTGTCTAATTAAAAGATTGCATGAAACATGGAGCATCTTAAAGAAGATGGAACTTACATGTAATTTCATAACAAGCATCTGCAAAAGAGCATAAGGAAATGGATTGAGGATCAGCAATGAAACAATTTGGTATGCCACCATCACTAACTAGATATAGAAATTGAATCAAATGACTCAGAGTTTTGAGACTTATAGAAAATCCAACCTTCCTGAGAAAATCAGATAGCATTGCCAGTACGCCATCAATTTCTTCATACACTGACAATGATACTTCACTTCCACTGAAAGAAGAATAAGAAAATGCAAATTGTCAGGATGGTGATTGCAGAGCTGTTTCTACATTTGTAACACAAAAGAGCAAGGAATAGATTGCCTGAATATTGCACCAGTCTTTTCTGTTGATGATAGCCTCACAAGTCTTCTTGAGGATACAAATTCTTTCAAGTCAAATCTCAAGTGATGTATCTCTTTATCGGAGATGCCTTCAGTTAGAAGACATGAACTGATTAAGGTAAAATCTAACAGGAACAATAGCCAAAGAGTCTTTTCTAATTATGGAAAGAACTAAATGATTTTCAGCAATACCACATCTCTAGTTTGTTAATAGCGTAACATCATTATAGCACAAACATTCCACCAGCACAATCAAATTATGTTTCAAAGAATATTATCTCCACAGCTAGGCGCTAGCCTGGAGCTGAAATCTAGTCCAATCTTGTATCACCACCGATATCTTTGGTATGTAAAAATATCATTCATTTAGTTTGGTCTTGTTCACACGACATACTAATGCTCTATTATATGTGCATGATTTGGAATTAGCTTCTCAGGTAAATGTCAAGATCACAAGCTAAATTTGAACAAATGCCATAAAACTTGGGTCTCGAAGAATAATGGTAACAAGTCAGTATCCCCCTAAAGACAATTCAGTTAAAGGAGGGGAGGGATGACAAGTGTTATTATTGTGTGTTGACAAAAGAATTAACAAAATTATATAATAAGGCGTGTATTAGAATTTGATTGACTATACAACTCTTTTGCATATTAAGAGCAAGCCTCAATTACAAAACTTGTTTTCGGCGGCTCAATTAAATGTGGTCAGATCAATTTCTAAGAAGGTATCACATTCACTTGAGCATCAACATTTAGTTGCTCAATTACATGAACTTTTGGAACCACAGGGATCCAGACCATGTGATTTATGGAGAAATCTAACGAGGACTGGGTTTGACCAAATCCAACCCAACCACAAAGCAAGTGAAATATTCTTGTCATATTATTAGCATAGACTCTCCTTGGATTGACCAACAAGTTAAGTGCTTTCGCACTTGCCATAAGATTATTTGGGGCTGATCCAAAGCACATCCCACATCTGAATAATAATTTTCCTGGTTCACCAAAGTTCGTTATAGGATGATAATTCAATAGACCCTATTCTCAAATCCATGTCATATCCAAAACCCTATTGCAGGTTCCCCTATCGGCTGAAAAACGTTGTTGTGTATCAATAGCCTTCAGTTTGGTTGCGGGAATATTGCATTTTTCATACATCAATGTGGCCTGCACGTTTATTTAATACACTAATATGGAGGGGTGGCAATTTGAGTACATTAATCCGGGGTAGGTGTGGTAATTTGAATACAAAATACGCCGGAAAAGTCGATTTTCGCCGGAAAATAACATGTGCCGGCACGTGCCTTATAATTTGGGGATTTTGACCAATTTTGACCAATTTTGGAGGGATTTTCTGATGTGGCATTAATTTTGGTGGGAATTTTATCCATGTGGCATTAATTTTGGAGGGATTTTCAGATATTATATACAAATACATAAACAAATCCTAAAAGCCTAAAATCCCCAAATCCAAAATTGATGAACCCTAACCCCAAATCTCACGTAATTGAAGAACCCTAACCCTAAACATTCTGGGCAAGAACACCATGCCATTACTCCACCACCCTCTCCACCTGACCACCACCACCATCACAAAATAGCAACAAAAAAAGGACAAAATATTTCTTAAAATTAGACTATCACATGAAATCATGATATTAATATATCAACAAAAAAGAAAAAAATAATACAAGAAAATGTCATCTTTTAGAACTTCCAGTACAAACAAATGGCAAAAACGGCGTCGGTTCATAGCAAAACGGTGTCGCAGGGTGCTGCAACTTCTTCATGGCCACCACCACCGGCTTCTCAGCCGCCGCAGCTGATTCCCTTAATAGACTTGATCTCAACCATCGGATTGGACGGCGTCGGAGACTGAATCAACGGCGATAAAAGCGGTATCGCCACGTTCCATTCCCTCACCGAACTGATCTGAATCGACGCCGGCGCTCTTCGTTGCAGCCGGCTCGACGCCGTGTTCCTGTTAAGATCTCTCATTACTATTTGAAAATATATAAATTTTTGGATTAGATTGGAAAAAAATGTTGCGAGTGATGGAGTCATGGAGAGAGATAGGGAAAAGGGCAGAGGTTGTTGGTTGGTGAAAATGGCTGGTGATAGGTGGTGGTGGTGGTGAAGTTTGGGGAAGAAGATAGGTCAAATTTCCCAAAATTAAAGGTCAAAATTCCCAAATTAATTGGATAATTTCGGTCAAAGTCAATAAAATGTTCAATTTCAGTCAAAATTCTAAAAATATAGTCAAAATCCCCAAATTAAAGGTCAAAATCCCCAATTTTAGTCAAAATTAATCAATTTTCCGGTAAAAATCGAATATTCCGACGAAAATCGAATATTCCGGCGGAATTTGTACTCAAATTGCCAGACCTACCCCACAATAATGTACTCAAATTGCCACCCCCCCATATTAGTGTATTAAATAAACGTGCAGGCCACATTGATGTACCAAAAATGCAATATTCCCGTTTGGTTGCACGCTGTATGATTGGCCTGATGGCTCATTTTTTGATACACCTTGCAGTTTGGTTGCACGCTGTATGATTGTCCTGATGGCTCATTTTCTTTCATATCTACCATAACTAATATTTTACACTTAATGATCACTTTTTAAGTCCCAATTATCATTCCATGATATCAAATTACTTTAGCAGTTTGCTTAGACATGGTCATAACTAGATTGTTATCATACATTATCAATTTATTGTCAATCAGACACCAATATTACTGTTGACTCATGTCATCAAATTCAAGGTGATTCTATCATGGTCCGGGACTAACAGTGTTAGTCCCGGCCCATACCTACCATACATTTTGGGGGTGGTGGGTGGTTTTTCCCACCCACCCCATGTGGGAAAACCACCCACCTCCCCAGTTTTGTGTGGTGAAAACTGGCGGTCCCGGTCAATGATAGATTTTTCCTCAAATTCATTGCCAGTCCAATACTCCAATTCTATCTTTGAGTCAACTGACAATATTTAATGATTAAACATTAGCATATATATAAGATATGTATACAAATACTGAGCTTCATGATCTATTAAGCACTGCACTATAGATTAAAATAAATTTTACTCCATGCCACTGTAATGTGCCTAGCTTATCGAAAATAATCGATGGGGGAGAAAGGATAAAGAAAGCAAGTAGTTGGTATTCAGTCATAGAGTATAAGATGAGATCGGGCCATTCAGAAAGTATTTATAACAGATTCTACATGAGTTATCTATTCTGAATCTGGTTGATAAGCGAATCAGAGAAGTATGGACTGGGAATCTGGTGGATAAGCGAATGTTTAGCCCTCTTCACTCTTTATCAAACCTTCCATTCCCAGTCTGTACTTCTATGTTGATATCCACCAAGGAAGCAGTAATTACCTTACAACACACAGCAGTTTACCAAGAGAAAACTGAGACGATAGGGAACTTACTTGTTGTAGCAACGGAAAGAATTCCATCTGCAATCAATGATATCACTGGTTAGACCACCAGAGGAACATAGTTGGATATTTTATTGGACATCAAAGCAGAAATGACAAAGAATGCTATCGGTTAGGAGCAGTAATCTCATAGACAATGAATAAGACCCATAGAAGCTGAATATGTATATATTACTCGGAGCTTCTATTAATAACATAGCAGCAAAATCAGAACTATCCTTCTTCATCCTCTCCATTTTCTTTTTTGGAGAAGTAATCCCAATAAGAAAAGAAATATGGAATCGGAATACCACTAAAAAGGTTGAGCAAACACTAAAGTCTACTTAAACTCAAAGAGTTAAGTGTTCACAATGTAAACATTATTGACATACATTATTTGTTAACAAAAACTGCTCGGATCAGATCCAGTTGTTAAAATTTTATGATGCATGAAAAACTTTGAAGTTGTCCGCACAGTCTATAGCATAGCATACATCTAATTAAAGAACGAAGGAAAATGCAAACGAAAATAAACAATGATTAAATAGTGAACACTAAATACGAGCAAAGGAACAAAGTAAAAGGTGCCTTGAGCAGAATATTTAGGATCGGATCAAAAGGATAACAATAGTTTAAATATCCCAGGATAGACCTATACATAACAAATCACCTGCATATCTGAAACATAACTAGCTTTCAATTTGTACAACTTTTGCTTTGTAAGCATCATGATATATCTTATAACCCACTTAATAGGTGAATGCTACCAGCTCCATTAATGAACATTCTTATTATGAAAAGAATTTCTAACCAAACACAAATATACGATGACCGTGCATTGAGGAAACAGAATTTATTACCCCATTTACTAGCCAAAATGGGATCATTTTGGTATTTCAGTTCCTGAAATTCCTCCAAAGTGCTTCCGATGCCTGTATCAGAAACTGATGAAAGGAAAATAAAAGGTCAATTGCATAAAAAAATGCCCTGAAAATTGCTGTTTCTAGAGTTTGTAGTTGTGAAATTCTTGCAGCTCCATCATATTTCTTAGTCCAAAATGTCAATACAAGAATCACAACAATAACTATTTTGCCTCCAAGAAAACCAGAAAAACCAGAGGTTCGAAACTGGTTACAGTTTACTAAAGCAATAGTTATAAAAACAGAAATATCCATACATCTATTTCAACCTCAAATTGAAAGCTAAAAAAGCAATTAGAATGAGTAAAAGAGATGACAATTGAAAACCCTTAACATGGAGCATTTATTTACCAAAAAAAATGCCTACAAAGACATGGAGTCATAATTGTATATTGCTTAACCAATCACAAACAACAATAAGCACACACTTTCAGCTTCTACATTTTGAGACATTGAAATATATAAATATGCCTGAG
The DNA here is from genome assembly GCA_963669365.1 of Verbascum thapsus. Taxonomy (NCBI): domain Eukaryota; kingdom Viridiplantae; phylum Streptophyta; class Magnoliopsida; order Lamiales; family Scrophulariaceae; genus Verbascum; species Verbascum thapsus. The sequence continues at coordinate 3,849,679 of OY770107.1, read as the reverse complement.
ATTCGAAGTAGAGGAGGCGAGGGTTTGAGAGAAACAGATAATCTGCAGAGGTCGCCTAACATGCGGCATCTCTGAAACGCACAAGAAATTAACTGCAGCCATGTAGTAATTGAATAGATCAACTACAAATCATTTTAATAGAGATAATGGGATTGCTTAGTATATAACTCACGAATTTACAGAGCTTCTCCACGGAATTCACAACTTCCATTTTCAGAGTCATTTCCCGCGTGTATATATATATATATATACATACACGCGGGAAATGACCTATATATGTGTGTGTGGTAGAGATGAAAAATGATACGTAGCCAAATACAAAATCGATTTCTCGGCAGAAAATTCCCTAATCCACCCTACCCGGGATAAATCAGTCCACCATTAGTATCAAGCTAAATCATTGGTTAATGGTTCTTGGTGTTTCTTTCTTTATTTACATGTTATTAGAAAATATCACGTGCGTCGGTCGCACGTGGTTCGCACGTGATTCTTTTAATAATGAACTAAATTAAAATAAATTATTATTATTCTATCAAATGATTTCATAGTTATTAATTTATTACTATACTAAATAAATTGAATTCTTATTAATCATTTAAAACATTAAACATTTAAACTTGTTTTGAATAAACTTACAAAATTAGAATAAAATAAGTCATATTCAAAGATGAGCCAAATCTAATTGTTAATTTATATTTTTTTCTCAATTTTTTTTAACACCTTATATTTCAAAAATTATTTACATGTATGTTTGCAAAAATTATTTCTTTTATCACAAGTTTCTCAAAGTTTGAAATATAACATATTTTCAATCTAATTCATTTTCTTTCAAATTTATTATGTTCATGTATAGTTCTTATTAGTCAACATAAATTACATCACATTATTCCTCATAATTTTACATCTCTCATCAACAATTTCATTATTAAATTATTATTTTTTCTCTTATTTGATACTTTAAATCACATAACCATCACAAAAATACAAAGCAATAACGTAAACATCGTTCACAAATATAATTACGCTTGATTTGATATATTTCACAAATCTTTGCAATTGAATATATATATATATATAACTCACATTTTTCAAATAATTTTCAAAGAAACTATTTGAATTCCTTTTACTAAATGATGTTCTACTATTAATAGATTTTTTTCTTAACCGACCGTTATTATGTTTGTTTTATCTATTTTTAAACAACCTATTATGTTTACTTTATTGTAAAAGAAACTTTTGACCAAAAAATATTAGTATGTTGTATTAACATCATATTAAAATTTATCAGAGACATCATTCTTCTTCCTCATAGAAATCTAATTTTTTTCAATAATGTTTAATCTTCATTATCATTTTTGAAGATGACGATCGATATCATCATAATCATCAAACTTCATCCTTCTTGATGACACTCTCTCACACAATCTCTCTGATTTATCACCTACTCTTGCTGCCCCCCTCAATCTTTCATTCCAAAGATGGTATGAGTACCCCTCTCTCCACTGTTGTTAATTCGAATGTCGCGTCTCTCTCATACAAACTCCAACCCTAAACTATATGCTAACCCTAACCCTAATTCCCCATCCCAGAGTCGCCAACATATATTACACATTTGACATCCTGATTCCAATCCTAACTCGTTGCCTAACCTCCCGACCAAGTCTGTGCCTCAAACTAAAACCCTAGCCCTCTCATACTATAAATCCAAACACCAACTTGCTCTTCCCTATCTCGACGATGTACTACGCACAAAACCCTATTAAGTCAATCCATCATCGCAATTTCACATGCACACAAATCTTGTTGTCGCTCCATTTCTCCAAACTTTATCTTCTGCCCATCTTTCATGGAAATCCTAACTTGCATGCTATATATTTTCCACAACTTCCTACTCATCATTCACACCATAAACTCCTCCGTCTTCCGCCACACTCTCATCATAATCTCTCCTTAATGTTACCAAAATAAACTTAACTCAGACAACTATCTCTTGTAAAAATGTCATTTATACCTAATAATTCATAACCATAATTTACTTGGCTACGTGGATGGCTCAATTCCATATTACTCATCTCGCATCCTTAACTCATGTGGAGAATCTTTCCCTAATTTGGCATATAATGCATGGCTATGCATGGATATGTACGAATCAATTTTACTTTCACATTGGTGGTCTTCACACTCTAATACCTTGTGTGATATTTATGTGTCAATTTCTTATCCAGTGTAGCTAAATTGCATATAATGTGATGCTAGTGGAATTATTGCTAAATGAACTTAACCACTACAAATCAAGACTCCACATAATTGAGTCCACATAATTTTTTCTATACTATGTATGGGTTGCAAGAATTTGATACTTGCAAATATGAGCCCAAAAAATTCAATTATTTTCATTATATTAGTGTTCTTAATTTTGTTCTACTATTTATTTATACAATGTCCTATTAATATAATTAATATAATGAAAGTCCTACTACTAAATAATTTTCTACTGTATCTATATATAATGTAATATATAAATATGTCCACAATAATATTATGTTCATCAAATAAGTAAAAGACAACTAAATGTTTTGTTTATAGGCAGACATTATGAAAATTTAGGAATATAGTTTATTTCTTAAACAGTGTCTGTGTCTAACAACAAATATATTTCTTTTCTTATAGAGATCGTTTTTGCTATATAAATGATTTTTCATTACTCATATCTGTTTAAATAACCTTAGAATGACGTGTCTGCATATGAAACTTATGCAAATTGAAAGGAGTTAATTCTTTTTATTGTTGTTTAGGAATAGCATATAGGAATGTTACATACATATGTATATCATTATTATTATATTTAGAATTTATTAGTTTTCTAATTTTATTAGGTATTTAAGGTAAAGTGACTTTTTAATAAATTAAATAGAGTGATGATACTAATAGGTTTCTAGTTCAAATTACTAAAAGAATTATAAAATCAAATAAGGGTATGTATGTCTTTTCATATAGGATGAAATAATTTTATAGTTTTAATTTAATTGATAATAATAATAATAAGAATTTATTTTATACATTTAATTCTTTAATTAATTTGATCATGTTTACTGTTGGTGGGATTTAATAATAATAATAATAATAATTTACTTTATACATTTAATTTTTTAATTTTAAATTTAATACATGTTTACGGCTGGTGGAATCCCAATTTACTGGTGGAATCCTAATAACAATAATAATAATAATTTACTTTATATATTTAATTTTACTTTATACTTTAAATAAATTAGAGTCCTAATTAAATTGCATTTGTCATCAATAATTTAATTCAATGTTTACGGCGGATGGAATCATAATAACAATAATAATAATTTACTCTATAGATATTTAATTTTATTTTATACATTAAATAAATAGAGTCCTAATAAATTGTGTTTCTCATCAATATAAATTGGAGTTCTAATAATTCAGGTTACTTTATATATTTTATTTTATACATTAAATAAATTCGAGTCCTAATAAATTGTGTTTCTCATCAATATAAATTGGATCCGGCTCCTCTCCAATACCTTTCTCACCAAGTGTGTCCAATACCCCTCTAGATTAATGACACATCATCAATATATTAATTCAATGGGTTAGATTATAATTAATTAACTAAACATTTAACTCCAGTTTATATTTAATATTATTTTAAAAAAGAAAACTAACTATTAAATCTCCTAAAATTCCTCAACCACATTCCCCTCATCCTCATTCACGTGTGTTTAGAAATCTTTTATGAAATAATGCTATTTTTAAGCTTCAACCATTTTTATTTGAAAATACAATTTACATCAATTCACTATTTGCTTCAAAAATCAATTTACACCAATTTACATACATTTGTTATTTTAAAATTTTAATATAGTTGAAGCATAATTTTTAATGTAAATGACAATTGAAAAAAATGAGGAGGGATTTTTTTAAGTGATTATAACTTAATAAATATATTAATATATATATATATATATTATATTTGTGTTTTAGGAAAGATGAGAAAAGATTTTAATTTTTGGTAATAATAACGTGAATGAGGGAGAAAAGGAAGTTGAGAGATTTTAGGAGATTTAATGGTTAGTTTTCTTTTTTAAAATAATATTAAATATTTAACTAGAGTTAAGTGGTGAATTAATTAATTATAATCTCATCCATTGAAATAATATATTAATGATGTGTCATTCATCTAGAGGTGTATTGGATATAATTGGTGGGAAAGTGTATTGGAGAGGAGCCAAATTCATATAAATTGGAGTCCTAATAATGTAGGAAACATAATTAAGGGATAAATGCAAATAACCCCCACGTGAAGGCTGAAAACCCTCTGTGAAAAAAATATAGGCTAAAAACCCCCTATGAAATTTTTAAACTGCATGAAACCCTCTGTGAAAAAAATATAGCATAAAACCCCCTTGTGAAATTTTCAAATTGCATGAAACCCCATGTGAAAAAAATATAACCTAAAAAGCCCTTGTAAAATTTTACCATTATGAAATATAACTACATTGAAAATTAATTGTTGGATAAAATTTAATTAATATCCTAAAATTTGATTATTAGTACTATTAATTAATTTGTAAATTTAAAAAATTTACAGGGTATTTTTAGTCTATATTTTTTTCACCGGGGGTTTCATGCAATTTGAAAATTTCACAGGGGGTTTTTAGCCAATTTTTTTTCACAGGGGTTTTTATGCAATTTAAAATTTTCACAGGGGGTTTTTAGCCTATATTTTTTTCACAGGGGGTTTTTAGCTAATAAAATATTTCACGTGGGGTTGTTTGCATTTATCCCCATAATTAATAATAAGGACGATTATGTCTTTTCACATAGAACGAAACAATTTTGTTATTCACACATTTATAGGGTACATATATATGTATATCATGATTATTATATTTAGATTTTGTTCTAGGTTTTATTTATTAGTTTTCTAATTTATTAGGTATTTAAGGTAAAGTGACTTTTTAATAAATTATATAGAGTTATGATACTAATAGGTTTCTAGTTCAAATTACTAAAAGAATTATAAAATCGAAGAAGTGTATGTATGTCTTTTCATATAGGATGAAATAATTTTATAATTTTAATTTAATTGATAATATATAATAATAAGAATTTATTTTATACATTTGATTCTTTAATTAATTTAATCATATTTACTGTTGGTGGGATTTAATAATAATAATAATTTACTTTATATATTTAATTTTTTAATTTTAAATTTAATACATATTTACGGCTGGTGGAATCCCAATTTACTGGTGGAATCCTAATAACAATAATAATAATAATTTACTTTATATATTTAATTTTACTTTATACTTTAAATAAATTAGAGTCCTAATTAAATTGCGTTTCTCATCAATAATTTAATTCAATGTTTACGGCGGATGGAGTCATAATAACAATAATAATAATTTACTTTATATATATTTAATTTTATTTTATACATTAAACAAATAGAGTCCTAATAAATTGTGTTTCTCATCAATATAAATTGGAGTCCTAATAATGCAGGTTACTTTATATATTTTATTTTATACATTAAATAAATTAGAGTCCTAATAAATTGTGTTTCTCATCAATATAAATTGGAGTCCTAATAATGTAGGAAACATAATTAATAGTAATGATGATTATGTCTTTTCACATAGAACGAAACAATTTTGTTATTCACACATTTATATAGGGGTTAGATATATGTTATTTTTTTTTTTTTTTGTGATAACCCACGTCCCAGGGGCCAGGAACCCACAACCGCTATTAGCGGAGCCCTGACCACTCATTTGCACAAGACCCGCAACCACACCAACCAGGTAAATCTCCCCAAAGGGGAGGCGGATGTCTCCAGTGGGGTTTGAACCCTCGTGGAAGCAAACCTAGAAATTTCCAGGCCACGCTTTTAACCCACTCGGCCACACACTCTTGACATGTTATTTGTTCTTATTTGAATGGATGATCGCATGCTTGTTGTCGTGGTTGGGTGATTATGAGTTTTCCAAGTTAGATTCAATGTTGGTTGTAATAGGCATCGAAAAACGGACAAAAAGAGCGAAAGATCACTATTCTGGGTTGAACGCGATGAGCCACATACTCAAATTTTCGAACAAGGTTCGATTCAAGCCATGTGGTTTTTAAACCATGTGATTTTCGAATCATACATCTTTCAGACCCGAGTTCGATCATGATTAATTTAATGTGGTCATATGTTCAAACACTCTTAGGTTGAACCCGTTTAATTAATCAAGAATGCATGAAAAAAATTCGTTTGCAATGGGGCGAAGCTGGTTCAATTGATCCAATTGGATTAAATTGAATTTAATCAAGATTAAATAATTTAGATTTATTTATTAATTCACATATGTGCTTAATTGCTATAGGTGCCCCCAGAGGCGGAGACAGGGTGGGGCGCGGGTGGGCCACCGCCCCACCCAAAATTTTTTTTTTTGAAAACATTTATATGTATTTTATTAAATTTTTATTTAATTTTTATATAATTTATAACTTTGCCCCACCCAAAAAGGAATTTTATTGGTTTCTGGCTCCGCCACTGGTGCCCCATATATCATGTGATGGTGACACCTCATGGGTTTAGGACTATCTTTTGATTTTATTTGGGTAGTACGGGGTCGGGTTGAGGCCCCTAGTTTGTATCTTTTAATTTACACTAGTTTTTTGTGTAACTTTTTTCTATGTAATTGTAATAGATACCTAGGATGTTTTTAGAAGACTTGCATGAGCTTGGAGCCCGAAGATTGGAGCATTTCTTGTAAGAGATAGGCCCTTCCCTTGATTGGGCCATGGCTCGGGCCGATCTAGATAAAGCCCATACGAGTGTGTTGGTAGAATTGCTAGACTTTTCTATTGCTTTTGTATCTATATGTCAAACCGCATGTAATAAATTAATATGCAAAGTGAGACCTAATAAAAAGTCGTAAAATTCTCGAAATAAATTAACAGATTTTGATTAAGGATGTACATACCTATCATAAAGGTGGGCATCCCCTAATTACCTAACTAATAGGGGTGGTAAGTTTAATAAATCATAATAAATTATTTTTTACCGAACACTACATGTTTTAGTTCGAAATTGCCAAAATCATCCAATAAAAAAAATAGACTAGTTATTATTCTTGTGTTACTAAAACGTATCTGTAATACACATCCTACGTTAAAAAGATTAAAGTAAATAAGTTTATTTAAAAAAAAAATACATTATCCTACTTTTTAAATTATATAAAAAAGGTATAAATATCAAATCGGTATATGATGAACAACATAAAATACACTCATTTTTATAAACAAAATAAAATATCACGTCCAATATAAAAATAAATTTGTCTGCTTAAATAAAATTTAAAAAATAAAATAAGAACACCGCAATGGGCGCAGTTAAAGGGTATATCTACTATGTATGCATTATTTGTGACACTTGATGTTATTTCACTTATTTTTTGTGATTTTAAAAATTGAAGTATTTATTTTTCTTTCAATCATATATAACTTTACAATCAAATACAAATTTATAATGTACAATAACCATTCTTATAGTTTATTTATCTAACTAGTCGTATTTAAATTATAATGAAAAAGACTAATTTATATATTTTAACGTAAATTAATGAACATATATATCTATATGATATATATATACACATTTTATTAACAGTAATCAAATTGTATCATAATATTTTTAAAATATAATATTTTATGTATGTATCATGTTGTGTCTCGTGTTCGTTCATCGTAAAAGATCACAATATGAAAACCAAATGGAATAGTTCCAAACAAAAAGTCCATTTTGTACAAGAAAGAGAGAGAGAAAAGGAGTAGGGGCCTAATCTAAATGCTAAACTTTGACCAACAGATTGTTCCCACTCTATAAATAAATAAAAATACAAATAAACTTTGGAAAAGTCACGCTCTAATAACTAATAAGTACCTACTTCCAATTTCAATTGAATGCTGCTGCTTCATTCACATTTCCGTCTCTCTGTTACTCTTCTTTCACTCAGGTTTGAAGCTTTTACCTCTATCTCCATTCTTTATGTCTGATTGATTGGTATGCATATGCATGTTTTATTTTTTATTCGATTACATTTTTCAGTATTTTTTAATTTGAGTTTGCTGTTGTTCATCTGCTTGTGCTGGATTCTGTCTAAACTGAAGGATCGCAACTGATTTTACTTTTTTATATATGTTGTCAGGTTTGCTTTTGCTTATTGTAGTTCATTTTGCTGGAATCTTGCATTCAAAGCTCTGAAACATTGATTTTCTTTGTTCTATCAAAGCATTCAAAATCCCTTTTTTATTGGTAATCCTGTCTAAATTGGTAAAGCCAAATCAAGCTTAATCAGTAATCACTTGGTCAATTGAGGACCAGAGGAATAAAATGATGAAAATTGCCTCAATGGTTAAGCCAAAGTAAACTAGGTCCTACTTTAGTTGCCGGAGATATTATATATTAACAGTGATAATAATGTTTCATGTATGGTAAATCCATGTGAAAAAACTGCCATTTTTGTTTATACTGATAATTTTCCTAAACAAATCCGTAAATTATTATTTTAATATATCTATTTGTTACTCATTCTTCCCAAATTATCCTCCTCTCCGTTGATATAACAATTTCTTGCCAACTTTTCTCAGCAATCATGTTTAGAAGAAGGCCTCAGAACCATCAGGAAACCGATAATTTAGAACGAGATGAAAAGGTAACAACTAGAAGAGTTTTCGTCTAGCTTATTCATGTGGGTTTTATCTTTTTGCAAATGTAATCAATTGTTTCTGACTCACTGTTTCGATTGTTTAATAACATTTGAAGGTTATAAGCCAGTTTGTAATGTGAAAATGCTTCTTTCCATCTGTCATATTTTAGTAATATCTAACCTGGTGTAGCTCGTTTTGAAGTAAAATTACAAGAAATCATTAAAAAGAATACTGGAAGAAGTTTTTCTTTTGTTATTTATGAGAAGAAGCATAATTTGGTAACTTATTAATAACAGAGAAATTCATGTGTTTTCACAGGTTAGTCAGCTAAGGGATGCTCTTGGACCACTATCTGGTCGAAGCTTAAAATTTTGTTCTGATGCGTGCCTGAGGAGGTATTTGGAAGCTAGAAACTGGAATGTTGACAAAGCCAGAAAAATGTTGGAGGAGACTATTAAGTGGAGGTCAACATACAAGCCAGAAGAAATACGTTGGGTAAGTAACTACTTACTACTATGTGAATAAACAGAAACTATTAATGTTACTCTTAGTTTATGTATTAGTATATGGTGCCAAAGCATTCAGTTTTGATGAAAAATTGTTACTATTTGCTGTGGATTATCCTTAATTGACCTGAAGCTACTACTAATTGGACTGTTGCCATTAGCTTAGACCTATTAAAAAAATGTCGTGACCGTTTTTTCTTTTACTTTTTCTGATGACCCTTAAAAAAGATGACTAAAAACTTCAATGCTCATATCAGCATGAGGTAGCTCATGAGGGCGAGACTGGCAAAGTATCTAAAGCTAGTTTTCATGACCGGAACGGTAGAACCGTCCTTATAATGAGGCCTGGAAAGCAGGTTCGTAGTTGAATTTTATTCTCTTATGGTTGTTTATTTTTGTTCTATTTCTATTTTCAACATGTTATAAGTTGCTCCATTGTTCTCCAAGTACAGAATAGTGCATCACCGGAGGGTAATATTAGTCATCTAGTCTATCTCATGGAGAATGCGATCCTGAACTTGCCCGAGGGGCAAGAGCAAATGTCCTGGCTCATAGATTTCAGTGGGTGGTCTTTGAACACAAATGTTCCCATCAAAACAGCCCGAGATATCATCTACATTTTACAGAACCACTACCCGGAGAGACTTGCAATAGTCGTTCTATACAGCCCTCCAAGAATATTTCAAGCATTTTGGAAGGTATAACCCTTGCCTATTTCAACCATCACCAACTTTTCTCATCATTTCTAGTTTGAGTGAATTATAATTGACTTGACTAAGTGTTTTCTTCCTCTTTATTAGCCTGAGGTTTATTAATATTATTTACATCTGGGATTAATATGTGCAGGTTGTAAAGTACTTTGTGGATCAGAAGACATTTGAGAAAATAAAATTTGTTTACCCAAACAACAAAGACAGTTTGGAGCTAATGAAGACGTTCTTTGACACCGACAACCTTCCCAGTGAATTTGGTGGAAAAGCCACACTCGAATATGACCACGAAGAATTTTCAAGATTGATGGCTCTGGACGACATCAAAACTGCTAAATTTTGGGGATTAAATGAAAACCCTTGTCATGATACTAACGGTCACGCCAAACCAGAGACTCAATGATTCTTGCAAGCTGAGTGCATTTGGAACAATTTAGTAAATGTAATAGTAATTTTACCGGAATGGTATCCGAAAAAATGATATCATTAATTTTAGTTGCCTAGAATGAAGCCAGAATATTTTGATAAATAAGAATTAATAGTGTTTTAGAAACAGGTTCTGTAGCAAGAATTGAATGTTTTTCTATAGCAAATAACTTCATATCAGCGGTTAACTATCTACAAGATTGCATTATTTTGTATCCTTTGTCACATAAAGTAGATCCTTTCTCTTGTAGACAGCCAAAGGTATTTTCATCACAAAGAAAGCACAACCCTTATACTTCAATGTTTCTTGTGACATATCTTTAAGGAAAGATATTGATCATATTAAGTTTTTTTACTATTTTAAAGAAAAGGTAAATCTGAATCAAGGATAAGTGTGCTTTCAGAGTATTATGTATCATTTATCAACTAGCATTACTTGAAAACCACTAACCTTCACAACACTTCAAATACAACATACATACATACATACAACAAAGTCTAGTTGGACGGGTTTGACGGACAAAAAGGCTACTATACAATTTATTCACCGAAATAAACGCCACAGCTGCTCAAAGTTCACTAGAATAAAGGCACTCATCTACAAGTTGGCGAAGATTAGGGTTCTCCAAAGCTGCAGCAACTCTCTCTTTATCATTTAGCTGCTTATTAACTACAGAGAAGAGATGTGACAAAAATCTGAATTAGCTGATTATTTTAGAAAGCAGAATAAACACCATGTGTAAAAAAGACCAGTGAACTCATCAAATGCAATGGACAAAACATATTCAGCGGTTAAGCATGTTAGAAAAGGTGAATTTGTTGGAATTCTCTACTATATGCTCTTGCAAAAGTTTGACAGCAAATGGCTTGCAATGTGATCAACCGCAAAATGTTTCTTTTGATATCAAAAGCATATAGCCGAGACAAAACAATGTGTCCGAATTCTGAACATACTCGTCCAACTGTAAATGTCGTAATGTACTAAGAAAGGATGCTCAAGATATACGTAAAGCCTGTTAATTAATACAATAGGATCACATGGAGATAAAGAAGATGGATTTGCATTCGAGCATACACACACATCTTTGCGTATTATGTATACACAGTTATAACCGTTATAACATGTAAACATTGGAAGTACATAATTTTCACAACATTAAAATGAAATACATAGGGTAAGTCTCAGCACCAACTAGAAGTTACCCAACATTTTTGTTTTACTTCATTAGCAAATGTTGTGATAAAACTTTTTTGTTTTCAGAGATCGGCAATAATTACTATTTTCCTTCTTATGAGCTTTACTTTCATTTTGTATTTTGTTGCTGGTGGTGAAAATGAATGTTGTTGCACCTGAAGAAATGCTAAATGATCCATAAAATCACAATTCATGAAGGGATGCTAGCTCCATCCTAGTCTTGGCTTCTTGCAGATATTAATATCGAGTTCACTACAATATGGATGAGCATCATCAATTATCTATAGAGTAAATTTAAGAACTTTCACCTGATTCCTCATTTGCATGTGATCCAGGAGCCACTTTTATGTCAACCTGTAAAATCACATATCATTAACCAATATGCTAATTTAGATAGAAACAAATTCAAATTTGTAGCCAAAAAAACAATAGCTATTTAGCAGTATCTAACTTCTCCATCCGAAGAACAGTTGTGGTAGATACAGATCCGACAAGAGATAAACACAGATCTTGTATATGTAGTTGGTTTTCATTCTTAAATGTATTGTCAAATCCGGAATGAAACAAAGGATGCATGATAAATAGCAAAATGTAGTGATTCACAAAGGAAACAAAGAAACTTCACCAATTACTTCACTTCAATTTTCACAAAACAGTGAGAATAAATGAAATAGATTAACCTTGAAATGGGGAGGAAAATGATCCTTGAGTTTCTCTCTCAAACACAGACCAATAACTGTAGCCATGGTGCAATGTTGAATAGTTGGAGTAAACGTTATCCTACAAATCAACAGACATTTATCAGATAACAAACGGGTAAAAACCCAAATCAATAAAATTCACCAAGGAATTTGAATCCCACCAAAATCTTGACATTAGATCAATTTCAGTCCAATAAAAGAATATAATTTAACATCATAGATAATCAGTCCTCTAAAGGCTAAAGCTAATAATTATAGTCCAGATCATAATTGGGTGGAAAAAAGAAAAGACATACAGAATACGGGCAAGCTTCTCATCAACAGTAATAGACTCCTCAGAAAGCACACTGAGCTGCTCCAGTGAATAGGGATGCTCAGGATCCCTTATATCTCTCACATACTGTATCAATCATCATCATCACCACATTGCAAGTCAAAGGATCTCAAAATTCAAAATAAAATTGAAAAATAATGATAAATTGAAAGGAATGAAATTCGAAAAGGATATCATAGATTTCGAGGGGATCGACGGCGTCGTCGCAAACGTCGGCGCGTGCGTGTCTTTCCTTCTTAGCGTGGACGACAGGATTAGCGTTAATCAGACCCAGAGTCATCTTCTTCAGTTCCACTGTTACTTCTCAGCTTTGCAATAATCATTAGCTGTATCACTATTTTATATACCAAAATGTATATAGGAGAAAGGCTAATTAATTACTTCACTCCACCTAAATTTACTCTTTTTAGCACTATTTTTATTTTTATTTTTATTTTCCAGGATTTTATAACATAAAATTCTTAAAAATTATCTATCTATTAAAAAATATATATGATCTATTATATTAATTATGCGTGAAAACTGTTTTTTCATAGCAATTTTTTTTTTTGTATTTTTTACATTTATAACAATATTCACCGTATAAATTGTATAAAAAATATAATATCAAATATCATATTTATAAAGATAGATAATATGAAATAATACGTCTCGTTTATATCTGTAGGTCACAATATGTAATATATCAAATTAACAACAGGTTTTTATAATTTTACCCACTCCATAAGGGCCAAAACATGTAAATTACCATACTTTTATGGTGGATTCCTTGATTCTAACACATAAAGGAAAGTTAACATCAAATTGCAATACCTCACCATATGAATTGGGGAATAGAATTTCAAGATAGCAATAGTGAACATAAAGAGATGGAAAGTGAAGAGTACAAAGAAAAGAAAAAAAATCACCCACACCTTGTGAGAGTGCCATTCCACATAAAACAACATGAAAAGTACTACAAATCACAGAGCACAATTCGACGAAAATAGAAGAAAATATCAAAATCCCATTAAAGTTCGATATTGTCTGCAGAAATGTGAAGCATTTGCTATGTTATTTCGATCTCTTTCCCTCCTTTTTCTTTATAACTTCATCGATGTACATTATTCCTTTGCCTTTGTAAACTTCGGGAGGCTTACAACTACGAACAGCAGCAGCAAATTGATGCACCCTGTCCTTGTCGATCCCAGTGCAGCAAACCACATTGTTCTTGAAGCAAAACACACGAACTGCTGGAGGTACAGTCAGCTCAACCTCGTGACTGTAACCAAGTTTGAGGTACAAAAGACGCCCTTCTGATTCTGCTCTAGCTTTGAAACCAACTCCAACAATCTTAAGGAAACGAAAGAATTTCGCCTCCATTGTAAGAAAAACAGTGTATCACCTGAAATCAGGTGGGAATAAGACTTATGTCAAAAGTCAACTTAACAGAACATATAGAGAAAATGATATCTATCAACGAAATTGTTATTTCTGTATGGGTATAGAAGTGACTAGCATTCTGGAACTCTGTTTAACAAGATTTGCTTAATCTGATTGCAGGACCGTTTCTCTATAAGCCAGTGTGTAAGAAAGAGTCACAACTAACAATATTTTATACTTCAAAGAGTCAATTGAATTGGAAGACTACAAGTAAATTATGACCACTGATAAGAAACGAGGCTGATGGGAAGATGTGAACCAACATATTTGGATTTAACCATAACTGGGACTACAAGGGGTGAGGTTTCTACATTCTCTTAAATGAAAACTTAGTGAGTCTATGATATGTTTAATATAAACACCACAAATAATGAACAAACAACCAATGTTTTGAAATTTTAGCCTTTCCCACTCCACCAAATCCCTAAATGATGCTCCTTTGGAAGTCTTACATGTCCGTAGACCCATAACTTCATAACTTCAGGGAGGAGGATATCAGCTTAGCCCCATGTCATAAAAAGAGAAAGAACAAATAAAAGAAAACATAAATTTTCAATAAAACATTCTAAAAGGTCCCTTTCAATAATCCCCATATCTAGAATCATTTTCAATGAAGCCCATAGTTCAGAACAACAGAAAGAGAACTAAAATTGTAATAGCCACAGTTTTCGATAGAATATCAGAGTTTATTAACAAAACACACAAGAAATGAGCATGGTATGAGAATTCAAGTTTTTCATCGTCACAAAATGCCTCCACAAAATTAAACATTTACTTTCTTATCTGTCTCCGAGCATCAAAATATAAAATAGCAAAGATTGTTATTTTCCCAAGCTATGCTCTTAAGTTGATAGTTGAGCCTGACGAAATTACAACTCGAAAAGGAGGTTTTGCAGAGAACTCTCTCCTAGATAGAGTGAGATTCCTCAAATAGAAAGGCCAAATTCAAAAAGTGTTTGGTTCACATCTTTAACTTGGATTCTCACCATGTAGGAGTCATATTGAGGATTGACAAGTACATTTTGTTTGGACTATGTGCACCATAAACAACATTGGAATGTCTTGAAGAAGAGTCAGTTTACTTTTATGGAAATTACAGTAGTGAGTAGACAGCAAGCCTCAATGATGCCAAAATCCAGTGTTGGTCGTAAGTACTTAAAAAGGAGGAAAAGCCTTGGCACAAAAAATTAGCTAAAGAAATGATCCAAGATATTCGCATAACGTCTTTAGATTCTCTTTTCCTAATTGAATTTCATGTTAAACTTAGTTTTCATTCAAAAGCCCAAAGTCATCAATGAGAATAGAAATTCGTACCATTGTAGAGAAGTTGAAGGTTTGTTGGCAGGTGGAGTGGAGGTGATGATACATGGGACATGATATAATTTCAGGTTTCAATCCAAAATTTTGAAGTAAGAGCAAAACTATGGTTGTAGCACATGCGGCCAAGCCCTGAGCTATGATGCAAGCAATTCTTAAAAAATCTAGGACACTACAAAGGTTCTGATACAGCTTCCCTATATATATGCACACATACATATCTCAAATTCAAATACATGAACCGAAAAAAATTAATACATAGTCTCATTGGAGTCCAAGATTCTGCTGGACATCTTAAATCTTGTTAGCTTTGATGGTTTTTAATATAGCTCTGATTGAGGTGACCTTTGAGTATGGAACTAATTTCCTGGATTTGCATTTGGGTCAGCAACCAACCAATAATATTTCAATATATTTTATCCCTCAAAACAAGCATTTCAAGTTGTAAATGAAGATAAATCCGACGAAGAGAGATTTCGATAAATAAATTGCAGAATATAGGGTTAAATAAGCTACCTGATTTGAAATTCTTACCTGGGGTTCTAAGTCGGGGGAATGGGGCCTGCTGATTGTGACGGTTGATCGTTGTGGCTGTGACGGCGGCGCTCAGTTCCGGTGAAGGCGGAAGAAGAGTCAGTTAGCCCCCAGACTGAGAGACAACAAAATGGGCAAGAAAAGAAAAAAGCTTGTATCGATGACCAGACGTAGAGGTGGTTTTACAAATTTGTGGTTTCATCCCAATTTAATTTTTAGTTTGGTTTCAAGTTGATTTTAAGTTAGTTTGGGCTTATGTAGAAATCAAGTTTGTGCCCAATTTTATTTTTTATTGTATTAAATTTGGTTCAATACACATCAAATGAAATAGTTGTTTGGATTGAGATTGTTTTATTTATTTAATCCTATTAAATAACATAATTAATTTTAATGATAATTTCCACAAAGTAATTTCCACAGCCTATGTCAAATTATCGAAATGCCCTTAGATACAAAATTGAGAGATATTGACTTTGGTACGAGCCTAACTAATCTAGTAAAAAATCTATCATCATAGACATATTTCATAACCCCCAAGGTCGAAAGGGGAAAATTCTATAATGGACCGGGACCTTTGGTCCCGGTTCATTTTTTACCACAAGTTTTGGGGGTGGTGGGTGGCTTTCCCACATGAGGTACCCTGTGAAAACCATCCACCCCCCCCCAAATGTATGGTAGGCATGGGTCGGGACCAAAGGTCTGGGTCCGTGAAAGAATTACCCGTCGAAAGGCCACATGCACCATGATCTGTAATCCCAATCATCGTCTACCCAAAGTAAAAACTATGTGATTGGATAACGGCGAGTCGTGTTCGGGTATATCGCATTCATCGACTATACCTATGCCACAAGCCTGCTAACCCATAGTATTTACGAGCACTCTCCTACTAGAGCTCGTGATGATCAAGTCACAATCTTAATGCCCCAAATTAAAGTTTCATAGACTTACGAACCCAGTTTAAGAGACTAGACATATGACACTTTCAATGTTGTCTTCTCACCTGGAATGTCTAACTTAGCAATATGAGGGACATGTTATTCAATACTATAGATGTCATAAGATCTATATAAAATAACTCTTTGTCTTTTATTAATAGATAAATATTAATACAAAATTTACAGTTTATGCCTTATTCCTATCCTCGTTTGGCATCAAGGGCATACACCCAACAAATATGACTTTGTGACCATCCGCGACAAATGCTTGGTTAAGACAAGCGAAGGGGATAAATACCTTTTCTTTTGTTTGTTTATTAATTTTAGCCCCTATTATCGAACATAAGGATCACACACGATAAATAATTATATCCGTTACTCTAAGCTACCGAAGGCACCCCATGAAAATTGCTGTGTTAATTTGAGGGTCAAAGTGCAAATAATATAAAATTAGCAGTCGAAGGAGAAATACTATAAAAGAATAGGCCCTGCAAAGGTTAAAACTAACATGTGAAAAGTTATTCTCATCTATTGATGAAAACGAATAGTAGCCGTTGATTCATTCTTGGCGGCCTTTTTCTTTTCACTTGTCAATAGTAAGTTCATTCTTTCTCGTTCGCACAGCTTATCTGTAAAGCTCACCGTGGCCGGAATAGAAAACTGTAAATATGGCTCCGAAGAATCAAAGTTTTAAGGTTTTCCTTTACACACCCTCTCTCTCTATATATATATGTATGTTGACAGTTAATGCTCTACTCTAGTGTATTGTTGATATTTTTTGGTTGTTTTTGTGGGTTGTGAAATTAAGCTAATATTAGGCTCATCTTCAATGGCACGTCGCGAGATTCTTGCTGAGATGGGCTACGAGTTCACTATTATGGTATGTTAAAGACTGCTAATCAGATTCATCGCTGTAGTAAAATTTGGTGACAGTAGGTTAATTTTTGGCGCAAGTAAAATGGATGATATAATGTGGATAACTGGATATAGTGAAATTCAGTAAATTTTATTCGTATTGCAATGCCCTATTCTCTCTTGTCATGTATAGTAAGCCTAATTTGTGTATATACATATATATATTGGGCATTTAGAGTGCAGATATAGATGAGAAGAGTATCAGGAAGGAAAAACCTGAAGACCTCGTGGTGGCCCTAGCTGAGGCAAAGGTATCTTATCACATTTTCTATATCAATCAATCTAATTGAGAAATTAGTGTATGATGCATATATAAACTTCTATCGTTCATTTTGAGTCTTTCAAAAATCTAATTTTGTTTTATGATCATCCTTATTCATTATTCGCTTTTTAGAACTTTTGTTGCTGTAGTAGAATCTGTGGTATGAACAATTGTTATGTAGTTCTCATACATTTGATTACTTAAGAATTTTGTTCTCATTAAGGCTTCAGAAGCTAAGATATATGTTGTAGATTGATTAGCTATGGTCTCTAATGACCAGTTGTGTGTCAAAAGAAAAAAACATTATTACTGTTTCTTTGAGACCAAAAACTTGTATTTTGCTGCTTGTACCACTGTTTGCTACAATTAAATTCAGTTTGATGGAATTAATCGAAGATGGGTATGCCATATATCAAATTAACTTGATTTTTCAGAAAATCAAGTTAATTTTTCATATGTAGTGTCTGTTGATTCTCCAATTGTTTAATGGATTAAATTTTTCTTAGGCTGATGCTATTATGATGAAGCTCGAGGGTAGTGCAGAATTTGAGGAACACTCGCTCCCCACGTTGCTAATTACCGCAGATACAGTATGCTTATATATTCCTTTCCATCATTTGTTTTAGTTCATTTTGTTAGTTTTGGTCTGAAAATGTTTTCTCTAATAACAATTGTCCATGTCGTGGTACCAACATGGAGTACAAAATAGACGAATGATTGTGATTACACGGCGACTTGGATTCTCGTGACTGTCTAAGAATCACTCAAAAATCAGCATCAATATCCATTCACATAGAATTTTCAGTTTATAAGCCAACTTTAGTTGTTTCATTTCTTTCAGTCAACTGCTGTTATATCTGTAGTACTGATGAACTTGCTTTTGTGGATATATTCATGTCATAAATCATAAAGCGTGGTTCTGTTAGAAGGTTGACATTTCACATATCTCTTAATCGAAACAATAATTTCCTTCATTATTGAAACATAATTCAGCCTTTGGTTTAGCATATGTTGCCTGTAAGTTTTCCCTCCCATATCTTTGTCTACTATCCTTTGTCCTCTTATTCAACATTGTGCGAATATTGAACAACATATGGCCACTAACATGATAGTGATATCCCCTGTTGGTTGGAATAGATTATTTGAAGTTAAGTCTTACATGCATCTAATTCCTATCGAGGTGGTGGTGTATGAAGGGGTTGTTAGAGAAAAGCCATCAAGCAAGGATGAAGCCCGCCAGTTTATCAGAGGTTTGCGCTATATTAATTTCTTATTTGGCATTTATCCTATACAAATTAGTTAATTAAAAAGTCGCATTATTCTACAGACTATTCTGGTGGTTGTGCAAAAGTTGTGGGATCAATACTTGTAACCAACCTTACGACAGGTACTAGGAAAGGAGGATGGGAAAGCGCAGAGGTATGCTGTTATCGACATTTATACTGTTTTTAATTTCATTTTTAGTTTTTGTTCTCTTAATTTTTTCATTTAAAAGCTAATGCATGATTTTACTCTAACCGCAGGTTTATTTCCTGGACATACCGGATGAAGTCGTTGATAACATGGTAATCTAATCTACTTTCGAAACAAAATACTAATTACTAATATTTCGATTTAGAGCCTTGATTAATTTTAATGAAATTTTGTAAGGTTGAGGAGGGAATAATTCTGAATGTTGCTGGGGGTTTGATGCTTGAACATCCATTGACTCTGCCATTGATCGACACCGTGGTTAGTTCTCTCTACATGAAATTTGAAAAATGAATTTGTTAAATATAATCAAAATTGTGAAGTGATTGATTAAAGGACTTATTGAAATGTTTTTTTTCTTGTTTTCAGATAGGAACTAGTGACTGTGTAATGGGACTTTCAAAGGATTTGTTGGAGAAGCTCATTCAGGAATCTTTATAGCTACTATAGTTTCATTATATAATGGGATATTGGCCATTATCAGGCAGACTTTTCCAGAATTAGCAGATTTCAGATTGAGCTTCAGGTCTGTCCATACTTCAGTAATTAATTGTATGACAAAGTGAAATAACATGTGTTCTACAATTGGTTATTTTTTTGGATGACGGGGGAAACCCGCAGCCGCTACCCTTTCGGGTGCGCACTGGGTAAACCTCGCTCTTGTGCAGTAGCCTGCAAACCACACAAGAGAGGTAAACAAACCTAGGTTACCCATAGCTGACAGGCTCATAGTAGAGAAGACAAATAGGCATTCCCACAGTGGGATTCGAACCCGTAACCTAGGTCACAAGTTCAAATGCCCTTACCAACTCTACCAGGGGTTGCCCCCAATTGGGTGCGCACTGGGTAAACTTCGCTCTTGTGCAATAGCCTGCAAACCACACAAGAGAGGTAAACCAACCTAGGTTACCCATAGGTGGCAGACTCATAGTAGAGAAGGCAAATAGGCATTCCCACAATGGGATTCGAACCCGTGACCTAGGTCACAAGTTCAAATGCCCTTACCAACTCTACTAGGGGTTGCCCCCAATTGGTTATTCTTCTTATAACACGAATTACATTTGTATTGTGATTGACCAATTATGATGTCTTCAAATTAGTCAAATTGCATTATTGATATACTAATTTGACTTGGACAATTAGTAAAATTACACAATTGGTTAGAATACTCGTATCTGAGAACTTTTTTCATAATAATAGTGATAAAATATTAGGCCCAATTGGTTGGCAAGTCTTCTCCAAAAAAGTTTGTTTCAGAGTAAAAAATCTCATAAAATTAACTTGTTTAGCATCTCATAAATATTTCTTAAAATAATCTTTTAGAGATTATTTCGAAAAAATCTTGTAAAAAAAGAGAAAAAATGAATTTTATTATTCATGATTTGACAGTTATCATTACCGCTATATTTTAACTCTAAAAATTAAATTTAATCATATATTTTAATGCAAAACAACGAAACATTTAAAATAAAATCCATTATGAATATCTTTTTGTGTCTAAATCAATGAGTTTCACTAAAAATAGTTAACAAAATTTATATTTAAATATCAATTCAAACTAATTTATCAAAAACAAAATATATCCATGAACCATAATCATATTTTTATCTTCAAAAATCTCAACCAAACTCTCTTCTCAAACTACATTTTTTATCCTTAAAATTATTACTCTTATTTTTATCATTAAACAAAAATTCTTTGAGATAATATACCAAACAATTCGGGCCTTATTTTTAGGGAAAAGGGCCCGTAAATTCTTTTAATTGTTTTCATAATTTTTTACTAATTTCTTTTTTTAAGTGGCAATCAATTGGGTCATTATCTGGCCCCATTGGGGCCCAATAATAGACACGTCGGTTTTGAAATAGTTATTCTATTTCTATCCCATCACCAATTACCAAATATCAGACCAAAAAGAAAGAGCCCATCCACCTGGCAAACGTCGTCGTTTTATCGCTGACTTTATTCACCTCTCTTCTCTTCTCCTTTCCTTTCCCTGTAAATTAAATTAAAGCACATAAATCAATCACTCATCAAAAAGAGAAGAAAATGGTGCACAGCGCCTATGATTCATTTCAGCTCCTCGTCGACAACAATTCGTCTACCAGAATTGACGCCATCGAGTCCTATGGTTCCACTCTTCTCCTCTCTTGCTCCGATGGCTCCCTGCGAATCTACGCTCCTCAATCCTCCTCCTCCACCGCCTCCGACCGCCGATCGGAATATTATTCCCCCCTCGATGATGAAGAAGAAGAGGTTCTCAAGAAGGAACCCTATGTTCTCCAGCGCACAATTAATGGCTTCTCCAAGAAGCCCATGATCTCAATGGAGGTCCTCAAGTCCCGTGAGCTCCTCCTCTCGCTCTCGGAGTCCATCGCCTTTCACAAGCTTCCCAGTTTGGAGACATTGGCCGTCATTACCAAGGCCAAGGGCGCCAACGCGTACTCCTGGGACGACAGACGAGGATTTCTGTGCTTTGCCAGAAACAAGAGAGTTTGCATCTTCAGACACGATGGTAATCTAATCTATTCTAATATAATCAGTCCTTTCTGTAATTCAATTTAAATGTTTTTTTCCGTCTAATTACTTACCAAAATCATAATTGTACCGACTTTCCTTGTAACACAAATCATTATGATCAGGGGGGCGGGGGTTTGTGGAAGTGAAAGAGTTTGGTATTCCAGACACAGTTAAATCAATGTCATGGTGTGGTGAGAATATATGTATAGGGATCCGAAGAGAGTACGTAATATTGAGTTCAACTAATGGTGCACTGACTGAAGTTTTCCCATCGGGTAGGATTGCCCCACCTCTGGTTGTGTCCCTTCCATCAGGAGAGCTTCTTCTTGGCAAGGTAATCTACTTTTTTCTTGATCATCACTGATATATGCATTTCAAATTATAAGATTCAACTCAATGGCCTTTTGTGCTTACTGGTTACTCTGTTCCTGATAGTCCAGACAGAGCTGAAATAGTAGTTAAGAATAGTTCTTGAATGACCCCTTGAGAGCCCAAAAACTTCTGTTCTGTATCTCTGAGTTATATATCAGAATTCAATTCTTGACATTTATTAACATCTTTCTTTCTCTTTTCCTTGCACGTGATTAATAAAATGAAATTTACGCTCTGTTTATTGAGGTTCCTGTGGCTGTTTTCTGTTTAGGTATCTTACTGAACAACAGAATGATATAGAGAAAATGTCTTCGCTCAGTCCCATAAATTTAGTTAATGAGAAATTTAATTAAATGAAAAATGTATATATCGGCACTTCTTTGTTCACTTCTCGCAAGGTCCAATGTAACTTTTTTGTCGATAACTTTACCTTGGCTTCAGGTAAGGCACTTGTTAAAACCTACAGACAGTTAGTGTTACCTAAATCTGGAAAACAAAATATGTAGATCTATCCTGTTAGTTTTGCTTGCAAAATCCAGAATATGAAATGTTTTCTGGTTTTGAGCAATGCTACTTTTGTCTTTTTAACATGAAGTGTGATAGATATGGGTAAGACCACTTACTGACAGTTCTGTTATCGTAGGTTCATGAATATATTTCATCTTTATTTTCTTTGTAATTGGTCGGCATTAGTGTTATCCTTTTACTTTTACCTTGGGCGTACAGTCTACTGTCAACATTGATTTCAGTTACATTTTTAATTTTTTCAGGATAATATTGGAGTATTTGTCGACCAAAATGGTAAACTTCTACAGGAAGGCAGGATTTGCTGGTCAGAGGCTCCTGCAGCAATACTTGTTGAGAAACCATATGCAGTAGGCCTCTTACCAAGACATGTTGAGGTATCCTGTACCATAAAATACCATTTCTCTCCTTTATCCCTGTTCCGATATATTAACAGAAAACTGAGTTAAAACATTTTGCAGTTCTAATTCTTTGGATGTGCAGATACGCTCTCTTAGAGATCCCTATCCACTAATCCAAACAGTCGTTCTCCGCAATGTTCGTCGACTCCTTAAAAGTGCCCATGTAATAATTGTAGCATTGGAGAATTCTGTTTATGGCTTGTTTCCTGTTCCTCTCGGTGCACAGGTATATGTTCCTCATCTTAGTTTTTGCAACTTAATACATCTAATACTGTTAGTCTTTTCAATCTTAGCCATTCTTATATCTATTGATTGTATGGTGAAGTATCAAAGGATGGAATGAAATATATCATATACGTATCGTAATTTATACAATTACTAATTGCTCTATTGGTGTAGTATTTAGAACACTGTATTGTTAAATGATAAGGATTAACAAGATTTGAACATGTGGGTAAAAAATGGCTGTGATTTTCTTCATAAGATCTTACCAGAAGTAGTAAGTTTTGAATTTCCTTTTACTAGTGGGGCTTTTCAAAATGAAAGATCAAAGATCCTAATTGGTAATATAATATTAAGAAAGATAAAGGACACTCTAGAATGGATAGCAGCTGCTTGAGAAAGTTCTGAAACCTTATTTTAACAGGAATGTTTAACCTAGCAGATAACACCACCATGACCTCGTAATTGCATTTCATCATGCAGATAGTACAATTAACCGCTTCAGGAAATTTTGAGGAAGCACTGGCTTTGTGCAAATTACTTCCTCCTGAAGATTCGAGCCTTCGAGCTGCAAAAGAGCAGTCAATTCATATTAGGTAATTATGAGTACTTTCTCCTATGTGTTGAATCTACAAAGATTTTTTATCCACAACTTCTTACATGACAAAAGTTTTAACATTCGATACTTTTATATACAGATATGCTCACTATTTGTTTGAAAATGGGAGCTATGAGGAGGCCATGGAACATTTTTTGGCGTCTCAAGTTGAAATCAATTATGTGCTTTCTTTATATCCGTCTATTGTTCTTCCAAAGTCGTCTGTTATACCTGAACCAGAGAAGTACATGGATATCGGTGGCGATGATCTGGATCTTCCAAGAGGTTCCTTTGGGATGTCAGATGATATGGATCCTCCACAGGCATTGTATTCTGAGGAAAGTGCAGATCTTGAATCCAAGAAAATGAGCCATAATACTCTGATGGCTCTAATTAAGTTCTTGCAGAGGAAGAGATATGGTGTTGTTGAAAAAGCTGCTGCTGAGGGAACAGAGGAGGCTGTTTCAGATGCTGTAGGAAATAATTTTGCTTCTTATGGGAAAAGTCGGTTGAAGAAACCGAGCAAGGTAAGATTTGACCTTTTTGTTTTTATACTTTCTGAATTCAGATGCTAGAATTTTGCGCTTAGGGACACAAGTCGTAGTAGTTGTAGTGTTGGAGACATTTCTAAACATTTTTATTCTCTATTATACTCTTTGCCCCTTGAACAGAGGTGTCTAAAATGTGTGTGGATTAAAAATAAAGTGTCAGAATGTATAGGTCATAAATTCATGACCTCAGGACTTGAAAAGACACCGTTATTCTCTTTGATATAGATATGTATTTATTTTATTGATTTGTCAGGTATATGCTCTGTATGTTATATTTGGTTTTTTTTTTAGATTTGGGTAGATTTTATTAGTTGTTTAGATAAGGAAAAAAATGTTTTTAATTATTAAAATCCTTATTCTATTAGGATTTCTTTTCAAATTAGAAGTCCTATAAATGGGTTACAGATTCCTTAATAAAAGGTGGAGATTATTTTGATTAAATATGTGAGTTTTAACTCTCGTCGTTCTTTGAACGTATTTGAACTTATCGGATTTTATGTCCGTGGCGTTCGCTCCGCCTTATTAGATGATTTTCCATCCCGTTTGTGGCGTCTTCATAACTTTGTTTGAAGGCTCGTGCTTGTTGATTTCATCGGGTCGAATTCGGGTTTATGATATCCATCCATCCATTCAACTCGTTCGTAAATTAAGATCTTCGGAAATTCCGCGTCAAATCGATCTAATTCTGGGTAGGTTCGTTTGTGGAAATGTCTCTAAGATATTACCATGAGTGCAATTTTGGGAAGAGTATACAAAGAGAACTTAATAATGAAACTCTAACTGGAAGTGGTCAAAGAAGGAACGTTTGGTTGCGGTATCATTATGTTGTGGTGGTGAGTTGATTTGGAGATTGCATTTAATGAAAAGTTAGAAGAGATCAAGGAACGTATATGTGACAAAAATGGCAAAAAGATATAATATCTATCCACAATAAGTTAGAAATATATTATTTACCTTAATTTCAAAGGTTTCAGAACCATGAGATTGCAGATATATATTCCACACCTGCAACAGTTCAGATATAAGGACAAGCATTTTTATTCTAAATTTAGAGTCATGGTATATATATGAAGTACTAAATGTCTATTCTCTAATATGTAAGCAGTTCAATGAAGTGATCATTAATTCGGCCAAAGCATATTTAGCCAAAGATGGTGAGCATAAGCATAAAATTTACTACGTCTTGATCATTGTTCTTTTCATCAAAGTCATGCTCTCTCCATCTGGACTAACACTTCATTCCATGCCATAACCTACAGTAGAAGTATTGCAGTTGACTCAATATCTTATTCATACCATATATTCTTGGTCAGATGATGTAGACTTGTTTGATTTATCAAATGCACTAGAAAAACTTCCATAGGGGTTTTTCTATAATGTTTTTGTAATCATCTGAACTAGTTGCCCAGCAAGTACTATTTACTCAGTAAGTATATACATATCATTCTTCACATGTTATGTAAGTTATTTATGAAAACTTACTACGTTCCATAGTTATGTTTTATAAATTTTAAACAATTTTAAAGCTTCAAACTACCATTTTTGCATGCACGCAGTTGTGTTCTGTGTCTCTTACTACATTGCATATGGCATGTGAATTCTGGAATGTCATTTATGTTTGTGGATGTGTATGCTATCAAAGTTGTTCTGCATATATTACCAAAACGGTGCTAAGCGTCCAGAGTACTGCCCTATAAACAATGGGGACATTGGAAATCAAAACTTTTTGATGATGTTTCTAAGTTTTAGCAAACCTGTTATCGTCATATAGCAATCGTAATACAACCTAACTCCTACTTATTATTTGATGTTTGTCATTGTCAACTGATTCTGATTTGCTGGGTCTTATAGGGTAGACCCAATACACCTATCAGTTCAATTGCTCGAGACATTGCAACAATACTTGACACGGCATTACTTCAGGCTCTTGTATTGACAGGACAACCTTCAGCTGCTCTGGAACTACTAAAGGGTTTTAATTATAGTGATCTAAGAATATGTGAGGAGTTTTTGCTGGAAAGAAATCAGTATGATTGTCTGCTAGAACTTTATAAATGCAATGCAATGCATCGTGAAGGACTCCAACTTCTTCATAAATTAGTTGAAGAGTCAAACTCAAACAATCCACCAGCTGAGCTCACCCACAAATTCAAACCTGAAATGATTATCGAGTATCTCAAAGTAAGTCTTTGTCTTTCTCATCAGTATGCTATTTATAATGTGTAAAACAATATTTGAACAAATATATGCATTGAGTGAGTCTAGAATGATTAATGTAGACAATATAATGAACCATTGTGTGCTGCCGATTTATTGATAAACAAGTGGATACCTGGGTAAAGTTCCAATATGTTGTTCTGGCTTTTACCCATCATATTTCTTATAGTCTTAACAAAAATATGATGATTTTTATAAGAAATCACTTGCTGCGCTTTCTTTTTCTAGAGTCTTCTGAGGGCTTATGGCAATGCAGCTTTTGTATCTCTCATCTTCAATGGATTAACATCAAATGTTACTGTTGGGGATGCAATAGCAGTGTGATAATATAAGATAACTTAGATAATTATTCATTGAAGGCATCTTAAATGAGTATTTTTTCTAGTAAGAGACAGTAGGAGTTCGTGATCAACTTGTATTATGAAATTTTAATTCAAATAACTCTCATATTCTCCAGTAATTTCTTGAGTGAAATTGTGAGTGAGAGTGAGTCCAGTATAAGTTTATAAAAATCAATAGG
Source organism: Verbascum thapsus (assembly GCA_963669365.1). Lineage (NCBI taxonomy): Eukaryota > Viridiplantae > Streptophyta > Magnoliopsida > Lamiales > Scrophulariaceae > Verbascum > Verbascum thapsus. Next base: position 3,822,290 of record OY770107.1, on the reverse strand, counting down.
ATCACCTTGTTTACTAATTAAGAATTGCATTACGGTGCTGTATATGCTTCTGGGTCGATATAAATAACACATTTCACATTACTCTTGGAGCCCTGTGAACCATAAAATATACAACCTGGATAAATATTGTGGAGGTTGAATAGCAGCAGGTTGCTGCTAGAAAACTATAAATTTATACTCCTCAAGCCTTGCATACAGATGACCTAGTTCGATTAATATCTCCAACTGTTTTTTTTTTCAGCCTCTCTGTGGTACAGATCCGATGCTTGTTCTGGAGTTCTCAATGCTTGTTCTCGAAAGCTGTCCATCGCAAACTATTGAACTCTTCTTATCCGGGAACATTCCTGCCGATCTGGTCAACTCTTACCTAAAACAGCATGCTCCGAATATGCAGACTACATATTTGGAGCTTATGCTTGCAATGAATGGAAACGGCATCTCTGGAAATCTCCAAAATGAAATGGTAAAGCTTTTCCACATTCTTTAATAGCTTCAGAAGTTATGCTTAACGGTCAGAAGTAAAAAGCTCTGGTCTAGTGACTCTAGTCTGCTTTCATGAAGAAAATTCCAATTTGTTGTCAGTTGTGATTGTTTGCTGTGTGGAATACTCCTCTCATCGAAATTTCCAGTTTCACTTTGTTTCACAATATATAGATGGTGCCTTAACTAAAAGAATTGTGTGAACTGTTGCTTTATTATTATTATTATGCATGATTATTTCTTCAAATATGAATTTTTCTTCTGTATAACATTTTGTTCAATGACTCATGCTAGGTGCAAATTTATCTGTCAGAAGTACTTGATTGGCACGCAGAATTAAGTTCTCAGAAAAAGTGGGATGAGAAAACTTATTCTCCAACAAGGAAGAAACTGTTGTCTGCTCTGGAGAGTATCTCTGGATACAATCCAGATGTCTTGTTGAAGCGTCTTCCACCTGATGCCTTGTACGAGGAACATGCAATTCTGTTGGGAAAGATGAATCAACACGAGCTTGCTCTTTCCATATACGTTCATAAGGTACTTCGACATAGTTTTGTAGTTCCATAAGTCATTTTTTCAAGGAATTGTGCATTTGATGAAACATACATTTTTTTTATTTGTTTATTTTTAAATGAAGCATACATATTTGTTGAACTTTTAACATTGCTTGCTTGTGGGTTAGTCTTCTTGTTTTATTTATTACGTCCTATATATCTCCTAATGTTTGCAGAACTCGTCGTTTAGTAATATCTGTAGTTTCCCACCTAGTTGTGAAAGGCGAGTCATTGCGCCGAGGCCCTCGGCGGCATGAACTGTCGCATGGCGCCTACCTTTGGTATGGCGCATGCCAACAACGCCATTCTAGCCATAGTGTGCACCTTGGAGGTGCAAAATGGCGCGCCATTTCGAAGTCAAAGACCCAACAAATATTAGGTCAAAATTCGGAAGTTTTTGTGGTCAAAATCGAGTCAATTAGGCAAACTGAAAATAAATTGGGGATAAATTAAAACAACCCAGCCTCTACACATGATAGATTGAAAAACCCTAACCTCTCTCCTCCCAACCGTTCGCTCCCTATGTTCCTGGTAGTTCCACCGCTGTTTCCGGTCACTGCCATCGCCCCTGCCTCCTCAGTCTCCAGCGCGCCCCAGGAGAAGGTAAGATAAAGTTTCACTTTATTTGCTAAATTTTAATGGAACAACTTTTCAAACCGTGTTATGAAAAAGAAATAATATTAAGAAGAAATCTAGTGACGTGTTAAACAACTAGTAGGTGGTGATTTTTGTTTGAGATAGTAAGTAACTGGAAGCAATTCTTTATCTTAGTTGTTGATTTATAAAGATTATAGGTTGTGTGAGATGGAAAAAGTTGTAGGAAAAGGAAAAGCAATTATTTCCCTAAAATTAGTCTGTTTTTCTATTTGCTGCATTGGAATATTTGACATAAGTTCGTTTATTTTTATTTGTTTACTAAAAGTTTGTTATTTATGATTTATCTAATGTGGTAATGGTTATTATTGTTAAAAATCTACCGTATTATTGATTATATTAGTATATATAATTATTTGATTTTATAATTCCTTCTTTGAAAAGCATGTGCTGCATTATTGTTCCTTTGTTGCCACCCTGCTCCATTCGCCATTTATAGGTTTCCTAAGAAATTAGATAGACATTGTAGCTTTTAAGCCAGATAAATTTACTTATCAGCTAAATTTTTCTCATTTGGTCTAGTCATCAAAACTTCTTATTGGGGTTCATCGCCCGTTATTTGTGGTTGCTCTTGATGGAAGCGACTAAGTAAGTTGTAGCATGTAAATGCATTGTTCTTGAAGTGGTTTTTATGTGTTAATGTATGATCATGTATGTTATGCTAGCAGTTAATGTGGCACATTAATTTCCTTTGCAAGGATATCCAGCTAATTTTCTTTTCTGTCAAATCCTTATTCTTGCATAAACGTCTCTTCATTCCATGCGTTCTAATCACTCTTTTTTTCTATCTTTATAGCTTAATGTTCCTGATTTGGCTCTGTCATATTGCGATCGGGTTTATGAGTCTGGACTTCAACATTCAGCAAAATCTTTTGGTAACATATACCTTACACTACTCCAAATATATTTGAATCCTCAGAAGACGACAAAAAACTTCGAAAAGAGAATCAGTAACCTAATATCCACACAGAGCCCTGGGATCACAAAGGTTGTTCCAGGAATTGTTAAAACAAAAAATCGCCTATCTAAGAAAATTGCAGAAATTGAGGGTGCTGCAGAGACCCGCATAAGCCAAAGTGGCACTGACAGTGGAAAAAGTGATGGTGATACAGATGATGTGATTGAGGAAGGATCTTCTACAATCATGCTTGATAAGGTTCTTGATTTGTTGGGGCGAAGGTGGGATCGAATAAATGGAGCACACGCCTTAAGGCTGCTTCCTAGGGAAACTAAGCTGAAGGTAATTCCTTGTTGTATATAGGAACTTACAAAGTAAGAAGTATGACGTGTGTGCTTTTATGTGAATGCTTATTCTTCTCTCTCTCTCTCTCTTGGTAATTCTTTCTCTTTTTTTTTGTCATTGCAGAACCTACTTCCATTTCTTGGGCCTCTTTTGAGAAAATCGAGCGAAGCATACCGAAACTTTTCAGTAGTAAAGAGTTTAAGAGAGAGTGAGAACCTACAGGTATATTTCTTTCAGATATTTATGAATACACTGGAAACATAAATTGAAACCAAATTAAGAACATATTATGTGTGATTCTTTTTTGGCTTCTATAGTCAGTTCTATGAAATATACCATCCCATCTAAAATGTCAATGCTACTTTTGTTTCTCATATATCTATTGTTAATAGTTGGTGTTGCAAAACAGGTAAAAGATGAACTGTATAGCCACAGAAAAAATGTTGTAAAAATTACCGGTGATAGTATGTGCTCTCTTTGCAACAAGAAAATAGGAACTAGTGTGTTTGCAGTTTATCCCAACGGGAAGACAATCGTGCACTTTGTTTGCTTCAAAGATTCACAGAATATGAAGGCTGTGGCCAAAAACACACCACTAAGGAAGAGATAACACTACAGATAGGAGTGGCGAAGATATTCAGCCCACTTCAATATGGCAAGTTTCATTGTGTGATTTGGGAGTTTTCGGAAAATGAAGACCAGAATTTGTGGCAATTGTATTCTGGAATTTGCTATTTTGCAGAAAATTTGTGTGGGAGGTCACTGTTGTTCACCTATAAAGAACAACTTACTGGGCTTTTATGTATTGTTTATGTGAGTATTGTGTGATGGAGATTTTTGGTTCGTTGAGTGGGTTTTATTCTGGTGGTGAAATTGCATTTGTTGTAAACTATTGTACTTGGTCGAAGAATGATAATATTGAGATGAGAAAATCATTCTATTTATAGTTGGTGTCATACTAGTATTCTATTTAAATTTGTATTTTCAACATGAATCGTCAAGAAGATGAGTGTATCTTGTGCAGTCATAGGTGGGTGAAATAACAATTCTTTGGCCAAAACCCGTATAACTTACCTATGCAAAGCACAGAATTCAATTTCTATTTCACGCTAGAATGACACATGTATAGTAGTGAGTCCTGTGAGTTTGACATTGCATGACTCTCACTGAAGTTGGGATATGCCAGTGAAGAGTTTATCAACAGTTTTGTGATAACCCTGTCAAATAAATCTAATTTTTATGAAAAAAGAACTATAAAAAAATGAAAAATGGGAAAACAATGCCATCCAATTGGGCCGATACATTCAAGAATCAAAAGTTCATTTTCGGGTAAATGAATTTTCAGGCTTTAATCTTAAAGCCACATTGTCAGAATTGGAGGCTTAATGACAGGAGTATCTCATTATCAGTATGAAATACTAACCAATAATCATAAAGCGTGACGAAACCGATACTCATAAAAATTTAAACATAGAAGAAATTAATATTACATATGGTAATATTACGCAATGAAATACACATAACGTTAGAATAATGAAACCTTAAAAAATACAACAAAAAATGCTTCGTTAGACCCGTAATAACCTATAACTTGTAACCATAACATCCCTTCAGCAACTTTACCAGGCAGGGTGCAAGGTTGGAAAAATTAATTGCTTAATTTAGGAGCTTTGAGAAAATGTACACTTTTTACGAATCCTTTCCCCAATTCACCCACAGTTTTCAGAGCTTCAAGTAGATCGTTATCGTCACCAATATCATCTCTTCCTCTTTTCTGAAACCATAGTTGAAAATGCATCAAGAAAATTAGCTATGCATGTTAGTTTATCAAAGAATCATACAAGAAAGGGAAAAAAACACTTTTTTACCTTTGTACTTTTATTTCCACATGTAAGACCAATAGCATCACCTCCAAAAGAATCATACCACACCTTAAACATGTCAGGGAACTCTCTCTGCTTGTATGATGGCAAAAGAACAGCTCAATAAACATGGCAATCAAATAAGTTGATGAAATATTTAAGGTTGCATTTAGGAGACGAGAATTTCAAATCCATGATAGCAAGTTCCTTGCAGTTTGGATAATTTTCAGTTACTAACGATTTCAATATTTTTTAGTAATCATTTTGCGTTAATTCCTAATCATTAATGTGAACTTGAAAACCATTCAATAATGGAAACATTTGAAATTCTTAGTTCCGAATCCTCCTGAAATACAAATCTTCAGTGCAAACACAAACCAAATAAAATTTGGTACTTGCCTCAATGTCCGCGACAAAATATCTCAGTGGATCAAAATTGACCATCATCTTGTTCTTCAGTACCTCCAAATTCTCTCTCAGTTCTCCAGGCAGTAAGAAGGGTTGGAACGTTTTGCTAGGTTTTCCACGTGACACATATTTCCCTGCACAGGAAGCAAATGGAATAAGGTATCAACTAAAGGGGGTAAAAAGGTCAACCTTTTAGGTGTGTGGCAAGTGACAACGCATATAAAAAGTGTGGCATTTTCCTCCATCAGGGAAGGTACACAACAAACCTAGTTTGACTTCAGAGGGGAACAGAAGACGGTGTGGATAAGGCAGTTTATCCCGATGAAGAAGAATAACAGCATTGTAGTTGTTCAGAGGTGTTCGGAAAAGGCACTGGAAGATAAACAAATATAGTTTGTAACCAAATTGCCCAATAAACCAAAATAATCAGAAAATTAAGGGCCTCTACTCACTTCCCATCCATAAGAATCAATTTGATTCTTCATAATGATGTTGGTCAAAAAATTAGCACTGCTGGTTGCATATGCAGCCAATCTTCTAAGTTCCTGTTACATCAATCCAACGGTAAATGCCAAAGGAAAATAGTCTTTAAATAGAATGGACAGAGTGAGGAAAACATTGCAAGAAGGTTTCACAACAAAGCACATCTTTAGTGTTCCCTAAAACTTTCGCTACTGTCCCAAACTATGCCAAGAGTCCATAAGCCAGAAGATTTCAACTTCTAATAAGTAAGAAAATCATGATGATAGACTCGGGATGTTAAGAGCTACTCACTGCTACTGTTGGTGATTGCTTGGTCCAAGCCTCAGATTCCTTGTCATAAGCAGTTGCCACAAACATAGCAGGTTTGGCATTCTGCAGATTCTGTTCATACTCTTTTCTGTTTGTCATGAAATTCTCCTACCCAACACAAATACACAGATATTTATTCAATATAGATTCTGCTGTAGGATAGCTAATCAAAAAATAAATTATTAGAATTATAAAAACTAGAGTTGCAGCGTGTACATCAATTTCTCTTTCATCATCAGAAGTCAAGTCACCATTGATGTCGACAATTAAGGGAGAAAAACTCCAGTCATACTCTGACAACAATCTAAGGAATCTGCAAAAAAAAAAAATAGTCTTAAAAGTTGAGAAATGACAGGAAAACCAAGAGACGTCACCAAATTCACGAAACTACCAAAGCATGTATTTGGATATCTGAACTATATTTTAAAATAATGAAAAGAAGAATCCAAACTTAAATCTTCTGCATTTCTAACTAACCAGTCAGTGGAAAATGTGCCCTAAACTAATTTCAACGGCCGTTAAGCTCAAGAAACTCCCTTTATAAGTAATTTGAATACTGGACGCAGAGCTAATATAGTAGGCCATACTCTACACTAATAAAAGGCCATAATGGCTTGCAGAATCTAATTAATCAAAGGAAGTTATGTCTCAATTAACTTGATTGAGTTTGGTACTTTCAATAGAAAATCTTAGGTATGTATATTAGTCTTTCACTGCGGTCTGTCCATACCCATTTTCATCTTGATTATTCATTGGCTCAATGTCTGAATTCAAGTGGCCATATCCCTCTCCTACCTCATAAATCATAAATACAAATCTTATATCTGGTTTTCTTTCATCAAACCAAAACCCCTCTTCCAAAATACCGAACTACTATGTAAAGAATGAAGGGCCCCTGTATCAAAGGTGAGGCCATAAAAGAGAAGCGAATTCCAATTTCATTTTTCTTGCACTGCTAGTCAAATACAATGGGATCTTTAAATCGTATTCTCCGTCACAAGGATGAAATATAATTTGCAAGAGCAAAATCTTCTCATTGTTCACCTGGATTCCTTCCCCTGAACAATGCATAGTTCAAAAGATTCATCCCCCTTTAGTACTTTTTTGAGTTCTTCCCTTACATTCTAGAATCATCTATTCTAATAAAAAGTGCTGCATAAACAAATGTGTCAAACCCATAGGAGATTTACATGAAAACATACACAATTAAAATATCTTATAAAAGTGATTAAGCGGCAGGAATGCTAAAATCTCAAAACAAGAGTCAACCAGAGGTAGTCAGCACATCATGGTATGAGCAAAATTTCAAACTGCAGAAACACCTAATGCAATGACGTTATGCTATGAACAACAAGAAAATTCAATAAACCATATCCCCACAAAAGTTTAAGAATTCAACAAAAATAATCAAAATAGCAGTATTGTATTTAATCAAGCAAAACTTGCAAAGAATTGAACATGAATCCATAAAGGCTGCATGCTCCTGCATGACAGATAGATTTTTTATTAAATAAAATGCCATCTATGCCAATAAGAAATCAACCTTAGAAATCCAGTTATCCTGGAGCATGGGGGTCTGAATGGCAAAGGCCTCAAAAACAAGTGTGCCACCAGTAGCTCAATTGATTCTTCTGTCAATGAATTTGAAAATAGATGTGCAGATACCCAGCGTTTCGCAAGCCTTAAAAAATGAACAAAAATAAATGTAAGTTAAAGCAAAATCTGGAAATGCTTGTTTAGGTCCTTTTGATGGGGGGTGGGTCAGAGGAAGAATGAGTCAAGTCCCCACTACCTAACCACAGGCCCATATACTGGATAGCGGCCTCGTAAACCATTAATCATGCTAGAATGTTGACCATGAAGAAAAAGCTTTTTGTCCGAAGATAGAACACGCTTTGTTTGAGCACCACCTATAATTCAAAAGTTCATTCCTAATAAGTACAGTGTTGAAAGTCCAGATGTTCGTAGCAGTTGCAAGACAATATGATTTGTGGTATATGGCCTAGAAAAAAATCAATTACCCTGTCTTTTCACCAAGCTCAAACCTCTCTCGTGCAAAATTCTAAGACGAAATGCATATCCAGACATGAAAACATCTACATCATCCTCTGTAGCTGTACATGCAATTCCCCTTCTGTCTTGTAGGCTGCGAAGAAGTAGAGTCAGATTCTTCATCATATGATGGTATTTTGACAAAAAATAAATAAGGATCAGACCTTTCCGCAATTTTGAGGAGAAAAGCAGACTTAGTTTTCTCCATAGCAAGCTCATCCAATGGCCAGTTTCCAGAACCTTCAAGCTATAAGGAAGTAAGAACTGGTTCTTCAAAATTATTGACAAATAAATTACAGTTTTTTCTGGCTTTTCTTGCCTGAATCATAACTTCTAGCGGTTGTATACAGGTTGCAGTAGGTTTCTCCAGTTTTACTCGAAAGCCTTCTTCATGGGCTAATGGATGCGGTGCGGGAGGAAATACAGATGTCAACCTAAAAGCTGTAGTATTGGTAAGCATAAAGCATCCATAATGGTACAATCATATTCAAATTGCTCGTTGTGCAATGTTCTAAAAGCCAAATACAAGGTACGAAGAAGAGAGACAAACAGAGAGTCTGCGACCCTTCTCTTATTAAGTTCTCTCCTTTTCCTTTGGAAGTGTAAAATTACGGAGGTGTGATTGGATTTTTATGATTAAATTTCACATTTCACATCATGAAGATGAACTGGAGATGCATGCCTCACTCTCCATCCATCCTTTCAATATTCATCATTGACAACATATCATTTTATTGTCCTAGCACTATTAACTTGCAGATGCCGAAGCTGCAATTTCGCTATTATATCCATTCAAGAATATCTACAACTTTCACATAAAAGCCTGGTTCTCTTGACACAATATTATTGTATATGTAGATCATTCTGTTATCTTTTGGGCAGTCACCTTATCTTCACATCTAACAGCGGTGCAGTCAACTCTGCAATTTTAGCTCAGTACTCATCAGGATCCCAATCAAATTAGTGAGGGAGTGTTATGGAGCAGATTTTGGAAGAGAATCAGTTATGGAGTTGATTTTGGAAGAGAATCTAGGAGATTTAATTATTTATATTTTATTATTTAAGTCCTTTCATTAGTGTTTCTAATTGATAGGATTTTTGTTACTTACTTTCCGTTTGGAGTCTTTAATTTTTACTAGTTAGGAAGTTCCAGTCGTTTTGTATGCCCCCAAACGTTCAGAGCTTCACAATCAGAACAACATCTGCCACCAACACACATATTCAAGCCTTAAAAGCAAATCTACTCCCAGTTATCATTACTCCAGAAATAACCACCGTGAATTCCCAATCAACAAAAACTAACACGGTTTCTATCTACCAAATTTCTCAAACCGTCTCATAACAAACTCACAACCACCCTGCCACTGTCGTTATTTCTGATGAAACTAAACTACTTTGATGGTTAGTCCGAACCGAATCTTCCAATGTTCCCAAACTGCACTTCACAACCAAAAGAAACACCACAAGTTCTCGATTTACAGCGCTTTTGGAACTCGCATATGCAAAAATGTCCCAACCTTGGGGACAAGGCTGTTTTTAAGGGGGTGGAGTTGTTATGGAGCAGATTTTGGAAGAGAATATATTTTATTATATTAGCTCATTTCAGTTTACTCTTTTATAGATTCAATTTCAATCATGAAATCCAGCTCCAATTGTGAACATGATGCATTTTAAGGAAAATTAAAGAAGTCCTGTAATTTACAGGGATTTGGCAAAAATGTGATTGTGTGAGCTTGAAAAGGAAGTCGGGTTTGGGGTCAGGTTGAGGGGGCAATTCATTTTAAAAGAAACCTGAATCGAGGGGCTGCACGCTGGATATCTTGAGAGGTATGTCGTCTAGAAGGCGCAAATGCTTCGACAGGTCGTCATATGCTTTCAACAAGTTCTTTGAAAAGGATATAGGATCTGAACACATAAACTCACATCAATGATTTTGATTTTAATGAAGCTTCAAAAACAAATAATCAACAAATATGTAAAAAATCACACCTATATTGCCATGGCGAAGCACGAAATCAAGTTGATCTACAATGGGAATGATATTTTGTTTTGGAAGGGACAGATGACGCATTAGAACATGCTCCGTTATTTCCTTTATGATAAAATGTTTTTCCCATTCCTCATGCTCCCAGACTGTTAATTAAGGTATTTGTAAGATATATCACTTCAGTTATCATCCGTGCCACATATCATTAAAAGATGGAAATAATGTGAATCCTCACCTGCAACTTCAGCAATTTTACCATCACGGAACCATCTTAGTGTAGCTTTATCCCCCCAGAACTTTCTGAATTCCAGAGCCTATTTCAAAGCAGGAAACAAGTGAGAAATAGATTAAGAGTTGTAGTATACAAATTATGACCAAAAGATGAGGTAAGAAAAAGTAAACCACCTTTTCTTTGTCTTCAGGACTAGGACCCATGACAGCCTGTTTGAAGGCTTCTTCCATAGAGCCAATTGTGATTCCAATAAACAAAGCTTCTCCATCCAGCTTAGATAAACCCTAAAATATGACAAAATGTATTACACGTTGAAGTTGTTAAATAGATCATCCATGGCATGACACTTCAACTATCACAAACTAACTATTAAAAAATATCATACGCTTTCAAAGTTGCATTCAGAAGAAGTGTTTCTCCATATTACTCGAATGAGCTTAGTTCTCCCTCTCAATGCTTGATCGATCACGGATAATACCTTCTGCTCATATAACCTCCAACACTCGTCGTCCAAACAAAATCCAGAATCATGGAAATTATGATTGTCCTTCAAGTTCAATCTGAAAAGCCAATGTGTAAGACGACCAGCATGCATATAGATGCTAATGAAGTAACTAGTATATTCATTTAGTAGATTTATACATCATTAAATCCTAAAACATCAATTTTCACTTAGTTCTTTCTTCCTGGGTTATTTACATGTAATGAAGATGGCAGCTATTGCTATAAATTGTTTTCTGCTAATTTTTCATCCTCAACCCTGACAAGCATAAGATAACAGCTCATGCAACTGACATTCTACTTGTATTCACACAGTAGTCAATGATTTTGTCCCTTCTGTTTTTTGATTAACAGGTGTTTCTCATCTTCAAAAAAGATAGAACCATACTTTACATTGTTGTGTGCTAGTAGACATTATGTATTTTCTGCATAGTCAGATAATATAAGTTCTTTGAACATAGAATTGTAATAAAAAACCATACTCTGTAATTGATAAATAAAGCTATTAAGTTTAGAAAAGATAATGACAAATATCAGATCCCAAATATATATATTTTAAGATGTACCTTATGCAATAGTCATATTTGGCAGGATGATCAATCTTGGTCATAAAGATTTCATCAAACCCCCCATCTTTACATTTATCCATGCATGTAAGCACCAGAGCAGCTTCATCCCGGAGCTAAATACAGTATTATTAACTATTTTGTTAGCATACTTTGATCAATCTAAGGTGAGTTAGACTGATATCCATACTCATCCTAATGGATGAAGGAAAATACCAAAAGATCTTACCTCTTGGAAACCACTCAGTGACATCCGAAATGCCATATTGTAGTCGGCAAATGAATCACAAATTATAACTGGAAATGACTGTAATTTTGCCATCCTATCCTGCAACTCCAAAATTGGACACCAGTATTCATATAGACAAGAAACATATTGTCATCATTACTAGTACAGAGACCCAAACTCAATAACTAGCACTCAAGATAAAATAATTGCCAAAGACGAGCCATTATAGGAAAAGGCTAGCAAGGCAATTCAGTAATTAGCTCAAGTTAAAAGAAATGAGACACCCAATTTCCACGAGATTAAAAGTAGAGTGGGTGGGTATATCTGAAGGGTGAGACTCCTTAGCACAAGTACTGAACAATAGGAGAGAACTGCACTAATGACTTAAAAGATAAAAGTTCATAGGATGTGTGAAATGCTGTAGATGTCAAAAGGTATTGTTGATCACTTCTACTAAGCCATTCTATTTCACTTCAGTGAAATAGCGTTAATAAGGGTGATTAGCTCAATCCAATTGCAAGGATAATAATAAAATGGGAACAATCCGAATGCAAAACTCACAGAAACACAGAGCAATATGCAAAGATACCTTTTTCGAAATACTTCTTTCACCTTCGGGATGAAAGAAGAGTCCAGTGTCCCATTCCTTAGAATTGGCTGCAAAAGATGCATACTTGTCAAATAATATACCTTCATATGAACAACACTTACTGAATTAAGCATTGTGGTAATTTTGATAGACAAATTTATACAGTTATACAACTGCTGAAACATTTGATAATAAAGCAACATGAACCGTGTGGCAGACTAATAAGATGAGTCTATAGCCAAGTACCTATTCGTCCTATAGTACCTATAGTTCCCACAGGTAATTGAAAATTGGATAGCCGAGTAGGCTCACTATCACCCAAACATAACAAGCATCATAATTTCGCCAAACAGGGGGATCATGAACAAATTCACAATTAGCAAGTACCTTAGATCAATCAGTTTTATTTACCCCGCCTCATTCCAAATCAGAAATGGTGGCAAATATAGTATGACTGCCAAGGAAAGAATTTGATATCCAGCAATTACCATTTCCATGCAAATGAAAAGCTACACTAGCACTACTTATATCACAATGTAAAATGTTTACAGGGGAGATGCAATGAAATTCAGACATACCAATAAAATTCAGTGTGATGCGAAAAATCTGCATGGCATTCATTGAACTTTTGATTCGATTTTTACCGGACTTCGATGCAAGGTATACCACAATGACAGCTATCAGGAATCCACTTAAGCAGTCATGAACAAATAGATAACTCTTCCGAGCCCAAACCTAGATCATCAAACTAAATGAAATATTCCATGCCAAAGGAAGAGATAGTTAAGAAAAACATCAATAATAATGAAGAGATCAACCATACTGTTATCATACCTTCAAAAGAACCAAAGCCTCTCCCACTTCCTTGCATCCCGTAAAAACTCTTTTAATCAACTCTGCATTATCCTCCATAAACATGTCCTCCAAAATACTACTGTTGTACTTCACCGTAGCTTGTAATGACCAAATATTTTAAAAATTAAGGAGTGAAAATTGATGTTTCAGTTGAAAAGCAAGACACAGAAAAAACATTAGCAAGTGAAATATAATACCTTGACTTAAGGAGCGGATATTGTTCCTCTCAGAGTTCAATTTTGACACAGGGAATAGAGAAGGTGCTGTGGGAATTATTTTCAGAGAAAATGCGGAATTATCGGATAACCGTGCAGCTGGAAATTGTCAAATTAGTAATATATCAGTCACTTGAAGGAAAACCATCAACCAAACGTAAAAAGACAGAGAACATATACTATGTCGAAACTAGACCTGGATAAACAACCAATACAGGCTTGCGTGCCTCATTATGGAAAGCTGACCACCTCACATCTTGAACTAAAGAAGAGGATTTCAGATGGTTCTTAATTATGCACAGGTAAAGTAATCTTTTTGCATGGTAACGATGATTTAAATAGTCTTTTTCATGGAAGCACTCCTGCAAAGAAAAGTAAAATAATTCAATTTTAAAGTACTGTGTAATTGAATGAGTTGAAAGCTCATATAGTGAGTGTTCACAAACTCTATTGAATATGGAGAAGTGATTGTAATAGGAAAATAAGTAGAATCAGTACAGAAGTAGAGGCGGGAAGTGTTCGCAGACTCAAGCAGAAAGTGAAAAAAAGGCTGAAGTGCAGTGTTTGCCAAAATAAAAGTGATAATAGTCAAAATGATGTTGATTTAATTAGAGATTAATCCAGAATCACTTTGAAGCGCCCATGACCAAGACCAACTTTTGATTTTAGTTAGAAACTGATAAAATTTAGAGAATTGGAATCAGATGTTGCATTTGCAAACACTACTAAGTAGTTTATTTTAAACTATAATTCAATAATCATTTAATTTTAGAGTTTGCAAACACCCCCATAAAACATTGTAATGTTTGTCTAGACCTACACTAATCCTCTGGTAAGAAGAAAGATGTGATATCACCAAAATATCATCCACAGGGCAACCACTTCCACATGAAAGCGTATCAGCACTCAGATAACAAACCTCATGTTATTGAAGCAAGAAATAAAAAGATTCTACCTGAATTCTTCAATATCTAAACTAAAACCAGCACTGTTCTTCTAAAAGGCCCCTTTCACATAATATTCTTTCTCCGTGCTTCATGTACTTAAGTCTAAAAATACATAATCTGTTACTCTTAATTTCATCACATAAACCTGTGGTTCAATCATAATGGCAGACTATGAGGAAATTCAATATCAGAAGGAACCAGGAGAGAAAGTAATTATGGTACAAGACGAGTGGCTCAATTGTCTATCTCAAATCAATAAAGCAGACAATTTTACAAGAGAAAACTAGAAATAGAGAAAAGATGCAATAAATAAGAAAGGAGCTACATGAGGGAGAAATGGATTATTAGTTGGTACCAAGAGGCGAAATCCACCCATAAAATGTCGTTGTCAATGCTGTTCACGATATAAAAGGAAGAATCGACCCAAGACACGTTTAAGTATTTTGCAACATAAATAAAAGCGACGAAACTAATAAGCAAATGCCTTTTCCAACATAAACTGCTGATCTTAAAAATAATATCAAATTACAAAGAATTTACCATATGCAAAAAGGTAGAGTCTTTCAGGATTGTCAGTAACTCAGTGTCAAATAAAATGAGATATAATATATATATATATAAACATATATTTAATTCAATCACTTATATCAGCAATCGTTGTTGACATACTTGAACCTAACATTGAAGAAATAATACCTTAGGCAGCCTCAAGAAAATGTCGACATTAACATCCGGCCTCGCGATGCATTGATATGAGTAACTTCCCCCAATCTCTACAGACTTAGGCTTCGTGAATTTGAAGTCAACTTTATCCGCCCCAACATCTCGAACAAACCCAGGCGCAACATCAGCTGTAACCTAACGCAAATTAATCAGCCAAAACTAATCAGTAAACTCGGTAAAAAGAATTTGGACAGACAAAATTATACTGACAGACACGAAAGTACCTGGAGGCCATCCGGAATATCGGCGATAGCATCTCTGATGGAGGAAACGACGTCGTTGATGATTTTAGTATTAGCTGCAGAGTAATCTAGCTTGACCTCCTTGAAAAGCTCTGTCAATTTCAAATTCGTCGACGACGTTTCTGCTTCTGAAGAAGAAGAAGAAGAAGCCATAGCAATTTCGAGCTCTTACCCTGGAGAACTCTGTGCTGTGCGGCGGTGGTGCTGCGCGGTGGTGGTGCTGTGTAGGGGGCGTTTGCTAAAACCCTGAAAACTTTTGTTCTTAAACCCCCAGTCCATTCCAGAGACCGGGTTAAATCATGGGCCAGTGATTATGTACTCGGGCCTTATCACTTTTGGGCCCTTTCTTTAATTCTTCTCAATTCTTTTGCATTATATAAATAAATATTTTTAATTTTCATCATAAATGAAATATATATAAACTTAATATGCTAATCTAAAATAGGTGAAGATTCATTTTGTTAAAGAAATAGGCATAAATATCTCTACATTCTGCAATATCATGCATAAAACTCCTTAGAAATTAATCTCTACCGAATTCTGAAAATGAGCCAATGTGCATATTAAAATAAAATATAAGGGATCATTTACTAATTTTTTTAACAAAATGATATTTAGCTATTTGAAATTCAGACATGAGGTCTTTTCTCAATGACTCAACATCTTTTCATTATTATTCTTTCGGCAAAATACAAATAACCTCACGTGAAATATTTTATTGGCTGAAAACTCCTTGTAAAAGAAATATAGCCTAAAAACCTCCTGTGAAATTTTCAAATTGCATAAAATCCCTGTGAAAAAATATAGCCTAAAAATCCCTATAAAATTTTTAAATTGCATGAAACCCCCTGTGAATAAAAATATAACCTAAAAACTCCTTGTAAACATTGAAAAAAGTTTACCACTACGAAATATAACTACATTGAAAATTAATTATTTGATAAAGTTTAATTAATATCATAAAACTTGATTATTAGTACTATTAATTAATTTATAAATTTAAAAATTTTACAGGGTGTTTTTAGGCTATATTTTTTTCACAGGGGGTTTCGTGCAATTTGAAAATTTCACAGGGGGGTTTAAGGCTATATTTTTTTCATATGGGGTTTTAGCCAATAAAATATTTCGAGTGGGGGTTATTTGTATTTTGTCCTTATTCTTTTTCAGAGAATTGATATTGTAATTTCAGAAATTTCCATATAAACTCCATATGTTTTATTCTATCTAAGAGAAAATGAGAAATAACAATAATAATAGTACCCATTTATAATTAAAAGTCAACATTTACTTCGCATAAGTCTCACTGCTGAGATGTGTTAATTTATTTATGGATTCTATTTTTAATGTGTTATTAACCCCTGCTTTTGTATAACCTAGGGGTGTAAGTCGAGTCGAGCCGGCTCGAGCTCGATCAAACGAGCTCGGCTCGAGCTCGAGTTTTTCGAGCTCGAGCCGAGCTTCACGAGCTCGAGCTTCTAACCGAGCTCGAGCTCGAGCCCAATTGTTTCTAAAAAAAGCTCGCGAGCCCGGCTCGCGAGCTTTTTATTATTTAATATATTATTATTATTTTAATTATATTAATAAATATATATTAAATAATTAATAAAAAATAAATAAAAATTCAAAATTCCCGCCTTTTTTATTATATAATATATTATTAATTTTTTAATTTTATTAATAAATATATATTAAATAATTAATAAAAAATAAATAAAAATTCAAATTCAAAATTCCCGCCAAAAATTTAAAATTTCAAATGGGCTCGGCTCGAGCTCGAGCTCGAAATTATGAGCTCGACGAGCTCGAGCTCGACGAGCTCGAGCTCGAGCTCGAGCTCGCCTAAATGGGCTCGAGCTCGAGCTCGAGCTCGGAAAATTTCCCAAGCTCGGCTCGAGCTCGGCTCGTTTACACCCCTAGTATAACCCATGGCCTTATACTTTGTATTTTATATCTTCTATTGTATATTGTATAACACATTTTTACATAATAATAAAATTGAGAGTTCTTTTATACATAATAGCGGGGGTAGGATATGGAGTAAATATCAAATATTAGTATCATTAGTATGTCGGAATCGTTGAGATTGGCGTTTTTTTTTGTATAATTCGATCTTTTATGCTCTTACTTTTGATTTTGAAATATTATTTATGGAGAGTTTTGGATTTACACGTGTGATCGAGTCATTTTACATGCCGAGTCGTTGAACTTTTCAGATGGCCCCGTATTTAGCCTCCGATTGGCGACGTGTATTGGTGGTATAAGAGAAAACAATGCGCATTACATTACAGGTTCGATCGTACCAGCACTAATCTTTTATACTATGAGGGTGTTTGGCTAAGCTTATTTAAAACATCTTATAAGTTCTTACACCTTATAAGATGTTTTAAGAGCTTATAAGATATTTGGTCTTATTTAAAAAATAAGCTCTTAAGTGTTTGGATAAAATAAGTCTATTGGACTTATAAGATGTTTTCAAATGTTATACAAGAGAATTCGTGCAATAATAAAAATAAAAAAAATTCGGAGAAGGATATTGTTAGAAAGGAGAACATTAACTAAGGTTGGTATGTCTTTTAAAAATATAAACAACATCCCAAATCTAAGATTTTAAAATAAGTTGGGTTTGCCTAACTTATTTCTTATTTGCTTATAAGAACCAAACATCTTATTTTTGGGTCTTATAAGATCTTATTTAAAAAAATTATCCAAACACTTTTATAGAACTTATAAGCTCTCAAACATCTTATAAGATGTTTAAAAGAGCTTATAAGCTTAGCCAAACACCCTCAATGTCCCTAAGAAATCAAACAGTTAAACACAAAAACTTGTCATGAAAGATACTTCTTACACAAAACGAAACACAAGTTGAATCAGAGGTATCC
Source organism: Verbascum thapsus (assembly GCA_963669365.1). Lineage (NCBI taxonomy): Eukaryota > Viridiplantae > Streptophyta > Magnoliopsida > Lamiales > Scrophulariaceae > Verbascum > Verbascum thapsus. The sequence goes on along the minus strand of OY770107.1, from coordinate 3,804,277 downwards.
GAATTGAAGATACGGATAAAACTCCAGCCATAATAAACATGATCTAGTTGATCAAAAGCAATATATTCAACAAATGCAGTTCCACAACCATCATCTATACAACCAACTTTGCAGAAATGGAAAAACCTTATTAAGAAAGAAAACAGAAAATTACTACCTTAATCTAACTTCAATTATTCAGCAATGCAACTAAGCAAACTAACAATATAATAACTCCCACAGCCAAAACCAAACACATCCAATTCTTCCCTTCCTTCTTCATCTGTTTTGCATAGAAAAGACTATTCGTTCCGCCACTTATAAAGCTACCTGCGTTAACAACGTTATGCTCAATATCATCAATCTGTGCCCCTTGAGCATCAACCATAACAGCCATATCAAGAAACACCTGATGAAGCTTATTCAAACTCCTCCAAATATCCAACACATCCTCATGCCTCTCCAAATTCATTTCATTCCTATTTTCAAACATTTCCACTTTCTCACTACCCCTTATAACCAGTTTATCGATCATTTCTTCACTAGGGCACTCCCCTGTTGCATTATAATACCTTCTCTTTAAGCCCTCTTTGTAATCTGATAGTATCTTTTCCCTTAAAGCTTGGAAACCATTCATGATCTCCTTAAGCTTTATTCTCAAGCTGTTAGTGGTCAAGACACGTGTTCGATCCACAGCACTGCCTTCAGTGTATGTGGTTGAGATGTTACGGTTGGTTATATTGGATTTATCGAGCACTTCGAGTCTTGATTTGACTGTTTTGGCTTTTCTAAGTACAGCAACCATGTCTGAGTCCATACGGTCTCGGAGCCCACGAAGGATTTTCGGGCTGTGAGTGGATTTAGTCTCTTCGTTCAAGTTTTGAAGATCATGCAAGAGATTTGTGATCTCTTTCATATCAGTCTTGATTACTTCGACTTGTTGAAAGAAGTGTGCAAGATTATCTTCACCTAATTCTAAGTCCTTGTCTTGTTCAACATCCATTTGGGCTTGTTTCTTTAGTTCCACATAACTTAGAAACGAATTCGTCATAAGATCATTCATCTTGACGAGAATTTCTGAATCCTGAACCTAAAATCAATTCAAGAAATGAGAATATAAGACTAGTTATTATTATTACTATTACTCTGAACAAATATGCTGATCATTACTCTGATGAAAGATACCTACTAAAAGAAAAAACACAGGTTTAATTCTCGAGAATTTTGAAAAGAAAAGTTATTTTCTTCAAATAAAATCGATGGACAGACAGTATATACTATGGATAGTACAAAACAATCAAGGGTTCGTAGAGATTAAAAAATAAACAAAAATTATCCAGTGAATAATATACTATGAGAAGAAGAATGTGATGAAAATGGGGTAGCAAAAAACTCAAAATTTTGATTTATTAATGGATTCATATATACCTTGCTGGATGATTGGATAATCTTTCTTCCTCTTCTCTTCTGTACTTCCTCTCTTTCTTACTCTCTGTGAATGCAAATGATGGATTATTGAAAGAAAATGTTGAGGGATTAATTAAGGGTTTCAGTTAGTTTTAGATATTTGAATTCATATTATTAGAGACGTTTGGTTTGATGATGAAACCCGCTATGAGCGGTTCTGTTACTAGGCTCACGACGTCGTATTGCCCGTTCCTAACAGCTCTAGTACACTATTTTTCAATTTTAAATTAGAAAGAATCCCCCAAAACAAATTTTTGTATTAAAAAAAATCCTTTTAAGATATTTTTCAATTTTAAAATTCCACATTACAATTTTTCATAACAAAAAACGTAAATATTAGGATCAATAACTTTATGGACTCTTAATTTATTTACTAAGAAATAAATGAATTAATTGTTTTGATCAAACTGTTTTATTATTAAAAAAATTCAATTGAAAATTTGTAGAATATATGTATTAACTTTTCACTGAAATATCCGGACTGAGTGAGAGCCATGAAATGTCAAGCTCATAAGACTTAGTATTGTGAATGTGTCAATTTCCATATTGATGCATTTTCTTGTTGGAGGGGCGACAATCCGTTATCCATTAAACTACTAACGTGAAATAAGAAACTACGTTCCATGCTCTTCATGAGCCAATTATGCGTGTTTTGGCTAAAAACTTACTATTTCACTCATCTATGACTACAAAAAATACATGGTTGTTTACAGACAATGAATTCCTTTTTTGGTGATTAATGAAAGACTGCTAACTGTATCATATGTTGATCTATACTAGTAACAGATCCCTCACCACAAACACATAATTCATAATTTTAAACCGAAAGCTCACATGCACCATATGATCCATTTGATCTATAATTCATACTATCCAGAATAAAAACCATGTCATCGAAGTACGACGAGTCATGTTCAATTTCTTTCAAATACACAATCAATGAAGGGCCCCCCATTAATAATAAAATTTTAATATAATCAAAAAGATTTAAAATTATCTAAAAAAACAACATTACTACTTTACTATAATAAAAATATTTTTGGAGAAATATATTTGAATTAACGGACCACCATGTTGCCGCAATGCATGCTCCTCCTTGTACCATGAGCTCCCCCTCCGTCTTCCTCTCGCATTCCTTCTTCCTAAAACATTCCATCAGCATTCAATTTAATAACAACACAAAAATAACAACAAAATTATCCTCATTTTATCATCATTAACGTGAATAAATGAGTACGGACGCCGCCGCCGAGGATGGGCTGCGCAAGCCCTTATTGCACACGGGGAGCTGGTACCGCATGGCGGGCATGGGCTCTCGGCAATCCAGCATGATGGCCTCTTCTATACAGATCATGCGCGAGTCTATTTCTGTATTCCTCTGTGTTTCTATTGTCGCCCTTGGACCTATCCAATTTGGGTTCACCGTAAGACTCTTTTTCAATGCATCTACACTAATTTACGAATTGATTTCATTCCCATAATTCTTAAATGTGTCTCAGTGTGGATACTCTAATCCTACGCAAACAGACATCATGAATGATCTTGGTCTCACCATTTCGGAGGTACCCTGTTTTCAATTGTAGAAATAGAGTCAACATATGATTGTTATTGGTTCTTATTTCATTCATCTTTTTGCTTGTGTATGGTGGGTGGTGTAAAGTTCTCGGTATTTGGTTCCTTAGCGAATGTTGGAGCAATGGTTGGTGCAATAGCAAGTGGCCAGATTGCTGAATATGTTGGGCGAAAAGGGGTATGAAAAAACTATGGTCATTTCATTGCATTACTGGTTTATATCTAATATGGCCAATATTTTCTTATAGTTATTCCTGATGTTATTAACCATTATCGTGTACTAATGCAGTCACTAATGATTGCTTCCGTTCCCAATATCATTGGTTGGCTCGCTATTTCATTTGCGAAGGTGAAAATCAAATTTCACTTAAATGTGGATTTATCATGTTCTTATTATGTCAAATATCCATATATGCATCTTTTTTTCATAGGATTCGTCATTCTTGTTTATGGGAAGGTTGCTAGCAGGGTTTGGCGTTGGCATAATTTCTTACACGGTAACTTAGTTGAATTGTTTCAGGTAAACGCCTCATGATAATATAGATTTAAGATTATATTCATAGACGTTATTTGAATTTGCATAGGTCCCTGTATATATAGCAGAGATAGCACCTCAAAATCTAAGAGGAAGCCTTGGAGCAGTAAATCAGGTTTGCTTTGTTCATGCGTCATTTCCTGGCTCTAGTTATTGGAATGCAGTGGTATAAAAAGAATTAAACCTGACTATTTAAGCTATAGCTTTCAGTGACAATTGGAATAATGCTGGTATATCTTTTGGGCCTTTTTGTGCCATGGAGGGTGCTTGCAGTTTTAGGTGAGTCATAGCATGCTTGACTTGGATATTACTGAAAATTGATTGATAATTGTGAATGAATTACAGAAAATAATAAAGCAAATACATCCAAAGTTTTACAGCAAAATAGTATCAAGATATTTCAGAATAATTTAAAAAATAAATTAGAATGGAAAACCGATTTTGCTAGAGAATGTGCTGTAGAGGTTGTGTTGCCACTGGGGTGATTCTATCCGGACCCTTACAACCACACGTTTAGGGGGTGGGGGGTGTTTTTTCCCACCCCACCAATGAAAAATCACCCCGAAACATTTGAAATTTGTGGTTCTAAGGGGTCCGGAACCAACAATCCCAGACCACCTTAGAATTTTCCGTTGCCACTGTACTAATTTGATTACTTTGACATGTACTTTCAGGGATCTTGCCATGCACGTTTTTGATACCTGGTCTTTTTTTCATACCAGAATCCCCTCGTTGGTTGGTATGAGACACAGGATTCAGTCTTTTTCATGTATTTTGTTTTCATTTGATGCTTATTCACCCGTTTTATTTTGAAAAATCTAGGCTAAGATGGGTCTGAATGAGGATTTTGAAACATCTCTGCAAGTTTTGCGCGGATTTGAGACAGATATCTCTATTGAAGTAAATGAGATCAAGGTATCAACTTCCCGGGTCATTTTTCGGAAACATTCTGAGTCACATTTCATGTCACAGACTATTTTATCTGCAAGTTTATATATAATCATATATTTCTCCAGAAATCAGTGGCTCCATCAAGCAAAAGAACTGCTATCCGATTTTCAGAGCTCAAGAGAAAACGATATTGGTATCCTTTGATGGTACATTAAGTTATCTAACATCCATTCTAACTCAATCACTATTTTCACAAAGTTGTTTACTACAGAAATTTGTTTCTTTTTTCCTCATGAGGTTGATATGTCCCACAGGTAGGAATTGGACTACTCATGCTCCAACAACTAAGCGGTATCAACGGCGTTCTTTTCTACTCAAGTTTCATATTTCAATCTGCTGGTATGGCTTCTTAACGCGAAACACATTCTATTATTTACTTATCAAATTAAATAAAGTGTGTAATTGTTACATCCTCTAGGGCGATAAAAGTCATATATTATGTTTGTTGATTAATTTATACCAGCAGTGTTGAATAAAGACTTTACAACATATCATTTTTTGGAGTCTGAATTAATGTTTATATGTGGTGTTCAAATTGGATTAGGTATTTCATCTAGTAAGGCTTGCACTTTCGGGATAGGGGCTATTCAGGTAAAACATCAGCAATCAACATTCATATATAGGCAATAAAACTCTGATTAATATTGAAATCCTGTTATTTCCAAAGGTTGTTGTCACTGGGGTTGCGGCCCTTTTGGTGGACAGAGCGGGCCGCAGAATTCTTCTTATGGTGCGTATCATCGATACTTTTTAATCGTGATTAAAGTTTATTGAATTATATAATCAATCAATCCAATTTATATCCAAAATCCAAATCAAATATGAGTTGAGATCCATAATTGAAATAGATCTAATTCTATTTGCAGGTGTCCTGTTCGCTAATGACGATCAGCAGCCTCCTTGTAGCAATAGCATTCTATTTAAAGGTTTATAGAGTTTTCAGATGTATCATTCTCTTTCGACAATTTTTATGGAGTAGATATTGTTTCCGAGTTCAAACATATTTCCTTGAAAGCAGGATAATCTATCTGGAAATTCTGATTCTTCTTTCTTGGGAATTTTGGCGCTAATTGGACTTGTGGTATGTCTTCTTTTCTCATTACACATTCCTTAGTGGCATTGCAACTTCGTTAATTTGGCGTTATTTTTGCAGGTTTTGGTGATTGGCTTTTCTATAGGCCTTGGAGCTGTACCATGGGTTATAATGTCTGAGGTATGAAAATGAGAATTAGTGAAACAAAACTCTCAAAAGGTTGAATTTTTAGCATTTTGTTTGATTTGTTTGCTCTGTTATATGATTGTTGATAATGCAAATATAATTCACTGTCTTAGTGTTATTAGAGTCTAAATTTGATTCTTGCAGATACTTCCTGTCAGCATTAAAAGTCTTGCTGGCAGTGTAGCAACCTTAGCCAATTGGTTGTCGGCATCTGTGGTTACAATGACGGCCAACTTGCTCTTAACCTGGAGCCATGGAGGTTCTCTCTCTCTCTCTCTCTATATATATATATATATATATATATGTATATGTATATGTATATATATATATATATATATATCTCACACATGTATTGTAAATTTTGACAGGGACATTCACAATTTATGCAATGGTATCAGCTTTTACGGTAGCTTTTGTTGCATTGTGGGTTCCTGAAACAAAAGGAAGAACGCTAGAAGAGATTCAATGGTCTCTAAGATGATATTGTTCCATGCTTTAAGCAACAAGAACTATCTGTCATGAGCCACATTCAAAGTTTTATTGTGAGATGCTGGTTGTAATGGGGATATTTTATTTAATTCGCAATAAAATTTCATTACAAAGAAGGTTCAAAATATGTGAAATTAAAGAAATTTTACAAAAACAACTCTCAACTCTCTCTATATATGTGTGTGTGTATTCATTTTGTAGCCTTTTTATCTGCATGCAAGGATGCAAGGAACTGCTTGAGACATCTATTATAGACGCAAGGTCGTTCGAGATGAACCAAGTGACCTGCTTTCTTTATGCCTTGATATGTAGCCTTCTCTCCTAGTTGCCTGAATTAGAACAATTAAAAACACTATTCAGTATGTATATTTTGACATGTTTTTTTTTTTTAGAAATAATCAAAATATGTATGTAGAACTTACTCTTTCATGTTCTGAGCAAGTTCAAACTTAAAAATCTGATCATTCTCACCCCATAGAAGATGTATTTTCTGTAAGAAAAAGATGATGAACAGTTAGCTCATATACTCATCTTCTTGTATAATATTTTGTTATATATATATATATATATATATATATATATATATATATATACCTGGGGAAAATTAGGAATGGTAGTATCTTTTGTGCTAACTATGAGTCCTTCCAGTAGCTCACCTCTTTCCTTTCTGTTGTTGAACATTACCTGCTCAACATATATATTATATATATATACACAATATATATATATTATTGTGAATAACTAATGAAATGAAAGTAAACCTCAAGAAAGTCCTTATGGAGGCGGTCGGGGAACCAGAGCTTCTTGTGCGCCGCAACTTTGAGAAGGGCCTTGCAACCTTTGACGGAATTAGGCAGCAACAGCTCCGACGAAGAAGAAAAACCAAGCCCCTCCAGTGTATCCTTGCTTATAGAATCTGTCATCGCAAGAATTGACCCGGATATCACCACCGCCTCCACCAGGTCGGGGTGTAGCTCCGCCATCTTGAACGCCACCATGCCGCCGTAGCTGAAACCCACCACCGTGCACCTCTCCACTCCCAGCTTCCTCAGCCCTTTTACAAGACACTCCGCCTGGAACGTCGGCGATCGGTCCTGGTTGTCGGTTATTGACCCGCCGAAGAACAGTAGGTCCGGCACATACACCGAGTATTTCTTCGTCAGAGAACCCACCTACACGCACAGGAAATTAATCTATATTAATAATTATACACAAGTAATTAAGTTAACAGTTAATTATGTTTATTACTGACCTGGAATTGCCAAGTTACGATGCCCTCGGCGGCGAAGCCATGGATGAGAACCACAACTGGTTTGGTGGGTTTGTCGTAGTCACCGGCGGCGGCGGTGGATTTCTTGGATTTTTTGCGTTTTCTAATGGTTTCTTTTGGGACCCAAATGTTCATGACGGTGCCTGCCTCTATTTCCAGTGTGTGTGGTACAATGCCTGCCATTTTCATCAGGCCAAGCATCAATGGCTTCTGGGCTGCTACCAGGTTCACCATTTTCTCTGATCTCTCTCTCTCTCTCTGTGGAATACTATTATTGTTTGTAACGTGAATATGATTGTCAAATCAAAGAATTTGAGATGGGATTTTATAAAACTAGTAGGAAAAAGTTGGTGTTAGGTTGATATCATTTGCTCCCCCCATTCAATGTTCTTTTGGATTTATTGATTTATTTCATCACAATGACATATTATTATTCATGGCAGTTTTTGTTGTTTATATCTTGATTAGTTGGGAGTTGGCGCCCATTTGGATCTTAATTATTTACTCCATCTATTTTGATAATTTTCTGGTCAAATCATGATTTATATAAAACATTTTAACCAAGAGTTATGGAGTATGATTGGCAAAAATGATAAAAGTTGCCAATACTATAATGGAGAGTAGATAGAAAATATAATAATATGAATAATTAATCTACATGTCTTAGTGGTCCGTAGGATAATTTCTTGCACGAAATCTTTATTTGCTTTTTTAATTCTTAAATTTTTTGACTCACTTACAAACTTTGGTCAACTACACTGCCTACCTTACACGGCAATATTATTTTTAATATAGTGATTAAAATCTTGTATAACTCACTCATCAATCAATTTATTTTTATGTTGCCACTTATTATTAACTACACAATGTAAGACGAAATCTTATTTTTATGACAATGACAGAACTTTGGAGTGGCTATGCATAAATTTAGTGTCATTGTTGGAAAATTAGCAAGCATTATGTAATCATTGATAAAATAAAACAATTATTAGAAAAGTTATCATTGATAAAATAAAATAAAAATCACTAAATATATATATATATATATATATATATATATATATATTTAGACTTACTATTGTCCTGTAGTTTTTCATATTCGTAAGATTAATTAATGAAGTTGTAGACTTTACTACGTCCGCATCTTTGTATTTTGTTAAAGGTGGCTAACCTACTTGTGTTGCGGTAGGGCTTATCATGTGGTCAAAATAGATGGAGTCACCAACTTGCTATTTTCCAACTTTTATTTTTAGCAAGTTCATTTTTTTTTTTAATATTTAATATTAAAATAAGTAAGATATATTTTAATGACCCCTAAACTGAAGGGTCCGGTTTAAACACTGTTAAGCTTGAACGAAGAGTAGGACTAAGATTCTCATTTAAGATTAAAGATATATCTCTATTATACTATATGTGATTGTATTCGGACATATTCAATTACCAGTAACATTAGTTGAAAATTCTCTCCCGCCGGCTTTTCATACTAATATTGCAGTGTTAAAAGACATATTTGTCCTTGATTAATTAAATTGATTGGATAAAATTTGATTATTATCATTATCTATCTATCTATTAGACTGTATATAATTATTGTTATTACATTAATAATGAAATAAGTTTTAGGCCATTTCATCCATTGTCACAATTTGAATAGTCACGTATATTTCATTTGTAAAACTATTCGTTTAATCCTCATCACCATATGATAATTTGAAGAGCCCCATCATTAACAACCTTTTATTATTTTTATAATACCCATTTATAATTCTTTCAAAATACCAAATTTAATACTTAGTAACTGACCTTTTGTTGGAGTTGCTATTCAACATATATACACCAATTCATTATTATGGATCATCATAAAAAAAAAAAAGGCACTGGGTATGTTATCTTCAAATAACTACTCAACAAATATAAGAATTCCAAGCATTCTCGCGCCATTGATACTCAGCCTACTTTTGAAAATTATTTTTTCCATTTGTTTGTACACGTAACTAATAAATTTTCTTATTTTCTTTGTTGTTATACTTTTTTATTCTTGGGCTGAACCTAGCTATTCTTTCATTTGCATGTTAGGGGACTACATGAAAATTCTGACAGGAGACGAATTAAAAAACAAATAGGAATTTCTTATCACCTCTCATTCAACATTCTCACGAACCATTTTATTTAAGTTAGAAAATAATTCAAGTATTGAAAGTTAAGGTATGTGATCTAATTTAATAAATATGACTTAGACTTCAATATTTGTTTGTTTACTTGAATTTAAAGTTAATTTCATTTAAAAAATATTTCTTCAAATACAGTGAACTATTTAATTATGTAATGTGATTACAAATTAAGTCTCCAAAATTATCCACATTTTCTAAATACTTCTTCTAGAACACTTTACAATAAAAAATAACTTTAAGAATATATATATATATAATTATATTAAAATCTCTACTGTTGAAAATTGATTTTATATTTCTCTAATTCTTTTGTGAAAACTAAAATAACCCTATATGAATATTCCACTAAGGTAGGGTACTGCCGTACTGACACAAGAAACATAATACGCAAAGACGAAATCCATTAAAATTATGATCATTCATAACCACCATAATCGAAGGCCTGGCAAAAGTTAAGGTCATGATATAGTAGCATACTACAAATAATTAGTCTTTCAAAATTAACCTACATATATATATATATATATATATATATATATATCCATGCAGAAGGAGAAGGGTGGCTGAATTGACAAAATAAGCTTCTTTGATGCACTACAAACACTGAAGCACTAATAGTCCTCATAATCATCAGCATCACTAGAATAACATGAAAAACCTGATTCTGTCCATTCCCCAGCATCTGTGATTGTTGTATCCAGCTTCAACCTGAAACCATAACAAGCTTATATATATTAAACACAGAAAGATTCAATATACTCTCACCCATTGAATAATTATTGGAATGTTCTTTTTTCCATCATCTTTCATGACTGATAAAAATATCAGATTGAGACTTTACTAAACCATTATTATTGAAATTTATGATAGTAGAATTCAGGTTCTTAAAGTCTAATTCTAACCAAAGATATCTCAGCCCTAGGATCATACGCCAATGTCAATTTAGTCTCTCTTACGATATCATAGGATGACATGCGCTGTAATGTGTATAAAAAGGTTATTGTTATCACCATAAGTTATATGGCCACGCCATTTACAGACAAGATGGTTTTTTTGTTTATGGGCCAAATCTGCCACAACATTTTCTCACCTGACTTCACTGAGCACCCTTTAGCAGTGAGCCTCTATGATGAAAATAGATAACGTTTCAAAATTCACATAGTCATACTTCAAATAAAATAGTATAAAATGGCAAAGTAGAGAAGGAATACTTCAAAAGATTAACCATATTTTCCTCATTAAGTTCAGAATAATAAGTCAGTAGTCTTCAAGTCTCCTATATATAGTAGAAAATTAGTTCTGAAACATATACTCCTTGACATTCTTATTCATGCACGACTATCACATATAGTCACCATCTTTTACAACTCCTTTCATGGCATGAATAGATGTATGCCTTACAATCTGAGAGTTAAGTTAAATACAGTTCAATCAAGACTAAGAATATAAGTGGAGTATTTTTACCTTTTCTTGGCCCTCATTTTCTTCAACCGTTCAATTCTCTTTGCATCAACAAAATTTTCGAGTCGAAAAAGGGTACCCTGCCAAACTTGACAAGAAAAACTACCTTCAGAGCTACCACGGAGGTCATGAATCCGGACCTTCTTTGTAGAGTTGTTTTCAGTATTCAACCAATAAAAGACACGATCATTCTGAAGAAGAACATGTTTTTGGCTCTCGGAATAAGTTATAGGTCTGAGACGCTCCCAAGAACCAATATCATCTTCCAATTCTTCTTCAAATGAAAATAACTTAGTCCACGAGATATTTCCCCCTCCATCATCTTTCATCCCCCATCCTTCAAAACCCTCAAAATCCTCCATCATATAGCCGCACCGCATGTAGTTGCAACTCAGAACTAAGCATCCACCTAACACGTCCAAATTCATGACCCAATCTTTCATCCGTTCAGGATGTTCAGGGCGTAAAGAGGGAAGGGGCAATTGGTGGTAATCCTCGGTGCCAAGATCAAGCGCAACAATGAAATTTTTCGACAACCAGTACAAAACGCCATTCAGATGTATCCCTTGTCCATCATTACTCCAATGGAGGTCACCGGAAAAATCCTTAACCCTCTTCCACGAACCAAATCTCAGGCTATAAACCAAAGTCTTGTACACTACTTCTCTATTAAGGGAAATCGCACTGATCCTCACAACTTTGTAATCGTCACTAGCACTATCATACCCGAAACCAGAACCTATTTGGTACAAATCACCATCACAACCATCACATTTGGGCAATTCATAGTACTCCTGGGTTAAGGGGTTCCACAAAACCCAGATTTTTTTCGAATCGGTATGGTTAATGAGGATCAGACCATCGCATGATGCTACAGGCAGAGTGGTTAAACGAGGCAGACCCCGGCGGACTAAATTCTTAACTTGTGTTACCTCAATCTCTTCGTGGCGGCGAGCAAGGTTGATGAAATCCAAAGATAAAGACAAAAGCCTGCCACCATTTTCATTTCTGACAAGGAGCTGGCCTAGGCCGGAAGATTGACGATGCTTTCTGATGTGAGATTTGATGAAGGAGGGATCATCGATCATTCGGCGCCATGACTTGCAAACGCCCCTGAAGAGGAGCAGAGATTCCACAGGCAATCGGCTGAGTATATTGTTGAAAAGTTCCGAGGGAATATCAGACATTTTCTCTTTTGAGCAATAAACAGAGAAATTAGGGTTTGGGCTTGATAGTGATAGAGCAATTTGGGGATGCCGTTTGAAAACTTTTTATTGATTTTCTGATTACCATTCCCGCCATTAATATTGGTTCCCTCCCAATTTCATGGAAAATTCTATAATGGACCGAGATCTTTGGTCCCGGTCCATTTTTAACCACAAGATTTGGGGGTGGTGGGTGGATTTTTCCAGATGGGGGTACCCCTGTAAAAAACCACCCACACCCCCAAATGTATGATTGGTATGGGCCGGGACCAAGGTCTGGGTCCGTGAAAGAATTTCCCAAATTTCATCTTCACTTGCCATTTCTATTAATCTATTTTAATATATATATATATATTATATATATATTATTTGAATTTTAATATATGAAGAGATTATATTAGACGTTTTTGAAACAATATCCCTGCATATTTTTGAGTAAAAGCCTTTCCAAAACGATCTTTGCCCGAATGAATGTTACATTTGTATATATATTTACAATCATTGATCATCCGTCCGTAAATCTCTATTTTCTTCATCTTTCTTATTATTGTTTCTGTTATTACTTATAGTTATTGGGTTTAAGGAATTTGTCTACTGCTTACTTTGTTTTCCTCAAACGTATATTATTTTGAACTTTTTTTTTTTTTAATATATTAGTTTGTTAAGACTTTGAATTTTTTTGACAACAACCTCAATCATATTTTTTCATATTTTTTTTTTGTTTATGTCATTTTATCTTATTAATGTCGAAGATCCGAAACTATAAGAGTTTTCCGTTAAAGTTCATTTCAGTCATTTCCGCTAAAATTCATTTCAATCATTCGTCACACCCATAATATTTTAGTTTTTTTAATCAGTAAGAGTTATTATAATTTTTTTATGTGTACAATGAATTAAATAAAATATAGAAAGTTTATTTTGTTTTCTTTCATTGCGTTGCCTCGTTTATTTATCTTTTGCAAGTTCTTTATTCATTATATATTATTTTTTATATGAATTATATTTAATTTAATATAAGTTGTGTATAGCAACAGTTACACGTTAGTAATAATAAAAATCCACAAGACGACAGACGCTATTGTAAAGGTGTCAAGCAGGCCTTTGCTTGACATGGCCCGTTCCCTTACAAGGAATGGGTAGGCCTGGCCCAAATTATTAATTAATTTTTTTTTTCAATCTCATATATAACTACCTATCAATTATATATACATTATCACATATTCACCAATCAAATCATTTATTATAATCATTATTTATCTTTCTCTTTCATACTCTAAAGTTTTTAATTTATATTTTATTATTTTTAATTCATATAACCATTATATAAACAAATAACACAATCATTATACACTTCATGTATCAACCTATCATTATTGACTTGACATATTTTATACCTTTTAACATATTTTTAAAAATATAAACAAACACTTATCATTCTCACACGAATTTGGTGGTACACAAATTCTGATAAATTTTTAAATTTTCAACTAACAAACATAAACAAGCAAAGCCTAAATTCATGAACAATTATAGGAATGCAACATAATCCAATTCATATATAACAAATTTAATTTAATATTTTTTATGAGATAAAAAAATAATAGCATATAATCAAATTTTTTATTAGTTAAATTGCAAAATTAACAATAATGGATAATTAGTAAGGCAAATTACTTAAATGTGACAAAAAAGTGGAACATCAATTAGTTGCTTCAATTAAGGATCAACAAAAAGAAGTAAAACAATTAGTAAGGTGATACTTTCTTTTTTCTCTATTTATTTATGTTCTTGAGTTTAAAATTTAAAAATATTAAAAAAATGCGTACTACAAAAATTCGTGGAGAATGGTGTGAGTTAGTTTATATTTTTAAAAATTGGTTAAAAGTTGTAAAATATGTCAAAATAGTAGTAATAGATTGATAGATATTATGTTGAATAATTGTGTTAGTTATATAAATAATGGTTATGTGAATAAAATAATTATTAAATACGGGAAAATTGCATCGACCTCCCCTGGGCTATATGCATTTGGCATCCACACCCCTCAACTTTAAAAAATGTGCATGGACCTCCCCTTTCTCAAATTTTCACTATATTTACTAATGAAATGACTAAAATGCCCCTCCCATGATAATAAAATAAATTAAATGTTCTTTAATTTTATAACAATAATCTTTTTAATTATGAATAATTTTATTATATCAAATAATATTACTTAAAGATATTAATTTAGCTCTCATAATACAACAGGTGTTAAATCTCATGAAAAAATATGTTAGTATTATAATTATGTTAATTATACTATTTCTTATTTTTATGGTAATCTTCAATAATTTTTTAAAGTTATTTTTTACTTATCTAGATATAGTTAGAATAAATTCACATTACTGATTAAGAATTTAGGATGATAATATGTTGTTTATTTTTCAGTTTGTTTCAAGAAAGAAAGAAAAAATAATATTATGTTAATGCATCTTAGTTTACTTTCATTAAACTACACAACTGTTTTTATAAATAGTCATAAATTATTGTCATTGTTAAAATATTACTATATATATCATTTTAATAACAAAAGCATGATGGTATACTAGAGGTCATTTACTTTTTTCATACTATTATTGTTTCAAATTGATATACCACTAAAGTAGAATCATTTTTGGCTAAAGAAGTCGAATTTCTTTTATGAAAAACATGTTTAAGTAAATCGAATGTTAGATATATAAAATTTGTTAGACTCTTACTTGTATACTTGTAGCTTTCTTTAATATAGAAAAATTAAAATTATTTAAGTCTATGAAAAATGTCTAGACTATATTGATAAACTTAATCAATAAATTTTTTACTTCACTAAGACAATTCATTATTAATTGTTACATTACCTTTTTATGAGATTAGAATTATAATTATAAAGTTTAAATTATGAATTTCTCATTTTTTTAATTGTTATTTATTGATATTTTTTTATTTTTCAACATAATAAAAATGAAAGTTAACTTAAAATAATAAGTGAAGGGTATTTTGGTCTTTATAAAATTAATATAATGAAAAAAGTGAATGAGGGGAAGTCTATGCCAATTTTTTAAAGTTGATGGGTGTGAATGCCAAATGCACATAGTTCAGGGGAGGTCGATGCAATTTTCCCAATTAAATAAATATTAAAAATTGTAATCTATGAAACAAGAAGAGAAATAGTGATTATACAAATGATTCTGATTGATGAATGTGTAAAATAATTTATATACTGATCCATAAATAGTTACATAAGAGATTGAAAAAGTAGTATTAAAAAAAGTGAACTAGAATGAGAATATTTTGTGTCAAGTTTATTTATAATTTTTTTAATCCAGAATTTTGAAAATCGAATTAAAAAACATAAACAATGAAGGCTAAAAGGCCTGTAACATGTTAATATTATAATAAGGTCTAATAATTATGACATAAATTTCAATTGTGTTCGAAAAACAATGGTCAATTAATAACTTTGACTTATACTCAATTTGGATTTCATAATACATTTTTCATACTAACTTTAAAAGGACCGACAAATCCGAGCACATTTTTGTCTCCAGTGATTTTGTCAAATGGTAGATTAAACAGACATATTCAATAATTGGTAATAAAATAAAAATATAACTTCGTGACTCATTTTGTATCATTCACAAATACAATATTTAGTCATCATATATTAAATTGACTGCAAAAATGATCTTTATATTGGACAAAAATATACAATTTAATTCTTTTATACTATTTAAGATTATATACCAGTTGATTCCCGAATTGAAAGCATCTAATATTATATTTGAATTTCAAGAATATACCTATAAGATAGAAAAGTCCAAAAATCCTTAAAACATGAAACCAAGCGGGTTTGATATATTCATGAGATGAGATGTGAAATAAAGTTAAGATAGCATAAAATGAAAATTTATAAGCTAGTTTGATATATAAGGGTCCAATTGGATGACACCTTCATCTCAAAGAATTTTTTTTCATGATAAAAATGATAATAATAATTTTAAGGATAAAAAGTATAGTTTGAGAAGAGAGTATGGATGAGTTTTTTTGAAGAAAATATGTAATGATTATGATTGATGTGATATGTTTTTTGTTGTGAGAAATTAATTTGAATTGATATTTATATATAAATTTTATTTACATTTTTTAGTAAAACTCATCAATTCAGACAAAAAAAATATTCACAATGGATCTTATTTTAAATGTCTCGTCATTTTGCATTAGAATATGTAATTAATTTAATTTTTAGAATCAAAATATAGCCAAAAAGTCTTATTTTTATTTGTAATAGTAACTGTCAAATCATTAATAGTAATTGTCAAAAATCAATATCATTAATCATTGTTGCGAAGAAAATCAACTAAAACATAACAACAACTATCAAAACAATTATATTTTTCCAACCTTGGTTTTTTGTTTAATATCACATATGATAAATGAATGAGTTACAAAAGCTATCAAGGAAACATATTATTGTGTAAAATTATATTAACTTTGACTGGATTGCGCAATTTTCTACTTAGATTGGATCACCAAATTAAAATTTTAAATTAAAAGATAGTCGTAAGTCTATCTATTTTCTTACTATTGTCATGTTTCCACGTTTACTTATTTGTATTTATTGATATCTCAAATAAATATTCTTACTAAAAAATCAAAATAAACAAAGTAAATCACGTGCAATGCGCGTGATAGTTAGTTAAAGTAAACTTGATAACATGGCGTTATATATTGGGATTTGTCCCCAAATCTTTGTTTGTTAAAATAGTTGAACTAACACCACAATTTAATAGTTATTGTTTTGACTAACAAGAGATAATGTTAGTAGTTAATTAAAAGACCATTAGTATCAATTTACAACGTTTGGTGCTATATTGGTTGTGACGTGGCTTTTTTTTTTTTTTTTTTTTGAAAAACGCTTGGATATCTTTCATTTGTTAAAAAAAGGAAAATACAACACGTAATATTAATTAATTTGGTATTTAATTAGGTTTTATTTGTATATATTTAATACTTTTCAAACCGACCATGGCAAATATTTTTAGCAAACTTTAGCGTCAACACCGCATCGCCAACCTAACATAACCAATCACCTTCATCCAAATATTTGGTATTTAATTTTTTTTTTTTTGGTTTTAATTTTCGAAGAAATTTCTTCTCTATTTAAAAAGAT
Source organism: Verbascum thapsus (assembly GCA_963669365.1). Classification (NCBI taxonomy): domain Eukaryota; kingdom Viridiplantae; phylum Streptophyta; class Magnoliopsida; order Lamiales; family Scrophulariaceae; genus Verbascum; species Verbascum thapsus. The sequence continues at coordinate 3,786,767 of OY770107.1, read as the reverse complement.
TTGATTATCGATATTTGGGGAATTTAATATTTTTTACTATGCGACTCTGAATATGTTATTTGAGATGTTCAAAAATAAAAATATTAATAACGTGTTCGAAAATTAGAAACTCGATAGGTCATAACATCTAGTATTTGTGTAATGAATAAGTAAACAATTGAAAGAAGAAATGAGGCACATAGGGAAGTGGGGTAGATAGCTGAAAAGAGACAAAATTAATGTTGGTAAGAGCCCGAGACAAAGAATGAATTAGAAAAAATCACAAGCAAAAAGAAAGAAACGAATAGAATGACCCTTGTGGCATGCTTAAAACTCCAATACTTATATTGAAAAAGCTATATAAAACATTTTTTCATCCTAATTAATTTCGAAAGTTTTAATGTATTAAATACATGATTAATTGGTTGCAACAAAGAATTTAGGAAAAGTTAAAATAATTGTACCAAAAAACTGATAGTATATATATATATATATATATATATATATATATATATATATATAATAGCATTATGTTTATGTAATGTGTGTATTATATTTGTTTCTTTTTTATCAAGGTGTGTGTATTATGTTATATTTGATATGTTTAACCTATACTATTAAGAATCGAAGAGGTACTTACACAAATACTTTTAGTCAAAGGGAAGTTCTTTCAAATCAATTACGCTCTTTGTACATGATGCGATTATTATGATGTGACTATTACAGTGTCACCTCATGTGAGTCTTAATAACAATCAGTTAAACCATCCGACATTCTAGAAAAATTCTTTGATGAACCGGGACCTTTATGGGGTGGTGGGTGGTTAACACATGGGTGGGTGAGTGTAAAAAACCACCCACCACCCCATAAACATGTGGTGTATATGGACCGTGACCCTTGGTCCTGATCCATGAAAGACAAACCCGACATTCTCGGCAATATCATGCAGCCCATGTGAGATGTGGTTAGAGGTTTCAAGCCTACATTCCTAGTTATTTTTATTCAACATATCCCAGAATAAGATATCAGGAGAGATGTATGTATCTACGAGGACTTTGTGAACAACAAAGTTGGTTACCTCATTATTATGACCATTGGGTCGTTATGAGGAGTTATCATTCCCTCAAACTAAAAGTCCTTGTTGGTGAAACTAATATGCTCATCTGACTGAGTAACAAACATAATTTTTTTCTAATAATATCCAGATCTTATTTATCGGACATGTGTCTTTCTTGAGTTTGAGAAGTCAACATTACTAGGGTCGCCTGAGATAACTATTTGGTGCATGCCCTCGACGCAAAACGAGGATAGGAGATGGGGCATAACTGTAAAATTTCTATGGACATTTATCTATTAATAAAGTAAGAAGTTGTTTCATATAAATCTTATGCCATCTATAATATTGAACAACATGTCAATAACATTGGTAAGTTAGACTTTCCACTTCACTGGGTGCGAAGGTAGCACTGAAAGAGTCATGAGCTTATGTACCTTAAGTTTGCTCCTTTAGTATTTAACTAAGTATAATGTAATCCTTCTACTAATACCTTAACGTTTATTTTGATAATCATTGATAATTCATCATGTTATCTATAGTTACTTTCAATCATATAATTGAGAAGGGTAAGAAAGTGAATTTACATATTTTTAATATAGCATAGATAGATTAGATAGTTGAGGGTAGAAACATAAAATTAATTTTAACTGCTATTAGTTGACATAAATTTGTTATGAAATGGGGCGTTAGTTTTAAGGCTCATTAATATTGTACGGAGGTAGTGGAGTCAATATTTACTAAATACATTGATGGTGTGTTTAGATTGAAGGATTTAAAAATCATGGATTTCAAATTCATCGACAAATCCATTTAAATTAGTTTGAATTAATTCATGCTATGATGGATTTCAAATTCCTAGCGTTCATTTTGAAATCTTTTCTCCACAACTATATTGGATTTCAAATTACTTCATTTCAGAGTTATTTAAATCCTTCCTCCAAATCCCTTCCCTCAAATTCAAATCACTCGAGCCAAACATATGCAATAAATGGTTTGGTTGCAATAAGATTAGCAAAAAAAAAAGTAAGATTTAAAGAAATATTATTTTTTTCATATAGAGGGTTGTTGTGCTTGATGTCGGTACTCAACCACTATTCAAAATAAAGAGAAGGAAAAATCGCTGAATCACTCTGGAATGAACAGTTAGTACCCAATATAATACTCATGGAGGAAAATTAAATCAATAGATATTTTAATTGTAGGGTCAATATGAACACAAATATTAAAACATATTTATGACACATTCCATTTATCCATAAATACCCTATTCATCTGTTCTTGATCATATAATCCAGTTTGAGATTTGCAGCAATAATCTAAAACATCCTTTAATTTAAAGCCATTGTTCTTTGCATTTGTTTCATACATGGCACTCCCAAGTTTGAATTCCAAAAACTGTTCCAATAATTTTGATAATGGAAAGCTTCAATCTTCATCCAGATTTATCTTATCTCCAAACAGAGAAATTTCAGTTGATGGAATAACCCTCCTCACTGATGTACCGAAAAACGTATCTCTTTCGAGTTTCCTTTCTGTGCCTCATTCATCTGATCATACAGATACACCACCTCCAATACACATGCTAAAATCAGTTCAATTGAACAGTAAAAATGGAGCCTTTTTAGGACTTTCTGTTGAGAATCCTCTTGATAGAATACTCAATTCCATTGGAAAATTCGAAAACAGAAAATTTCTAAGTATTTTTCGATTCAAAACATGGTGGTCTACTATGTGGACTGGTTCAAGCCCTTCAGATCTTCAAATGGAGACTCAATTCATGATCTTACAGCTTCATGAGCTTAACTCTTACGTTCTAATCCTCCCTTTAATCGAAGGCAACTTTCGATCTGCCATTCATCCTGGTTCGAACGGTGAAGTTATACTCTGTGTCGAAAGTGGCTCCACAAAAGTAAAGGCAAAAAATTTCACTTCATGTGCATATTTTCACATAGGCAATAACCCTTATGATCTCATTAGAGACGCAATCTCAGCCGTTCGTGTTCATTTGGGGACATTTCGAACGTTAGATGAGAAAACGCCACCAAAAATCATCGATAGCTTCGGTTGGTGCACGTGGGACGCCTTTTATCTCACGGTCGAACCCGTTGGCCTGTGGCACGGGATTAAGAGCCTCGTTGAAAACGGGACCCCACCGAAATTTCTAGTCATCGACGATGGATGGCAAAGCATTAACAATGATCACGAGGACCCTCTAAAGGACTCGACAGATTTGACATATCTAGGGTCACAAATGCTCTGCAGATTATACCGTTTCAAAGAAAACGAAAAATTCGCCAAATATCAGCCCGGTACAATGCTAGGCCCCGATGCTCCGAAATTCGACCAAAAAAAGCACGACGAGATTTTCGAGGAGATGTTTGAGCTAGCAATGAAAAAGAAGGAACTCAAAGAAGCGGGAAAAGACGATTCTACCCTCCCGGGGTCGACTATCATCGAGTATTTGAAAGAGAAAGAGGGGGTCGAAAGAGGCGGATTGAAAGCTTTGATAAGTGATTTGAAGCGTGAATTTACGTGTTTGGACGATGTTTATGTGTGGCACGCGTTGTGTGGGGCGTGGGGTGGGGTTAGGCCAGGAACGACGAGTTTGAACAGTAAGGTGATTCCGGCAAAAATGGCTGCCGGTTTGGAGAAAACTATGACCGATTTTGCTGTTGTTATGGTCGAAAAAGGCGGGATTGGGCTCGTTGAGCCTAATCAAGCTGCGGAGTTATATAAGACTATGCATTCGTATCTTGCTGATGCCGGGATTACTGGCGTCAAAGTCGACGTTATTCATGTAAGTTTTTTTTTTTTTTTTATTTTCTCTTATTTTTCTAGTATCATATGAGACAATGTATCATAAGATCAATATTTATGCTTGTTTAAGGGGCAACCCTCAGTAGAGTTGGTTGGCAGCTGAATCTTGTGACCTTGGTCACGTGTTATATTCCAATGAAGGGATGCCTATTAACCTTCTCTACACTGTCAGCCCCGTCATACAAAAAAAAATACATATGCCTGTTTAAGATACTACTAACTGCTATTACTTGGACATCATATTATTTATCATGCGCTATGAAAACATGTTAATTACCACCACTGCTTATTTGCAAAAACAAAAAAAAAAATCTAGTTATTTTTGCATTATCAATAAAAAGAAATTTAGAATAGAGGATGAATACTAGCATCATCGATAGCCATTCTGCTAATAGGGGCATAACAATCTGAGTTAAACATTCAACCTTCACCATGAAGGCTGTAATCGAGAACGGAGCACCGCAGAGTAGAAATATCAGGTAATTTTTGTGATTCTGATAATAATAATAAGATAAAAAAAAAATAGATTGATATTATGTGTATCCAGATTGTGACAATACGATAACAAATATTGGTCAGATAAGTAATACTAGTAAATTACAATGTTTTAGTGATATCTGTACAAACTGTACCTATCTCCTTGAATCCATTAATTTGCCTTGTTTTCTGCAGAATTTACTGTTGTCATGGAAAGTAACATACTGTAAGTTTTATGTTTCAGAATCAATTACATGTTCATGTGTGCATACAATAGAAAAACACATTTCGATAATATTACAAATATCAAATATATGCATTAAAAAGTCAATATGGATATTAATTATTTCATTCAATAGATACACTAGCCTATATACAAACCTTTTCTGAATAGACTATATTCGACTGCACAAATTTCACCATACAAAGTATGCAGAAACAAGCATGCAGAGAAAAATAAGTTCTATTTTTTTGTATTTGTTACCTTTTAAAGTTGTATGATTTTGGTTTCCTCTAGACTTTGGAGTATGTATGTGAGGATCATGGAGGCAGAGTAGAGCTTGCCAAAGCATACTATGACGGTCTAACTAAATCCCTTAACGAAAACTTCGATGGAAGTGGTCTTATTGCTAGCATGGAACAATGCAACGACTTTTTCTTCTTGGCTACAAAACAAATATCCATGGGGAGAGTTGGTAATCACATACTTTTCACTAATTTACATGTTTTTTTACAGTTATAAATTAAAACTGCAAAATTTTTACGAGATTCATATATATATATATATATATATATATATATAGGTGATGATTTTTGGTGCATCGATCCTAATGGTGACCCGATGGGAGTTTATTGGCTACAAGGGGTTCATATGGTGCATTGTAGTTACAATAGTTTATGGCAGGGGCAATTCATTCAACCTGATTGGGATATGTTCAGGACGGATCATATTTGTGCCGAGTTTCATGCTGGATCACGAGCCATATGTGGGGGGCCCGTGTACGTTAGCGACAAAGTTGGGTGTCATAATGTAGATCTCTTGAGAAAGCTAGTACTACCCGATGGAACCATACTCAGATGCCAACATTATGCACTTCCGACTAGGGACTGTCTCTTTGAAAACCCGTTGTTTGATGGAAAAACGCTTCTTAAGATTTGGAACTTAAACAAGGTATTTGCTAACAGACGAAGGAATTTATGTTAGGATTTCATTGTATTATGATCGAATTCTAGTACAACATGTTATGTTTGTTGGTCTTTGATCTGGTCAAATATTCGTGTATATGATGTATAGAATGTACTCATATGACAAATTCGTGTATATGATGTATAGAATGTACTCATATGACAAGCTACCTCAGATGGGATCAAGTCTAACGTAGTTCTAAGCGTATTTTCTGGTGGGTCGTAATCTTTCAGCTCGTATTAGTATGTCTCATATCCGTCCCCACAATGAGCTTTAAATGCAGTATTTATAGTTTGTCTATTTCACTATTCACGATGGCACATCTGGCTCATTATTAAACTGCTATCTGTCCGAAAGCTGGTGGTCCACGTTACTTATACAGTCGGGTCGGGTCTCGTGGTTACCCGACCCGTCTACCATTTCCCTTGGGAAAATGTTTTTGTCATAAGTTATTTAGTTCGTTTATCGTGTCTCTTTTCGTGGCTAAATTCTGCCCTATCAATCTTGAATTTACAAAAATTCTTGTTTATATGCAGTTTGGAGGGGTGTTAGGAGTTTTCAACTGCCAAGGAGCTGGATGGGACCCTGAGGAACACAAGTGCAAGGCCTATCCTAAATGCTACAAAACAATATCCGGTTCTATATCTCCCGACGATGTTGAGTGGGAACAAAAAGATTTCACAGCTAATTTCCGACAAAACGAACTTTTTCTACTTTATCTCCACAAAGCCGGAAATATTCATTTGATGAAGGCAAGTGAAAGAAAAGATATTACTCTTTCGCCTTCTTCGTTTGAAATAATTACATTCTCGCCGGTTTACGAATTGCGCGAGAATGTGAAATTCGGTGCCATTGGGCTCGAGAACATGCTAAACAGTGGTGGAGCAATTGAGTATCTGGAGTATAAATTGGAAGGCAAAGATTCAGATGCAGATGCAGGTTCAGATTCTATTGTTGCGATGAAGATTAAAGGGGCAGGGAAATTTTTGGCTTACTCAAGCATTAAACCAAAGCAAGTCATTGTGAATAATGAGAGCACTGAATTTGAATGGACAAGTGATGGGGAGCTTAGGTTTGAAGTGCTGTGGATTGGTGGGGAGTTATCTCATGTTTGTGTCTTCATTACCAATTCATAAGAAGTTGTATACTCTTTCTTTTATGGTATCAATCAATTAAGTTCTTGTACTTGGAAATGTTTTATTTCATCAATCATGGTTTTTTGATGTTATTCGCATGCTTTGAAACAAAAAGCAATAAACGAATCTAATTGTGTTACCTTTTGTGTTCTGCGTTTGTGGATTTGTGTAGCACCACGATGATAGTGCCTTTTGATTACCTTTGAACCGTACAGGTGAATTTGTAAAATGAGTTCGCAACACATAAATACTTCAACAACATTCTAGTTTGTATTTAATTAATATTCTGATTATTTTGGTGTATGGTTTATATAGTTCTATATCAGGGAAAATTGCAAATGTAGTCCCACAGGACATCAAGATTCTAGTTTTAGTCCCACGCCTTTACAAAATTTTGAAAAGAATCTCAATAATCTGATAAAGTTGCATTGTTAGTCCTTTTTCTAATCAAAGTTATTCTCACGCTTTATTTTTGTCATTGAAAATTGCATGGTCCCTTAAACTATGTAAAATGTATCAAAGACCCTCTTTAAATAAATATTATTATCATTTACCCCCAGACAAATTAGCAGAAAATAAAAAATAATTGAGGAAGATAATGATTGAGGCCGTGTTATGAACGTCCCGGCTAAACCTATTTGTTCTTCTTTTTAAATTATTTTTCAGGTGAGTAAGAGATAAATAATATTGTTTAAGGGATTGTTTAATATAGTTGGTTTAATTGAATGGTCAAAATACAATTTATAATAACAAAAATAATGTATGAGACTAACATTACTATTAAAAAAAGGACTAATATTGCAACTAGTGTAAAATATTGACACGTTTCTAAAATACCGTAAAATATGAGACTAGAACTAAAATCGTCATATTTTATTGGACTAAAATTAAAAATTTCCCTTCTATATTATTAATCTTATTTCACTGTAAACCTTGAAAATAATTATTCACTGCAAGAAACCCTGTTTCATAGACGGAACAAATCCGTCTCATAGCATATCATACATTTAAATCTTACTAGAAAATATCACGTGCGTCGCACGTGGTTCGCACGTGATTCTTTTAATAATTAACTAAACTAAAATAAATTATTATTATTCTATCAAATGATTTCATAGTTATTAATTTATTACTATACTAAATAAATTCAATTCTTATTAATCATTTAAAACATTAAACTTGTTTTGAATAAACTTACAAAATTAGAATAAAATAAGTCATATTCAAAGATGAGCCAAATCTAATTGTTAATTTATATTTTTCTCTCAGTTTTTTTAACACCTTATATTTCAAAAATTATGTACATGTATGTTTGCAAAAATTATTTCTTTTATCACAAGTTTCCCAAAGTTTGAAATATAACATATTTACAATCTAATTCATTTTCTTTCATATTTATTATGTTTATGTATAGTTCTTATTAGTCAACATAAATTACATCACATTATTCCTCATAATTTCACATATCTCTCATCAACAATTTTATTTATTAAATTATTATTTTTTCTCTTATTTGATACTTTAAATCACATAATCATCACAAAAATACAAAGCAATAACGTAAACGTCGTTCACAAATATAATTACGCTTGATTTGATATATTTCACAAATCCTTGCAATAGAATATACATATATATAACTCACATTTTTCAAATAATTTTCAAAGAAACTATTTGAATTCCTTTTACTAAATGATGTTCTACTATTAATAGATTTTTTTCTTAACCGACCGTTATTATGTTTGTTTTATCTATTTTTAAACAACCTATTATGTTTATTTTATTGTAAAATAAACTTTTGACCAAAAAGTATTAGTATGTTGTATTAACATTATATTAAAATTTATCAGAGACATCATTCTTCTTCCTCATAGAAATCTATTTTTTTTCAATAATGTTTAATCTTCATTATCATTTTTCAAGATGACGATCGATATCATCATAATCATCTAAAGGCTTCATCCTTCTCGATGACACTCTCTTACACAATCTCTCTGATTTATCACCTACTCTTGCTGCCCCCCTCAATTTTTCATCCAAAGATGGTATGAGTACCCCTCTCTCCACTGTTGTTAATTCGAATGTCGCGTCTCTCTGATCATACAAACTCCAACCCTAAACTATATGCTAACTCTAATCCTAATTCCCCCATCCCAGAGTCGCCAACATATATTACACATTTGACATCCTGATTCCAATCCTAACTCGTTGCCTAACCTCCCGACCAAGTCGGTGCCTCAAACTAAAACCTCAGCCCTCTCATACTACAAATCCAAACACCAACTTGCTTTTCCTTATCTCGGCGATGTACTACGCACAAAACCCTATTAAGTCAATCCATCCTCGAAATTTCACCTACACACAAATCTTGTTGTCGCTCCACTTCTCCAAACCTTATCTTCTGCCCATCTTTCATGGAAATCCTAACTTGCATGCTATATATTTTCCACAACTTCCCACTCATCATTCACACCATAAACTTCTCCGTCTTCCGCCACACTCTCATCATAATCTCTCCTTAATGTTACCAAAATAAACTCAACTCAGACAACTATCTCTTGTGAAAATGTCAATTATACCTAATACTTCGTAACCACAATTTACTTGGCTACGTGGATCGCTCAATTCCATATTCCTCATCTCGCACCCTTAACTCATGTGGAGAATCTTTCCCTAATTTGGCATATAATGCATGGCTATGCATGGATATGTACGAATCAATTTTACTTTCACATTAGTGGTCTTCACACTCTCATACCTTGTGTGATATTTATGTGTCAATTTCTTATCCAGTGTCGCTAAATTGCATATAACGTGATGCTAGTGGAATTAGCTAAATGAACTTGACCACTACAAATCAAGACTCCTAATTTTTTCTATACTATGTATGGGTTGCAAGAATTTGATACTTGTAAATATGAGTACAAAAAATTCAATTATTTTTATTATATTAGTGTTCTTAATTTTGTTCTACTATTTATTTATACAATGTCCTATTAATATAATTAATATAATGAAAGTCCTACTACTAAATAATTTGCTACTGTATCTATATATAATGTAATATATAAATATGTCCACAATAATATTATGTTCATCAAATAAGTAAAAGACAACTAAATGTTTTGTTTATAGGCAGACATTATGAAAATTTAGGAATATAGTTTATTTCTTAAACAGTGTCTATGTCTAACAACAAATATGTTTATTTTCTTATAGAGATCGTTTTTGCTATATAAATGATTTCTCATTAATCATTAGTATTAAAGAAAATTTATATAATAAATTCAACTATTATAATAACGACACCAATATGTCTTTTTCCTTATAAACATTGTTTTGCTATATAAATAATTTCCCATTACTATTAGATATTTAAGGTAAAGTGACTTTTTAATTAATTAAATAGAGTTATGATACTAATAGGTTTCTAGTTCAAATTACTAAAAGAATTATAAAATTGAATAAGGGTATATATGTCTTTTCATATAGGACGAAACAATTTTATAATTTTAATTTAATTGATAATAATAATAATAATAATCTATTTTATACATTTGATTCTTTAATTAATTTAATCATGTTTACTGTTGGTGGGATTTACTAATAATAATAATAATTTACTTTATACATTTAATTTATTAATTTTAAATTTAGTACATGTTTACGACCGGTGGAATCCCAATTTACTGGTGGAATCCTAATAACAATAATAATAATTTACTTTATATATTTAATTTTACTTTATACATTAAATAAATTAGAGTCCTAATTAAATTGCGTTTCTCATCAATAATTTAATTCAATGTTTACGGCGGATGGAATCATAATAACAATAATAATAATTTACTTTATATATATTTAATTTATTTTATACATTAAATAAATAGAATCCTAATAAATTGTGTTTCTCATCAATATAAATTGGAGTCCTAATAATGCAGGTTACTTTATATATTTTATTTTATACATTAAATAAATTAGAGTCCTAATAAATTGTGTCTCTCATCAATATAAATTGGAGTCCTAATAATGTAGGAAACATAATTAATAGTAAGGACGATTATGTCTTTTCACATAGAACGAAACAATTTTGTTATTCACACATTTATATAGAATTAATTTTAAATTTAGTACATGTTTACGACCGGTGGAATCCCAATTTACTGGTGGAATCCTAATAACAATAATAATAATTTACTTTATATATTTAATTTTACTTTATACATTAAATAAATTAGAGTCCTAATTAAATTGCGTTTCTCATCAATAATTTAATTCAATGTTTACGGCGGATGGAATCATAATAACAATAATAATAATTTACTTTATATATATTTAATTTATTTTATACATTAAATAAATAGAATCCTAATAAATTGTGTTTCTCATCAATATAAATTGGAGTCCTAATAATACATGTTACTTTATATATTTTATTTTATACATTAAATAAATTAGAGTCCTAATAAATTGTGTCTCTCATCAATATAAATTGGAGTCCTAATAATGTAGGAAACATAATTAATAGTAAGGACGATTATGTCTTTTCACATAGAACGAAACAAATTTGTTATTCACACATTTATATTAGAATTAATTTTAAATTTAGTACATGTTTACGACCGGTGGAATCCCAATTTACTGGTGGAATCCTAATAACAATAATAATAATTTACTTTATATATTTAATTTTACTTTATACATTAAATAAATTAGAGTCCTAATTAAATTGCGTTTCTCATCAATAATTTAATTCAATGTTTACGGCGGATGGAATCATAATAACAATAATAATAATTTACTTTATATATATTTAATTTATTTTATACATTAAATAAATAGAATCCTAATAAATTGTGTTTCTCATCAATATAAATTGGAGTCCTAATAATGCAGGTTACTTTATATATTTTATTTTATACATTAAATAAATTAGAGTCCTAATAAATTATGTCTCTCATCAATATAAATTGGAGTCCTAATAATGTAGGAAACATAATTAATAGTAAGGACGATTATGTCTTTTCACATAGAACGAAACAATTTTGTTATTCACACATTTATATAGGGGTTAGATTATACATAGCATATCATACATTTAGATTTTTGTATGTGTTTGGAACAAAAGAACTTTATATATACAAGTATACAACATATATGATATAGGGGATAACCTCGTAGAGGCCAACCTCGTACAGATACGACCCAAAGGAAATTACTATGGGGTATTTGCCGAGAGGTCTCCAATCAAAATGTCATTATTTGCAAAACACTACATAACCCGCGCATTTATCTTGGAGCGGACCCGGTACTACCCCTACCCGGATAATCTGATACGTTCATCCCTGGACACGTGTAAGACATCCCGAATATCCCGCGATCGTCCGTACAATGTGTACAGTATCTATAAATAGCCACATTTAATAATATTAAAAGGACTTTTGACCAATTGAACAGTACCTCTTGAATACCTTGTACGATCTGACAGTACGTTCCCATTCTCTAAACCGAGTTAAGAACCTCGTACGTGACCATAACCAATACATTGAACTACGTTTAGACTTGATCCTAATATAAAGGTACGTAGGTAGCTCAGTACAACTGAGTGCAGTCTATATCCGTTATACGACCCTCCTTGTTCTTCGACTTGATTTGACCCTTAAGCATTTTACAAGTTAAATCAATATACATCGACATACTTGGTGTGAAAAAATAAATATTAAGTGCCTAACAATCATTTTTCTATATACTGACTATATTTTAAATTAAAGACCTCCAATTCTGTATTTATGAGGCTCCTAAGTGCATGATCATATTAATCAATTACCAATACGTAACCAAAGAAGATGTTAATTTTTATTGATAAAACCAATATACACACGATGATTTGCTGCTCACACATCTGCCGAGGATTTTCTTCATCTTCGGCCATGGTGGTGGTGGTGATTGTGGTGGTGTAACGGGTGGCGTCCGCAAAGGATAGGAGGAGAGCCACCGCACAAGAAATTACTATCACCAACTTTGAAGACATTTGTGATGTATATATATAAATATATGTATATATATATATATATATGTGTGTGTGCGCTGAGATTGAATGATTGTAATGGTGGAGGAGGAAGGAGGAAGAATTTTATAGCAGATTTGAGAGTTTTGCATGGCCTTTACGTGTTGAACATCAGAATTTATGAGGGACCAAATTGTATACACCTAGAATTGCATGCAAGTAATTTTTGTTGAATAATTTAAAGTCGTGAATATCATATTATTTATAATGAATTATTTGTAAAGATTATAAATAAATTAAATGAAATCATAACCTACTTATAATCAAAGAAATAAAATAAATTTAAATAACTGAAAGATACGAAAATATATATTAATTAAACTAATATATTTTATTCTAATAATTTTTGCATGCAATTTGCAAACTTGATTGTGGTTTCTCTTTTTGTTTTTAGTTGGGTAATGCAAAATTGTAACCGGCGGCATCAAGTTTGCACTGGGCACCTAATAATTACATTTGTAATGCTACACAAATATTTGTGATTTGAATTTTTAATTGTAATATACATAATACATCAATATGATATAATAAATTTATTTGTTAGTATATATTTAGGAAAATTATATTTTTGGTACAGATTATTGTACGTCTCTTAGTCTGTCGCCATCATTTTTTATTTCTTTTTTAGTTTATTTAATATATAATATAGATTATTATTGCTATGTAATATAATTAATTAAAAGAAGTTTAATTCAACATAATCGAGCCGGGTTGGACTGCTTCGGTCTGTGGATCCAAATGAGCTGGCCCATGTTTGTCCACAGACTGAAACATCCTATCCCAACTCAACCTACATGCCTAAATGGGCCAACTTGTTATAGGTTGTCACTAGGCTCTAAAAGCAGGCCCTTTTGACACTTTAAAGTTTAAACTATTGTATAGAGAAATGAAATGCACAACAAAGTTAAAAGCAAGCCCCTTTGTTTGTTTATGTTTTCAAAGTTCATTTTCAAGTTTTTAAATCACAAAATTCAAAATAAATTTAACTCCAAATTTTCATCCAAATTTTATTTTTTTCAACTCTACTTTTACAATCTCCTATATAACTTACATATCAATCATATATACAATCTTTCACACTTTTACCAATTAAATCAATCATTATTTCACTTTATCTTTCATACTTTACAATTTTTTATCTATATTTCTTTTTTTTTATTCATATAATCATTGCATACACAACTAACATAATTATTATACACATCATTCATCAACATATCACTATTGATTTGACATATTGTACAATTTTTAACCTATTTTTAAAAATATAAACAGTTTACCTATTATTTTCACAAGAATTTTCATAGTGCGTGATCCCCTAGAAAATTTTAAAATTTTATCTCAAAAACATAAACAAACATAGTTAGAAAGAATGAAATACATAACAAAATGTAAAATTTTTGGGTATTATTTAAACATTAAACTCTGTTCTGTATGTCTGCAAATAGATAGATAGATAGATAAATAAGATCTCTGTTGTGTATATCTGCAAAATTAACACTAATTCCCTAACTTAATCTTTTCTGCTGGATAAATCCCTTTCCCTCTATTTCCTGCTTGTTGCTTTGTCAATGACGAATTGGATCCATTGTACCTTGAAAAATAAGAAATGGGATTTTCACCCTAGAAACTAGCAAAAACAAAAGGAAACATTAAAAGAAAAAATGAGACACATAGGGAAGTGGGGTAGATAGCTGAAAAAAGACAAAATATATGTTGGTAGGAGAATGAACGGGGAAAATACATTTTTCGTTCCTCAAAGTACATCAAATTGCAAAATTGATCCTCCATATTTTGTGTCCGCCAATTTAGTCCCTCAAGTTACAACATTTTGACACATTAGGGGGTTTTTAGCCAATTTTTTTTCACAGGGGGTTTTATGCAATTTAAAAATTTCACAGGGGGGTTTTTAGCCTATATTTTTTTCACAAGGGGTTTTCAGCTAAAAAAATATTTCACGTGAGGGTTATTTGCATTTATCCCTTTATTATATGACTCTGAATATGTTATTTGAGATGTTCAAAAATAAGAATATTAATAATGCGTTCGAAATGAATTCACATTAGAGTTTGATGGTATATGGTGGACACTGCAGATAAAAATAAATAGAAACTTATCTTAAGGATGTGAATGAATAAGTGAACAATTGAAACTACTAGGGATGAAAATGAGTCGAGTCGAACGCATCGGTGTTTAAGTTGTTTGAATTACAAACAATCGAGCTTTGAAGTTTGTGTTTAAGTTTGGTTTGATTGTTCATCGAGTCGAGCTCAAACGAGCTTTAATCGAGCCGATCACGAGTCGAGCTCGGGTAGTTTGAATATTTTGTACATATTTTTGTTAGTTTTTCCTAATCGAGTCGAGTTTGAGTCGAGCTACAAAATTTATCGAATAGAAAAAGTTGTTCATGCTTGGTTTGGTAAATTATCAAACCTAGCTCGAATCGAGCTTTTAGCGATCAAGCTCGAATCCAATATCGAGTAGCTTTGTTCAAAAATGAAATATTAAAAGAAAACATGAGGAAGTTGAGTGAATAAGTGAATAATTAAAATTAGCAAAACAAAAGGAAACATTAAAAGAAAAAATGAGACACATAGGGAAGTGAGGTAGATAGCTGAAAAAAGACAAAATTAATGTTGGTAGGAGCCACGGACAAAGTATGAACCAGAAAAAATCACAAGCAAAAATAGGGATGGCAATGGGAACGGGAAAAATGAAGACCAGCCCCGGACTCGTCCCGATGGGGAAGTGAGGTAGATAGCTGAAAGAAGACAAAATTAATGTTGGTAGGAGCCAGGGACAAAGTATGAACCAGAAAAAATCACAAGCAAAAATAGGGATGGCAATGGGAACGGAAAAAGTGAAGACCAGCCCTGGACTCGTCCCGATGGGATCGGGAATGAGTCTTAAAAATGGGACATGGCCCGAGTCCGAGTATTAAAGATTGAGACCCGGCCGGGTCCGGGACTGGGTCCGAGTCCGACAGATACCCCTCTCATTTCCAGACCCGGACTCGGACTCGGTCATTAATTATATAATTTATTATATATATGCTATTGTTATTATTGAATTTATTACTTAAAACATAACAAAAATTACTAATTTTCAAATAAAAACTTTATGGTTGATGGTTATATAATATCTATATTTGTTTTAAAATTTGGAGATTAGTTTATTAACTTAATTTGTACTTATCGTAAATTAATTTATATTTAAGTACCGAATAATTATTTTTTTGGATGTATTTTTGGTGTTTATATGATTATATCGATTAAATATTGTTTTGTTTGTTTTAAATATATTTATGAGAATATCATATATAAAAAATACTTCAAACTATTATTCTACTGGGTCCATCGGGTAGAACTCGGACTCGTCAAAGACCCGTCGGGTCCGGGTCTTGACCGGGTCCGGGACGAGTTCGAGTCTTAATATTTATGAACGGGGCGGTTTTCTCGAGTCTTGCCTTATCCGTCCCGAACCCGTCCAATTGTCATCCCTAAACAAAAATAAAGAAATGCATAGAATGGCGCTTGTGGTACGCTTAAAACTCCAATACTTATATTAAAAAAGCTATATAATTTTTTTTTCATCCTAATTAATTAGAAAGTTTTAATGTATTAAATACATAATTAATTAGTTGCAACAAAGAATTACGGACACCTCAAAAAATTAAAATGTGTTGTGTCAGACACTTGATCAGACACGCTTGTCCGACACTCCGACATTGTGTTCAATATAAAAATAAATTTGTATGCTTAAATAAAATAAAAAAAATAACATATGAACACCGTAATGGACACAGTTAGAGGCTATGTCTACTATGTATACATTATTTATGACATTTGATGTTATTTCACTTATTATTTGTGATTTTGAAAACTGAAGTATTTTTTTTCCCAATGATATATAACTTTACAAATCAAATACAAATTTATAATGTATAATAGTCATTTTTATAATTTACTTATCTAACCAGTCATATTTAAATTAGAATGAAAACGCTAATTTATATATTTTAAGGTAAATTAATGAATATATATATATATGTATGTTAATTTATATACAGATTTTATTAGCAGTTTCGAGGCCGTGTCGTGTTCTAATACTTTTAAAATGCCGTATTTTGTATTCGTATTGTGTCGCGCGCCGTGTCCCGTGTCCGTGCACCATAAGTGTAAAGTTTGATGGAATGTGGTGGTCAGCAGATAAAAATAAATAGAAACCCTTTATCTTAAGGATGTTGAATGAATAAGTGAATAAATAAGAGCGTGTCAGCTATGGGCAACCTAGGCTGGTTTACCTCTCTTGTGTGGTTTGCAGGCTATTACACAAGAGCGGGGTTTACCCAGTGATTAGGTAAGAAATGGGCATACTAGACTTGCTATCGAGATTAGTCTATACGAGATGAACTCGGATACTACAACGATACGAAGTGATTGACTTCCTCACTTCGAATTGGTTTCCTCACTTCGTTATTGGGTCATAACCCGGATATCCGCTATGCCCGAATACGGATATCCATTATACCCGATCCACAAATACTATTACACGTGGACCACTACATTTAAGACAGATGGCAATAAGATATTTAACCAAATGTCAAGTC
The DNA here is from genome assembly GCA_963669365.1 of Verbascum thapsus. Lineage (NCBI taxonomy): Eukaryota > Viridiplantae > Streptophyta > Magnoliopsida > Lamiales > Scrophulariaceae > Verbascum > Verbascum thapsus. Next base: position 3,769,436 of record OY770107.1, on the reverse strand, counting down.
ATGAATAGTATTTGTGGATCGGGTATAATGGATATATGAGTAATCGTATTCGTCACTCGAATTGGAGGCCTGGGGAATAGAGGGTTCAGGCCTCGGCTCACCTCGTTGCAGGGAAGGATTAGCTAAGTCGTACTCCTCGAGAAGAGGACCTAGATCACCTAAGGACCCTAATGACGAACTAGAAGGGAGGGGGAATTCCCCTGGTGAGTTATTGGATGGTGGAGAACCCGACATTAACAAGTCGATGAAGAAAATCAGAAATAAAATGAAAAGGGAAGAAGAGTACCTAGAAAACGAGATGATGATGGCACAACGAGACGAGTTGCTTGATAGAGAGAGAACCTCCTAAAGATTTGAAGAAATATGATGTTGATTGTTAGGAAAAAGCTGCATATATATAGTCTGAAAAGGCGGGAGAATGAACGGCTCAGATCAATCCCAAAATTTGAATTTCAAAGGATTAGATTGAACAACCTTTTTGAATTCTGGAATTGGATTGGGCCACGTTTCTATATAAAAAAAAAACAATAATAAATAATAAAAGAAGAGAGAGAAATGAAAAAGTGACGGCTTGATTTAATTTCGAGACCACATTTAGCCTACGAGCTAGATCGAGTCAATCATACGTACAAAAATAAATATAAGTATGACGACACGATCTGGGGGACTGTATGATTAGGTAAGAAATGGGCATACTAGACTTGCTATCGAGATTAGTCTATACGAGATGAACTCGGATACTACAACGATACGAAGTGATTGACTTCCTCACTTTGAATTGGTTTCCTCACTTCGTTATTGGGTCATAACCCGGATATCCGCTATGCCCGAATACGGATATCCATTATACCCGATCCACAAATACTATTACACGTGGACCACTACATTTAAGACAGATGGCAATAAGATATTTAACCAAATGTCAAGTCATGAATAGTGGAATAAAAAAACTATATATACCTCATTCAATGCTTATGTGGGGACGGATGTTCTGTACCACTACGAGCTGAATACGCTATACGATCCTCAATTATTAGAACTACGTTTGACTTGATCCCCAAGTGGTACGTAGGCAGCTTGTTATCACGAGTACAGTCATCAAATTATTACACACGAATATCTGACTAGATCACCCAGTGCGCAGCGGGTTTCCCTCGTCATCAAAAAAAAAAAAGTGAATAAATAAAATTAGCAAAACAAAAGGAAACATTGAAAGAAAAAATGAGACAAGACAGGGAAGTGGGGTTGATAGCTGAAAAGAGACAAAATTAATGTTGGTAGACCAGAAAAAATCACAAGCAAAAAGAAAGAAATGAATAGAATGGCGCTTGTGGCACGCTAAAAAGCTATATAAAACATTTTTCATCCTAATTAATTTAGAAAGTTACTGTATTAAATATATAACTAATTAGTGCAACAAAGAATTAGGAAAAGTGAAAAAAATAATTGTACCAAAACTGATAGATGGTGAATCCCCTATATATTTTTTTTTATGACAAGGGAACCCGCGTACTGGGTAAACCCCTACTCTTGTGTAATAACCTGCAAACCACACAAGAGAGGTAAACCAGCCTAGGTTGGCCATAGCTAAGCATTCCTTCATCAGAATTCGAACCCATGACCAAGACCATAACATTCAGATGCCCTTACCAACTCTACCGGGGTTGCCCCATGAATCCCCTATATATTGATTCTATTAATTGTAGGGTCAATATGTATGAACACTCAAATTTTAAAGCATATTTACAACACACTAGGCTTTCAATTTATCTATAAGTACCCTATTACTCTGTTCTTGATCATATATTCCAGTTCGAGATTTGCAGCAATAATCTAAAAACACCCTTTAATTCAGAACCATTATTCTTTGTATTTGTTCCATACATGGCACTTCCTAGTTTGGTTTCCAAAAAAAATTCCAATAATTTTGATAATGGAAAGCTTCAATCTTCATCCAGATTTTTCTTGGCTCCAAACAGAGAAATTTCAGTTGATGGAATAACCCTCCTCACTGATGTACCTAAAAACGTATCTCTTTCGAGTTTCTTTTCTGTGCCTCATTCATCTGATCATACAGACTCACCACCTCCAATACACATGCTAAAATCAGTTCAATTGAACAGTAAAAATGGAGCCTTTTTGGGACTTTCTGTAGAGAACCCTCTTGATAGAATACTCAATTCCATTGGAAAATTCGAAAACAGAAAATTTCTAAGTATTTTTCGATTCAAAACATGGTGGTCAACTATGTGGACTGGTTCAAGCCCTTCAGATCTTCAAATGGAGACTCAATTCATGATCTTACAGCTTCATGAGCTTAACTCTTACGTCCTAATCCTCCCTTTAATCGAAGGGAACTTTCGATCCGCCATTCATCCTGGTTCGAATGGCGAAGTTATACTCTGTGTCGAAAGTGGCTCCACAAAAGTAAAGGCAAAAAATTTCACTTCGTGTGCGTATTTTCACATAGGCAATAACCCTTATGATCTCATTAGAGACGCAATCTCAGCCGTTCGTGTTCATTTGGGGACGTTTCGAACGTTAGATGAGAAAACGCCGCCAAAAATCATCGATAGCTTCGGTTGGTGCACGTGGGACGCCTTTTATCTCACGGTCGAACCCGTTGGCCTGTGGCACGGGATTAAGAGCCTCGTTGAAAACGGGACCCCACCGAAATTTCTAATCATCGACGATGGATGGCAAAGCATTAACAATGATCATGAGGACCCTTTAAAAGACTCGACAGATTTGACATATCTAGGGTCACAAATGCTCTGCAGATTATACCAATTCAAAGAAAACGAAAAATTCGCCAAATATCAGCCCGGTACAATGCTAGGCCCCGACGCTCCGAAATTCGACCAAAAAAAGCACGACGAGATTTTCGAGGAGATGTTTGAGCTAGCAATGAAAAAGAAGGAACTCAAAGAAGCGGGAAAAGACGATTCTACCCTCCCGGGGTCGACCATCATCGAGTATTTGAAAGAGAAAGAGGGGGTCGAAAGAGGCGGATTGAAAGCTTTGATAAGTGATTTGAAGCGTGAATTTACGTGTTTGGACGATGTTTATGTGTGGCACGCGTTGTGTGGGGCGTGGGGCGGGGTTAGGCCAGGAACGACTGGTTTGAACAGTAAGGTGATTCCGGCAAAAATGGCTGCCGGTTTGGAGAAAACTATGACCGATTTTGCTGTTGTTATGGTCGAAAAAGGCGGGATTGGGCTCGTTGAGCCTAATCAAGCTGCGGAGTTATATAAGACTATGCATTCGTATCTTGCTGATGCCGGGATTACTGGCGTCAAAGTCGACGTTATTCATGTAAGTTTTTTTTTTTTTTTTCTCTGATTTTTCTAGTATCATATGAGACAATGTATCATAAGATCAATATTTATGCTTGTTTAAAGGGCAACCCTCAGTAGAGTTGGTTGGGCAGCTGAATCTTGTGACCTTGGTCACGTGTTATATTCCAATGAAGGGATGCCTATTAACCTTCTCTACTGTGAGTCTGTCAGCCCCGTCATACAAAAAAAAAATACATATGCCTGTTTAAGATACTACTAACTGCTATTACTTGGCCATCATATTATTTATCATGCGTTATGAAAACATGTTAATTACCACTGCTTATTTGCAAAAAAAAAAAAATCTAGTTATTTTCGCATTATAAAAAAAAATTAAATTTTAGAATAGAGGATGAATACTAGCATCATCGATAGCCATTCTGCTAATAGGGGCATAACAATCTGAGTTAAACATTCAACCTTCACCATGAAGGCTGTAATCGAGAACGGAGCACCGCAGAGTAGAAATATCAGGTAATTTTTGCGATTTTGATAATAATAAGAAAAAAAAATAGATTGATATTATGTGTATCCAGATTGTGACAATAAAAAAAATATTGATCAGATGAGTAATTAATACTAGTAAATTACAATGTTTTAGTGATATCTGTAGTACCTATCTCCTTGAATCCATTAATTTGCCTTGTTTTCTGCAGAATTTACTGTTGTCATGGAAAGTAGTAACATACTGTAAGTTTTATGTTTCGGAATCAATTACATGTTCATCTGTGCATACAATTGAAAACACATTTGAATAGTATTACTTACAAATATCAAATATATGCACATATAATATTACAAACCTTTTCTGAATATACTACATTCGACTGCATAAATTTCACCATACAAAATAAACATAAGAATAATGCACTAAAGCCTAAAAATAAGTTCTATGTTTGTATATTTTTGTATTCGTTACCTTTTAAAGTCGTATGAATTTGTTTTTTTTTTTTCTAGACTTTGGAGTATGTATGTGAGGAGTATGGAGGCAGAGTAGAGCTTGCCAAAGCATATTATGACGGTCTAACTAAATCCCTTAACGAAAACTTCAATGGAAGTGGTCTTATTGCTAGCATGGAGCAATGCAATGACTTTTTCTTCTTGGCTACAAAACAAATATCCATGGGGAGAGTTGGTATAATCCGATATTTTTCACTCATTTACATGTTTTTATACAGTTATAAATTAAAATTATAAAATTTTTACGAGATTCAATATATATAGGTGATGATTTTTGGTGCATCGACCCTAATGGTGACCCGATGGGAGTTTATTGGCTACAAGGGGTTCATATGGTGCATTGTAGTTACAACAGTTTATGGCAGGGCCAATTCATTCAACCCGATTGGGATATGTTCAGAACGGATCATATTTGTGCCGAGTTCCATGCTGGGTCACGAGCCATCTGTGGTGGGCCCGTGTACGTTAGCGACAAAGTTGGGTGTCATAATGTAGATCTCTTGAGAAAGCTAGTACTACCCGATGGAACCATACTCAGATGTCAGCATTATGCACTTCCGACTAGGGACTGTCTCTTTGAAAACCCGTTGTTTGATGGCAAAACGCTTCTTAAGATTTGGAACTTAAACAAGGTATTTGCTAACAAACGAAGGAATTTATGTTAGGATTCCATTGTATTATGATCGAATTCTAGTACAACATGTCATGTTTGTCGGTTTTGATATGGTCAAATATTCGTGTATATGATGTATAGAATGTACTCATATGACAAGCTACCTCAGATGGGATCAAGTCTAACGTAGTTCTAAGTGTATTTTTTGGTGGGTCGTAATCTTTCAACTTGTATTAGTATGTCTTACATCCGTCCCCACAACGAGCTTTAAACGCAGTATTTATAGTTTGTCTATTCTACTATTCACGATGGGACATCTGGCTCAATGTTAAACTGCTATCTGTCCGAAAGCTGGTGGTCCACGTTACTTATACAGTCGGGTCGGGTCTCGTGGTTACCCGACCCGTCTACCATTTCCCTTGGGAAAATGTTGTTTATCGTGTCTCTTTTCGTGGCTAAATTCTACCCTATCAATCTTGAATTTACAAAAATTCTTGTTTATATGCAGTTTGGAGGGGTGTTAGGAGTTTTCAACTGCCAAGGAGCTGGATGGGACCTAGAGGAACACAAGTGCAAGGCCTATCCTAAATGCTACAAAACAATATCCGGTTCTATATCTCCGGACGATGTTGAGTGGGAACAAAAAGATTTCACAGCTAATTTCCGGCAAAACGAACTTTTTCTACTTTATCTCCACAAAGCCGGAAATATTCATCTGATGAAGGCAAGTGAAAGAAAAGATATTACTCTTTCGCCTTCTTCGTTCGAAATAATTACATTCTCACCGGTTTACGAATTGCGTGAGAATGTGAAATTCGGTGCCATTGGGCTCGAGAACATGCTAAACAGCGGTGGAGCAATTGAGTATCTGGAGTATAACGATTCAGATGCAGATGCAGGTTCAGATTCTATTGTTGCGATGAAGATTAAAGGGGCAGGGAAATTTTTGGCTTACTCAAGCATTAAACCAAAGCAAGTCATTCTGAATAATGAGAGCATTGAATTTGAATGGACAAGTGATGGGGAGCTTAGGTTTGAAGTGCCATGGATTGGTGGGGAGTTATCTCATGTTTGTGTCTTCATTACCAATTCATAAGAAGTTGCATACTCTTTCTTTTATGGTATCAATCAATTAAGTTCTTGTACTTGGAAATGTTTTATTTCTTCAAGAATTCCCATGCTCATGAACCAATTATGGTTTTTGTGATGTTCTTGGCATGCTTTGAAATAAAAAGCAATAAACAAATCTAATTGCGCGCATTATCTTTTGCGTTCTGCGTTGTTGTGGATTTGTGTAGCACTACGATGATAGTGCGTCTAGATTATCACGCGAAAGAAGAAAAATCGAGATTAATTGATCGATCAATTGGATTGATAAATCGATTAATAAAATGGACCGAGATTGGTTGGGCCAATCTGGACCACATGACTTGGAAGGGGGCGTGAGAAGCTTCTTGGGCTCTTTCATATGGGCTTTTATTTTAAATAAAACTCTAAAGCCTTAAAATTATAACACACTTCTTGATTATTGAATAAGAGAGGAAAGAAAACTTAAATATTTTAACAACATTCTAGTCCGTATTTAATTAATATTCTGATTATTTTGGTGTATGCTGTATATCGTTCTTTATTATTAATCTTATTTCACTCTAAACCTCGAAAATAATAATTTGTAAATTTTATTTTATACATAGCATATCATACATTTAAATTTTTGGATGTGTTTGGAACAAAATTAAAGAACTTTATAAATACAAGTATACAACATATACATCGATATATATGCTTGGTGTGCCTAATAAATATTAAGGACCTAATAATCATATATTTTTCCTATTATACTAACCATATTTTAAATTAAAGACCTTTTCCAATTCTGTATTTACAAGACTCCCAAGTGTATTAATTAACTTACATATACATATAAGAATGAATATCAGTGCATGCATTATCATATTTGTTAAGAAATCAACCAACATTGCCATTGAAGAGCAGAGAAGAAGAAGGAAAAAATATCTGTTATATTGAATTAAACCAACGGTAAAGTACAAATGGGGTTTATATATCAGAGTACAACCAAAACCACTAGCACTTTTTACTAAACAAACATAAAGTGATATTCTAAATAACAACTACTCTTTATTAATTCTAATACTCCCCCTCAAGTTAGGTGTGCTATACAAATCAATAACACCTAACTTACACAACAAAGTATGAAACAAATTTGCTCCCAAAGCTTTGGTTAACAAGTCAGCTGGCTGCTGTAAACTTGGAATATATTTGGTACAAATAATTCCCTGTTGTATTTTATCTCTGATGAAGTGCAAATCAACCTCCAAATGTTTTGTCCTCTCATGGAACACTGGATTGGCTACAATCTGGAGAGCTGATTTACTGTCTGAGTATAAGATAGCTGGTTGTATGTCTTGCACTCCCATGTCTTTCAGTAATGCCAAAACCCATACTATTTCTGCAGTTGTAGATCCCATAGCCCTATATTCTGCCTCAGCTGAACTCCTAGAGACTGTTGCTTGTTTTTTTGATTTCCAGGAGATTAAGGATTCACCTATCATAACTGCATATCCTGTTAAGGACTTTCTTGACATAGGACAGGAAGCCCAATCACTATCAGAAAAGGCTTTGACTCTCATTTCACTGTTTGATGACATCAACAGACCCAAACCTGGTCTCCCCTTCAAATATCTAAGGATTCTTACAACACCATTCACATGAGATTGCCTTGGCTTGTGCATAAATTGACTCAGAAGCTGTACTCCATATGTTATATCAGGCCTTGTCAAACATAGATAGATCAATTTTCCTACAAGTTTCTGATATTGGCCAATGTTCTCCAGCAAAGGATCATCAACAGAGTCTTCTTCTCCACATGTGTACTTTACATTCTGTTCAACAGGAGTATTGCAAGGTTTGCACCCCAATAAACCTGCCTCTGCTATAAGTTCCAATGCATACTTTCTCTGATTTATATATATACCTTCAGTTGATCTGCTAAGTTCAATCCCAAGAAAATATCTCAACTCCCCAAGATCTTTCATAAAGAAAGTTCTGCTCAAATAATCCTTACAATCCTGGATCATTTTTTCATCATTGCCTGTGATTAGTATGTCATCAACATACACCAATAATATTACAATACTGCTCCCCCTGCTTCTAACAAACATAGAGTAATCATTTCTGGATTGTGAGAAGCCATGTGAAGTTAATGCAAGAGTAAACTTGTGGTTCCATTGCCTGGAGGCCTGCTTCAAACTATATAAGGATTTGTTGAGTCTGCAAACTTTGCCTTTGTATGCTCCATCTGAGGAATCAAAGTTAGGAGGAAGCTGCATATACACCTCTTCTTGTAAATCACCTTGTAAAAATGCATTGGTGACATCCATTTGCCATAACTTCCAACCCCTAATAGCTGCAAGAGAAAGAACTATCCTAACAGTAACATGCTTCACCACAGGTGAGAAAGTGTCAGAATAGTCAATACCCTCTATTTGTGTATACCCTTTAGCAACTAATCTTGCTTTATATCTCTCAATAGAACCATCACTTCTATATTTAATGGCATAAACCCATCTACATCTGGCCTTTTTATTGGGTGGTAATTCAACCATAGTCCAAGTGTTGTTAAGATTAAGGGCCTGAAGTTCTATATTCATGGCATGCTGCCATTTTTTATCATGTTTGGCCTCATGAAAATGTTGGGGCACATAATGATTGTCAAGAGCAGAAAGATATGCTTGATATTCATCTTGAAAATTATCATAATGAAGTGAATGAGATATAGGGTACTGTGCAGAGTTAGCAGATTCAGAACTCACATGTACAGGGGATATATAATCTTTCAACCAGTTTGGTGGCTTACCTATCCTGGTGGACCTTCTTACCTCAACATTGGTACCAGGAATAGGTTGAGTATCTGAATGTGTAATCTGATCAGGAATGTGGGGTTGAAAAGGAGATGGAGAAGAAATAGTAGAATCCAGAGGAGCACCAGAGGTTTCATTCTCATATGACTCTTCATAGGGCAGATTGTTCTCAAGCTTAGGAAAAAACTGATCCTGCAAATGGTTAGAAGAAAAAGAGAAGGGAAAGATAGTCTCATAAAATATAACATCCCTTGAGACTAAAAAGGTTTTGGTTTCCAAATCCAGTAACTTATAACCCTTTTGGATATTAGAATAGCCTACAAAGACACAAGCCCTGGATTTACTCATGAACTTATCTGTGGGTGGCATGTATTTAGCAAAGCATAAACACCCAAAAACCTTTAAATGTAAATAAGCAGGAGGTTTGCCATATAAAACTTCAAAGGGACTTTTTCCTTTAAGAATAGGTGTAGGAGTCCTATTGATAAGATAAACTGCAGTCATAACACATTCACCCCAATATTTCATAGGCAACTTAGAATGAAATTTAAGTGCTCTAGCTACATCCAGTATATGCCTTTGCTTTCTTTCAACCACCCCATTCTGTTGGGGTGTATATGGACAAGTACTTTGATGGATTATCCCATGAGATTCAAACAATTGTTTACAGTCCTTATTAAAAAATTCTAAACCATTATCTGTTCTAATTTGTTTGATGTTCTTAGAAAACTGATTCTGGACATAGGCTATGAATTTAGTTAAATTATTATATGTTTCAGATTTGAGATTCATAAGGAAAACCCAAGTGCTTCTAGAACAGTCATCAACAATGGTTAGAAAGTATCTATCATTATTGTAAGTAGTTTCCCTATAAGGCCCCCATACATCAACATGAATAAGGTCAAAAATATCATTATGAGAAGCATTTCTAGTAGGAAAGGGAGTTCTACTATGCTTAGCCAAAGGACAAACATTGCAAACAGTATTTTTATTATAAGGATCAACACCAAGTTGAGGCAAATATTGAAATCTCCCAAAAGACATGTGTCCAAATCTATGGTGCCACAAAGTGGCTTTATTGATAGAAACAGATTCTAAGGTACTAGAAGTATTGCCAACAGTGGCCTTATTACAAGAATTATTCATAATGCAATACAACTGATCATTAACAGAGGGGTCTAGAACATATAAACCATTCTGAACTCTACCAAGTCCCCTTATCAATCCAGTCTTGATGTCCTGTATAAGACAAAATTTGGGATAAAAGCTGATGAAGACATTAGAATCATTGGTGAGTTTAGAGACAGATAACAGGTTCTGTTTAAAATCAGGCACACATAGAACATTGCTAAGTTGAAAATGATCACAAATGTTCACATTACCAGTATGAGTAATTTTGCTACCTTGACCATTAGGCAGTTTAACAGTGTTTAAATGATTGAAAGAGTCATCTATGGTGCTATAAAGGTGCTTATTAAAAGTCATATGTTTGTTAGCACCTGAGTCAATGATCCAATTCTTCTCTATATCAGCAGAAACTAAAGAATTAAGGCAGAAAGATATACCTTCCTTACCCACTGAGGCCATGCTTGTAGATGGATGGGAGTTGTCATTGGAACTCATTGATCCAATCAATTGCATCAGCTGTTGATATTGGTGGGCACTAAGGTTTGGTGTTTGTGCAGTTGAGGTGCCATTCCCATCATTAGTTTCTCCTTTGTTCTGTGTAGATGTGGCTGTATTTGCATTATATCCTTTTCCACTTTGAGGTGCACTTCTGCCACCTCTTGATCCACCTCTACGTCCACCTCTATGTCCCCCTCGATTCCAATTGGGGGGATATCCATGGAGTTTAAAACAGGTTTCCCTTGTATGACCATTGAATTCACAATGGTCACAGTACTGAGATTCTTTATCAGTGTTTCTTGTTTGAGAGGAGCTTGATTGCAAAGCAATAGAATTCTCAATTTTCATGTTTGTCACATTGATTCCCCGTTGAGTTTCCTCGTTTAAAACCATGGAATATACTTGTCCATGTGTAGGTAGTGGGGACATCATCAAAATCTGTGATCTAATGTTAGCATAGCTCTCACTCAATCCCATCAAAAATTGCATCATCTTAAGTTGACAACAAAAATCAATATATTCTTTGGAAAGAATCTGAGCAGGTGCTGGTGTAATAGAGTCATACTCTTCCCAAAGTTGTCGAAGCTTAGAGTAATATTCAGAGACTGAGTTTGCCCCCTGAGTGATGGTATTTATCTGCTTATAAAGAGAGTACAATCTAGCTCCATTTATCCTATCAAACCTCTCCTTGAGGTCAATCCAAATCAGATGTGCTGATTCACAGTACACAACAGCATGTATAAGATCACGAGATAAGGATCGATGAATCCAGGACCTTACCAAGGCATTACATCGCTTCCAGTGAGGATATTTGTAGGAATCTTGAGCCGGTGGTTGACATGTGCCATCAACAAATCCAATTTTGTTCTTCGCTTCTAGAGCCACGATCATCTCTCTACTCCATATACTATAATTCTCGGAACCTTTTAGAACTTCAGCCACAAGATCCAAATTGGGCGTATCGGATGGGTGTACATATAGAGGATCTTGAGGATCAATTTTTGAAGCATTGTACTTGTTTTCTTGAGAATCGGTGTCGGATTTTGAAGGTTCTCCGGAGGAACTCGTATCTTGCGTCTTCGTCATGTGACTTCAGGAAGAACAAGAACAATCGGAAAAAGAAAAGAGCAGCGGAATCACGGAATGAGACAATGGTGGATGCGCTGAAGAAATTCACCACAGATTAATTTTCCAGGTTGATTATTGAGCCGAAGCTCTGGTACCATGTTAAGAAATCAACCAACATTGCCATTGAAGAGCAGAGAAGAAGAAGGAAAAAATATCTGTTATATTGAATTAAACCAACGGTAAAGTACAAAGGGGGTTTATATATCAGAGTACAACCAAAACCACTAGCACTTTTTACTAAACAAACATAAAGTGATATTCTAAATAACAACTACTCTTTATTAATTCTAATTCTGTATTTACAAGACTCCCAAGTGTATTTCCAATTCTGTATTTACAAGACTCCCAAGTGTATTAATTAACTTACATATACATATAAGAATGAATATCAGTGCATGCATTATCATATTAATCAATTACGCCAATACGTAACCAAAGAAAGCAAAAGAAAAAAAAGGTTTGAAAGATGTTAATTTTTATTGATCATAAAACCAATACACACACGATGATGTGCGATTATTGATTTGCACTCAGACATAAATTGTCTTGATTCAAATGTCGAGTACAGTGGTCTGAAACTGGCATACATGAGGACCCATGTTACAGATACGAGGAAGATACTTAGCCGTGGGCATCATCATCTGCTGGGTTCTCTCTGATCCTCCTTGCTTCATCATCTGTCTGATTGCATCACAACGACAATTCATATCCACACCTCTGAGCTGCTGGCAGCATTGCATTAGGGCCTGCGGAGGGTTAGTGATCATTTCTTCCGATTGCCCGCCGGCGCCGGCGCCCTGTGTTTGAGTCAAGTACATTCTGCAGTGTTGGAATTGGCGACCCTGGATTTGCTGCTCACACATCTGCCGAGGGTTTTCTTCATCTTCGGCCATGGTGGTGGTGATGGTGGTGGTGTAGCGGGTGGCGTCCGCTAAGGATAGGAGGAGCGCCACCGTGAGAGCACAAGAAACTATCACCAGCTTTGAAGACATTTCTGATGTGTGTGTGTGTATATATATATATTATATATATATGCTGAGATTGAATGGTTGTAATGGTGGTGAAGGAGGGATTTTATAGCAGATTTTAGAATTTGCATGGCGTTTACGTGTTGAACTACTCATGACAGCAGAATTTGTGGGGTACCAAATTGTATACACGTACAATTGCATGCAAGTAATTTTTTGAATGTAATTTGTAAACTAATTGTGGTTTCTCTTTTTGTTTTTACCTGGGTAATGCAAATCGAATAATTACATTTGCAATGCTACAAAAATATTTGTGATTTATTTTTTCAATTGTAATATACACAATTAATCATATATATATATATATATATATATATATATAATAATAATAATTATTCATTAGTATATATTTAGGAAAATTATATTTTTGGTACACATTATTGTACGTCTCTTAATCCGTCCGGCACTTTTTATTTCTTTTTTAGTTTATTTAATATATAATATATATCATTATTGATATGTAATAAAATTAATTAAAAGAAGTTTAATTCAACATAATCGAGCCGGGTTGGACTGCTTCGGTCTGTGGATCCAAATGAGCTGGCCCATGTTTGTCCACGGACTGAAACAGCTTAGCCCGACTCAACCCACATGCCTAAATGGGCCAACTTGTTATAAGTTGGCATTAAGCTCTAAAAGCAGGCCCTTTTGACACTGTATAGAGAAATGAAATGCATAACAAAGCCCTTTTGACAATTTAACTATTCTAGAAAGAAATGAAATACATTACAAAATGCAAAAATTTTTGGGTATTATTTAAACATTAATATCTCTGTTCTGTATATCTGCAAATAGATAGATACATAGATAAATAGGATCTCTGTTGTGTATATCTGCAAAATTTAACACTAATTCCCTAACTTAATCTTTTCTGCTGGATAAATCCCTTTCCCTCTATTTCCTGCTTGTTGCTTTGTCAATGACGAATTTGATCCGTTGTACCTCGAAACATAAGCATCATTTTTCCCTCTACTTTTCCTGTTTTCATTCAAATTGTGCATCAACAAAATAGACATTAGAATATCGAAAATGAGCAATAAACCCCACAGGCAATAATGATTCGAACCTGATCTGCATCAAGAGAAATAAGACACCAGCAATGGCGGTGCCTTTGACAACTGTTTTCAGCAGTGGCTTTTTACCCTGTTTCACAGGTGGTATATCTTCTCTTTTATCCTGAATATAAAAGATTCGTACATTAATTACAGCTTTTAAGGATGCTAATTATGTTTGCATTGCAAATTTAGAAGATAATCAATCACCTGATTAATGACCTTTCCATCAGCTGAAGATACTTCGTCATGATCGATGTGGGCTTCGACAGGAAACAGGGGCAAATCATTTTCTGAAATAGTTTCACACAGATGCTTTTCTTCAACCACTGGACTATGGATTTTAGCGTCATTAGTAACAACTTCAAATGGCTTATCATTGCATGAAAAATTCAAATGGTTCGATGTGACATCTGAGAGATCTGATTTTGAAGATAAAACGGTAGTCTCATTATCAAGATTGCTCTGTTCCATTGATAACGAAGAACAAACATTTGCAGATGATGAATCGTCTTCAAACTGTTCATCCAACTCCAAGTTGAGCAACCGGCCTAAAACAGAGCTCATGCTTGTGGTCGAAGATACCTCCATATCTTCATGATCGGAAAATTTCCTCTGTGAACATTTTTCATCCGAGCCCAGAAAGAAATCAAACATATTTTTTTCTTCATCAAGAATAACAGGATCAGAGCCATCACTTGCATGGACCATTAAATCAGAAAATGCCAAATAATCTGAAATGTAATTGCTTTCCCCTGTTTTGATGCATGAAGAATCGCCCACAACAGAACCATCGTTGAATTGGGTATCAGAAACATTTACAGAACGATTTTTGCAGTTATATCTGTCTTCATTATTTATATGAGAGACATCAAATGAAGAATGCACTTCAGGTGAATTATCTCCATTAGATGGAAAAGAATTTTCACCCATATATCTGCTTTCTGCCTCGTCCGACTCATCAGAGCTAGAATCATCATCTCTACCAGATGGTGTCGATAATTTTTTCTAAATTATACAAGAATCAACAAATGATTAATCAGTTACATGAAAATAGGCAATTAAGTTGAAAATTCATACATTTTCAACTGCAATTACCAGATGAACACACCTGTTTCAGCTTCATTCGGGGAGCTTTGTGTGAAGTGTAACTTGATGAGCTTGAAAGGGTCCATTGTGATGATTCCAAGCTTCTTCTAATTCCCCCTACCATATCGCTTGGCATGGATACTGAGTTTATAACCAAATCAAAGTCCGGGACCTGGTTAAGAGTAAATAACTAAATATTATTCCATGATTAAGTTTTTGGATGAATTTAGATTGAGGAATTTGAGTATCTTACACTTAGTTGTTTAGACCTGGCTTTCTTCGAGAGAGCTCTAATGCAAATGCAAACTTTTCGGATATCTCTTTTCTCAACAACATCCGATGGTGAAAACAGGTCAATGCCACTCAATCCCATTATTTTGCATATCTACCAAAAGTCAACCAATTCGATAAGCAAATCTCACTCTCATAGTAGTTCATTATCAGAGATGCTATAAGAATACAAAATGTGGTACCTTTAGAAATGAATCAACATTGGAGTAAGGCCTGTATCTACCACTGCTCCTTTTAGAACCAAACGGCCTGTATTTGTGTTTCAAATGTCTAAGCTCAATGCACTTTGTCAATAGCTTATCCCACACTATTTTAGAAACTTCAAACCTATAAGCCCAGGGATGTCAATAAACCAGTGACGATAATGGAAAGGCTTCTCGAAGAAAATTGTAAGTCGATATTGTTTTTGGAAATATATGATGCTAAA
Source organism: Verbascum thapsus (assembly GCA_963669365.1). NCBI lineage: Eukaryota > Viridiplantae > Streptophyta > Magnoliopsida > Lamiales > Scrophulariaceae > Verbascum > Verbascum thapsus. The sequence goes on along the minus strand of OY770107.1, from coordinate 3,754,003 downwards.
TGCCCCCCATCACAAATTATTGAATGTAATTGGAAGTTAATTACAACATACAATATTTTCAATCAACCATTTCTTTTTTTTAATATTCCCTTGTAAGAACCCAGAATTTCTGCATCATAAACATCATTCAAGATTCCCGCAATCACCCAACAAAAAAAAAAAGAAAGTAAAAGGGTAGAATTAGCATACTCAATAATTTTCAGGACATTGGAAAATGAAAATTAATAATTAATTAATAAAAAAAAGTCAAAATTACTGACAGTATATCCCCATCTTGAAGCAAATCGGAGATGGGCAAATCTTCATCCAATCTTGTGTTGAGAACTTCTCCAAGCCATATCCTTGTTTGAGTCTGCCCCCACATAAACCAATTCAAATCGTAGCAAAAAAGACAAATCTAACAGTACTACACTTATAATCTACATAAAAAAACGAAAAACAAATAATAGAGTAAATAAAATTAAAAGGGACCTGTAAGAAAACTTCATCGAGTTCCCTAAAGCTCGATTTAGCCGATGATGATTCTATCATTTTTGTCGGATTTCCCGCCTAAAGTCTCTCATCAATCAAGCATTCTACAAAACTAGAAATAATATTAAAAGATTCAATATAATATTATATCACTATATTAAGTGAGTGAAAAGAAGAGTGAAGAAGATGGGATTTTGTTATCTTGAGCTCTCTCTCATGTGTTTCATCTTTCGAGTTTAGGAGGTAAGAACAGTGGCCGCGTGGGTTATTATAGCCAGTTCATTTTCTTTGTTTTGTAATAAAAGTTTGTTTGTGTTCACAAAAATAAAATTATGAAAATAGAGATATGAATAATATATATAATAATATTTATTATATTATGTTTCCCAGCACGAGTAAATCCTGGCTGGAAAAGACAAGCGCCGGATTCATACATGGCCCATATATAATATGGGCAATCACTTTTTGTATTTTTCTCACTTTTCTCCCTTTTTTTTTTTTCTTCCTTTTATTATGAATTCTTTTTTTGTTAACTATTTTCTCAAATTGATTCATTGAACAATTTATAAACACTTACCTACGATGCATCGATATTAATAAAAATGAGTCTACGTAATATCATATTCGTATCGGATATAAATACACAGTAAATACAGTTGAATATACATAGATATAATTTTAAAGTATCTAAAAAAATAAAATAAAATAAAAAAATATATGAAAAATAAAAGTATTCCAATACGTCCAAATACGACTGGCGTTGTTCTTGTTATTGGATAATACTTTTTTATAAAAATTGAACAAAATGTTATTTTTTTTATTATAAGTTTGTTACCTATTTTGATTAAATAATTGAAATAATGGACCGTTTTGTTTCCTATGAGTTATAACTATTTTTTATAAAAGTTTTATAAGCTTAGTAATTATTATAAGCATCATCTCTTTAAGTATGGATCGTACCTAGGTCATGTGATGGATCTTAAAAAATTAAGTTTTGTTATAATAAAAATATGAATGAACAATTAATTAATTGGCCATAAATCACATAATAAGCACACTAATACATTTACGTGTTTTAATAAAATCCAATCCACGTCAGCAACTAGAAATTTTCATATCATTCATTTTTTAAAATAACACAATTACAAGAGAATACACATAATATTACTCAATCAAGCTCTCTCTCTTGCTCTCTAGTTTGTTATACAAAACTATATACTTTTTCAGCTATATTCATTCATTAAGTAAAAAAAAAAAATTGAACTAATTAAACGCTTACTTCAAGCTAAGCACTAAGACTTGGGCGATTATTCCCATCGTAACGGGCGATTATTCTCATCTTAATAAAACGCCTAAATTCAAGTGCTATTTATCGTATTCTCATCTTAATGAAACGCCTAAATTCAAGTGCTATTTATCGCTTATTTTAATAAGCTTATTCAAAATACTTATCTAATTTTGTGTTCTCAAATACATTATTATACCGCTACAATACCCGAACATATGATTTCTAATTCTGTAGTGAAAATAAATTCAATACTTTTTTCTCTTCAACAACCTTTACCTGAATCTATTCGATACACAATGTGTTTTATTTGATAGATGTAGACCAAGTATTAACTTTACATTTAATTAGAAGCATATTCTTTCTCAATTTGATCCGTTTACATGTTAATTTTAAATGTATTTTCAAAAATATAAAATTCTTACAAAAATTTCTATAGTATGTAATTTTCGAGAAAAAAATTTAAAATTTGTGTGATGTATATACTAAGCCCGAACATAGATTTTTCCCTATCCGAATCACATGTCTCGATGCAGAAATTTGGTTTAAATGTTATTAAATGATATTGGGCGATTTATAAGAATAAATTTCAAATTTAAATCTCTCTTACTAAAGGCATGTATGGAGACGTATGGTATACGCTGTGGGTTTGGACCCTACTTGTATGGATTAATTAAATGAAACCAACATACTAACATTTAATTTGATTTATTGAATTATCCAACTATGGCCTTAGGCCGTACGTCAACTTTCAAATTTCAAAATTACCAACAATTTGAAATTCCGACATAAGTTTCAGTTTCTAAATTTTTTTAAATTCGAGTCTAATTAGATATAGGTGGCATCTGGCTTGAATAATGTGAAAAAATAAATGAATCATTGAGAAAAAATAAATATCAAGATTCAAGTATGGTTGAAAATTTTGTTTCATACACGTCCATTCACTTCAACGAGTTAGGGATGGCAATGGGCACGTCTGATAAAATCCCTGTTTTGCCCATTTGTTTATTTTTTAATCATGACGGGGCTCGAATCGATTTTTACCAATTAAGTTCAAATGAGTAATAAAAATTTGAAAAATAACCCGATAACTCACCTTACATGCAATGAGCTGATCTGAATTTAAATAAATTTCAACTAATAAACCTACAATATAGTCAATAATTATGAAATTCAGCACAAGTGATAGAGTCAAAACATATCCATAAGAATAAGAGCGGATTTATTATCCATATCCATACATCATTTGCTAGATTACTACAAAGTAACATCATATCTATGATCGCGCTTTAAAAAGAAAAATGAGATGTTATTTCTCAACTTATATATAAGGGCGTTCCAATAATTTTACATAGATTGTGAAAATTACATTATGAAAAAAAAATAGAGATAATTTATTAAGTTATTTAATTACATTGAATAATTAATTAATAAGATTATTTATTCATGCAATTAATTAAATAGAAACTAGAATATTTAATTGGGAATGAATTGATTAATAAGTGAACTGATAAATCAATTAATAAAGTGGACTGAGATCGGTTGGGCCAATATTTGGCCCACTCAACTAAGGTGGCATGTGAGTCCATTTGGGTCTTCTACATGCCTAGTTTTTATTTAGAATAAAACCCTGAAAGCCTAGTACACATAATACAAGTCACACCTCATAAGTTGAAGTTCAACGATTGGGTGTTAAAAGGGCTGGGCCGGCCCGCCCCAAGCCCATGATGGGCTGGCTTGTCAAAAAAATCCCATGGGCCAGCCCATCATGAGCCCGGGTCGGTCCATGATGGGCCCGGGCTGATTAGGTGTTTTTTTTTTTAAAATATGTTTTTTTTTGGTTTAAACTAAACGTAGAACAAAAATGCATATCTCATTCCCCATTTAGCTAAGTTGGGGCCCCTCAAAGCCTACTATCACCCTTACAATAGGGCTAGTGGTATATTTTATTAGTTATATTCCAAAAACAGAAAATTTATATCATAAATGGGTTGGGCTGGACTGTCGTGGGCTGGGCCGACTCATAAAATTTGTGTGGGCTAAGCCAACCCATAAAATTTTGTGGGCCAGTCAGCCCACTTAATTTGGTAGGTCGGCCCAACCCAGCCAGGACGGCCCATAGGTCACGGGCCAATGGGCCGGCTACCCATTTGACATCTTTATGTTGAACAAAAGAGAACAAAAATCTAACCGAACAGAATTGATATGGAGAGCCCATGTCATAAAAAGCTTATATCGGAGGTCCAGTAATCTAATCTAACTCCTATATAAATGTGTGAATAACAAAATTGTTTCGTTCTATGTGAAAAGACATAATCGTCCTTACTATTAATTATGTTTCCTACATTATTAGGACTCCAATTTATATTGATGAGAGACACAATTGATTAGGACTCTAATTTATTTAATGTATAAAATAAAATATATAAAGTAACCTGTATTATTAGGACTCCAATTTATATTGATGAGAAACACAATTTATTAGGATTCTATTTATTTAATGTATAAAATAAATTAAATATATATAAAGTAAATTATTATTATTGTTATTATGATTCCATCCGCCGTAAACATTGAATTAAATTATTGATGAGAAACGCAATTCAATTAGGACTCTAATTTATTTAATGTATAAAGTAAAATTAAATATATAAAGTAAATTATTATTATTATTGTTATTAGAATTCCACCAGTAAATTGGGATTCCACCGGTCGTAAACATGTACTAAATTTAAAATTAATAAATTAAATGTATAAAGTAAATTATTATTATTATTAGTAAATCCCACCAACAGTAAACATGATTAAATTAATTAAAGAATCAAATGTATAAAATAGATTATTATTATTATTATTATTATTATTATTATTATCAATTAAATTAAAATTATAAAATTGTTTCGTCCTATATGAAAAGACATATATACCCTTATTCAATTTTATAATTCTTTTAGTAATTTGAACTAGAAACCTATTAGTATCATAACTCTATTTAATTAATTAAAAAGTCACTTTACCATAAATATCTAATAGTAATGGGAAATTATTTATATAGCAAAACAATGTTTATAAGGAAAAAGACATATTGGTGTCGTTATTATAATAGTTGAATTTATTATATAAATTTTCTTTAATACTAATGATTAATGAGAAATCATTTATATAGCAAAAACGATCTCTATAAGAAAATAAACATATTTGTTGTTAGACATAGACACTGTTTAAGAAATAAACTATATTCCTAAATTTTCATAATGTCTGCCTATAAACAAAACATTTAGTTGTCTTTTACTTATTTGATGAACATAATATTATTGTGGACATATTTATATATTACATTATATATAGATACAGTAGCAAATTATTTAGTAGTAGGACTTTCATTATATTAATTATATTAATAGGACATTGTATAAATAAATAGTAGAACAAAATTAAGAACACTAATATAATAAAAATAATTGAATTTTTTGTACTCATATTTACAAGTATCAAATTCTTGCAACCCATACATAGTATAGAAAAAATTAGGAGTCTTGATTTGTAGTGGTCAAGTTCATTTAGCTAATTCCACTAGCATCACGTTATATGCAATTTAGCGACACTGGATAAGAAATTGACACATAAATATCACACAAGGTATGAGAGTGTGAAGACCACTAATGTGAAAGTAAAATTGATTCGTACATATCCATGCATAGCCATGCATTATATGCCAAATTAGGGAAAGATTCTCCACATGAGTTAAGGGTGCGAGATGAGGAATATGGAATTAAGCGATCCACGTAGCCAAGTAAATTGTGGTTACGAAGTATTAGGTATAATTGACATTTTCACAAGAGATAGTTGTCTGAGTTGAGTTTATTTTGGTAACATTAAGGAGAGATTATGATGAGAGTGTGGCGGAAGACGGAGAAGTTTATGGTGTGAATGATGAGTGGGAAGTTGTGGAAAATATATAGCATGCAAGTTAGGATTTCCATGAAAGATGGGTAGAAGATAAGGTTTGGAGAAGTGGAGCGACAACAAGATTTGTGTGTAGGTGAAATTCCGAGGATGGATTGACTTAATAGGGTTTTGTGCGTAGTACATTGCCGAGATAAGGAAGAGCAAGTTGGTGTTTGGATTTGTAGTATGAGAGGGCTATGGTTTTAGTTTGAGGCACCGACTTGGTCGGGAGGTTAGGCAACGAGTTAGGATTGGAATCAGGATGTCAAATGTGTAATATATGTTGACGACTCTGGGATGGAGGAATTAGGATTAGAGTTAGCATATAGTTTAGGGTTGGAGTTTGTTTGAGAGAGACGCGACATTCGAAGCGCTGACACTTCATGAAACAAAGACTGCTATAACTTACTCAGTCTCTGATACAGTAGAGGGATTCGAACCCTCGGTAAACAAAATTAACAACAGTGGAGAGAGGGGTACTCATACCATCTTTGGATGAAAAATTGAGGGGGGCAGCAAGAGTAGGTGATAAATCAGAGAGATTGTGTAAGAGAGTGTCATCGAGAAGGATGAAGCCTTTAGATGATTATGATGATATCGATCGTCATCTTGAAAAATGATAATAAAGATTAAACATTATTGAAAAAAATAGATTTCTATGAGGAAGAAGAATGATGTCTCTGATAAATTTTAATATAATGCTAATACAACATACTAATACTTTTTGGTCAAAAATTTATTTTACAATAAAATAAACATAATAGGTTGTTTAAAAATAGATAAAACAAACATAATAACGGTCGGTTAAGAAAAAAATCTATTAATAGTAGAACATCATTTAGTAAAAGGAATTCAAATAGTTTCTTTGAAAATTATTTGAAAAATCTGAGTTATATATATGTATATTCTATTGCAAGGATTTGTGAAATATATCAAATCAAGCGTAATTATATTTGTGAACGACGTTTACGTTATTGCTTTGTATTTTTGTGATGATTATGTGATTTAAAGTATCAAATAAGAGAAAAAATAATAATTTAATAAATAAAATTGTTGATGAGAGATATGTGAAATTATGAGGAATAATGTGATGTAATTTATGTTGACTAATAAGAACTATACATGAACATAATAAATATGAAAGAAAATGAATTAGATAGTAAATATGTTATATTTCAAACTTTGAGAAACTTGTGATAAAAGAAATAATTTTTGCAAACATACATGTACATAATTTTTGAAATATAAGGTGTTAAAAAAACTGAGAGAAAAATATAAATTAACAATTAGATTTGGCTCATCTTTGAATATGACTTATTTTATTCTAATTTTGTAAGTTAATTCAAAACAAGTTTAATGTTTTAAATGATTAATAAGAATTGAATTTATTTAGTATAGTAATAAATTAATAACTATGAAATCATTTGATAGAATAATAATAATTTATTTTAATTTAGTTAATTATTAAAAGAATCACGTGCGAACCACGTGCGACGCACGTGTTATTTTCTAGTTATAAAAAAATGAGAATTTTTCTATAAATTTCTATATTTGCCGGACATAGATGTAATTTCTGTATTAAGTATACTAATATACCTTCCGCCTCCTACCTACCTCTAGCCCCAAAAAAGAAAAATCAATGGAATATTGATACAATTATACAAGACGGCTAAAAAATGAACGTTGACTATTATATTAGTATTTGTTACAAGTCACATGTAATATAAAATATATTAGGTTCAATATGCTATTATCACCTATTTAAACCCATTATTCAATTCTACAAATATAACCAAGACAAAGTCGTTTGTTCAAGGGTAATTTGCACATTGCACCCTAAGAATAGGCTAATTAGGCAGTTTTCACCCTAAAATTACAAAAATTGCGGTCTCCACCCTGAAAATGCAATAAGTTTGGCACTTTGCACCCCGACCATATTTCAATTGATTTCTTGATGGGCAAAATCGGGAAAATGAAAAATAAGATTTCAAACAAAAAATAATCTTCAAAATATATTTTGTGTGCAGTTTTCTGGTATCAATGGCGTAGAGCCCTCGATTACTCTCAACAAAGCCTCGTCTTGTGGGTATGAAAATCTCCCTCGTCCCCTTATTACACAATCCCTATAAATTAAAACGTCTTTTGTATTCAAAAGTTGTTTGCTTGTGCTAGGCTAAGCCTATGCTGAAAAAGAACAGAATAACAGAGCTTGTAGATCCATCACTTGCTGAAAACTACAACTCTACACAAATGAATCTCACGATTTTGGCTGCTTCTTTATGTGTGCAACGATCTTCAATTAAACGTCCTCGAATGAGTCAGGTATTTTCGCTCATTGATTAAAAACTCGAGAAATTTTTGGCCTTTTGTTTAGTGTGTAAAAATCGCGTTTATGATAAATCGATTTGGGACGATGCAGATTTTGCTGATTCTGAGAGGGAGCTGTGGCAGCTTAGACTTGATCAGAAAATGTAAAAAGCTATCAAGCTGGAAAAAGTATTATAAGGAGCTTTTTAGTGCTGAAAAATACAACAGAGGTTTAAATCTGCAAACACAGATGGCCATGGAAGCATAAATTTTAGTATCATAAAGATATGATGATGATGATGATGATAATACGTGTAAATATTATTGGTAAAGAGAATTTTTGTCCAGTTGGTTTTGTTTAAACGATGTTATTTATCTTGTAATAGATCATTTTGTTGTAAAAAGTATTATATAATTTACTTTTATATTATTTTATTGAAGATTATTATTTGTTTGAATTTTTTTTTCCTATTTTGCCCATTAAGAAATCAACTGAAATATGGTTGGGGTGCAAAGTGCCAAACTTATTGCATTTTTAGGGTGGTGACCACAATTTTTATAATTTTAGGGTGGAGACTGCCTAATTAACATATTCTTAGGGTGCAATGTGCAAATTACCCTTTGTTCAATTCTATTTCTTCTCTGAAACACCTTCATATAATCATTAGTATTTAGAACTAGTGACAGGTTTGTAATTTCAATTTGGTTTGGTCTTATTATGGATTCAAAATTTCAATTCATTTCGTCAAAAAAAAAAAAATCATCATAAATTTGTGTTTTGCATGAGTGGGGTCTTGGGTGGGCAGGCCATGGCAAGCACCATCTCTTTGACTTCCCGCCACACTCCTATTTGTCTTCCCAGCTACCTAACCCCGTAGAATACAATATTCCGAATCCGATTAAAGTGATGTGCTACCAATTTTTATGCCATTAGATTATCATTTGCTTTTCATTTGTTGACTTGTCTTTCAAAACCCAATTCAATCTTCAAAAACCCAGTTTAAATATTTGTTTGGGACGACTTGGGTTGTTTGATTCCTTTTATGTAGTTTCAGAAATTAATTTCAATCAATTGTTTCGAAAAATAATGGCGAATAATAGTAGTAAGAAAGAGATAGCGATGAGGCTGAGGGCGGCGGCAGATGAGGCTGTGCAGTGCATTGGTTTGGGCTACGATTTAACTCTTGACTTGCGCTTGAAGTACTGCAAGAACCAAATTACGAAACAGGGCTCTAGGTTGATCGCCGTGGATGATGATCATGTCCGGGATATTGCCGTCCCCGGCGGTATTTTGGTCCAAAATGTGCCCAAGTCTATCAACTGTGATAAAGGCGAGCGCATGCGCTTCAGCTCTGACGTTCTTTCTTTCCAACAGGTATATAGATTATTGTTATTATGAAAATCTGTGTGCTTTTTTCTGACTATTAAGAGATTAATGTTTCATTTTCAAAAGGTGGGCTGATTAAAATTTGATGAGAAATTGGGTTATTCTTGTAAAAGTGCATAAATTAATGTTATCTTAGGTAAATTTTGAAATGAACCATTGGAATGCTATGCAATGGAATGAATTCGGATGTTTACTTGTGAGAATTAGCTGTACTTTTGATTTAAAGGCCCCTTCTGATTCAAAATGGTAATAATTCTTTGTAACTGTCCAGATGTCAGAACAATTCAACCAGGAATTATCGCTTTCAAGTAAAATTCCAACTGGCCATTTCAATTCAGCGTTCGAATTTACGGGCTGTTGGCAGAAAGATGCTGCATTCACAAAATCCCTTGCTTTCGATGGGGTTTTCATAACCCTTTACAGCATTGCATTAGAAAAGGCGCAAGTAACGCTTCGAGACCATGTCAAACAAGCAGTGCCTTCATCATGGGATCCATCTGCATTGGCTAGGTTAGCAGAAAATAATGTTGTCTTTTTCTGACATGTGCAATCTCGATATGGAGTTGACTCATTTTAGTCTTCATAAATTGAGCTTCTAGTTCCCAATATTAATAGTTTAGTTGGTTCGTGATGGATTTTTAAACATCAACTAACTAAATTTGCATGCTTGCTAAGTTAGTCGCTATGAATCCTGATAGGATAGTATTCATTTCGGTGCAGTTCGTCGTGTCAATTTCCAGATTGTCCGAGGTTGCGCTATATAAGAACACTTTTTCAATAGCACGAGTTTATATGTTGTTTGTTGCTTTCTTATTAAGGCTCAATTGATTTATCACTTGGAAACTAGCAGCTTGGCAAATATTGTATTAAGGAACTGGAATGAATGATGTTGATTGTGAATCTATTCCATATTTCATATTTATTGGTGTAACTTATTTAAAATAAATCTCCAGGTTTATCGAAAAATTTGGCACCCACGTTATTGTTGGTGTGAAGATGGGGGGAAAGGACATTATATACGTGAAGCAGCAACATTCATCTCCACTGCAGCCTATTGATGTACAAAAAAGATTGAAGGATGTGGCTGACAAGAGGTTTAGTGATACAAGTCGACCATCTGGCATGCACCCTGAGAAAGATTATGGCATTGAAATGGTTAGTTTCATGGATACATTTCTGTCGTCATGAATTTGCAAGTTTGTATTCATTTTGCTAGTCAGATTTGTTAGTCCATACGAGAAGTTGGTATTATCAATTGATATGCTTTTAGTGACTCTTTATTATGTTTAGTTGAAAGCATCATTCAGAACTTATAAGTTCAACTTGCTTGAAATTTCAGTGTGTTTTTGGTTAATCCTGTCAAGAATATGAATGATTTGGGAGTCTCATTCCCACTGCTTTTCATTACAGATCTTATTGAATTCTGACACATGTCGTATGATTTGCTTGCATTTTAACATTTATTATTACAATCCATTTCAGCGTGAGAGTAATGAAAGAGGATCAACATTCTTGGACCCGAGCACGCCAAGTTTTCACTCTAACCAAGAGGTAATAGTTTCTAAAATAAATCGAGTAATATTGTCAAATGATAGTCTAGTCAATAAAGCATTACATGCAAAATATAAGCTTTGTATTACATTTTATTCTGAAATTTTATTGAACTATTCTGAAGGATTTTTTATGCTCATTGGTTATGAAAATCCCAGGAAGTTACTTTCTTCTGGAGGAGGAGAGGTGGAAGCAACGCGAGGAATATGCCTCATAATAAGTGGTGTCAAACTGTTCAGCTTGAGCCTGAAGTGATCTCAATGTCTTTTATTCCAATTTCATCGCTTTTGAATGGGATTGATGGAAGTGGATTCTTGGGTCATGCCATTAATTTATACTTGCGTTGTAAGCAATAAGTTTCATTATAATTAATCAACACCGTGTTTATTTTCTTGTAAAATTTATTGAATTTGGTTGGTCTTGTAGTTTGTTTATTTCAAGTGCTTTTTTAAGAATGTGAAAACAAACAACTTTGCTGCAAACTTGGGTGGACATAACTCCACACACACACACACACACATATATACATATATATATATATAGGCGTTAATCCTTTTGCATTCGTTGCAGATAAGCCACCTATAGAAGAACTTCATCAATTTTTGGAATTTCAACTTCCAAGGCAGTGGGCGCCTGTATTTGGTGACGTTCCCCTCGGCCCTGATCGAAAGCCACAAGGTGTTGCGTCATTGCAGTTCAGTTTGATGGGTCCCAAGCTTTACGTTAACACTGATGAGGTAAGCAGTAAACTCTGCCAAATTGTTCTTTTACCTAATTAGCAAAAAGAAAATCAAGGTGCATTAGCTATTATATATATATATATATATATTGAGCAAAGACAGAGTCTATAATCTTGGTTATACTAAGCCCTTAAAAGATACAAGTGTATAATTTTGTGGAAGTACAAGAAACTGAAAAGTGAGGACAAAGATCTAAATAATTCAACCATACAAATTTAAGTACTAAAATATAAACAAAATTGTATATCATGCTATTATTAACTGAACAATCGAGGATTTCGTAAAAGGTAGGAAAATACTAACCATAATCAGAAGTTAAAATTATCTAGAATAGATAATGGTGGGGCAAATATAGATTTCTTAATCCATAGTTTGTCTATGAACGGAAACGCGGCAATGTCATACAATGGATCTGATTGTTCCTTGTTTGGATATATCTGATAAGTTGATTGTTGCCTTTTGCATCATCTATCTTCTCTTTTATATGCACTTAGGATGTGTTTGGATTGAAGGATTTGAAATTCGTCAACAAATCCATGAAGTTCGTTTGGATGTATCCAAGTTATAATGGATTTCAAATCACTGACATTCACTTTGAGTTATCTTCTCCATAACTATGGTGGATTTCAAATAAGTCCATTTTAGGTGTCATTTCAAATCATTTCTCCAAATCCCCTCCTCAAATCTAAATCACTCAATCCAAACACACCCTTATGTACTCTTTAGTAACTGTCAAGTAATTGACAGATTGTCTAAAACTAATTCGAACAGGTGGATGCTGGAAGTAGACCAGTAACAGGCCTTCGGCTCTATTTAGAAGGAAAGAGAAGTAACATCTTAGCAATTCATTTACAGCACCTTTCCTCCTTGCCTAAAATCTTTCAACTTCATAACGAATCGAATAAAGCCAAAATTAACTCTTACGACCGAAGGTACTATGAGAAGGTCCAATGGAAGAGCTTTTCACACATATGCACGGCCCCTGTTGAGTCCGAAGATGATCTTGCCATAGTAACCGGTGCACAATTCGAAGTAAAAGAATCTGGTGTTAAAAATGTCCTATTTTTACGCTTACATTTCTCGAAAGTTACAAATGCAACGGTTGTGAAAAAACCCGAGTGGGACGGTTCAACCGCGCTTATTCAAAAGTCGGGAATTATATCGAGTATGATAAGTAGTCATTTCTCGAGTGCACAAAAACCACCTCCAAAGCCATCTGATGTTAACATAAACTCTGCTTTATACCCTGAAGGGCCTCCAATGCCTACACAAACACTTAAGCTTTTGAGATTTGTCGACACGACTGAGATGATGAGGGGCCCACAGGACCCGCCGGGTTACTGGGTCGTATCGGGTGTGAGGCTTGTGGTTGATAAGGGTAAAATATCGGTTCGTGTGAAGTATTCTTTGTTAGCTGTGATTTTACCAGATGAAGAGGTAATGTTAGAGGGATGATTGTCTTTGTATAAAGTGAAAAGATTTGTACTTGGAATTTGTGTTGGGAATTTTTGAAAACCTTTTTAGTTATGGAACAAATTATTGTGGGATTGTGTTGGTGTTAGATTTGTTATTGTGTATAATTTTCATTTTAGGAAGCGTAAAAGAAGTGTGTGAATGTAAATTATCGCTATTTTTGTGTTGTTCGTTCGTGAGATTTTAGTGTTATTGTCGTTTTTACAGGAGAAACTAATATTCATGTGACCACGCTGTTAAAACATGTCGAAAATTTGTCAAGGCATAATATAGAGGCAAACCCATATCATATTTTCGAAATATTAAACAAAAAAATATCAAAAAATTACCCAATCATACAAGTATATTATTAGTCAAATATTCTAGCTTTCTAAGTCACAACTATAATCTTCTAATTTACCAAAAAGTAAAAGTATGGGGTCAATTGGTTGACTAACTATGTTATGAAAAAAAGTGTTCAAGATAAAATTCTTAGAGAAATTCAATTGTTTTGTATTTTTTAATAAAATTCTTCCAAAAAAATCTCTAAAAATTACAAATAATTTGAATTTTTATCCAACAAATTAATTTTACTATTTATGATTTGACAGTTAATACAATCAATTAAAATGGTTTTTCCGACTATCTTTCAAAGCAAAAAAATTAACTTAATTACATATTCTAATACAAAATAATGCAACGTTTAAAATAAGATCCATTGTGACTATTTTTGGACGTCTAAATCAATGAGTTTGATTAACCACATTTAATAAAAATTATATTTAAAAACCAACTCAAACAAATTTCTCACAATAAAAAATATATCACATCAACCACAATCATTACTTATTTTTCTCATAAAAATCTCATCTTCCAAATCACATTTCTCATTTTTACCGTGAAATTTTTTTTTCGGAGATTATGCCATCCAATTTGGCCCATAATAATATCAACTTTCCAAAGAAAAGAAAAGGTCAATCATGGGACAACATTCATTGCTGGCTAGTTGACTATTTGATATTGAGCCCTTAACCTACCCTACATTAATAAATAATAATATACTTTCTCTTTCCATTGACTAATTTTATATCCCAAATCAAACTCTACCTTTAATTTAATGTTACAACTTCCATCAGCCAGCTTCCCTAACTCGCCATCTTAAATTTCATTTTCACAAAATAATAGCACTTGCAATGATAAAATTCTTCACACTTAAATAATTTGTTTTTATTAATTTTCACTGCATTCCTTATTTTGGACTCATAACATGTCCCCTTTTTCACCATGTATCAAATCATATTTTATTATGCATATTAACAACTATTAAAATATTATGACTAATGGAAAATGCATCTAAAATATTGTATTTTACATGTTATTTTAAACTTATTTTGTTTATTATTATTTATTTAATATAAATTTCATCTCAATAGAATTTTATGATCATAGTTATTATTATTTTATTACCAAAAATCTTAAATATAAATGCCCCAAAATAATAATTTTATGGGAGGGTATATATAAATAATTCTATTTATCTAAAATTAAATACAAAAGGAAAAAAAAAAATTACATGATGACTCAACAATATTTTGAAAGAGTTGCTAAGAAAAACCCATCCAAAATCTCATAAAATCAAATCCCCAAAAGCCCCTCCAAAAACCCAACATTACTAGTGCCATGAGATGAGTTTGTTGAAAAATGGAAAGATCTCACATAAATCAGATTTATGGGCGAAAATAAATCATAATTATATTGATAAACAACTCCAGATCATTTATTATAGAAAATACCTGATGTATATATATATATATTTATATATATATATATATATATCGTATTTTCCAACTCGTTCCCCTTGCTTTCTTTGTGAGGTATAATGATCTAGGTGAACTCGGATATGGTTGTATGTTTATCCAAGACGATTTAGATGGATGGAGATATCCTAAGCTGATAAATTTGAGTTTTTATCATAAACTATATAAACCTTAAAGGACTTCAAATATATAAATTGAACAATCACAATTTGTAACATACTAACAAACTTGATATTTGAGACGATTTTTAGAGTATTTATTTGCCGATTGTGGAGGAACAAGAAAGATAAATACTTAAGTCGAATTAAAAAAAAATTAGTTTCAATTAACCGAAAAGAGCAATCAACTCAATTCGATATTAAATAATATTCAGCCTTTTTATTTGGTTCAGCTCGAATCAAATGCACACCATTAATCATAATCATAAAAAAAAAAAAAAAAAAGTCATTGTATTACAAGTTTAGAATAGGTTATGTACGGATTTTATCCGAAATTCCATAGTAAAATAAATGTTTTGGGGCTGTTTTGTACTTTTTAATTAATTTCATAACTTTTTTTCTATAGTTTCAATTAATGTGGTAGATGAAAGATAATTAGTAATAAGAACATATTTTGAAAACTACCTAGAGCCTAAGTACAAAAGAAAATATATATTTTACATTTTAGAGTTGAATCCAACAAACAGAATAGCTTCTATATTTAGAAAAGCATACAAAAAGCAGAGCATTTTACTCGTAAAGTCTATACTGGCGGCTGCCCTTTTACCAATTAGAACTTTTTTTTTTCTTTTTTTTCTATTAATTAAATGGGTTTTGGTTGGGGCAGGTTTCAAAATTGCGGCTTTTAAGTTTTAGGTTCTGTATTAAAGTAACATAATAAATTACATGTAATGCATGTGCATTTTAATAGTAATTTTAGAATACTCAAATTTGAACCAATTCATATCAGCCATAATGATTAGAAAAATATGTCAAAATGAATAAACGGACATAATGATTGAATAAATAATTCAAAATAAAATAATTTCCTTACTCCTCTGTCCTCCAGGTCGATGATTTTATTATTGAGTTATAAGTGTATAATTTGCAAATTTTCGATCCAAATCCAGTTCAATCAAAGGTAACTCACGTATTCAGTAAAAAGTTCTTGCATCAAGTATTGAAACTATAATTTTCAGATGTTCATTATCAATTTTATGTTTTTATCAATTTTTTTTTTTTATCAATTTTATGCAATTCTAAATGATTTCCAAAATTCCAAATCCCATAATAATTTACAAACCTTTCTCCATATATACATATATAGTTGGGGTCCCTTGTAGGGTGTAGATGTTGCAAGTACCCTAATCCAAAAATGGCCAAATATGACCCATCAAATCTCAACTCATATGTATGTATTATGTAAGTATATATATATACACACACAAAGAGAGAGAGAAGGTCAACGCAATGCAAAAAACATCCGTCCCCATCACCCTTCAACAAGAAAAAAAGAAAGAAAAAAAAAAAAAAAAGTAAAGTACATCTCCTCCACCCCAAACAATAATGATGTTCTCATTTCAATTCAATTCAAACAACATTAAATCAATATATTAATTTCATCAAAATTCCGATCGCCGGAATATAATCCCCTCTGCCGTGTCTGCATGGGCTCCTCCTCTTCTTATCCTCCACTACTTACCATCATCACCACCTTATTCTTTTCCGGCGGCTTCTTCCCTTTTCCGGCACTTTCCGGCCCCATTTCAGTCTCTTCAATCACACCAAACTTCACTGCTTCACATTTCCAATACATAGACCACTCAGGCACTTTCTTGGCTTCACTCAACAACACTTTCCAGGCCCGGATATCAAACTCACAGCCCGAATCAAGATCCTTCTACTTTTTCATCATTCATGTCTCATCCAACACTATCATCTGGTCAGCCAACCGCAATCAGCCCATTTCAGACTCATCTCAACTCCGTCTCACCGCCGACGGCCTCGCGCTTTACGATGATTCAGGTCAACCCATTTGGTCAACGCCTCGTAACATCTCTTCCGTTTCTTCTATGACCCTCCTGGAATCTGGAAACTTGGTCTTGCTTAACGCCGTTAACGATACCATTTGGGAGAGCTTTGACTTTCCGTCCGATGTTCTCGTTGTGGGACAGAAACTACGAGTGGGAACATCGTTAGTATCTTCTGTAAGCGACGATGATCTGTCGGAAGGCAGATATAGATTGGTGGTGGGCAGTAATGACGCGATGTTGCAGTGGAATGGAATGAGTTATTGGAAGCTATCAATGGATCCAAAGGCTTTCAAAGATACGAATTTTCCAGTTGAGTACTTGGTGATGAACTCTACTGGGCTCTATCTGATGGGAAACAATGGAGAACAGATTGTGATTCAACTTATGTTGTCTGATTCTAATGATGTTTCATCGAATTCTCTCAGAATTCTTAAACTAGATCGAAATGGGTTGTTTAGTATTGTAAAAATCAACTTGATGGATCAATCAAGCGTTCAAGAGTTTAAGGGTCCGGCCGACAGCTGTCAAATTCCGTTTATATGTCGAAAGCTTGGTGTTTGCAGTAATGGAGGTTCTTGTCAGTGTGCTTCGGCTTTTCACGTCGATTCAAAGATCAACGGTGGTGATTGTGCCCCGACGGATAGTTCATTGGCTTTGGCAACTCCTTGTAATGGATCATCATCATCATCATCATCAATCAAGTATTTGAATTTGAGAAACGATTTGGATTATTTCTCAAATGATTTCACAGATCCTGTCCCGGCTAAGGATCTGTCTTCATGTCAGAATCTTTGTTCGAAAAACTGTTCATGTCTGGGTGTTTTCTACAATCAGAATTCTGAATCTTGTTACATGATCAGAAACTACTTAGGATCCCTTGTGATCAAATCGAGTTCAACAAGAAACGCCAATCGTTTAGGATACGTTAAAACAATGGTTATGGGTATTCAAAACGGCGATAACAAGAAATCAGATTTCCCTGTTTTTGCAGTCGTTTTGTTGCCATCGTCAGGGGTTATAGTAATCGCTGTGATTGCAACAATAATCTGTCTGAGGAGAAGAAGAAAAAGGATGTGGCAAAAATGTGCAAATCACAAATTAGGCCGTGATAATTCTTCATCATCTGTTGATGATATCGAATTCGTTTCAATCCCTGGTTTGCCAGTGAGGTTAGATTATCAAGAACTGGCTATGGCAACCGAAAATTTCAGGACCCAAATCGGGTCGGGTGGATTTGGAACCGTATACAAAGGGACCCTTAAAGACAAAACTGAAGTAGCAGTGAAAAAGATCACTTGTCTAGGTGCACAAGGCAAGAAAGAATTTCTAACAGAAATTGCTGTTATTGGAAAAATTCACCACATCAATTTGGTTAGGCTAAAAGGCTTTTGTGCCTATAAAGGGCAACGGTTTTTAGTCTACGAGTACATGAATCGTGGGTCGTTGGATCGAACCCTTTTTCGAGGCGATCCCGTTTTGGGATGGAACGAACGGTACGAGATCGCGTTAGGGACCGCAAAAGGGCTAGCGTATTTACATTCGGGATGCGAGCATAAAATCATCCATTGTGACGTAAAACCGGAGAATATTTTATTACACGACAAATCGCAAGTGAAAATTTCAGATTTTGGGCTATCGAAACTGCTAAGTCCCGAGGAATCGGGTTTATTTACGACCATGAGAGGGACCCGTGGGTACCTAGCGCCCGAGTGGCTAACGAGCTCGACTATTTCAGACAAGACCGATGTATATAGTTACGGAATGGTATTGCTAGAACTAGTACGAGGTAAAAAGAACTCTTACCCTCAAGCACAAAGCACAAACACCTCAAAAACTGATTCATCATCGGGTGAATCTACATTAAACCAGTTAGTTTACTTCCCATTGTTGGCACTGGAAATGCACGTGGAGAGGAGGTATGTGGATCTGGTTGACCCGAGATTGATGGGTCGGGTCAGGAGTGATGACGTGGAGAAACTGGTTCGGGTTGCTCTTTGCTGTGTGCATGAGGATCCGAATTTGAGGCCTTCGATGTCGAATGTGGTTGGCATGTTGGAAGGGGACATGGCTTTGGGCGAGCCGAGGATCGAGTCGTTGAATTTTTTGAGGTTTTATGGGAGGAGATTTGAGGAAGAGAATAATAGCCAGCAGAATGAGTTTGTGTTGTACAGACAACACACGACTAATAATAATACGAGCTCGTATAATACTTTCTCGTACATGTCTTCGCAGGATGTCTCGGGTCCTCGATAGCATTTGTATTTGGATACTTTCGTTTTGCTATTCGTTGTTTGCATTTGGAGATGAAAAAAAGGAAATCTCAGTTGTTTGGTTTAGTATATTAGATATGTATTATGGGCAGGTGTATATATACTGTATACCGTATACTTAAAATCTGCGATTAATTTAATTTTTTGAGTTGAAAGATAGTCGGAAAATTTTTTTAAATCAATGAAGTTAACTGTTAAATCATGAATAATCAGAATCATATTTCTCTTTTTTTTTTTTAAGAATTTCTTCGAAATTATCTAAATTTTGAGAGATTTTTATAAAGATTCTTTTGAAAAAATATACTAAATAATTAATATTTTTTGGATGAATTATCCAACCAATTGAGCCTTAATAAGTTGATTGGTAACATTACCCTAGAATTCTTTTGCCTACATCCAGAAAGAAGTGCTATAAACTTTTTGTTTCAACTTTCAACATTTGCAATAGTGGGAGACACTAATTACATGGTAAATATAATTGGCTCGCCACATAATTAATTTAAATTACGACAAACATTA
This sequence comes from Verbascum thapsus, assembly GCA_963669365.1. Lineage (NCBI taxonomy): Eukaryota > Viridiplantae > Streptophyta > Magnoliopsida > Lamiales > Scrophulariaceae > Verbascum > Verbascum thapsus. Next base: position 3,734,245 of record OY770107.1, on the reverse strand, counting down.
GTGTGTAGAAAGTATACATGGGTTGATGGCTATTCTTATCTGCCCTTATTGATCCAACAATAAAGGGCATAATTTGGGGGCAACCCCCTGATAGAGTTGGTATGGCATCTGAATTTTGTGGCTTAGGTGTGGCCTAGGTCATGGGTTCAAATCTCACCGTGGGAATGCCTATTTGCCTTCTCTACTATGAGAGGTTTACCCAGTGCGCACCCGAAAGGATAGTGGCTGCGGATTTTCCCCGTCATCCAAAAAAAAAATAAAAGGCATAATTTGTTACTTTAAGTTTATGTCTCACCCATGATATAATGCATAATACGAATAATAATATGATATTATTGGTTGTATCAGAATATTACCAAAAGAAACGTGATAATATTAGTTGTATTAAAATATTACCATAATGTATAACATTCAAAATTAAATCATATCACGTTCCAAATACGAAATTTCCATTTACTTTCATCCTTTGCGGTATGACGATTCGATTTGGTCTAAAACCACCATCAAATCAATCCAATGCTACATTTATCTTTTAAATTTGAAATCGCGGTTTATGAAACATAACAATAACGGTTTGGTGCGGTTCGGGCCGGTTTCAATTTTTTTACCTGGCCCTAATCATATATACCCAATGAGGGAATTTCTGAAACTTGAGTGTGCTAATTGAGATATGAGTGAAATTGAGGGGTTAAGTCTAAATATCGAACTCCACTCTTCTTTGCCCAATCTCACGAAAACACTCCTAATAAATTATTTTGCCTCTTAAACCATTTCTCCCAGTTCCATGATCCACACACAGTGAGCTTTGATTGTTATTCCTAACAAGCCATGGCAAAATCCCTTTCCCTTGTTTTGTTTCTTCTCCTCTCAATCAATTGTGCTTTTTCCTGGAAAAAAGATGAATTCAGAAACTGCAATCAGACCCCATTCTGCAAACGCGCTCGATCCAGGAAACCCGGCGCGTGCCCATTAATCGCCACCGATGTCTCAATCTCCGACGGAGATCTCATAGCAAAACTCGTCCCCAAAGAGAACGACAATCAAGAAGAAATTCAAAAGCCTTTGGTCCTCACGATATCCGCCTACCAAGATGGTGTAATGAGGGTCAAGATTGACGAGGACCAAACTTTGGGCCCGCGCAAGAAGCGATTTGAGGTGCCCGATGTGATTGTACCCGAGTTTATGAACAAAAAGCTGTGGCTGCAGCGGGTAAAAGAGGAGAATAATAATGAAGGTGTGATTTCGTCTGTTGTTTATCTCTCTGATGGTTATGAAGGCGTAGTTAGGCATGATCCGTTCGAGATTTTTGTGAGGGAAAGCGGTGAAAATGGGAAGAGAGTATTGTCGATAAACTCGAATGGGTTATTTGATTTTGAGCAACTGAGGGAGAAGAAGAAGGAGGAGGAGAAGGAGGAAGATTGGACTGAGAGGTTTAGGAGCCATACTGATTCCAGGCCATATGGACCACAGAGTATTAGTTTCGATGTGTCGTTTTACGATGCTGATTTTGTTTATGGGATACCAGAACATGCCACTAGTTTGGCCTTGAAGGCAACTAGAGGGCCTGGAGTTGAGGAGTCTGAGCCTTACAGGCTTTTTAATCTTGATGTTTTTGAGTACATTCATGATTCGCCTTTCGGGCTTTATGGTAGCATTCCTTTCATGATTTCACATGGCAAGAAACGTGGGAGTTCCGGGTTTTTCTGGCTCAATGCTGCTGAAATGCAGATTGATGTTTTGGGGGCGGGATGGAACGATGAGTCTGTGTTAATGTTGCCTTCTGATCAGAAGAGGATTGATACATTGTGGATGAGCGAGGCAGGTGTGGTGGATACATTCTTTTTCGTTGGTCCGGGGCCAAAAGACGTTGTAACACAGTATGCTTCTGTAACAGGAGCATCGGCATTGCCTCAGTTGTTTGCTACTGCTTACCATCAATGTAGGTGGAATTATAGGGACGAGGAGGATGTTTTTAATGTTGACTCCAAATTCGATGAGCATGATATCCCCTATGATGTTTTGTGGCTTGATATTGAACATACTGATGGGAAGAAGTATTTTACATGGGATAGGGTGCTATTTCCTAATCCAGAAGACATGCAGAAGAAGTTAGCTGCAAAAGGTAGACATATGGTCACTATTGTGGATCCTCATATTAAACGGGATGAGTCGTACTACATACATAAGGAGGCTTCACAAAAGGGACACTATGTAAAGGATGCAACCGGGAAGGATTTTGATGGATGGTGCTGGCCTGGCTCCTCATCCTATCTTGATATGGTGAATCCAGAGATTAGGTCGTGGTGGGCTGATAAATTTTCAGTGGAGAATTATGTAGGTTCGACTCCATCTTTGTACATTTGGAATGACATGAATGAACCTTCCGTCTTTAATGGCCCAGAGGTACACCTTTATTTTAGTTCTATATTATTTATGCCTATTCTGCTTACTGTTTGTGATTATAGTGGTTCGTTATAGAATCAAGTTTGTCTTTTTGTGGCAAATAGCTCTGTGTAGTTATCTAATTTGTTAACTCGTGCTAATTTCTAAAGGTTTTCGATATCTTATATGCAGTAATGTCTTGTTAAACTAAATTTTATGATAATTTCCACATTTGATTTTAGCCCTCCAAGTTTCTAAAGGAGATTGCTGTATACCACAAGTAGAACTTTGAGATTCACTCTTGGTGTTGGAAACAAATATAAGATCACTGTAACTATTAAAATCCCACAATATCTTAAAATGCTTTAAAATTTTCAATGAGATTTTAGGAAATTGAGTTGTCTTCCTACAAAAATATTTCACCGCAATTTTTGCGCCCTAAGTTAGTGGTTGTTACGAATCTATATCATCAACAAGTCAAAGGCTCATTTTTCTTCACCAGGTTACAATGCCCAGAGACGCTTTACACCACGGAGATGTGGAGCATAGAGAGTTGCATAATGCATATGGATACTATTTCCACATGGCTACAGCAGATGGACTTCTCAAGCGAGGTGATGGAAATGACAGACCTTTTGTTTTGTCAAGAGCCTTTTTTCCTGGAAGTCAAAGATATGGAGCAGTTTGGACTGGAGATAACTCCGCTGAATGGGAACATTTAAGGGTTTCAGTTCCCATGATCTTGACACTTGGTCTTACAGGAATCTCTTTCTCTGGTTAGTAATTTTTTTTCTATTTTCAGGATATTAGGTGTATGAATCTTTTAGTGTGTGTTAATTTTAAATGTATTACACAGGTGCTGATGTTGGTGGATTTTTCGGTAATCCTGATACTGAGCTTTTGGTTCGGTGGTATCAGCTGGGTGCCTATTATCCCTTCTTTAGAGCACATGCTCATCATGACACAAAAAGACGAGAACCTTGGTTGTTTGGGTAAGGTCCCCTTTTTAAACTTTACTTAGGAGTTAGGGGTGGCAAAATGGTTCCGAAACCATGGTTCCAACCCAATTAAACTAGTTTGGGTTGGGTTGGTTCCTAAGAAATTATTTTTGGTTCCTAATTGGTTCCAACATGGTTCCAAGTTGGGTCCAACGAATTTCAAGTTAGACCAAACTGCTTGCCAATAATCTAAATTATAAAGAACAAAATGTAAGGTATTGAGTCGGGTTGGGCTTGGTTCCCTTTCGGGTTGACTTCGGTTTCGTTTTGGGTTGAGTTGGTTCCACCTTAAAACCATTTAAAAACCCAACCCGACCCACCCGATTGCCACCTCTACTAGAAGTGGGTGCTGTTTCAGGCAAAACTATACTCTGTGTTCTTGTGTGCAGAGTGTTCCAATGTGATCTTTTTTATTAATAATGAAGATTTTATTTAATAAAAACTGTTCCTTGAGATTGAAATGCTTTTTGACAATAGCTAATGTTTACGTATTAGTTATATTCTTTGTTTGCAATGACTTGGTTTATCTTTTAGAGTTTGATTATCTTGAACTGCAACCTTTTTGTTTGTCTTATACCTTACAGCATTGATCCTATATAGTTAGCCAAATGATTATGTCCTCGGCCTTCTGGTTTGATGGTTCTCTCTTCCTTTGCTTTTACCTCTCATGATGTGCGGATATAAGCCAGTTACAATACAATGTTTCTCATAAGTAGTGAAATAGAATTTTCTAATGCATGTACTCGGTTTTTACCATTCTTTTTAAATTATAGTTTTAGCTTTATGGGGGTGCAAGGCTCTTTAATAAGTTTTCTTGAGTTGGAGGAAAGTACTGTTCATTCAAATACATTTGATATTTTCTTAACAAATACTAATCGCATTTAATTAAATTATCTAAAGACAAGCTATTATATTTAATATTTCATATGATGTAACAGTATGGTTTAAAGATACGAGCCCAAAAAATCATTCTATCATTTCTTTCAAATATCTATTTTCTAAAATCAGTGTTCAGATTTATTTTGGTGATAACCGGTAGGGTTGGAATGAGTTTTACAACTTCAGTTTAAGTTAAGATTCCTATGTCCGGTTAAATGCATTCTCTATTTTGTATTGTTGAGTATGGTTTCTTACTCGAACCATCACCTGTATATTGTCTAGATTTTCGTTGAAAGTCTTTCATGAGAAAGTGTGTCAAACTGATTGCTTTCTTCTATTGTTATGTGCTTCAATTCTAGTCTTCTTTTATATATGAATACAACAGGATACCTATATTATTATGATCATGTTCTTTTAAATATTTCAAAATTATTCTATCTTTAGCATATTTTGGCCAGCATTTAACAGTTTGTTTTTTTCCCTAATTGTTAATTTTGGTCTTGTCTAATATTGGTGCTTTGTTATTATTGGTGGTTATAGGGAACGGAATACGGAACTCATTAGCGAAGCTATACATGTTCGCTATATGTTACTCCCTTATTTTTACACATTATTCAGAGAGGCAAACACCAGTGGTATTCCTGTGGCACGTCCACTTTGGATGGAATTTCCTACTGATGAGAAAGCTTTTAGCAATGATGAGGCGTTTATGGTTGGAAACAGTCTTTTGGTACAAGGAATATACACTCAGGTTCTATTCTAACACTATCTTCTATTCTTTTTATTTTGTTCTTTTTTTATTGGTATCTCAAACTGATTATATGTAAAATGTTGTTAACAGGGAGCTAAACACGTTTCGGTGTATCTTCCTGGGGATGAATCTTGGTATGACATGAAAACTGGATATCCTTACAAGGGAGGAATAACTCATAAACTGGAAGTTTCGGAAGATAGAATACCATCTTTCCAACGGGCTGGTACCATTTTACCACGAAAAGACAGATTCAGACGAAGCTCCACACAAATGGAAAATGATCCTTACACTCTGGTATGTCTGAAAATTCTACAACACATGGTTTCAAATTTCTGCCTAATTTTGATGATAACCTTATGGTTGAACAACATTTGGCATATCATGAAACATGTTGTGTGAATCATCATATCACTGACATAGATAGTACACCACAACAATACTACCAGATTTTAACTTTATGCATGGCTACATTATGCTCTATGAAGTGGTTCAAATGTTCTAAAAACTAATACATGATGGAGAACCAGTTGGATAAAACGAATTTTAATTTTACGTTTCAGTTAGGTATATATACCGAACTGTGAGAATAAGCCTTAGTTTGCAATATCTGTTGGTCAACTGGATGCTCTTGATAGTATGAAAAGATAAAAGTCATAAAACTGAGAATCTATTCCATGAGCTTAGCTAATATTATTGGGAAAATACATAATACCCCACTGGGATTATTTCTTATTACACCCCTACTGTTTTAGAAATTACATGTGCACCAGTTGAGGTTAAAGATTTCTTACACATACCCCTTACCACATTTGATGGAATTAATTTGATCAAGAAATACTTCTCAAGCTGTATAGTTCCAATTCCTGTAAAATTCATAGACAGCATATGAATATGATAGAAATAAAAACTAAATTCGAATAAATCGAAATTCACAAAATCGAAATTCTTGCCCCATCAAACCGAAATTTGCTTCAAGCTTAAAGCCAATTATTAATTCCTCAGAAATAACATGAATGCAGAAAACGCAAATCTTAACAACTATATATAACTAAAAATTCCTATCTAAAAAAATCAATAATTAACTCCTAATTAAACAAGAAACAAACTTCTAAACCAACAAGCAATCCTGATTAAACAGGGATTCGAACTAAGAAATTAAAATAATACACAGAAATACTAAATAACTTGTTTCACAGCATTTCCTCTCCCTTTAAAAGTGATCTTGGGAACTATTAGCATATGCTCGCCCAATAACGAGTCAAACTGCAAGGTCGAGTTCTTTAGCAATTAAACTATGAAAATAGATAGTGTATGTTAAAACTAAGAACAATTGAGTAACTTTTATTATAGTTATCAGTTAATATTATTTCTATTTCCCATTATATTTACTTTATATATGTTTACAAACACACACGCTTATATCAACAAAAAAAGGCAAAATGGGTGCCATATCTTTTGAAACAAACATTACAAAACAAGCTCAATTAAATTGTTCTTGTGGATATTAGATTATTGGCTATCAATTTCTTCAATCCAAACACCACCGTAATATGGGATGGCCACTTGATTACATTCGCTTTGCGAATCTTTTTACACATATTAGAAGTCTGAAAACTGAATGCAAAATTACTTATGCCGGTTTTAAAATGCCTTGCAGGTTATAGCTCTTAATAGTTCAAACGCTGCTGAAGGCGAGCTTTATGTTGACGATGGGAAGAGCTTTGAATTCCAGAAAGGTGCCTACATACACCGCCGCTTCACATTTTCTAACGGGAAGCTTACTTCTTCCAATATTGCCCCTGCTACAGATGGCCACAACAGATTTGCCTCAAAATGCACTGTGGAGAGAATTATAGTATTGGGTCTTTCTTCACAACCCAAACATGCTCTTGTTGAACCATCAAATCAAAAGGTAGATGTTGAATCAGGACCACTCGTGGTTCGAAGAGGAACGGGCCAGTCTGTACTGACCATTCGCAAGCCAAACGTGCAAGTTGCAGATGATTGGACAATCCAGATTTTGTAAGAACTGCTTATTAGATTGTGTTTCGATGTAACATTTGCATGAAACTTTCACTGTTTTGATCATGCAATTGCTTTGCTTTGATCAATAGAATAACTTAGATAGACAGCAATTATGATGATAAGGGTAAGGCAAAATCCTATTTTAAGAGTTATGATGATAACAGTGGTATCTGGTTTTGGGGAATGATAGTTTATTGAAAAAAATGTACTTTTGTTTTGTAATTTTTCCGCAATTTAATTTAGTATCATATGTTGCACATTTAGTCACATAATTTTCAAAATGTCGTGTTCTGGAAGCAGTGATATTGAGAAATCACACATTAAAGGTAAGACGTTTTATTGGTTTCTTATTCGTTTAATACTAGGGACCCTCTGACCTCAACAAGTTTGATTAATTTAATCTTCATGTAAATGCACTAGAGAAAACTATTGAAGTTAAAATCAAATGTAAAACAAACACATTATGTTAATTTTCGTTGTTAGTTTACATTTGGACAGTTTTCAATTACAATATACACGAATTAGGCATAAAATAACTTCTTAATTCCAATTGGTTTGAATCTTTAGATACATGCACCTCAATGGTGAGACTATGGTTCAAATCTCATTTGAGTCTATCTTTAATATTTTAATTTCTAAGTAAAAAAAAGAGTATTTAAAGAACTAGGCCCATCATGGGTCATCTTAACCAAGCCCAATCCAAGCCCGCATAAATATTTTAGTGGGCCTTGGCCCAGTTAAACTTGATCCATAGAAAAAAATCAGATTGGGCTGGGCTATCAAAGTGGCGGCTGCTCAATGCATTTTAGGATATTTTTGCATATTTATTTTTTTATACACTTCCTATTTTAAATGATTCCATATTCTCGTCATTTTTGCGCTATAATGATGATTATTCTGTATTTTCTCTTTCTTATTAACTCTATATTTGCCAAACAGTTGTCAAAATATTATGCATCCCCCCTACAGCCCTGGTTGCTTTCAAGACATTTATGTGGACCAAAACTCAAATCTTTTGAAAGTTACATACATGATATTAGTTTGCCAAATTTTGGCATCCTAAGTCACTAATTGCGTATCGTATTTTTTTTCTCATTAACTTAGCTTGAATGAAAAGGAAAAGTTTCCATTGGAAATGAGACATACTTATAATGAATAATATAATTTAATAAATGATATTTAATTATTTAAAGTAGCAAAAATGAGAATGGGCGTAATAAAGTAGCTAGTAAAAAAGTCAAAAGTACACGTGGAAAATTTCCCACATGGCCATCCATATCACACTATAAATGCTGTGTGTACCACTCCTGTGTTATCTCATTCATTTCATCACAATTCAAAAAATTTGTAATAATGGAAGATGAGATCATAGCTACATAATAATTAATACTCCAAAAATATTCAATCCCACAATTTTATATGATCAAAAAACAAAGATAGAAATTATTGAAGAAAGAAGAAGAAGATGGCAAAGGAAGATGAAGTACATGGTGAAGAAGTAGTTTCTGGGTCAATAATTCGTAGAGTTGTTCTTATATCTGCCGGTGCCAGTCACACTGTTGCCCTCCTCTGTAAGTCTTTTTCATATATATATCCTCAATTCATTTGGGTTTTTGTTCTTGTCATTTCTCCTGCTTCAAAAATGGTGAAAATTGGAGGTGAAGTCATAATGGGTATGATGGTTTAATTCATAGCTGGCAATGTTGTTTGCTCGTGGGGAAGGGGAGAAGACGGACAATTAGGGCATGGAGATGCAGAAGATCGATTTTCTCCTACTCAATTGAGTGCATTAGATGATAAACAAATTGTGTGTGTTACTTCTGGAGCTGACCATACAACTGCATACTCTGCTTCACAAATGCAAGTTTACAGCTGGGGATGGTAAGTATACAATCTTTATGCAAATTTCCATAAATTTTAGTAATCTTTTTCGATCAAACTATTGTATTACCATTTGTTGTAGGGGTGATTTTGGGAGATTGGGTCATGGAAACTCTAGTGACTTGTTTTCTCCTCAACCGATCAAAGCTTTGCAAGGCCTACGGATTAAGCAAATTGCTTGTGGCGACAGCCATTGTTTGGCAGTCACCATGGAAGGCCAGGTTCAAAGGTTGGTTACATATTTAGCCATGACTGTTTTTTTGTTTCCGTTTGAATTCTTATGGCTTCATGAGCTGGAAATTTTTTGAAGTGTTTACTCCTAATTTTGAAGTTCATGCATATTCCTGAATGAACTATGCCAATCAAGACTTCTTTTGATGCGTTCATATATTATATAAACCTCTAACTCCTAGAATGTTTTATTTGACAATTTTTAACTCTGATCTTACTTCTATACAACTGAAGTTGGGGACGGAATCAAAATGGTCAACTAGGACTTGGGAGCACAGAAGATTCACTTGTACCCCGGAAGATTGAAGCTTTCATGGTATTGTTAGTTACTTTATTAGTGGAATTTTTTGCATTACTTCGTTCTTTACTTCTATTTCAGTTAGTGATTTTGAGCGTTTAGCAACCGGTATTTATGTATTTCCTTCTCTCTTTTTGATGATTTTTACTATTCATGTATGTCAACAAAGGATAAAATATACTCCACTTTAATTTTTCTGTTCGAAAGCTGGCGTATAGGTATTGACTCTCTTGAATTTGTTGGGAACAATTCTTGATCAACAACAAAACGATGAATTTAGTGTTGCAATCATCTTTGTTACTTTGTTTAGAGATGAATATAAACCATTGTACCATTTTTAGGGGATTACTGTCAAAATGGTTGCTGCTGGTGCTGAACATACAGCTGCTGTAACAGAAGACGGTGAGCTTTATGGTTGGGGTTGGGGTAGATATGGTAATTTGGGATTAGGTGATAGAGATGACCGCTTAATCCCGCAAAAAGTTTCAACTATCGAGGTATGTTATCACTCTTATTTAATGTTAGATATTGCAATATTTTCTACAAAAGTAGGCTCGTCTAAATATGTTTCTACAAAATAACTCTTTTTAGCCATAATCCACTTTATTTCTTGACCTCCTTTTCTTTTTTGCTCCTAAATTCATGGTAATATTATTACAGGGAGAAAAGATGACACTTGTAGCATGTGGATGGCGACACACGATATCTGTCTCCTCTTTGGGTACTTTGTATACTTACGGGTGGAGCAAATATGGCCAACTAGGACATGGAGATTTTGAAGACCATCTAATCCCTCATAAGCTTGAAGCTTTGCGTGAACATTGTATTTCTCAGGTACTTGCTATTCGTTTGCACAATTAACTAGCGCAATGAATTTAGATATATATTGTTTCACTACAAACTTTTGTTTATGAATTTCTTTATGACTCGTTGTCCCCCAGATTTCAGGTGGTTGGAGGCACACAATGGCACTTACAACTGATGGGAAACTTTATGGTTGGGGCTGGAATAAGGTTCAAAATAGCTTATTTTCTTAATTAGCGCAAAATACATTGCATCGTGATTTTCAAGGCATCATCTAACTTTTTTAATGACTTTTGCTTATACAATGTCTTATAAATAAATCATATGCAAACTGAATGGAGATTTAGTTGTGTCTCTATCAATATGTATGTATTTATCTATCTGTTATTCTGTTTATATGTGTTTAGAAGTCTCTATCTTATTATTTGTGGAGCAAAAAAAGACAGTTTCTTATTGTGCCTTTCTTCGTCCTTACAACTGATTTTAAATTTCAAGTTTTCTTTGTGAACAGTTTGGACAGGTTGGTGTTGGCGACAATGTAGATCATTGCGCACCTGTACAAATTAAATTTCCGTTTGATCAGGTATTCTCTTTCCATATTGATACTCTTTTTTATTGTATATCCTATTTTTCATTAGTTCTTTCTTTTACCTTTTGAGTTCAGATGGAAAACGATAGTTCAGATTTAGATAAATTCTCGTTTAATTGTGTTTCCCATTTGGGCTTATGTGGGGCAGAAAGTTTTGAATATCTCATGCGGCTGGAGGCATACTGTTGCTGTCACCGAAAGGCAAAACGTCTTTTCATGGGGCCGGGGTACAAATGGTCAACTCGGCCATGGCGACTCTGTCGACCGGTAATGTTATATTGGGTCTTATTTTATTGATATTTAACAGTCTTTTCTGTGATTATTAGTGCAGTAAAAGTCAAATCGCGTTATCTAATGCTATTACAATTATGGGCTGTACAACCTTAAAACTTTGGTATTCTCATTCTCAAGTATGTATTTTATCCCTTTTGTAGAAACATTCCAAAGATTATAGAGGCATTAAGTATGGATGGATCAAGTGGACAGCATATAGAGGCCTCAAAAACTGACATATCTTCAGGTTTTTTCCTACAATTGTATTTCATTACTCAAATTTTGTTTCAGGTTTTAGTGGTAACTAAGATTTTGTCAACAGAGAAAACATGGGTGTCCCCAACTGAGAGATACGCCGTTGTTCCTAATGAGAATGTAAGTTATGAACTTCGAAAAGTGAATTTGTGCATTCAGTAGAGCTAAGTATTTAGAATGAGGTTAATTGTAATTGCTACTTTAATGCAGGTCCATGGGCACTCGGAGACATTGCTTGGCGGAAATGGAAACGACGTTAATGTACCTGAAGGCGATGTAAAAAGAATAAGGATTTGAGACAGTATTATAATTCTCACTGTTTTTGTTAATCCAGCGTGAAGATGAAACAAACTTTTTTTTAGCAGTTTTATGTACTGTTTCTGTTTATTTATCTAATTTTATGTCTTGGTATTTATTTCACAAATTGTACGGGAAAAAGCCTGCTAAAGTTGATCAGTTTGTCTCAGGTTGGAACATGAGATGCTGGCCGAGAGGGTTAAAAATTAGCACTATGTTGTCATTTCACTTCATTAAATTATCGTTTTATATTAATAAGGATTATAATCTCACTTTAATAATCGCTAGGTGGGTTTAAAACATGGGTTTTTTTTTTACCAGATAGGAAGACAAATGAGCTTGAGTCATAAATTTTGATGAATGACTTATGTTAGTACTGATACCAACCAAAAGTTTTGCATTAATTCCTGCAAAGTGATTTTCATAAATTAAAAGTATATCTTTTGTATTATAATATGGTGCAAGTATTGAAGCATATTAGGGCCCAATTGGTTGGAATACTCATCTCAAAGAATTTTTTTTCATGATAAAAATGAGAAAATAATATTTAAAAGATAAGAAATGAGGTTTGGAAATTGAGTTTAGATGAGTTTTTTAAGAAAAAAATAAGTAACGATTGTGGTTGATGTGATATTTTTTTGTTGTAAAAGTTTTATTTATGTTGGTATTTAATTATAAATTTATATTAAATATTTTTAGCCAAACTCTTTGATTTAGACGTCGAAAAATAGTCACAATGGATCTCATTTTAAACATTACATTATTTTGCATTACAATATTTAATTAATTTATTTTTCTGGATTTGGAAAATAGACAAAAAAACTATTTTAATTGATGGTATTAACTGTCAAATCATGAATAGTAAAAATTTAATTTTACTCAATTCTTTGAAAAAATTTGTTCAAATTATTTATGATTTTGAGAGATTTTTTATGAAAAAATTCTTTTGACATGCCAAACAAATGAGTTTTTCGGAAATTTTTTCTCTAAAATAATTTTTTTGGGATAAAGTTGTCCATCCAATTGGGGCCTTAACTCATAGACAATTACCCAGTGTTACCAAAAGCCTCAAACTTCCATGAAATCTTTTTGAATAAATCCAAAAAGTTTTTATGAAATGTTTTTTGCTCCGGTCCAACCGGTTGACCTAGTAATCCAACTAACTTTTCGATTTGATCACCGGTCCAATTTTAAAAATATTAATTTAAACAGGAGGCTCATCGTATGTTGACCAAGTCAACCACTATTCATAACCCCATAACATATGAGAAATGGTACTCATTTCACCTTTGCTCACCAAAAGAACGCCCAATACCTAAAGAGACACTAACAGACAATATAATACATAAATCTACATACTTTTACGCTACATATATCTTTTCTAAAAAATAGAGTAATTATTATCAATAAAATATATCTAAATCCCTTCTCTTATACGTATTCATCTATTTATATTTATAGTGTTAGCGTGTTTTTTTTTTTGGATGACGAGGGAAACCCGCAGCCGTTACAGTTGGATGCGCACTGGGTAAATCCCGCTCTTGTGTAATAGCTGCAAACCACACAAAAAAGGTAAATCAACCTAGGTTGCCCATAGTTTACGGACTCTATTTCTACAAAATGGTGTTTACAAGTTTGCGATTTCTTAGTGCAAAATTCTAGGCGCCTCTTTATTCATATATAATATAACTAGATAAATGTATATACTTATAGGGCTAAATATGTATTTTGTGAAAGACAAAGGACTTATCCTGCGAACATCTCCAACTTACAGGACTAAAGTGAAAATTGACCTTTTAGTGTAAGAAGCGGTGGGGAGAAATGCAACGTGGTGACGATATTTCCGACAAACAACCACCAAAATTGAAAGGGAAAAAAAAAATCAAAATGGCGATGGCTGCTCTGCGCTCCCCTCACCGACCCTTCATATGTTCTGTAAGTTTCATCTTCGAGCATGATCGATTCATCGATATTGAATAGTGTATGTAATTTTACTTGTGCCCGTCACTTGTTTTTGGGTTTTGTTTTGTTTTCTCAATATTTGTCAATGTATGTATAACATTAAACTTTCAAGGATGGATGGATGTGAAAGTAGCGTTTTTATGTGTCGATTTACATTGCACCAGGGTTGAGTATCTCTAAACACAAAACCAAACAATTGGTTCAGTTATGTGTGTGTGTATATATATGTTTGTATGTATCAGGCTTATGAGGATTCAGAACTGATAGTAGCTTTATGCTTATTTCTTGTTTTCATTAGTCTGTTTCTTGGAAATCAAAGAATGCAAAGAAAGAAGGTCGTTTTTTCTTCAATCTAGGCCCTCATTTCTTTAAGAATCTTAAGACAAAGATTAAGTTTTTGTGATAATGTCCTGAAATGCAATTATATCTGCACATCAGCAGCTTTTACAACTGAAAATAGCTTTAACGTTTGAATATAGGAGAATACTAATTGATTTTTTGCATTCTGTTTAATGATATTTTTAAATAACTCGAGGACTACCTGAATTTGCAGTCGTTTAGCGGTGCAAGAGAGTTGCTGAGCAGATTACTGACTGGCAAGTTTCCTCAAACCAAATTTATATTAGTTACCGACATTCTTATCAACAACTTGTTTACTAATTATTTGATATGTTTTCTTTGTGACAGATAGTACTCAATCAATTAGCAGAAAAGGGAAAAATTTGTGGTGGTCTACAAGATTCATATCTTCTCAGGGATCTCTCAAGCTTGTGCAAAGAAATTACCGCTGGTCACCTTCTGGGGTTTCAATGGAAAAGAAAGAAATACCTTCAAATTTCTTGAGAGACAAAATGATGATTCCTGATTCAGATCCTCCCAGAGGTGAAGATGTCGATCTCTTGTATCAATTCTTCGACAGAAGGTATAAATGGTGACGCGTAAGTTAGGAGGAAAGTTAGTTAGTTCTTCGAGTTTTATAACTCAATCAGCTGTAAGATCAATTTTTTGCATTCGTAAAAGTTGTCTTAAATTGGGTTTTCTTTTATGAATAGTGGGCTCCGTTTTTGTTTCTTTTTAAGTATCATTTGTAACTCTTCTTTTGGTGTATTTTGCAGTTCAAAGCTTGTTATCTTGACTGGAGCTGGGATAAGCACAGAGAGTGGAATTCCTGATTATAGAAGGTTATTTTTCAGCATTGGGCATTATTAACTGATTATGTATAGTTTGGTTAGGTTAAATTTGCAATATAGTTGCTAAATTTTCTATTTCCATTTATTTTATCGATCTAATTGTCTATCTTTTTCTTTCATTCCCTCCTTTGCAGCCCGAATGGAGCTTACAGTACTGGTTTTCGGCCAATTACCCATCAGGTGATCAAAAGGCACGTTCTGCAATTTCTTTTTTTTTTTTTTTTGTCTTTTTGGTACTGAATTTATTTGTCACTTGGGATTTTTGCCCACCTCTCTTTCCAATACCTTTGGATCTGTGTATGGTTAATTATATAGCCACAATATCACAATTGTAAACAAGTTTTCTGCTAAATTTATTTACTAGTGCTAAAGGCTTAAAAGTTATTTTATGTTCATACTGGATGCAAGTTGCATTAACAGACTATCGCAATTGTAAACGAGTTTTCCTATTATCTCTTGAAGCAATGTTTTGTTGTCTGTGCAGTGTGCTCAGTGTTGGATATATCAAATATGTAAGCTGTTGACTTGCGCTATCTCAATGAACAGGAGTTTCTTCGTTCGAGTAGGGCCCGCAGACGGTATTGGGCAAGGAGCTATGCTGGATGGAGAAGATTTACAGCAGCACAACCAGGGCCCGCACATATCGCATTAGCTTCTCTGGAGAAAGCTGGCCATATTAATTTTATGATTACTCAAAACGTAGACCGGTAAGGTTGTCCTAAATTCACAATTTGTTGTCCTAAATTCACAATTTGTTGTCCTAAATGTTCATAAGGTGATAATGGTAATGTTTCTCAGGTTGCACCATCGTGCTGGAAGCAACCCTCTTGAGTTACATGGCACTGTATATATAGTTGCTTGTACAGATTGTGGATATTCAATCCCTCGAAGTTCATTTCAGGAGGAAGTGAAGGCTCATAATCCTAAGGTTTTATTTATTCAAACTTAATCATTCACCCCCGTGTTTTAAATAAAATCTGTGGTGAATTTTGTTATGTAATTGCAGTGGGCAGATGCAATTGAAAGCCTAGATTACGACAGCCGTTCTGATAAAAGCTTTGGCATGAAACAACGGCCTGATGGCGATATTGAGATCGATGAGAAGTTTTGGGAAGAAGAATTCCATATTCCTAATTGCCAGAAATGTAATGGAGTCCTCAAACCAGACGTAAGAAATTTTTCATTTTATCGACTAGCATAGTGGTCAAAATTGTAAATCTGTGTTTTTTTATTACGCATAAGTATTATAAGTAACGGGTTTTTCAGGTTGTCTTTTTTGGCGACAATGTCCCCAAGGAAAGGGCCGATAGAGCAATGGACGCTGCAAAAGAATGTGATGCTTTTCTTGTACTTGGTTCATCGTTGATGACCATGTCTGCTTTTCGCCTTGTCAAGTAAATTCATATCATTTATATACATTGTTTATAATTATTATCACTTTTCCAATATATGGATTAAAAAAGCTGGATATATTTTCCATTTTACAGGGCTGCTCACGAGGGTGGTGCTGCAACTGCAATTGTAAATGTTGGTGTAACGAGAGCTGATGATTTAGTTCCGTTGAAAATTAATGCTCGACTGGGCGAGGTAAACTTGTTGTTTAGAATCAATCTCTTTTGTTTGTGTAATAATAATAGAAGTTGTGATGGTTTGAATCATGTTGTGTTGCAGATACTACCAAGATTGCTTTCAGTTGGATCCCTTAGTGTCCCTGTCGTTTAGTAAGTATTGTTTACATACTTAAACATCATATATATGTATATTTTCAACCTATTCTATTGCAAGGTGAATAGATACATTACCTTGGTTAATTATTCATTTTCTGTTTTAATAGTATAAACAACTTTTTTTAATTGTATTTTTTGTTATATTTTAAGATTTAAACAAATTACATGTTTTTCATATACTGACCACTGCAGTCGTACAAAAGTATACGTATTTGTAATGTTAAACAAGGAGGAATTGTATCATAATAATGAGACCAGCCCTGTAAGCCATTTTTCTCCTCAAAACGCACCCGGGCTTGTGTGTGGGTCTTGGTCTTACAAGGACCATTGCGATTCTTATATAAAACATTTGTTCTGTGGTATCACCTTATGTGAACAAATTCATGACGAAAACTAACAAGTTTAACATAATCATATTAATTCGAGTGAAAGTCATTAGATAGGCATTTTTTGTCGATAATACGAAATAAAAAAGGAAAAATTTGGTCGAAAATAAGTGACAATTTCATGTATGTTTATTGAGTAATCTAGTGAGAAGACCCACCATATCCAACCACCAGTACAATAATGTACAATAAGTAGGAAAAATTGTACATCATCCAGTGATGTGAAATGTGAATATGTGACCTGATGATGGAGAAGATTCCCCTACTGACAAATTTAGCAGCATAAAAAAACCAAGGATAAATCCAGATGAAATAGATAATCAAATAAAGAATTCAATATCCAGCATATAGATTATAGTAAACTCATGATAGGTACATTGATTATAGCATAAACTATTATTTAGAATGAATAACATTTTGTCCCCCACGGCATGCAAGCCCGCCAAACCTTATGTCATTGCAAATAACTTTCAATTAAATAAGGTGTAGTTATCATAAACACGACTCCAAATTAAATATCGTTAATCATCGTAAGAAAAAAGACAAGAAAAATCGCCTCCTTAAATCAATGTTTTTTGTTCATTAGGAACATATACACAGCATATATGTATAATGGGAGTGAAGGCTAGTAAATTTAGCCGGTTGAGATCAAATCCCGGGTCATTAAGAAGAGGGTATATTCCAGTAGCAGTTGGTGTGGATGATATTGAAACGAAGCGTTTTATGGTTCACACAACAGCGTTTTGTAATGCAGAGTTTATGGAGTTTTTGTGCAGATCAGCAGAGGAATATGGGTTTAGCAACAATGGAATTCTGAGGATTCCTTATGATGCACAAGCTTTTGAAGATTGGATAACTGCTAATCACAAGATTATCAGGGTTCAGCCAATCACCACTTGACACTTATCATGTATGTAAGTTGAGGTTTAGTTTGATACTTTTATCATGGGATAGTTGATGTTATTAGTGCAGTTGAATGAATATACATACACTTGTATCAAATTTTTGTTGTAAATATGAAACATATATGGAATGTTTATATTGCTTAGCTGAGTTGGTATGAGTAGGGGGTGTCAATGAGAGGAGAATAACTAAACCCAAATCGAACCCTCGAAATACCCACCCAAAAAATATTTTACCCGGTCCGACCCGGACCCAATTGCATACCCGACTGGTCCAAAAAAAGTTAGACATGACGGGCCGGGTATGTTTTGGGTCAGGTCCGCATCGGGTAAATGCCCGGTAAACTTCGGGTATTGTTCGGGTATAGATCCACGAGTATTTTCAATGAGTATAACTCGAATAAATTTCAGGTAATGTTCGGGTATCTTACAGGTAAAATACCCACGAGTAAAAATTATACCCAACCAGGACCCAAACTACCTAGAGTCATCGGGTCCGGGTTGGGTCCCAGTCGCAAACCATACGGGTTGGGTCCGGGTCGGGCACATTTTCTATTGACGGGTCCGGGTCTGGGCAATTCCCACCCATTGACAAGCCTAGGTATGAGTAAGATTGACATAGTTCGAGAATAGCAAGAAGCACAACGATTTTCAAACTATACTAATTTCACATAATCATCAATCAGCAGCAAGATAGCAAGAAGAAACGGTGAACGACCATAAAAATTATAAACCAAAAACATTCAACTTGTTCAGTCTCTAAGTACAGCCTGAGAATCGAGATACTGATAAAAGTGCCATCAAATGAGATACTGAACAACCACAAAAAGTGAAGCATGAGGGTTCTAGATCTACAGATCCTAAGAAGACTTTGCTGATGATTGTTCTATACAGAAAAAGATACAAGACAAGTCATTCATATTTTCCATTAGCCGACATCATTCTTACCTTAGCAATCGATTTTAGATATCAAAATAGGAACCCGAAACAGAATGTTGTACGTACTCTATGCAACCTCCTTGTCAATTTCATCCACGTGATCTCTGAGAATTTTCCACTGCAAACACAAAAGGCAATGAATAGATGATTAGAACTGTAAGATCTGTAATGAAGTAGAGATATTCCTCTGATGCTGCTGGGATCAAGGGATGACATGGTGGGCTGAGGTTTTTGTAACTAAAGCGTACCTGGTCCATACTCAACGAAATACCTGTAATCAAAGTGCCAAATGTAAGACTAATAAATAGTTGTTTTTACATAACAAAGTAGAATGATTCGAGAAAGTCATAACAAATAAATGTGCAACTAACAAAACCCACATGAAAGAGTCGAGCAACTATTTTAAAATTCAACTTTGGCAATATGAAAAAATCGATTTGAAGAAAGTTATCAGAAATTTCTGTACAACCATCTAATCCAGCTCGGAGGGAAGTCAATATGTTTCTTTACGTTTTCAAAATCAATTTTTATGATTTTGGATGAAAAAAAATCCTAAATTCGTTTCACCCAAACTATTATTTGTAACTCTGCTTCCTATCAATTGTTACATCCATCATTTCATACAATTATCAATCAATAATCATTTGGTACACTAATGTTTTTCTCTTTCTTTTTTATACTTCAAACTCACACAAATATTTGCAGTACACAATTGCCGAGAAATTTTCAAATTTTTAACCGAAAAACATAAACAAACTTAGTCTAAATGGTTATCTAATTTTAGGACATAGCAAGTTGAGAGCACTTGTTTCACGATAATAACAGATAGATACAACAATAATACCCCCCACGTCCTAACATATCGAGTTAACTTGGAACACTTTCAACTAAGACCTGCCTGCACAAAAATAGAAACTTAAAGAAATCTGACGGAGGGATTTGAAGATTCTAATTACAAAGCGTGAACTCCATTTTGTCTTAACAAATCTCAACTAGGAGTCCTCTATTTTTTTTATCTTTTTTGAAAATGGTTAACCTCGTTGTAATACTATGACAACAAATTTACTGCACCAGTTCAATAAAACTGGCCGTGCAATGAGTTATCAACATGATTATAGTCCAATGAAAAAGATTAACAAGATGTGAGACCACAGACCAAGAAACTACATAGATGCTTCCTGGTGCTGATTTTAAAGAACTTATACACATCATGATTGTTCATTTGGAACTCTTTTCGAAGCAAACAAAAATAATTGGCAGTGGCAGCCCGAAAAAAGGATCAATGATGATCAATATTAGGGCAATTTTTATGGCGAGTCTTAAGATTATTACAAGTTAAGCCATTCAAATACTGCATTCAAAAACGCAACCATATTATCAAATTAAATGCATTCGCTAGAACGCAAAACACATGATACAATTTACTTATGCAAAACCTAAATAGGAAACAATAAAGATTCAGAATCAGGTTGAGACAAATAATAATTATTGTCGGTCCACGACAACAATACAATACAGAGGATGAGGATTACATTAATAACTAACAAAGCCGGGACATACAATTACCACATTTACCATATTCATCACAATCGACTTAAAGAAAAAGAAAGAGAACAGAACAAAAAACATTTTTTCGCTACTAAATAAGGAATGAAGAACAAACCTTTCTTGCCAGGAAATTCCTTGCCATCTTTAACATAGAACTCCCTAATATCAACCACAACCTTCCCCTGCCAGTTCCTAACAGACACTTTCCGATTCTTCGACAGCTACCATTCCCAAAAGGCCAAAACAAATACAAATTTTAAAAAACAAGTTGGTTAAAAACACCCATAAAATATGGGTTTTACTTTACATAATCTTTCAGCAACCAAAACTTACAAACTACATACAGATTATGAACGATACAATACAATAAATAAAGCATAGAAACCACCTCGCAGATGAAGATGTTGTCGGAGTCATCGGAATCTTCGTTGGTCTTCAAAGACTTCTTCGGAGGCTCGTCGGTTTCGGAAAGTACAACCTCATCCTCCTTCTGCTTCCCTCGCTTCGACATTTTCCTACCTGGTACACATTTAAATAAATAAAATCATTGTGAATACAAAAAAAAATTATATAGTCTGTTCAGGTCCAAGCATAGAACATTGTTGCGTGTGTGCGAGAGAGAAAGAGAGGGAAAGACCTGAGATGAGAGTGTTGAGCAGAAAATTTGGGGGGTTTCCTACTAGGGCTTTGGAAGGGACCGTAATAACGTGTATTGTGTATATATATATATATACTATTTCAAAAAGAAGCTTTTGTGTCTAAAATGGGATAAGATTTTCTTATTCAAATTATGTTTCAATTTCATTACACATATTACATATCTCTTATTAATAAATATATTTATAAATTACACATATTATACATCTACATTTGTGAAATAGGAGATTGGAACACGATTCGGAACAAAAAATCTAATCCCCTAAAATGGTAGTAATTGATGTAAATTTTATCATTTATTTACATATTTAATCATCGCATATATTAATGCTAAAATGAAGTGTACATAATATTTGATAGTCTCTATTCTCAGCAGTAGTCGTAGCCATGGCCAAGAGACGGAAAGGGACGACGAAAGCACATAGAAACCCAGTTTTAACACCACAAGCACAGAGGAAGTAAAAAATCAACGATATGAAGCAATGATGGCCATGTAAACACAGAGACGTAGTGATAAACCTCGATTATATGTATTTTCTAGCCTAAGATTAGTCATTTTCGTATCATTTTATGTTATGATTTATACCTCATATGCGTTTAATAATTTTGTTACATGTTTGTAGGGAAAAATCATTAATTTCGAGAAAGTAACGAAAAACGTATGAAAGAAGATACATGGGCGCTGTTTGGAAATACAATCATATTTTGGGCTACAAACCTTCAATGTTAATGAACCTTATATGGTTAGAAAGCTAAGACAATTACCTAAAAGTCTTATGAAGAGGACAAGATCCGGTTCAAACGTTGAAGGCTCAAAAGTTATAAATACGCTTTGTTCGGAACCAAGTGGCGCAGTCTTGGTAAAACGATCATAACTTGAGTTATACAACTTGGATTAGGTCCAAATTGGTTGGGTTTCAAAGCCAAGACATAGATCTACAACTTTACAGAAGATCCTAAAGCCAAATTTGGACTGTAAGTACAGCGTACAGACGCCGTGTTAACTAGCGTTCAGACAACGAAGGCAGAGAGTTGGGCCATCTCGCGTACGTACGCCAATTTACATGGCGTACGTACGCCGATTTATACGGCGTATGTACGCCGATTTATACACTGTACGTACGCCGGTTTAAGCGAACAACGAAGCCCAAATATTTTCGGCCCACATTCGGATTTTATGCTTTAATTAGGTATAAATACCCTCTCCAAACATTGTTTTAGGGTTCGAACTTTATTTTCTTGAATTAAGTTGTAAAGATTGGAGATCGAGAGACGAGATTCAAGAATTATTGTAAACAGATTCATTCGACAACGGGTTTAATCGAAATTATTTCTTTAATCTCTTTTATTTCTCGTCGTTTTTATCATGTTTACATTATTGATTGTTGATTGTTCCTTAGCATCTATGGAGTAACTCATCTTATTCTGGAACCGGGAATAGCCCGATAATATATTATCGATATAGATTATAGAACCGTTGAAGTTACATCGCGTATGCTTATGATTTGAATTCTTGATTATTAATGCTTGTGAATTTGCTGGCCACATATTTGCTTGTTCATAGATATTAGGTGAAAATTCTGAAAGGTGACATATAAATCAGAACCCTAGAATTCAAACCTAGGATCCTAAATCACGAAAGTAGTTTTAGGTCTTTTGAGGAATCGATACATTATCATAGAGATTAATGAATCTGAGCTTAGTCTAATCATCACGAAAGTAGTTGATTAATTAACTTGGGTAAATTGTTATGCTTCGACAGAAGGTAATAAGTATCATTGGATAATTTCCTTCATAAGTGGTGATTGTAACTGAATTGATTGTATGATTTAATTGATAACGTATGTCGTGGTGAAACCTGATTCTGGAATTACTAATCCAATATAATCAAAACCAGTTTTATACGTTCTGTTCCGTTTTCTTTACTTTTTATCTCATAACTTCGTTAAGCTTAGATTACTGATAATTGATAGGCTAGTGCTTGATTATTCGGTTTTCGTGGGAACGATATCTTTTGTACTACACCGAAGTCGTGCGCTTGCGATTTAGGCACATCACGTAGGCAAGTGAGGTAAAAATCCTAGGAGGTCAAAATTTGGGGGAAATAATTACTCAAATTCGATTTTGGGTGAATGAAATTTGGAATAACTTTATCGATATTATTAACATATGGGATTAAATGATCACTAATCATTCAATTGATGACCGTTGGGAAAAATTTCATTTAGTATGAGGAATAAAATGTCCCAATCAAAAAATTGAGGGCCTAATTTGAAATAATGTAATTATTATCACATAAGTTTCAAAAAGTAAGGGACTGAATTATTTATAGAAGAGAAATCCCCTAAAAGAGGGAGCCGAGACATGACACTCAATCAACACCAATTCAAAGAGCAAGTTGATTAGATATGATGCGAGCGCACCATACACTTGCCTACACTATAAAGTGTGCAATGGGATTTTCGCATACACACAACTTTTGGGGGTCGAATCGCTCTCCAAATCACTGCTTTCACGCCCAAAACCTTTTGTAAAGTCCGAATATTTGTATCTTTCTGCACAAAAGATTTCATTTTCTAAAAAAAAAAACCTCCTACTTTGGAATTATTTACACCAACGTCATTTTCTCTTCTCTCTTGTTCTCTTAAATACTAATTTAAATATTTTGAGAATTTTTTAAGTTTTTAAATATTAATTTGATATTTTAATATTAGTGTGGAATACTAAATAGTAAATAGATCATTCAATATTATAACCCAAAAAACATATCACATTAACAATAATCATTACATATTTTTTCTTAAAAAATTCACTAAACACACATCCAACACTATGAATACCGTCAAATCGGGTCTTATTCACTTTATCCCTCACACACAACAAATCCACTGTCGTGAGAATTTCTCGTGCATGGAGTGTGCATAGATTTTTAAGAAAAATTTATAACACATCAGGTTCAACAGATTCAATGTGCTATTAATCACATATTCGTGAAGCGGTGGCTGGTGGATACCACCCCAAAATATGTCGTACTAATCGATTGATATAGAATCACCCGATTCCCAAGGGTAATATGTTTTCTTTGGGATTGGAACGTGTTCCAATCTCTTATTCCACAAATATAAATGTAAATATTTACACATATCACAAATTCATTAATAAATGTATGTGTGGATTACACACGTCACATACCTATATTTATGAAATATAAGATTGAAACACATTTTGTAATATAAAATTTTATTCCATTTTCTTTCATTTTCCACCGTGAACGCACCCAATTCTTCTCTTGCAGCTGGTTTTCCAGTATTGCCCTTTAATTAAAGTTGAATTTTTAAAAATAGATAGATACAAAAGGTCGACGAGGCAAGAAAAATGATATCTTTCCTCTATCTATCAGAATCTAATTCTAATCTCACTTCTTTTCTCTCTCTCTCTCTCTCTCTCTCTCTCTCTCTCCCTGAGTGTAAGAGAAATGTTTCCACTGAAATTGGTTCATTCTTTAGTCTCTGGAGATAATAATCTCACCAAAAACCCTCTTCTTTTTACCCTAAACCACCATTTTCCCAACCATGATGATGATGATCCAACAAATAGCAACCCCATTTCAACGAAATCAAGAAACAAAACCCCCTTCATGATTTTCACCCCAACTCATGAACTAGTCAAAGACACTTACCGATTGGCCCAAATTGCCAGAGCCATGGGCATGGATCTTCAACCCAATCCTTCTCTTTCACATATAATCTTCTCATGGCCATCCCCATCATCCACATCCACATCATCATCATCATCATCACATTCATGGTCATTACCAAACGACACCGTTCCAATCCCATTTCCCTCTTTCACCACTGCATCCCTATCCCACCTACGCCTCTTTGCCCATCTCACAAAGGGCTACTTCAAGCTTGCATTTTTAAACAATAATTGCACCAGCCCATGTAAAAAAATCGAGTCTTTGAGCAATTATAACTGGCATTGCACCTCGCTTTCTCTGTTTTCAACACGCAGTGGTGAGAGAATAGAGTCAATGGATGGGCTTTCTAAGGCCTTGCTTGGAATGGGGTGGACCCTTTTCAAGACCAATACTAGTAGTAACAAAGATACTCTCAAAAGGGCAGTTTATTTGTATAGGAAATTGGATGTAAGTAGAATTTGTAATGCCAAAAATGTGGCAAATAGAGATGGGGATTATGGGGAGTGTAATAGAGTTAGGGAGTTGAGATTGCCTTTGTTGGATTTTCGAAATGTGCCTCTTAGGATACTGCAGTACATTCTTCTGATGACTGATGATATCTTCTATCTTGCATAGACTAATCAAGTGAGTGTTTTTATTTACTTGTGTTCACAGTTGTAGTTCTTTATTCCTGTTAAATACTCTGTTTCTTACATGGGTTGTTTAATTGTTTTGCCTATTCTCAGTGGTCCAAATCTGCTATTAATTCTTGTAATCGTGTGGATCGCACGTAACTTTTACTAGTACAACAATAAGTACGTAAAGGTTGGAAATGTCAAGATTGAATTACAGGGATGCCTTTTATTCATTTTTATTATACATATTAATACTTGTTTTTATTTAAATTAGAAATATTGTTTGAATAATTCAAACTAGTGCAATGCAAGTGTTGTTTACTAGTAAAGTGAAAAGTGAAATCTGTGGCAAGAAAAGCTACAAACAGTACTGAAAATTCTATAACATTTTGAAACCAAATGCTAAACAACCCAGTTTCCGACCATGGAATGTTTGGTAATGGTTGAGATATGGCTCCGAAATGTGTCGTTTGTCATAAACAGTTAAAAAAAAGTTTTATATATAACTAAACCCCAAGAACAAAGAATCAAAATAACCAGATTTGGTATACACTCATTAATTACATAATATATAAAATTTGAATTCCACACTTCATGAATAATAGAAAAAAGAATAAAGGGGAAAGAGGTGAAGAAGAGCAAATGAGGATCATCAAGTAGTATGAGCACCATGTGTTCGTGATGCCCATATCCCAAACACGAGAAACCAGAATACGAACAAGATAGCCCAGTATCGAGCCGGACCATACTTGATTCTTGTCAGCACAAACTGCATCAATAGTAGGTTCAACATCTCATCAGTTTATATGATGCAATCACAATAAATAATTTCTCAGCTGAAGAGAATGAAAGAATGCAAATAATTCACAACTTTACTGTTCACTACTTATACACCGAAATTTCAGAATTTGTACAGTTAAATGGATTGACAACTTTTGGAGCTAAGAATTTTCTAATTCATTGAGTTTGTTTTCAAATTATGACGTTTTTCAAATCTTCAACCGCTGGTAAGAGTGGTTTCTTCTAATGAATTCCAAATTCTGCTAAGATTTGACTCATTAGAGAATTCTTAGCTCTAAAAACAGAACCCTTTTATCCAAGTGCAACT
Source organism: Verbascum thapsus (assembly GCA_963669365.1). Lineage (NCBI taxonomy): Eukaryota > Viridiplantae > Streptophyta > Magnoliopsida > Lamiales > Scrophulariaceae > Verbascum > Verbascum thapsus. The sequence goes on along the minus strand of OY770107.1, from coordinate 3,707,846 downwards.
TAAAGGTATCATAACAATAAAAAACTAGCACTTCCTAAACCACACGGGAATAAGATTTATTCTGTTCTATATATTAATTCTACTGCCAGATCGCTCAAGCCAAAAACCGCTTAAAGTTTTCCTGAATGCTCATGTGCAGTTCGAGATCATATTTAAGTTCTATAGATTCTAATATTAAGTTAAGTGAACTAAAGAGATGATAAGAAAATATCTTTTTTCTTTCAGGGTTAGAATAGAGGACAGCACATAGGTGACTCAACTTAATAATCTAACACTTATAATTTGTTCATCAAGTGCAGGACAATATCATCCTAACAGTTTTAGGCATAAAAATGGCACATCACTGAAGTTTTCTGTTCTTTTTGCGTCTACATTGATCTTTTGGTTTAAAGGCGGGGCCACATTTCTATACTTGTTTATTATCCAATCCCGGAACCTCCGAAACAGAACCAAAACTAAGGAACATGAGCATTTAATAATAACAACCACCAAGACCTATCAAATAAATCCACATTCACATTCTGGGTGAGTGTGCAGTAGAGAAACTAAATCACAGAATACATTTCGTCGTGAATTATTATATGTTTGACCAACAAATGTTTCAATAACCCTTCAATGCGTTGTGCATCCCATGTTAATAATCAGAGTTCAATTTTTTCATTGATTTGTTAATCATGAGAAATGCATCTCATTCCTATACAATAGACAAATATGAACATAACTAAGCCTTAATTATATCATAAGAGAATGAAAAAAAGTAAATGAACTTACAAAACGGAAGAAAACTACGACTGTCAATGCACATACGCCTCCAAGAAGAATATGCAGGCCATTTTTGGCAGTTCTCTGTGAAAGAAGGCAAACAGTGTTAAATTTTTATGCAGGAAAAATAACAGAAAAAAAAAACACGTAAAGAACTTTTTTAAGTGGAAACCACAGATATTATCAAACAAGCAACCTACTTTGTCATTCGGGTAATCACCTTTGCTGACAGTCATATGTCGAAATCAAGAACTGTTTTTGGGACGTGCATAAAGTGAGAGGTAATTTTGCCAATAAGAAAGTATCTCTTACTCATTTTCTTATGCTATTAAGGTACTAATATCATGCCATATAATGGAAGCATAGTGTTTCTCTTGCTTTGTCTGATTTAGCATTCATGAAGTTAAAATGTGAGGGTAGTGCATGTAAATCTAAGGGTTTACAGAGTGACAGAGAATACAGTCAAATGCATACAGATCAGTGAAGATAAATAAGGAGAAGGTGTGGCAAGAGTGTGATCCATGTTTGGATCAATGGTTATTAGTGAGAAAAGAAATGGAAAACTATAAGGCCTAAATAGTGAACCACAATGCATCATCCAATTGAAGCGAGAAAGTATTTTCCTACATTTTCTCCTCAGTAAAGTCCAAGGTCCATATAGCCTAAAGCAGTTCTCCGCCAAAAAAAAAAACGAAATTTGTCACCAGTATTTCCACATACCATAAATCACTCAAGTCCAAAATCAGACACTAGCTATGCAAATTTTAGACCTTGTTTGTGCGTTAATAGTTGAACACGTGAGGAAAATGTGTGTTAGTACAGTGCCTTTTCGGCATTGCGCTCCTTAAACAACTAGCAAAAGTAAAACAGCATAGATTCCAAGTAACAGCCACAAAATTTCAACTTTTATACCGCTTTAAAATTCAATTACCATTGTGTATTTGTTGTTAGATACAATATAATTTCTTAAATTACCATAACAGAAGCACACAAGAAATTTGCCGGGCTAAAAAAGTGGCCCCAACATTAAATCCCAAAGAGGATGGGAAAATATACAGAACAGCCTTTCTGAGCACGAGTTGGCCATACATGCAAGTAAATTGGCTGAGGCTTATTCTTGACCAATTTTTCGCGCCATGTGTAGGTCTTACCTAGTGGACTTAGAGGTCACAACACATCCGACATCAAAGACTCAAGGTGAGATCAATTAACTTATCACAGTGGGGGTATAGCTTTTAGTAGTGGAAATTGTAATGCTTACACAATGAAGAGAAAATTATGTGATACTACAGACCTACACGTCTATAGAACGGAAAGCTTGACTCGAAGAGTTTAAACGAATGACATTAGTCAGCCTCCAATTCTCTGTGAATGCAAGTTTAGGTGTCAAATAACAAAACAAGTCATGTACATGCAACACGTACAAAACTCTTGATCTATCACAGATTACTATATACAGTTTAATGCTATTACAAGTAGAATAAGTAACTATAGGCATACATATCTTAGGGTGGACAATATGACTAATAAACAAGAAAAATAATTACGTGAACCAAGGGAGGGTAAGCCCTTCCATTTACCTTTCCAACATGAGGAGCAAGAAGCCAAGCAAGAGTAACAGTCAGCAGGCCTGTAGCAAGTAGGATTCCAGTACCCTCCACAGCCCATTTAGTAGCAGTATTTTCAACAGGGGTGACGTCATCCATGACTGTATTAAAAGCCAAAGGCTGGTCATTGACCACCTGTGACACAGAGACTGAGTTAATGTTATGTGGGTTAAACCACAATGTAATTTCACTTAATCTTTGCCTCCGAATAGCAGCAACAGCATCTGGATCTACACCAAAATTTGTTGGGGCTGGTGCAGGGTTAGGCTCACCATTAACAGCTCTTTCTCTTAATGCTTCATACTCTTTCAAAGAACTTAATACCTTTTTGAAGTCTGCGGGTCTTACGTTTTTTGCCACAGATCCACAAATTTCACAGATAGTTGATCCGTGGTTGATAAACCACTTAAGTGCACAAGCATAATGTGCTAGAGCAAGATCACTTTTGCAAGCACATCCAAGCTCAATTATTCTGTCTTGGTTGTCATCCACACCTAATTCTACATCTGCAGTACAAACGAAGATCTCCCCGTTCGGGCTGACAAATTCAACAAACTCAGATCCTTTTAAAGCACTTCTGAAACGGGAATTATTTTCAATATTTCCTAAGGCAACTTTCAAATTAGACTTTGCCTCTTCATGGCCATTACTGAGATCACACTGTGGTGGAGAAACACCCAAGAATCCAAGTGCAACATTTCCCCTTCTATCAGGTTCAGCACATTGACAAACTCGACAAGTTGGCAAGCCAGACTCCTTGTCTATGCTGTGACGTGGCCCATCATCCCTTGGTTCTTTACTCTTTGTTGGGGAGCAAACTTCCTCGCCAACTACGCCAGTTTGAATAAATGTGTCTTTAGCCATCGGTGCACACAAAGTTGTGCAGATAGAACACGTAAAATGCTGCTTTCTGTAATTGTATTATCTCTCAACCAAATATACCCATGTGGCAAACTTTAGCATCACATGTATCTGTGAAATATCAAGGACAAATAACCAGTCCAAACAATGTTATAGAGTCCCCCTCAGAAAGCATATGAAGCATATTAGATATGTGGCCAGATAGGAAATCATCCCTAGATTGATTCTTAACAATGATAACTACTTAAATACAATGGATATCACACAGACTTCTTTTTATTTGAGGAAGAAGAAGATCCCTAACACCGCACAAATGAAAAAAAGAGTTGCAGAAAATATTAACCATTCAAAGAATCTCGGGAAACAATGACTTTGCATAAAATTACATCCAGTACAAAAACATCCGAATCATAATCCGCAGAGACTTATTATAAGGAAAAAGAAAGCAGCTCTATCATCAAACCCAACCTCCTAAATTAAAGAAAAAGAAAAAAGAAGGGTTAAAAGGCACAGCCTATATAACTAGTCTATATTCACCATTCTCATTTTCGTTTTCCCTAAAAGATACAAGCCTCTGTGACTTGATTCGGAATCTGAGTTTGTAGAAATTTTCAGTCTGTTGTACCTTAACCAGCTTACTCCATCATTGATTAAAACCTCCCAGTTGTTTAAAGTTTGTGTGGCCATAGTATAGTAACTGGGGTTCCTAGAACCATCAAACTTCACAATTGGTTCAATTAATACCTGATTCTCAGTAATGATAAACCAAAAGGGAATTGATCCCAACAAAATCCTCTCCATGAGGCCATCCATTTTAGACAGGATCAAACTTTTCTTCCAACCAAAACTACGCAGATTTCGAAACTTTTCAATTCGATTCAGAAACCAAATAAGTTGCAAATAATGCAAAGCACATTAGATCCTTAGAATTAATGAAATTGTCATACTAGGCTAAAAGGACACCAAAATAACTTATACACCGAAATATTTTATATGATCTCATGGCAGACTTCAGGGCCTTTCGAGATAATTCATCTACAATTTCCCTACAAAACCATATATCTGAAGTTCTGAACATTACACCTTGCCACAAAAATGTTAATCAGATAAAGAATGGGGGCATGCTTGTCAAAGCATCTTGATGAATTGAACTCAACAGCTTATAGATAAAGAAAAGGTAGCAGAAATCAAACGCAAACCAGAACCCAAAAAAGGGCAAAAGTTTGCAACATAAACCCAAATCTATGACACTCACAATTTTTTTCACGGCAATTCAGAAAGCATCGAAATATATATTGAGCAACAATATACATACTATGAATCAGCAAACACATATGACAAATCCAGAACTTCAAAACTTTGTTGCATACCAAAATCAAAGCTAAAATATGAAAATTCGAGTAAAACTAGAGGAATCTGAAACGAACCCGGGATAATTAGTAACGCAAATCGTGTGAAAATTGGGTTTGGTGGGTGGCTCAGCGCTCTCTCTTTCAATATGACTGTATACAGTGATGGGACAGGACAGTAACAGTTAGTGTTATCTGGAATATTTTATCAATCCATGAATACATTTCTTTACCTTTTTAGACTCTTCGTCTCACGCTTTACGTGTGATACTATTTGCATTGACCTCCTTCAACTTTAGTTAATTTCCATTTTCACCCACAAACATTTGATATTTTTGCATTCACTTGCCCTTGTGGCCTTGTTGTTGTAGATTTTTGTATGAGTATCAAAATATGTTAATTTGAATTAAAAAAATGTAAAATAGATCATTGACAACTAACATTAATAAGAAAAGTAGATACAAAAGTTAGTTTTTATTATTTATATAAATTTAACTTGTAATGCTAACTCTCTTATCTTTAATTCTTAATTTGATTAATTTAGATAAACACTTATAATTATATTACCTATAAATATCAAAAGAAATATTTAGAAATTACTTTTACGGTGCAATTATGTTCAATGGAATTATGCGTATACATACGCACTTATTTAGATAGTTTAAATGTGTGTGTTTTAATACATAGATAGATATAATAGATACATACACAAAACACGTCTTGATATGGACACCAAAATCACAATAGGAGATTTTTTTTCGAGATTTTGGTAATAATTAATTAGGTTTATTATAATATTTGAGTGATTAAAATCAAGTTATCCTCAATTATACATCAACAATCCTAAGTTACTCTTATAATGATTTTGAGCCCAAAAAACTTGTGTCACTGAAAAGGAACAGTTTTATTACAAAGTTGATATTGTATTTCAAAAATAGGTTATAATTTTTTAGTATGTGAACATTTTTACCTTAAACTTTTTCAATGTTTCACTTATATTTACAAATAATGATCAGTTCTTTTTCTTTCACATTTTTAAGTCACTTAATCATATGCATATTTGTTTCCAAACACTTCTTACATTTAGTAGTAAATTCGACTAGCTAGGTAATACTTAATTTCAAATAAATGTTTATAACGTTTTGTATCAAATCAAATACTTGAAACATTAAGTGAAATATCAGTATAAATTAAATTAAATACCAATATAAAAAAGTATCAAACTAAATACTTGAAACATTATAGTGCAAATTAAATATCAATATAAATGTTTACAAGCGATTCCATTTGAATAACTTTTCATCTCCCTTTGTTTCTAACAAACCATCATAATCCCTTTAAGATTTTTTCTATGTGGAATATATCACGAAACATATATCAAACAATAATTTTGTCCCTTAATTTCTCATTCCTCATAATTTCGTGTAGAGAAATTCAAGGTACAAGACTTTATCTTTCAGTAAATGAATATTATCTCATAACATTTTATATACCTAATAAAAGTATTTATACACCTTAGTCATATTGGGCAACTCATGCGATATTGGTGCACCAACTTCACTCCATTATTATTTTTAATTCTATTGAATCAATATATTAAGTTATTAATAAACAACTATTATTCCTCTAAAAAATTATTATCAATTTATATTATTAATTAATTCTACAAATTATTTATTTATTTATTCCAAATATAATTAAGTATCTCATCCTAATATTTTACTACAAGAATATACTCCATAATTTTGTTCCATGTTTCCCTTTTCAAATATGACTTTTTAAGTTCTGTGGGTAACACATAGCTAGTATCGTGGCTCATATCATCCCCCAAATAAATTAAATAATTACGATCATTCTTTTAAATTTATATATTTTGGTGAAAATTAAACCAAATTACTCGATACTCGATTCGAGCTCGATCACTAAAAGCTCGTTTCGATAATTATCCATTCACTAACAAGATAATAAATTATTTCTTGATAATTAGTATGAAATTGCTACTTATTTATTAAATTGCAATTCGAGTTGACTCTACCTGTTGGTGATGCGCACTTAAGTACTCTAACAAAATATTTAAGTATTAGGCCAAGCCCAACCTTGACATATTGCAACCTTGGGCTTTACTTAATGTACTTAAACGTGCATTTAGTTACACTTAAATTGATTATATACTCTATAAGAAATTAGGTTGATTAGTATTGTGCCCACTTTATATGTTATTTGATATTCAATTAACTATTTTCCAAGCGAGACTGATATTCTAATAAATTTCTATATTTTTTTTTATGTTATGTTATTATTACATAGTATAATGTTTTACAATTAAAAATATCTAAGGCATAAGGTCCATATTATTCCATCTTACCATTAGTGGTTTGCATTAATTGGATTATTGGAATACTATGATCATTGACCATAAAGAGATAAAATCAACAACGTTATTTTTCCTTTTAAATTTTGATATTCTTCCATTCTTAAGGTCAATATTTTTTTGTCCTTAAAAAGGATATAATTGGTCGATTAGGTTAGTGCCTTGACCAAACTCATGACTCAAAAGGACAAAAAGGAAAAAAAAATGTAAAAACAAATTAATATATATGTGGAATTTACTCTACGAAGAAATACTTCTTTTTCTCCTTAACTCCGCCAATCATGCTTTGCCACGTCAAACAATGAGTCACCACCTCGATTACTTGAATAATTTCAATTACATAATAATATTCTCACAAAGTCCCAAATTCAAAAGCAGTGTTTTTAATTGAATAAAAATAATGTTCTAAATTTCAATCCTATCATATAAATCTATTATTGAGATAATCTCATGCGTGTTTAATAAATGTTAACTCTTTTCAAATTGATTTAAACTATTCTTTTAATCAATAAATATGATTTAGTCAACCTTTTTTTAAGTTATACAATTATTGTATTTTAAATCACAATAAAGTTGAAAAATTAGTCCAAAATATTAGAGATACTTGAATTTTTATTTCTACCAATATTTATATAATTAAACATTAGTTGTAAATCATCAATATTTAATAATTAAAATATGTATCAATTAAGGAAACAGATAAAAATTAAAATGACAATATATCAAGTTATTAGTTCACATGAAAAGTGATGACCTTTAGATTGAAAATCCCAATCCTCCTTATTCCCCTTATTACATGATAAATCTGGGAATAAATCCCTAAAATCTCTCTTTATTACACTACGTCCCATTAACCAATCCACATACGCCACGTCATTGATGCGGCCAACGTGGCGTTCAACCCCACCAACCCTATATAAACCCCCTCTATCTCTCATACATCTCTCACTCTTCCCCCCCCTCACATCACATGCAATAAGTCTTCTTCTGTGAAATCGGGGAAATTAAATAATCATGGAGGCTAGGGTTTGGAGTTTCGTGGTGATGATTTCTCTGGCCGTGCTGTGTGTATCGTCTGTGGCCGCGGATGATGTTGAAAAGGTCCTGACTTTGGACCATACCAATTTCTCGGAGGTCGTATCCAAATCCAGCTTCATCGTCGTTGAATTCTACGCGCCTTGGTATGTCAATTACTTTTGCATATACGTATCTGTATTTTTTATCAGATGGATTGCTAATTTAACTTGATTTGATTAATTACTTTGATTTCTTCTTTTCTTCTTGTTCTTGAGTTTAGTTGTATGTAAATTCTAGATCTTTTTTGATTTGTGCTTTACGGAATAAATTTTGTACATCACGCATCTGGAGTTGTACCTTGCTTACGGGTCACCTTGATGGCTATGAGTCAGTGGAGCCGATCTTTGAATTGTGTCCATTTATTTGAATAATCTATTTTTTAATGGATTCTTCAATTTCAAAATAATGTGATTTTATCGTGAGCGAGTTCTCTTAATTTGAGATATGTGATCAGATTAAGATCTGATTTGTTCTTTCTGCGTGAGTGTCGTACATGACGCATTCGAATTTGTACCTTCGCTCTATTTTATGTTTTGACCTCGTTCTGTTTTCTATCTATATAAGCTCAGATGAGAAACATATTTATAAATGTTATTATTTTTGAAAAGAAAACAAAAGGATTATGTTGCTTTATAAAAAAAGGAAAACAAGATTGTGTTTGTATGCAAATCAGTTTTATTTAATGTAAATGATTAATTTGTACTGAACTCATAATATTCTAGAATTGGTTACCATTTTTAGCCATATATTCTGTTTTTAATCTTACAATCCTTTTGTTTTATCCTTCCTTTTCTCTTGTAAATTATCTTAGGAATCTTAATTATAAAAGAGATAACATATCTTAAGAATTGTACTGTCTATGGAAAAGCAAAGCAAAAATCCCAGTCAGCTTTACCTGTATGTATATTTGTATTTTTCTTATTATTTGTGAGATACTGTAACCAATAATATTTATAATTTCATAAAAACAACTCATGATTCTTTATATATTCCGTATTTAGTTAATCTACAATTACTCTTTAACATTCATAAAGCAATGTACTACATCCAATTCACATTATGATCATCATCAAACTACTCTTACCATGATATTTGTTGTCTGTATCATAAAGCTCTGTTCATTTGTAATTAAATCGTTTTATTAAATTTATTCTTGTTACAGGTGTGGACACTGTAAGGCTCTCGCTCCAGAGGTAATAAGATTGACTTATCTTTCTGATTCGTGTATATTTTCTGAGCTAACACTATACTCATTATCATTCCTTTTTAATTCTTTCAGTATGAAAAAGCTGCATCAGTATTGAGCAGCCACGACCCGCCCATTGTTTTAGCGAAAGTCGATGCTAATGAAGAAGTAAACAGAGATCTAGCCACTGAATATCAAATTCAGGGTTTTCCCACAATCAAAATCTTACGAAATGGTGGCAAAAACATTCAAGAATACAAAGGCCCTCGTGAGGCTGATGGTATTGTTGATTACTTGAAGAAGCAAGTTGGTCCAGCTTCTGCTGAAATTAAATCAGTCGAAGATGCTGCCATTATCGACGAGAAAAATATATTCATCGTAAGCGTTTATTTGCCTTTGCTTCAAATGTCTTCTTTATTCTGTTAATCATATGCAGTTTTTTAAAAACGTTAACAATATATCCTTGTAGGTTGGTGTGTTTCCAAAATTTTCTGGGGAAGAATATGAAAATTTCACGGCTTTAGCTGAAAAGTTGCGATCCGATTACTTTTTTGCTCATACTCTCGATGCTAAACTCCTTCCTCGGGGTGAATCAGTCAACAAGCCAACTATTCGCTTACTTAAGCCTTTTGATGAATTAGTTGTCGACTCCCAGGTATGCATAACCAATATTTCGGTTCTTTTTGCTGCTAAATTTATGTTTTTAAGTTTAAATACGATTTGCATTTTGTAGTTGTTCATTTTGTCAAAGTGGAACTTGTATAATTTTTGTTCCAGGATTTTGACGTTGAAGCACTGGAGAAATTTATTGAAAAGGCTACAATTCCAATTGTGACCGTCTGGAATAGTGATCCTAGCAATCACCCTTATATCAACAAATTCTTCGACACTACTGATGCTAAGGTACTCTCAAAATTTTGTTTCTAAATACTAGGTTGTCTATGCCTTGCTATGGCCGTATGTTCCACTTTGTGACTGATGTGAGAAATTTAACAACGAATTTAAAGATTTGTTCAATACTATGTTGACATAGGCTCATAGCTACGATTTGTTGGCAATAATTTCCATATCTTCTACTCTAATTGTGATAGATTTCTTGGTGCCATTTTAATGAGGGTAAGCAAACTGCAAACACTTCTACAGCACTTATATGTGCTCTATGATTTGTTTTCAGGGTTAATTGTGTAACATACTCTGTTATTTTGAAAATGCAAAAAGACTTTGTGGTAGTGGAATAGGCTAATCCCCTGTTTTTGCATTTTCACTCAAACACGGTGTTTTTATGCAGTTTACCCTTTTTTTAAAATCATGGTGCATTATGAGAACATGGTTTACACTAACACCTTCTTACAATGCTAGTGACATTTGAGTGTTGTTCAGATAATCTTATTGCATGGATTTGTTTTCTTATTAAATGGTTCCACTTGTGCAGGCCTTTCTATTTGTGAACTTTAGCACAGAGCATGATGCTTTCCAGCCAAAATATAAGGAAGTAGCAGCCCTCTACAAAGGAAAGGGCATAAGTTTTCTGTTGGGCGATGTCGATGTCACTCAAAATGCTTTCCAGGTTATTTCTTTCACCATACAACTTTGGTTTTTCTTTTCTTTTCTTTGGAAAATTATTAGATTTGACTTGTAAATATTAACCTTATCTTTTGGATTGCAGTACTTTGGACTAAAGGCAGAACAGGCACCTCTTCTCCTTATTCAAAAAGGTGATGGACAGAAATTTCTCAAAGCAAACATAGAGCCTGATCAGATCGCCCCATGGATTAAAGACTACTCGGTAAATATGCTTGCTTATACCTAATGTTTATTGTGCATGTTAATCCTTTTTTCCTTTGAATTGAAACTTTAAAACAATTCACTTGCATCTTATCTGTCAGTATTTATTATATCTTCTTTTGATTTTCCCTTCACAATTTATGACAGGAGGGATTGGTGAAGCCATTCATAAGATCTGAGTCCATTCCTGAAGTCAACGATGAACCTGTCAAGGTGGTTGTTCGTAACAGCATTGATGACATGGTTTTCAACTCTGGAAAGAATGGTTTGTACAAACACTCCTTTTTGTTTTTCTTCTTGACGGTATCTTTTAGTGTTACTAATTGTATACATGTTACATAGCTCTGGGCCTCAATATTTGGTCTATATAAATAAAACAAATTATTAAATGTAAATAAGTTGTTTTTAACTGTAAGCTTTTGATTTTGCAGTTTTTCTAGAATTCTACGCACCCTGGTGTGGACACTGCCAGAAGCTGGCTCCCATCCTGGATGAAGTTGCCATCTCCTTTGAGAACGACCCTGATGTTCTTATTGCAAAATTTGTAAGATTTTGTCTCGATATCGTGATTTTATTTATCTTAGCTGATAATTGCATACACTAGTAGTCTCTTTTGAGTAGGGGATTTGTTTTAGTTTTATGTAATAATCTGTGTGATCTCTTGTCAGGACGCAACTGCAAATGATGTCCCAAGTGACTCCTTTGATGTCCAAGGGTTCCCCACTATCTACTTTAGATCTGCAAGTGGTAAAGTGGTGCCATATGAGGGCGAACGAACAAAGGAGGATATCATTGACTTTATTCAAAACAATCGGGACAAACCTGCCAAGTCAACCTCAGCCATACCAGAGTCTACAGACAAAGATGCTGTTAAGGATGAGCTATAAAGAGGTGCACAATTTAGATAAATCAATTTCAGCACAAACAATCGACTTAGTATGCATTTAAGGAAGAAAAAGAAATCATTAAAAATCGATAGTGAAAAAGTGTTGATTTAGGTATTATTTCATCTGACATCCTTTGTTCTTGTTCATGCAAGGTTGTGTAAATGAGGATCTGATACAGCCAGTGCGGTGGATCTTTTTTCGTTTTAGCTGGTGGTACTTTTTTCTTGTTGAGATCAAATAAATGGGTTGTTTACCCAGTACTTGTAGTAGGGTTAGAATTGTGGTTTTCGTTTAAGTTAGTATGAAATCGATCTAAAGTTTGTGTTGTAGACATAAATTATCATCAGTTATTGAATCCTCAAGTAATAGAAAATTTTTGAGTATTGTGGCTTCCTCATGTTGTTTATATTCGAGTATTTATTTTTGTCGAACTTGAAATCAACCAAAATGCTTTCATTTTGTAAACGTGTTGTTACTAAAACTGATTGATGGTTGTTATCGTGAACGTAGATTAATTGTTATTGATCGAACCACATGAATCTTGGTGAGGTATTTGTATGATGGTTTTAGTTGGTTATTGTTCTTATATTGATTCAATTCCAACAATTCCTAAATCATGTAGTGAAAGTTTCATCAAAATCTTGCTTTAAATGATTCAAAAAAATGTCACAAGACCTAAAGCCTTTATGAGTTTTTTATTACAAAAATTATTACCTAATATTGGTAAAGTATAAGCTTATTAGTCGCGAAATTTGTACTTAAATTGCTAGATATAGTATTCAAATTGTCACCCCCAACCTAAAATCCTACAAAAATTGCATATTTTGGCGAAATTTATATTTAATTGCCACACATACCTCACATTAGTTTACTCAAATTGCCACCCCGTATTAACGTACCAAACAAACATGCAGGCCACATTAGTGTATAAAAACGCAATTTTCCTCTAAAAATGTAATCTCTTAAGATCTAGAAAAAAAGGTCGGAAAAACATTATAGCTTCAAACAACATGAAACCCGCCTGAAACAGAAACAACCAACCTAAAAAACAAGAGAAACTACACTAACACCACTGCATATAGATATAGTTATCATCAGAGCACAACAGCAACAAATACCTACTTATACATATCTCTTTCTTCTCAAAACCCTTCAGCTCTAGAACCCTATATATATATAATATATATATATCTATATATTTCTAGTTACCATAACCCACTTCATCAAGCTGTTGATGGTGCTTGGCGTCTCGTTTTTTCCCCCATTCATGAACCCTCAAGTGCAATTCTGCAGCAGCAATCAAGAAATGCACACCCTGTATCGGACTCAAAATCCCAATCACATCTTTAAGCGTTTTGAGCCTCAATTCATCAGCCATCTGCAAAACATCCACTAAACCTGCTTCTTTTGGCGCAAGAGTAGCATCAACACGACCCTCGTCCATGGCTCGATTTGCATCACCTTCCCTTATAAGCTCAGTTACAGCATGTGTTAGCTCCACCATGGATGAATCAGCCACTGTTTCTTGCTGTTTTGCCAGCTTTTCACTTATCTCCTTCTCTTTTCTTATGGTTTCCTTCTGCATTTGATCCACTTTTTCGAGCTGGGTTTGGGATAGGTCACCCAAGTCACCTGTGCTAAGCCCTTGTACCAGATCAGCAAACCTGTAATCAAATCGTATTTGGCCATGTATATACTGTATGTATGCATATCTGTATATGCCATAGTAAATGTTAGAAAAATAAAGTGGAGTTTTTTATGCCGTATTTTACATCACCTGGCCTCGAACTGTAGGCCGGATTTGGAGTAGAGCAAGTGAAAGGCCATACTCGGGCGCCACCCGCCAATCCAGAGAAAGGCATCTTCAAGGCTGCTCCGCCATGACGGGTTGAACATAGACAGCACGTCGTTCTTGGCCCACCTGGATTTGGACCTGTAATAATGCTCATAATGCTCAATCACACGGCCCAGAAGAGGACGTAAGATTGTTTCATCAGCTTGTTCGTGAGTTTCATGATCCTCATTCTGGGTTTGATGGATATACTGCTTGGAGGCTGAAACAAGTTCTTCGAGGTGCTGGGTTTGCTCAGATATCCAACAGTCGAAGAATTTGTGGAAAGTTTCGCGTTCATGGAGTCCATTTCTGAAGACCTGCGCCATGTATGTGACGCTGTTGGGCAAATCCGACATGGGAGTGATACGATATATATACAGCTGTTGTTAGCTTTAAGCTGTTTTGTGTTGTATTTATAGTGAAACCATGCAAAACAACAGGCACCAAAAGCCTGAAATTAAAACCAGGGTTTGTTGGGTGGTATTGGTAATTGGTAATTGATATATGTATATATATATATATATATATATACACACACAAATACGTAAAAGGAGGTGAGAATGTGATTGGGATATCTGTTTTGTTGAGTTAAGTTCGGTGTACCAGAACTTAAGAACGGCGGATTTTAAGAATGTAATGAGATTTAATGTGTGTAGTGAACGCCGACATTTAGTTTAAAACAAATTTGTGCTGTTGCTGGTTCTTTTCTTTTTAGGTACATGCATTATGCTAGCCTGGCCTGGCCTGAAGGCGGTGCCAAGTTGTAATTCAGTCTCGAGACACTTATTTCTTTTTTTTCCTAAAATCCAACTCAGTTTTTCTTCAAACCACAATTGGATCTTAGTTAATAACACAGTCAAAATATAAACTGAGTACAAAATAAATATAAGTCGAAAACATTTTGAATGATTAAAATTAAGTCACATCAGCATTTATTAAAGTGATTGAAGTTGTTATACAACTTAATTTGGACAATTTAGTGCCCAGGGTATTTGACACGTGAAATTCATAAATACACTTATTAAGAGTTGTTTAATGTGTAAATTTTTTAACAAAAGCGAGGTAGCGGTTGCGAGTTTCCCCATCATCCAAAAAAAGATATAAAATAGAGTTGTAGTTGGAGTTATTTAAATGAAAAGAAAGTTACTTCATTTTAAAAGAATCGGTTGGAAATGGTCTTATGCTTCGATTTATTCATTGTTTATCTCTAAAATATAGGGATTTATTTTCAATTAATTGATCCATTATATCTATGAAATATTCATACAATGATCTATATGAAGCCTAAAAATAGGCAACAGATTGAAGGGTGAGACAAATGATCATACCTCATATTACTTCATCCATTTGGCCTTTTGTTTTGCTTAAAAATTGAAAAATGAACAACTTTCTTAGTTTTAGACTTTGGCAGCTGCAGCCAGAATTGCTTATGCTGTTTGTGTGTATGACTGAAAATGAACATTAAATGTATGCACTGAAGAAGAGACTTTCTAAACTACCACTTTTCAGATTTACGTATGATTGAACAGCATGCATTTGTCTTGTACTATACAAAACTAGAAATTTAATATTTTAATATCTCAAGAGAAAAATGAGAAGAAATTAACCCGATCTAGGAAGTTGGTAAAAGCTGTATTATGTGTTTCTTATATGCAAGTCTACTATGAATTAGAAACATATAAATAATTGAATTGAATTTGCTATTTCCTTATTCACTTCGAAGAATTTTGAAGCTTAAGATCATTTTTTTTTTTCTACAAACAATGGGTTATTCAGTTAAATAAATTTTTCAAAATTGACGTTTTATCAATTTTCAGAAATGGATTTTTCCGATTTCTTGATGCAAATCCTGCTAAATGAATGAACAAATGTACCACAGATTTATTATTATTTCATATTTTAGACGAATTCAAGACATCAAATTTTCTATTCAAATTTTAGACACAATTTTCAAGGATTTAATTTCAATTCATATTTATATTTAAGTTACATCGCATGCGAGCAGCTTGGGAACCGACAAGAACGGGTTTTAAGGGAACAACACATGGAATACTTTATATATATATATATATATATTATATATCTGTATTTTTATATATTATTATGTGCATATTAAACATGAATATTTAATCTCACATTGTATGTCAAATTACATTACTTTCAAATTCGATGTTCTAATAATTTTTAAGAAAATGCTAAATAATATTTAGAATAGATTTAAATTCTATTGTATCATATAAGTTTAAAATGTACGAGTTTGTGTTTAAACTCCTCGTGTAGGAAATATTTCTTACTTCAAGACCATAGAGAGGTTGAATATTCTATCTAGTCGTTTCAGATCTACTTTATTCGAAGAATCCATCTCCAATAAAATGTAGTTTGATGTTGACTTTATCGACGATTGTATTGTTGAAATACTCGAGTTAATGCTTTTTTTCTTTAATTGAAAAAATTCTTGTATATATAGGCGTATTTTATAAGAAAATGCCTGTTAAGTCACATTATTAATAATATATTATCACATGCTAACCATAAATGTAGAATACTCAATATACAAAAGAATTGCTAATATTTATTATTATTAAAATCTCATTTCTAAAATTGGCTCACAGTTGAGAATGGGATAACACAGTCCCATGTGGTGTTAATGATAAGTTGTCTTATTTTGTCTTGTGGTGTACAAGTGGGATCTCTAAAACATTAAAAGAACCAAAAACTAACCAATAAAATTAGAGTATGGAAAATTGTAACACATACATATATATATATATATATATATATATATGTTGGCTAATTTGTCTTGTTGGGAAAAGGAGAGTGTATAGTACATAATTTTACATCACACAAAGAGAATGTACCAATGAAATGTGTCTGCGCCTCTTTCCTTTGCGGCTAAGCATATTTTCCGGTCTTTTTTATTTATTGCATGCACATAAAAATATATCCAGATCTATAAGTATGATTGAATAACAATGGCTCTGTCATAAAAAATGTTCAAATATGAAACTTTAAAATATGTATCTCAATAATAAATAATTCAAGTTACCAATGAGATTTTGTTTAATTTAAGATTAATAATAAAAAAATTATGATGTTTTAGTTGGTAAGGTAGAAAATTTCCCTAAAGTGCATTTGTTAGTGAACTTTTGGTCTTGGGCGTACCTTGATTCTGGTAGCTAGGGATGTAAAGGAGTCGTGCTTTATTCGAGTTTGGTAAAATTCTCATGTTTAAACTCGAGTTCATTTAGGGTGCGTTTGGATCGATGGATTTGAAATCCATCGATAAATTCATTTAAGTTCGTTTGGATGATGATGGATTTCAAATCCCTCGTCATTCATTTTGATCTCTTTTCTCCACAACTACGGTGGATTTCAAATGACACTATTTTAGGTGTAATTTGAAATCCTTCCTCCAAATTTACTCCTCAAATCCAAATCCATCGATCCAAACGCACCGTTATATTTTTTCGAGCTCGAGTTGGAATGTGAAGAGCCTAATTTTTAATGTTCAAGCTCACTAAAGATAAGTCGAGCTTGAACAAAATAATTAATTTAGTTACGTTTTAATTTTTTAGAAATCGTTTTTAACTTATATTAATTGTATATATATATATTATAATTTATGTCATAAAAATATAATTTAATTGAATCAATTTGTAGAAAAATATATCATAACATACATAAATAGAAATATTATAATTTATTAATATATATTTTGCATGATGTACACAAATTAAAATGTTACTTATATTTTTAAATAAAAATTTAAGTATTAATTTTACAAATTTAGGTATTTACAATTATATATAAAAATTAAAAAAAGAAAATAAAACGATAGCGAGCCGTCTCTTGAACATATGAACAATTGCAAGTAAGCTCAAGTTTAACTTACGGGAAAACTCAAGCTCGAAATGTTCGGTTCGAGCTCGAGCACAGGTCCAATCGAGCAGGCTCATCTAATCAGGAATCGACTCAATTTACCTTGCATCCCTTAATGAAACCGCCAATACATATTTTGGTAAAACAAAAAATGGGACCCACCACGTTTAGGATTGTTCTATTTGGATATATGCAAGAGTAATTTCCACTTATAGAGAAAACATCCTAATCAGCCACTTTGCATCCTAAGATGAAAAAAAAAAAAAAAAAAATAGCACATTCCACTTTGAAAGAGGAAAACACACAAACTCTCCACATTCAAAACCCATATAGAGTTGCACTTTGTATAATAGCAATTGTTTTAGTTGGAGGGATGAATAGGGGGCCGGCCCAGCCCAGCCCACGATGACCCACGGGTCGGGGGCTAATGGGCCGGGTCAGCCCATTTGACATCTTTAAGGGGGCATTCTTGTCTGATAAATTATATTTACTTGCAATATACACATTTACCCCATTTAAGGGTGCAATATGCTATTTTTCGTCTTTTAGGGTGAAAAATGACTATTAACTTTCTTTTGAGGGTCCAAAGTGCAAATTACCCAATAAACTACAAAGTTGTTCCTTACTTCCACAAACTACCCCAATTACCCCAAATCTTATTCCATCACAAGGTATGAATTAACTTTAATACGTTTTGTTTCCTTCAATTGATTTTTGTTTTCAGACACAGATCTCGCAAGTTTTTGTGTGATTTGTAGGTGTCGCCAACATAATTGGATACCCCAATTATCATGTCTTCAGCTCAAGACCCATTTTACATTGTCAAAGAGGAGATTCAAGATTCTGTAAGTACCCTTCTTTGCTTCCAATTCATCCCTCTTAATCCTAGATCCATAGTTTGCGTTATTCTATCTATTGCTGTGATTTTTCGTGCTATTTATGTATGGGCCTTGAGGAATTTCATGTTTGTAAATACATGTTCAGAGGTGATACTAGTGATCTGAACATGGGATAAGTGTTTTCTGGAGCTTATGAATTACAATATAGTTATAAGCTGTGATCGACTGGACTGGCCTGAGAATTTAGGATCAAAGTTGGAAATTTACATTAGAGAGATAGTTTTGTATTAGTTAGAGAATCATGGTACAGATCAGCACGCTAGATTGCCTAGTTACCAAAAAACCAGCTGAATGTAATTGCAATTGTCGGACCACAAAGTTCGATAATTTTACTCGTCTCCTTTTACTATGATTGTAAATCTGTCGTATTTAAACAGAAATTGTAAAACCGACGATCTGATTAGTTGTATCAAAACCCATATCAACTAAAATCATTTTATGCAGCAAATTTGGGCTTACTGTATATGGTTTTCGTGAGTACCTTATATATCACAGATCTAATTCATAAAGTTAAAACGTTGCATGTTAGATAAAATTGAGAGTTGTGTCCTATCATCCAGCTTAAAAATGGTTCTGAGCAGTCATTGACACATGAATGTTGGATTCTATTCTTTACAAAGCAACATGAGAATCTAACCACCCAATTCCTGCTTTGATTAGATTGACAAGTTGCTCTCAAACTTTCATCAATGGCAACGAATGCCTTCAGATAGTGGAGAGCAACTTCGACTCACCAAAGAGCTTCTTGCTGGATCTGAGAGCATTGAATGGCAGGTATGACTATATTTGAAACTTGTAATGGTAAATTTCTATACGTCACTAGGTGATCATGTACTTTTTTGATGGTTGAGATAAGATACTGTCATAACTTCGATTTCATCTTCAATTGGGTGCATTCCACTTGTTGATGATCTCTGAAATCTTAATCTTACATTCATGCAACTAATATTAAATATATTCTATTTCACAGCACAGCTTATCATTGTTTTTATTCCCATCTTCTCTTTGTTATTACCATTATATCATCATAAGGGACGATAATGGTTACAACAAAGACTTTGCTAATAGTATAATAGCAATGATAACATCAACAGTTGCTTTATTATCTCGTGGTTGCATAATATCTCAATTGCTTCCAGAATTTCTGATAAGTGTACATATCTGTCACATAAATACTGTTGATTTCCTAATTGGAAGGTAGATGAATTGGACAAGGCAGTTTCTGTTGCATCTAGAGACCCTAGTTTGTATGGTATTAATGAGGTGGAGCTTGAAAAACGACGAAGGTGGACTAGCAATGCTCGTACTCAGGTATCCGTTTTTATATTGTCATAAGATTTGATACTAATATGGTGGTGCTGTAAAATACATTGATACATTTCCCAGTATCCTCCTTTTAAAATGTAGGAGAGATAATTATAGATTGCTATTTTTATCAATAGGTGAAAAATGTGAAGAAATCAGTAGTAACTGGGACGGAGTTGAATGGCACTTCTAATTTCAATGGAATGCGTCGTGAACTTATGAGACTGCCGAATTCTCATCAAGCCGATAAACTAAACCAGCACGCTGCGCAAGAAAATGATGATTACATATCATCAGAATCAGACAGACAACTCCTTTTAATAAGGTATTATAGTTGTTTTAAGCCCCTAATATTTTTCCCATTGTTTTTATTAAACTAAATTCACTTAGTGCCAAGTCTAACTGTTAATGTCATGCATCTCTTAGTTCTGTTAGAAAATGTTGACTCTATCAATGAAGACCTTATCTTTTGAATATGTTTTTTCACTGTTTAACCTAATTCCTAATCTGTCCGACTTTTACATTTGCTTCCAGAATGAGTGGACTTAAACAATATTAATGTAAACCTAATACGTAAAAGTGGTTCCTACAGTAGAACTTCACCGATAGCGGCTCTTTGGTCAAACATTCAGTGGTTATGACTCGTTATTTTGATAACAGTAGCACTTGTGTCTGACGAGGAGTTTTATTTTGCTTTCTTTTTACTTTTGCATTATTAATTATTAGTTGATTTTCGGTGTTACATTCACAAGTTCTGCAAATAGAACTGAAGTAAAGTTGAAGCCAAAACTTGAATTTTGTTTCATTTAGTGGCTAGTTGAAAGGGTGGATTTACATTTGATGGGTCATGGCAGTTACTTTTAATTTGTTCCTATGCTGAATCTTGTTTTTTGGCTTGATACATTCTTAGTTTCGTCTGACTTGAAAGACTAGTTTCACGATTGTGCATTCTAACACACCAGCCTAGTCTCTGTTCATATTCAAGTTATGTTGTACTGCAATGGGATGAGTCAAGACCGACTTCCTTATCGATTTGGTAACCTGTGAAAAATGAAGACTTGCGAACTATAAAGCACGGATACTTACAAAAATGGCTAGTCTCGTGCACAACACTCCCCCAACACCATGTTCTACATGAAAAATCAGCGTCTTTAAGAAATAGAAAAAATAAAATTTGGACACTGTGTCAAACGCACCTAGGGGGCATGTCTAGTTCGCTTGAGATAACTGTGCGACTTAAGTGAGATATTAAGAAGTATGAGTTCAAATTCCAAAATAAATAATTTAGAATTCTTGATATGATATTTGGCAAAAGAGGAATACACTTGAGCATTATTTATAGGACACTTATTAGTTATTTCACTTATTCATGGTGGTTTCGAACAATGGAGTATTTGTTTTTATTTATGTCATGTATTCGATAAAATACATGTCTTATATTTAGTTTATGATTATGTTTTTATTTTGCATTTGCTATTGGCTTTTTATTTATAAGAAATTTAAGTTTTTTAGAGAACTTTATAAGTAAAATGCAAATTTTATTTACAGTCATTCTTGCCTGTTATCTCTCTGACAACTTATACTGAAATTGAAACTAAAAGTCTAATTTACATATTTTTGGTTTTAAATTAACAAACACACAAACATTCATTAATATAATATATATATATATATATATATATATTTGAGAGTCGTGTTGTGTCTAATATTTATGAAAATTCTTGTGTCCATGTCGTGTCGTGACCCGTATTTCGTGTCCCATACCCGTGCATCATAGCTTATGATATTTGATAAGGATCGAACCCCTAACTACTCTCAAAAGCTAGCTCAAGAGTGTAGGTTTGGACCCAACCTTATATCCAGCCCAGGTCTCTCATCTACCTTCGATGTGGGACGCGTCATCCCCACCCCCTTGAGACCGGACTGCCTCAGTCGGCGATCGGCCGAACCCCAAGAGACATCGAGAGAGTAGTGTGAGTAGGCTCTGATACCAAATGATAAGGATCGAACCCCTAACTACTCTCAAAAGCTAACTCTTGGAGAAGGGTTGGACCCGGACCCCTTCACCCAGCCCAGGAGACTCGAACCCGACTGCCTCGGTCGGCGATCGGTCGAACCCGAGGTGGCTCTGATACCAAATGATAAGGATCGAACCCCTAATTACTCTCAAAAGCTAGCTCAAGAGTGTAGGTTTGGACCCAACCTTATATCCAGCCCAGGTCTCTCATCTACCTTCGATGTGGGACGCATCAATATTATTAAAGAGTTGTGAATCAGTTTTTACTGGATTGAAATGCTTAAAATCTGAGTTAACCGAATGGAACAAAGATGAGTTCTGAAGGATGGTTTGGTTGTGAGACTGAGTTGGGAGGTCGGCTGTTGCCTTGGTTTTATTTGTTGGTTTCACTTTGGCTGGAATGGCTTTTGTGCTATAATATTGCTTGCTTTGATGTCTTCATGTTTACAGTTTAATATGCCTCCAGATTAGGCTGGCATTGGGTAGGCTGGACCAGAACTTTGGGTTTCGGCTAGACCTAGACTCCGTATTTTGGGTCTAGGCCAGGACTCAGCCCCAGGGTCTTGTGATTGGGTCTGTTTCACAGAACTAATAGTATGGGCTTGGGTTTTCTTCCTTTTTTGGGCTTTTCTGAATGACTTACTTTGTTCATTGTTTTGCCCTGGGGCGTTTTTTCCTCCAAATATGAATTTATATCTTTGTAGTAACCCTTTTTTAACTTCTGTATTGACTTTGTTTTCTTTTGGTGAATGAAGATCATATATATCCATACTTTTAACACATCATTTGAATTATCAAGACCTAAAATAATACTAATAAAAACTAAAGCTTTCGAGGCATTTTGAGGCTTAAATTGTCGATGGGGAATAGTGTCAGTTGTTGATAAACATTTTGCATAAAAATAGTCGTTGACGTTGTACCCAAAAAGATCTTAGTATGGAAATAACATTGAGCTTTGTTCATATCCGGATATGGGTGATTTCAAGGGAAATAAATAGGACATGTTGACGACATTGAAAGGCTCGCATGACAACAATAAGTTTCTTCAATTAGGACATGTTTCAGTTTACACCACTGTTTCATTTACTTAGTTCTATTTTAATTGTCTGATGCAGGCAACAGGATGAAGAGCTCGATGAGCTCAGTGCCAGTGTGGAAAGAATTGGAGGTGTTGGCCTTACTATACATGAAGAGCTCCTTGCACAGGTAAATATTTCCAAACCCGATTGATTATTAATACATACGTAGATCTGATCTTTTGTTTTCAAAATTTTCTCGATCCATGAGTTTAATACTTTGGTGAAGATATATTATTGAAATTATGTAAGGGTGTGTTTGGATCGAGTGATTTGGATTTGGAGAGGGGATTTGGATGAAGGATTTGAAATGACACCTAAAATGGAGTCATTTGAAATCCACCGTAGTCATGGAGAAAATAGCTGAAAGTGAATGTCGAGTTATTTGAAATCCATTATAACTTGGATACATCCAAACGAACTTCATGGATTTGTTGATCAAATCCTTCAATCCAAACACACCCTAAAACATTAATTGATGATATTTCAGGAGAGAATCATAGATGAATTGGGCACGGAGATGGACAGCACATCAAATCGTCTGGATTTTGTTCAGGTGATGATCTTTCGTTTTGGCGGTTGAATTGCTTATTAACATGGGTTGTCAATAGTGTTATCTCATTGTTATTTCATATTTTTTGCAGAAAAAAGTTGGGATGGTTATGAAGAAGGCTGGTGCAAAAGGCCAAATTATGATGATTTTGTTCTTACTAGCTTTGTTTATTGTTTTGTTTGTGCTTGTCTTCCTCACATAGGCTATATTGGTGATGGGAGTAGAATTATCCTTTTTGGCTGTTGATTGGTTCTTTTTTGAATTAATTTGGTAAATGGGCAATAGGTACTATTAATGATATGTGATTGGAGGATTCCTTGTCTTCATATTTTGATCACTGGTTAAAATGCAGTTTTATCATGGGTTCTTGTTTAGTCTGTTTGAAATTGCTCATATTAATGAGCTTATGTTAGCAAAATTTGAGTGGAAAAAATGTTAAATCTATATATACACTAATCAAAACTATAGATATAATTAAAGATCACAAATGGTGGGTCATATTTAAATATGGCATGATATGCAATTTGTCAACTAGAAAGTGCAATTCTGTCGATGTATAAAAATGTGGTACATGGTAGTTTTTTAATTTATAGTGTAGAGGTTAACTAGTACAAACCCTAATTAGTGAGTCATTTTATACCCAAGTTATCATGGTCATTCATTGGAAAATTCTATCCTAGTCCCACCCTAATGGAGTTAATGGCTTCAGCACCACAAGTTTGTGTTAGGGTGGGTGGTTTTTGTTGGGTGGTAGATGTAAAAAAACTATCCACCCAACACAAATATGTGGTGTTAAAGCCACTAGCTTCATTGGGCTGGGACTCTTAACGTAAAATTTCCTGTCATCCATAATAGGACTTAAAAATACATCAGGTACAAAGATAAACAATATTATCTTACAAACTTAAAGAGGAACAAAAATAGATCAGGTACAAAGATAAACAATATTATAATTGATTTGACATATTTTAAGATTTTTGCCTTATTTTTCAAATCATAAGAAAAACTTATAATATTCTCATATGAATTTTCATAATACGCGATTATCGATAGATTTTTAAAATTTTTAATTCAAAAACATAAACAAGCATTGTCATACAATTATATAGTTCGACCATATGACCTACATCTACGAAATAATGTTCAAAAGGTTATAAAACATTCATAATCTCTTAGATATGAAATATAATATAATGACATATATTTATAGGTAAAATAAATATACTTGGGAAAATCACTCTAAATTATATCAATCTCTAATCAGGTGCATTATCTAAATCCTAATCTAAATCATATTAAATATTATTTTGAAAATCAATGTTGATTTTGGGCAAACACCATGATTTAATACCCAGGAGGGGGCAAAATGGCAAAATCTATCTCCAGTCCAGTTTTCATCACAAAATGTGTGGTGGGCAAGAGGTGGGACTAATTGTCACTTAAGTATAATAATTTCATTGTACTTATAATAATTTCATGATATATGAAAAAATTGCATTTATGGGGACCAATTGTCACTTAAGTAGCTCTATTTCTTTAACTTATTATGACCTTTAATTGCTCATCCAAGTTGCCATTCTTTACTTCACTCAAACAATTCGATATCTACAGCACACGGATGATTTAATTCCATGCCATAACCTCAAGATTTCCAACTCAATTCGATACAACTTTTATATTATTCTCTATTCTAGAGTATCTAATTTTCACTCTTGAGTACCTGGAAGTTTCAACTTATCCTAACTAATCTTTAATTTTGCTCATTTGAGTTGAGAATCTTAACTTTAGTTAAACAGTATGAGATCTAAATGACAATTCTATATTAGAAATCTAGCATTTTAGTGTAACAAACACATCGTTAATCAATCGTTGATTCGGAATATTAAAGAATATGACCCATGTCTAAAACACAATGATGATTTGATGGCATGCCATATATCCCTCAATACTCCCAACTCAATCCAAAACAACTTTATTATTATTATTATTATTATTATTTTTATTATTAATATCTACCTATAAATATACATCCCTATAGCAATAATTTAGCACCAACCATTACTCAGTCTTTCATCAATGGCTCTCTCTAATCCACCAATCATATTTTTTTTCTCCATATTTCTCTTGTCTTATTTTTCAAATGCCAAAAACCTTTCAAAACCCCTAGCATTCATTTTCCCCATTCATAAACAAACCACAAGTAACCTGTATTACACCACCATTCCCATTGGCTCCAACAGCACTTCATTAAATCTGTTGATCGATCTTGGCGGTGAACTCACCTGGTTCAACTCCGTCGACTATTACTCCGCCGCCTCATCCTACCGTCCGATCCCATGCAAGAGCAAACTATGTCAAACAATCGACGGCGGCTGTATCATCTCCTGCTTCGAATCTTCACCTGCACCTGGGTGCTCCAACAAAACGTGCGCAGATTATGCTTTGAACCCTTTCACAGGCACAGTGGGGTACAACGTTCTGGGTCAGGACGTTCTTCGTGTTTATTCTGTTAATGGAGGCCATTACAATATTCTGAAAAGATTCCCTTTCCAGTTCTCAGATCCTGTTTTACTCGAAAAACTTCCTACGTCAACTTCTGGGTTACTTGGGCTAGGTAGAAGTAGTGAACTTTCATTGCTAGCCCAACTCGCTTTGTCGTTCAAGATTCAACGGCGTTTAACCCTTTGCCTCCCGTCGAACGGGAAGAATCATGGGAATCTAATCATTGGCCAGGTGGGTAGTTATTACAAGCCGCCATTTCAAACAATCTCCAAGGATCTCATTACAACGCCACTGATTTGGAATCGTGTGAGCACTTATGGGAATGATGTGATAGGCAACTTTACAACTGAGTATTTCATTGATGTAAAGTCCATTAGAGTTGATAACAAAACTCTCTCTTTAAACAAAACCCTTTTGTCCATCGACAAGGTCACCGGAGCTGGAGGGACCAGTATTAGGACCGTTAGATCTTACACTGGTTTACACAGATCAATATATAGAGTTGTAATAAATGAGTTTGTGAAGGCTGCTAAGGCCATGCATATCAAACAAGTAACATCTGTGGCTCCTTTTGGGGCTTGTTTCGATTCGACAACCATCGTTAGCTCCAAAACGGGGCCTCGAGTTCCAATTATTGATCTAGTTTTGCAAAAGAGTAGTGTTTATTGGAGGTTTTATGGGTCAAACTCGATGGTTAGAGTTAGTGAGAATGTGATTTGTCTTGCGTTTGTCGAGGAAATACCGAATACAACGGGGCCCACAACGTCGATCGTTGTGGGTGGTCATCAGTTGGAGAATTATCTGATTGAGTTTGATGTGGATAATTCAGAGATAAGGCTTAGCTCTTCACTTGCATTGCATCATACGAGTTGTTCCCACTTAAGTGTTTAAATGTATTTTCTGATTGAATTAACAAAAGAAAATGGTGAATTGTTGATTAGCTTTGTGCCTTTGTTCTTGTTCATGCTTTGTATACAGAAATATATTTCTTATTAGAAAAAACTATACATAAATGAGTAATGATATATACCACCGTTTTCATACCACTAATTTTTCACTCCTTCTATTATTAGTAAACAATTATTTGGTTTAATTAATTCAATTGAATTTAATACATTCATACTTTCTAAATCAAGGGGAGGTGAAAAATCGGTGGTATGAAAACGGTGGTATATAGCATTACTCTACATAAATACCCACTTATTGTTATTGAATGTACTTATTAGAAAAATTGTATAAATACGTTAATGCATTTATGGTATAATTTTTAAAAAAAGAATAATAATGGTCTATATTATCAAATATCAATTTTTATAATAAAAGTACATGGAAAGCATGTGTAGGAAAATATTAATTAAAGTAAAAGCCAGTAGCGGTCGGAAAATATCACATGGCCTGTTTTCTTGATCGGCTCAATTTAGTCACCCATTAGGCCCAATATCCACGCATAATACTTTAGATAAAATGTAAAGACAATAATAAACAAATAAATATTAAACCGGTTCAAGTTTAACCGTTTCACATATGGTATTGACCGAAATTTACATGCCAAACAAATTTCAAATTTAATGGTTTTAGTGTATATCTTGAATAATGTACACAATTGTCAAAAATAAGTGTTTGAAATATATATTAAAATCATTAAACTCAGCTTTAACATTAAATTACCTATCTTGATTTTTATACTGGCTGGTTAAATCGGTTAGATTGCGAATCAGATCTTATAATGATCCGGTTTGGACCTTTGAATGGCATTGTCTAAAAATGGTTAAAATCGTTGGAACCGCGGTCGAATCAGTGAACCGCTCGAACCGATCAAGGTTCACAAGAACGGAAAAAGTTTTTGTGCGTACCAATATTGATCTAATTCCTAAATTTTCACTTTTCAAATTATAATGTGGGGAAGTTCTCTTCCCTACTCCATCTGGTTTCATCTTAAATTCTTGATTGCATGCTCTCAAACTTTTTTTTCTCTACTATTGTATTTAGTCCTCAATTTTTATTTTCTATGAAATGTAATAGGAAAAAATTGTTAGTATATTGTTTTATGCTCTCAAACTCTCAATTTTATTTCTAAACTACAATTTTCATCACTGATAATTTGTTACTACACATTAAAAAAAAAATTACACATTCTCTCAAGAACAAATACAGATTATGAAAAAAATATAAAAATTATATTTTTAATTGATTTTTCTGTTTTGTGGATGCTTAAATCTAAGGATTGATTTTTTTTTTTTTTTTTTGCTATTTACTTTTGTTACATATATATATATATATTATTTTTATCTAATTTTAATATATCAATAATGATTTGATTTATATCAGAATTATAACATCAGGGTTCGATCGTGGTTAAACCCGGTCCGATCTAATTCCATTTTTAAAGCATTGCTTCGAATTATTAAGGTCCTAAATAAAAACTCCTAGCGTACATTGTTGTTGTCAAATCATTTTTGAAAGGTGTCGACAAAAATGTCTTTGTAAACATTTCTACCTAAATGTTGGTTAAAAAATGATTAGATATCACCTTATTTATATTTTTCAAAATGATCCGGAGCTCGTGCATGTGTTAAATTATGTGAAATTTTGATGATTGATGATGCATGAAATTAAATTTATTCTGTGGCTGTATAAAATGGGATGACAATATTCTACTATCCCGTATTCATTTCCAATGTTTATATTAGGTAATAATATAATCATTTTTAGAAATATTCATGTCTTTCAGTTCCCAGATGACATATTCGGGTGGTTCACTTTGTTAAAACATAAACAACGGAAAACAAGAACTAAGAATTAGGCTCTATACGTTTGTGTTTTTGGAGCCATATTTTCATTTCCCTTTTTATTGTTATTTGAAAATAAAAATACAATGTCTAAGGCCTGTGCTTTTGAAGGTTGGCCCGTTAAGGCCTGCCCCTTAAAGCCAGCCGACCTTCGGCCCATCCCATAAGGGATAATGGGCCAGCCTGGCCCATTTTTTGAATAATAATAAAAGGTGAGCGCTACCTCCTTTTATGTATAAAAAAAATTATATATTTGTGGTGAGGCGACAAATATATATTTTAAAAAAATAAAAAGATGAATGGAGGGGGATTATTTGGATTATATCGTATTGTATCGTATTTTTTTATCATAATCTTGTGGTCATTTAGTTATTTCTTATTTTCATATTTATGGTGTAGGCATTGATTTCATTAGATTCTACCCTTTGATCATCAATAATAGAATTTACGGGGTTTCATATTATTCAACATTGTATTATAGCCATGACTTCAAGTGTTGGTCTCTCGATCTTTTACACCCGCTATTTTCAAGTCGACGACCCCGTCGGGCGCACCTTATTTCAGTTTAGTTTTATTTTTGTGTTATCATCGCTCACCCTTGACAAATAAGGAGTTTGAGTTATTGTCGCTGCACCATCTATGCGCCACCGATTTTTAGTTTTTTTTTTAATGTTACGTGCTTTCGCCCTATAAAATAAGGAGTTTGAGCTCTTACCGCAACATGCCATTTAGAGGACTTAGATTCATTGTTTCTTTATGCAACCACATACTCTTGAAAATAAGGAGTTAGAGTCATTGCTGCTGGCTTTTGTCTTTTTGAATTTGGATCTAGTTTCAATGTTCAAAATCCACACGTTTCAACTGCGGGGAGTGTTATATCCTTTCATCATCAATAATAGAATTTACAGAATTTCATATTATTCAACGTATATATCATTTTCAACGTATATATCATTATGCTCATTTATTACGTACCTTTACTTTAATTTATAATTCACAAAATCTTCAACAAAGGATTATACAGGTGTATTCTTTTGATTTTATATATTTTGAAATAGTAGATATGGATATGTGTACGTGTGTGTTAAATAGCTACAGTTTGAAACAATTACCAATAATGAAATAGAGTTTGGTATTCTGCCAAAAAAATAATCATAACACATATCGTACAAGAAGCACAAGGATAATCCTAAAACCACTGCCCAATTTAGACTGTCTATTAATTCACCTTGTATCAAACTGAGTACATCAATCCATTAAAACATGAGCCCTACTAATAGTTGTACTTTGTAGTAGTCTAAATCCTAACAAAGTAGGAATACAATCCTAACCTTGTTTCTTTCAATTTAGCAATCTATAGAAACACGAATATTGTTTTCAATCCCATAATTAAAAACAAAATTAAATAAATAAAAAAAGGGGCTGATCTTTTCAAATCCCAGAATTTGCCATGAAAGGTACAAGTCTGCTGTGCATCTCATTTCCCAAGATAAAAATGGCAGTTTTTCCTCTTTACTTCTCTCTCCACAATAACTCTTGTTGGATTTTCAAAAGCAACACATATACTGCATATTTATTTATTTATTAATATCGATCTTATTTTTGGTTCTTTTATTGGTGGGTTTTTGACAAAGAAACTGAAAATCGCATGAACTTATTGAGGCTTTCAAGATGTTGAAGAAACAGTTGCTATCCTTGGAAATAAAATCTCATCACCAAATCCATCTCTAAACATGTTACATTGTACTGTATAACTGTACATACATAAATGCCCATAATAGGAACATGATTATAATTGGCAAATGAAAATGATTCTGGTTTTATCTAAGTGTCCAACAAAGCCTGTTTCTTTTCTTATTAAAAGTTGACATCAGCCCTAGCTAGGGTTTTGCAATGGAACTGTAGACAAACATATATATATATATTCACTCAATATTCAACATATATAGATGTATTCATACATATATATATATATATATGTATATATGTACAAAAAGGACATGTCATTTTCTCTTATTTAGAACTCTCTCTCTTTTTACCCTCGAAGAACTGTCATTTTTCTTGCACACAGTTAGCAAGCTTACAAAGAACATAATAAATGGGATAAGCTTGTGGCATTTTTCATACTGTTTGTGCAATTGCTTTGTTCATCCAGACCTGTATTTTATCATTTCTGTGAAAGTCTGTTGCACTTAATATCTAGCTGATTGAGTGTTGGAGTGATTTTAACTAAGTTAGTGAAATAGGGTTAATTTTCAAAAGATGGAGAAAAAATAGTTACTAAACTAGAATAACTACAAAAGAATGAATGCATAGTAAGGAATCTTAGCCTGAACTACATAGATAGTATTTTGTACAGCATCCATCAAATATAATCTAGCTTCCAAAAGAATAGTTCATGGATAAATATAAACAGGATGGTATTTGTAATTACTTTACTTGGGCTGATATTTTGTGACCGTACAATCTAGAGAAGATAAAAGTAAGAAATAGTTAATTAATATATGAATATGTTGTACTAAAATTATTAATACATTAAAAAAATTCACTTGTACAAGATAATAAACGAGAACTAGAGAATTGCATTGTTATTTCATCAATATATACGAATCCTGAAATTACACATCAACACAAAATACACAGACAAAAATGTGCTTTTGTGTGTATGTATTTTGGTTTATAGAAAGAAGTAAAAATACTCACCCCAGAAATGAATATGGTGTAAGAGGTCACAAATGAATGTTGGTTTAGGGGAATGAAGCCTGGTCCGAGAATCATTTAGTGCTTATAATTCGATATTGTAAACATATATATATATATATATATATATATATATATATATATATATATATATATATATATATATATATATCAACATGCAGCTCCATGACCTCGAACCAGACAACGTTCCTCTCAACCTTATTTAACACTCACGAAAAATCCGATCATAGAATAATTTAAATCTGAATTTTGTATTTGTTAATGTTGAGGGGAATGAAGTATTTTAGAGAATTTCTTCTTAGAATGAAATCATTACAAACCTCACTCCGAAGCAGCCAACATTCCCCTCAACGTAACTCACTAATTTCCTCTTTCAAGATAACCCTACAACTCATGTCTTTATATACTGGCCAGCTAGGGTTTTGAGTAGTAGGCTTACCCGGGGTGGGTGGTGGGGGTGGGGGTGTGTTTAGAGGATATTATATATTATTATATATGATGATGGGTTATTTTGTGAAAGATACTTATATTACAATATTTAAAGGAATACTTATATCTATACCGATTTTATTAAATTTAATTTGTTTTGCATTTATAGTGGGTAATGCCGTAAATAAATTAATAATGTGTCTTTACATTATTATGATACACTCAAAGATACACATATCAACAATGACCGACTCAATATCTAATTTTTGTTTATGATTCAAATGCTGACTCTAAATTAATTTCTCCAAATTAATATCTAAATTCTATTTAAATCCATTTAATAGAAAGGAAAGGAAAGAAAAGAATTCTATTAAACTCCATATAATGATCAAGAGACCACATTCATTTAAATTTACAAAAAATACCCTATAACCTATAAAATGATATTCTTAATATTGATTTGGTTTTTCATAAAAATATAAAGATAAAATGGTTTGTAATTCGATAGTTTATAACTTTATAATATATATAAAAAAAAGGGATAAATAGATATGTCAAAAAAGTAACTATTCATTCAAATTCAAATAAGATTAAAATTAGTAAAAAGTAACTAAAACTCCCCCGAATAATTTTTATATCCTTAAAACCACTGAAAATTTTTATCAACCTCAAAAACCTATTTTATAAATTTAAAAACCTATTTTAAAAACCAAAAGTCAAGGTTAACTTGAATGCATTTAAAATATGAAACCAAAGTATTCAACTTTTGAAGTAACATATCTATTGAATTTCTGAATTAATATTTTTAAAAAACTATTTCACATACCATCTTCAGCCCAAAATATGATCAATTCAAATTCTCATTTTACTTTTGAAAGTTTAAAATCAGTGGAATTCCGAATATATTCTAATGTTTATTTATGTAAATTGAAAAATATTTTCCTATTTTGTAAAAAAAAATACTTAATTTAATTGATAAAAGCGTCAATAAATACATAATTTGAAACATGGGAGAGTACTACTAGTACTGCTACCACCTAATCAAACTTAAATTGCTTTCATTTCCTAGGCATGCAATGACTTGATGACTCATAAACATTACATCTTGTTTCCAGTCAACTGGGCAAACCTGTCGCATTATTTTAATTGTAAAAATAAAAACAGTCAAACACACACAACAAGACAAAGTAATACATTTAAAAACGCACTTTACACGAGAAACAGAAGGCTGATTCAGACAGAACTCTCTAATCTCATAAATGCGATTCTTATTCATCATTACCTTATTATTATTTTTAGCTTCCTTTCTATACCTACTTTACAACTCTCCCATGTATGCCCAATTCCAGTTATATTTGGTGGCACAAAGTCTAAAGCACTTATAAAATCTCCATTATATATTTTATTACTAAAATATTTAGGTTTGTTTGTTTATCTTTTGAATAAAATTTTAATTTTTTTTCAAAATTTGTGTAATGTTGAAATTTGTTTGAGCATGGTAGTTGTTTGTTTATAGTAGTTGTTTGTTTATAGTTTAGAAAATAGGTTGTAAATATGTCAAATTAATAATTTAATATTGATAGGTTGATGGATGATGTATAGAATAGTTATCTAATATAATAATTATATGAATAAAAAATAAATACTATAAATAAAAAATTGTACAGTATAAAAGAGAAAAGTGAAATTATTATTATTGTAAATAATTTGATTGGTAATGTGTAAAATGATATATATATAATTGATATATAGTAATATAGAAAATTGAAAAGTATAGTTAAAAAAAAAGAAAATTTGGATGAAATTTGGTATGTCAAGTTTATTTAAATTTTTTGTGATTTAAAACTTGAAAATGAAATTTGAAAACATAAAAACTAGGCCTTAGGGTTCATATTTTAAAATTGTTTTAAATATTTTATTAACCTATTGCATTGAGGTGATTTTTCGAGTGATAAATATCCAAGTGTCACCAAGTATCAATATAAGCTCTTTCTAATTATAAAATATATATATATATATATATATATATATATATATATATATATATATATATATATATATATATATATATATATATATATATATATGCTCTTTATTTTCTAAATTATTATGATCATTACACACTTTTATTTACCTTAAAAATGGGAAATTCTTTTCGATGTTTTGTGGTTGTTCTGAACACGCAAGGCCATGATTGTTGCCTATTTTTAGCTCAAAACAAAACTTTTACATATAGTTTTACTTTATTTGGTTTTGATGGTAATGGGTGCCAATACTTGTACTCTGGTTAAATGGGGGGGTTAGAATTATATTGTTTAAAAACAAATATTATTGGGTTTTTTTTATAGATGTATATTTAGCCAGCCAGTTCATGAGAACGTTATGCATTTTTGATGGTATGTAGAAATTCTTGGAATTCAATTTTGAATTAAGTTCAATAAGTTTTAAAATTTTAGTGGTGTTAATTCACTATCGTAAAAAAAATTGAAACTTCCGCAGCAATTTATGAAGTTTCAATAAAACATATTATATCCATATTCATGTTGGAAACTAATAATGTTGGAAACTGGAGCAATTAAAGTATGTGTTTTGACACGTTTTAGATGAAAATAATTTGACTAATATTTTTATATATTATAAAACTATATTTTGAATAAATATTAATAGCATTTATTTGGGGTTGTTTTACAAGTTTTTAAAAAAGCTAGGTAATTTCGGTCACCATTTCTTGAAAAATCTATAAATAGAACCTTCTTATTTGCATGTTTTCACATCGAAGTATTCATTTTACTCTTGTTCTCTCTTCTCACTTTATAAGTACAAAGTTTGTGTATTTTGAAATAGTTCATACATAAATTTGAGAGTTTAAATAGAGGATTGTTCGCCAAACTTAGCATTTTAGAGTGGTCATAACTCTAAGATGTTAATCGTAATATTTTGGGATCTAAATACCATTTACGATACCAATAAATAGTGGGTTTTTATTGAATTAAGAAAATCGGGTTATTTGTTCCTCGATATACATAACAAATTGATATATTTGCAATATAAACTTAACAGAATAATATCTTGCGGGTAAAATGAGTTTTGAAAGAGTTCTGAATTTTTTTTTTGCAGAGTTTTAATATAAACTTATTTGTCAAATGTAGAATTTTGTAGTGATTCTAATTTGAAGAAGTTATCATTGTCTCTTAGAATAAATATATATGTCATTTTCCATAATCACATGCTTGAAACTTATTCTAATTTACATAATAAGTTAATAATTTTCCACTACAAATAAAAATATTTTGTTTATGAAAAAATCAGATTGCAAACATTTGTAATTAACTATGGGGAAATATTTCTGCAATTGTCTTTTCAGTGAGTAAAATTGAACTTTTGGGCAGCAATGAGAAAGGTTGTAACCTTCCGTGAAACACGATAAGCAAAAAGAAGGCTATTGGGAAAATTATGATCTCGACCGTCCAATTACCTGATCTGACGGATGACAAAGCTCAGACAACACAATGTAATTATCGGTGTCAGCGTTAGCAGAGGATTGAGAAAATCAGGAGTGGCTGATCATCTGCCCGGCCAACGAGGAGAAAAAATAAATAAACAAAATAAGAAAAATAATAATGGCTGACGTGGACTGTTCAGTAATTAAATATAGTGACATTTCTTATTACATCACCCCTAGTCAAATCCTATGAATAATAAATAAATAAATAAATAAATAAATAAGATGATGGATTTTTTTTTTTTAATTAGAAAAATGACTTATATGATATATCTCTAGATCAATAAGGTTGGTGCAATTATCCTTAATTTTATTGATTACATGATAATTGACATTTCACAACATCATCTCTAAATAGTATATACTTATGTGATGGAATAATTTAAAATTACTGCCATTTTCTCAAACTAATTATGTTAGTGCCTTACGTAATCTCGAACATGATTTTAAATTTAGCTTAAGAAATCTCAAATTTTGGGTCCTAGGGCTCCGAAGTGAAACATAGCTTTGATCTGACTTTGCAAAATATTTTCAGAAATTTCGATCAAAACCCAATTTTTTTTCAAAATGGTTATCAAAACCCAAAATTTTTCTAAACTTAAAAATATTTTTTAAATATTTTGTTAAGCATTCACCCAAATTTAGACAAAAATCGTAATTTTTTTGAAACATCCACTAAAATATTCCAAAATTACCAATGAACCTTGAACTTTTCAAAAATTTAAAATAACTTTTTCATGTACTTGTAAATTATGTATAATAAAAAATAATATTTAAAGTTTGTCAACACCTAGAAATTAAATCAATTCACCCCAACAACACTAATGTCTATTACGATATTTGATTATTATTTTACTTTCCAGTCATATTTGTTTCATATTTTTCGTATACTATTTGACAAGATTCATTATATAAGTATGATTAATATAACGATGCATAAGTATGCTAAATAAAGTTAATTAAAGTTTCATTGTAATTTTTTGAAGTATTTGTATAAATTTTTATGATATCTTTTGAAATAGTAATAGAAATTTCAAAATATTGATGTATACAGCTGTGCGTAAGGTAAGTAGAGGCACGCAGTTGAAACTGGACTTTGAGTCAAATTCAACTTGTGTGCAAAGATATATATGAATGCATATGTTGCTCGGCTATTGCGCTGCCTGCACCTTCGGATTTACATGCAACGTTGGTAAACAAAACCCGACATGACTTGATTTGTTTTACAAAATTAAATAAATTCCATTAACATACAATCATATTAAATTTAAAAGCTCGACAAAATTTTATTGCTTTATATATAATATGTTAGCATACTTATGTGATATTATTTGATTTACGCTTTATGGAGCATGCAAGATGTACATACATTTTTTTTAATGTGGTATGTTGTTGAATGATCACTTTAAACAAGATAAGCTTTAAAAGTTCATAAGACAGTTGCATTTTGCCTTGATATTTTGGATTTATGTTCAGGAGTCAAACTACCTATTCAATTAAAAAGTTGGTTAGCTTATAGATAACATTTCAAATAAATTCACCTTTTCAGGTGATTTAGATATGAAAGGTTCGTATTGTCCAATTGACATTACCTTCTATATTTTTAGTGCAATTTTTTCCATAAATTTTTGTTCTAGTCTCAACGTTTGAGATGATCACATTTCGACTGCAGGGTGTTAGAATATAGTATTGTATAAGATTTTTCTAATGTAAAATTTTTCTTGTATTTATATTTTCCTAATTTATTTAGGTTTACCTTGATTGTCGATTTTGTAATTCTATATACATCTTTCGTTCAATAATGTTATCAACGAGGTTTTATATTATTGAACAGTATAGATAGATTAGATAGTTGATAGTAGAAATGTAAAATTAATTCCTATTAGTGGACATAAATTTCCTATGAAGTAGGGTGTTATATTTAAGTTTCATTAATATTGTAGGGAAGTAGTGAATTAAATATTTACCAAATACATTGAATTGTATTTATTTAGATTAGATACTTGAGGGTAAAATGTAAAATCACAATTGGAAGAAAAACTAAATTTGTCCATACTTTTAGTACAATATAAATAGATATATATATATATATATAGATGAAACTAACTTTTATTGTAGTGATGCGTCGGCCCATTTGATTTCGATACGGTTTGGTTCATCCATCCGTGAATACTCCTACCCACCAAGCCCGAGCATAGAAATTATTTTAGAAATTAAAATCAACAAAAACAGCATTTATGTTTTGGAAAACTATAAAGAGCTCCCTCAATAACTAAAATGAATACTAAAATGAATACAATAAATTTGAAATGTTCTTACTCTCTAGCATTCGATTTTGTTCTTCCTTTCTACAATTTATGTTTAGTTATTTAGAATTCTGGAGTGAGTTCTTGCGCTAACGTTAATAAGTAGCGTAGCATTAAGGAACAGTGTGTTAGGGAAATTCTATCATCGATATATATGACATATTTAGAGACATATGAGTGTAGGTTGGCAAAATTTAATATTCTTTAAACGAACATAATATCTATATGATATATCTACACTATTATTATTTTAGAGACTTATTTTTCATCGAAATTACTTGATATTGATATCTTAATCACTCGTATATATATTAGAAGGAATCATGAGACCTCCACAAAAGTGGGCATGATTCCATTATTTTCAAACTTTTAATTCTTAGTGAGAGACTTCACATCAATCTTTTACCTCCTTTTTCACTTTTCTCCCATTGATATATCTTACTGTCAAACATAAATCACACTCAACTTTGAAATACCTTTAACAACAAGTAGCTAATAAGATAAATCAAATAATTGGCCATGATTAAATTCAACTTTTGATTATAGTGAGTGTCATTGTTTTTGTCACTATAATACCACTGGCAAGCATGAATTTACCAGCCATACCAATTAAATTGTGTACTCATCCGTACTATTCGAGGGCAATGCGTTATGTTACGGTCAACGTAATAATTATTTAATTAGAAAACTTTTTTTTATTTGATTATACAATTTTATAAAGATAAGTTAAACATATAGTCCATTAAGTGATACAAAAGAACAATGCACAATCAAATAATGGTTTTGGGTAAGCCAGGATAAAATTTTATATAATTTTAAGTGGGGGCAACTTGTGCTTTTGTTGTAGCTTTTCCTAGTATTCTATCGTGTGTAATCTTATGTCACACCATAGACAATTATTGAGTGTGTATTTTGTATTTGTTTATTACCATATTTTTCTATGGGGGCAAAGATAATTGAGCTTTGATTTATAATTTTTGGTATAAAAAAAAGATAATGTAAATAATTAAGATAAAGATAAAAAAAAAAAAAAAAAATTAGTAAGTGGAAAGATAGTAGAAAAGTGAAAGAAAGGTAAAAAGAAGGATGAAAAATACCACTCAACACTTTTGTGCCATCTATGGGCCAAATTGAGTTGGAATGTACAGGTCTTAGATTCTGTAATCCTGCCCACTTGTTAGGAGGACCATTATAGAAATCATTGACAAATGAACCTTACAAGTTGAAATTTAAATATTTTGTGGTTTTTATTTTCAATGTATTTTCGAGTAAATTTCGGGAAAATATATTTATTAGAAATCCGTTGAGGAATTTCTCAGGACTGCAATATTGTTTTAATTATTTCAATATAATTTTTTTTATAGTTATAACATCATGCATTAATATTTGATATTTGACATCCTCAAATTAGAACGCAATGTAATTAATACATACAATTTATGTACTTCAATTAAAACTCATCCATCTCTTCCTTAACATTGATTTTTCTTATTGCGTTTAAGAGAACGACTAAATCAAAAACGACCTAATTAGTTAATTATTAGTAAACAGGCATAAAATAATGCCTACTATTTTGGTAGTCAACTTTTTTCCAAAAGACAAAAGTTACTCTATGAATTGTCCAAAAGCCGGGGCACGTAATCAATTAAAGTTCTTTTTAATTATCTATACATTATCTTCTTAAACTTTTTATATAAATGGCCCCAATTGAAAAGGTCTAACCATTATGTGTATATAAATCTATGTAATTAATCATTCCATATACATAAAATAACACTAGCTCACAATTTAGAATACTAGTGAATATTAGATTCTCCTCCAAATCTAGCTCATAAAAATGGAGAAAATTATCATAGAGAAGAAAAAAATGAAGGTGAAAAAAGGGTGGGTTGCAGTTTGGATAGGGTTAGAAGAAGAAGATTCTCAAAAACTCAGTATTCCTATATCATATCTCTATCATCCACAATTCAAAACCCTTCTTGAAAAATCTCATGAGGCCTATGGATACAATTCAACTGGCCCCATTAAGCTTCCTTGTTCAGTCGAAGATTTTAACAGTCTCCTATGGCAGATAGAGAAGGAGCAGGTTGATAATTTATATAATCACCACCATTACTACCTTCCTGGTGCTCTATCCTTTCGTTCTTGTTAGCTACATCACCTATATATATAAGGGTTTATATATATATATATATCTAGATTTTCACTATTTTTGTTTTTAGGGTTTAGAGGAGAAAAAACTGTTTGTAACACTAGTACTTGTAGTGAACTTATATAGGTATTTATAAAAATAGTTGGATATAGAATATGAACATTAAGTTTGTGGGATGGTATGTTCCATAGCAATGATTTCATTTGGGTTTGGATCCTCGTAGCTTGAACTGACTGGTTCATGCTTCGAATTTTCAAGTTTTGTTATTCTGCTTGTAATTAACGGTAGCTCTCTTTTCACAGTCAAAATATTGATTAATTAGAGTGTGTGCTCAACGTAGTAATTAGAGTATAAGAATGAAGATTTGATAATGATTAATTATTGATTGATAAATGAGTGTATATAATTGTCTTTAATGGCAATGGGATAGAGCCCAATTATGCGAATTCATTTGATCATAATTATTCATAGGAATGAGCCATATATTTCAACCCATGATATTAATTGATATCTTCAATGACCAATTAAATCATCGAAATTAAATTCTCAGTTTACCCTAATTATTGAGATACATAAAAATTGAAATACCAATTTGTTATTAACAAATTATAATGGAAGAGCTATAGCCTATACACATTTCAGTTATAGGATTTTGTCATTATTGTCAACATGGTTTGATATGGATATATAGATATATTCCTGGTGTAGAAATATCACCCACCCCACCATAATTGTGTGGTGGAGAATGATCGGCTCCATTGGTCAGGGTCTGGCATAGAATTTCCCGTGTAGCTTGAGTAAAGCACAGTAATCAATGACTAACAAATGGGTAAATTAATTAGTAAAGTGGGGCAGTAAAATGGTTCAAACACAATTAAATTACTTGGGGTTGGGGTTGAGGTTGAGGTTGGATTCGATTCTTTTTGGTTAAGAGGGTGTTTGGCTAACTTTATAAGCTCTTTTAAACATCTTATAAGATGTTTGAGAGTTTATAAGCTTTATAAAATTGTTTGGCTATTTTTTTTAAAAAGAGCTTATAAGACCAAAAAATAAAATGTTTGGGTCTTATAAGCAAATAAAAAATAAGTTAGGCAAACCCACCTTATTTGAAAATCTTAAATTTTAGATGTTTATATTTTTAAAAGACACAAATAACCATAGCTAATTGTCTCCCTTACAATAACACATTTCTCCGAAAAATGTTTATTTTTATATATTTATTGCAGAAATTATATCGTATAACATTTGAAAACATCTTATAAGTCCAATAGACTTATTATATCCAAACACTTAAGAGCTTATTTTTTAAATAAGACCAAACATCTTATAAGCTCTTAAAACATTTTATAAGGTGTAAGAACTTATAAGATGTTTTAAATAAGCTTAGCCAAACACCCTCTAAGTTAGATTACCTTTTGGCTTGTTTTATTTCATCCTTCAAATAAAAAACATAAAGAACCCAACTCATTAAATGAGAACTGATTCATTTGGAATCAACCCAAATCCACCCATTTGTCACCCCTAGCTAGTGTAAAGAATTGACGAATGATGAATAAATCTGAATTATGATGCAAGAATTTTAAAATTTTAATCAAATTTGGAGCCATGCAAGCTTGTATTTGTTATTAATATTTTTAAGAATGAGCCCAAATTGAAAGCCAGGCTTTTGTTGTATAAGGAAATTATAAGGTGCATAAATATAGAGTTCACCAAATTTCAGAGGCATACATATTAATGTTAATTTGTTAAATCGTAAACGAAAAAGACAAGAGTATTGGTAACTAATTATTTATCAAGTTTTTCCTTTTAATATTTAGAGTCAAATTCTCATTGGAACGAATTAAAAACAAATATCAAGGGGATTTTTCGAACTTGCTATATGTTACAATGCCTTTTAAATTCATTTATTCTCTATATGAATATATGAATAATAAAATTATTTCGTCTTACGTGAAAAGATATATTCACTCTTATTGCAATTAATGATAATCAACCATTCAATTTGTATGAAACCATTAAGACTTTAATTACAACTACTCAATTTAGGAAACCTTTCCAAAGTCCAATTATAGATCAGCTCTAACCAACACACGAAATCTTTTAACATGATTAGACCATATAGTTGTTGGGTGTATGTCCTCGATGACAAATGAGGATATTAAATAGGGCATAAACTGTGAACCTTATATTGACATTTATTTTTTAATAAAAACAAAGAGCTGATCTCTTAAACCGGTTTGGCAAGTCTATGAAATCTTAATCCGGGGCTTAATATTTGATTTGATCATCACAAGCTCTAAGAGAAGAGTGCTTGTACATAGGTATAATTGATGCCATGGGTTAGCGGGCTTGTACATAGGTATAATTGATGTATTCGATATACCCGAGCACGACTCGCCATAATCCAATCACATGATTTTTACATTAAGTAATGAATGATTGAGATTACAGATTAGATGGTGCACGTTAGCTTTCAACCTTAGGGGTTATGAAAGATATGACTGTGGTGATGGATCCGTTACTAGAGTAGTTAAAGGTTGTATCACCCTTTGGTCGAGTTAACCTCAATGTGCGATTCACCTAATGTAGATAGCAGTCTTTTATGAATTGTCAAGAAAGGAATTCACACTCTCTGATCACTAGTTGACGTACAACTGGAATTTTTCTTCTTTCTCTCTGAAACATCATCAAAAGAAAGGTAACTATGATATATGATGAACTAAAAGGTATAACTTAAGTCAATTTAGTTGTTATGACTTATGAATACAAGTACACTTTTAATTTATCAATTATTGTGTGATTATTATCAAATTCGAAAATTTGAGCCAATTAAATCCAATTTTTAGCATTCTTACTCAATATATACATAGTAATAACTTGAATATCATCACTTGAAATCTTATCACTAATTATATATTAATTTTGGTAAGTAATTGAGTATATTATGTAACTATTCTCAATTAACACCTTATGAAAGAGACAAAATTAGTTATAATATACAAGTTATCACTATTTATAAATACTGAGTGATAAGAATCTTTGCATAGTCAAGATATTATGATAACATCAATGCTTGTTATTAACAAACGAATAATAGTGTAATTGGCAATGCCTAGAAATAGTAGTGCTCTACCAGACTGGAAAATTAATATTGTTAAGTACAACGATATCATTTTGATTTCTGATACTTTTGGCATTAAGTGAATACAAGATTCTCACTTAGCATTTTCTTTCTTGTAAGTGGTAGTATTTAATTTCTTAATTCGTTAAGTGCTAGTCCAAGTAGTAGAACAATTGTCCTTCAATCAATTAGTAGCCCTTGATTAATACAAAATTAGTAAATAACAAAGCAAATCTTTGTTATTTACTACAAATGCGTGTACGGATATGTATATATATATAATGTATTTTGTCACATATAAATATTCCACTATGCACCAAAGCAAATCTTTGTCATGTTTCAAAACCTATATATATATATAATCCCCATTTTTAACTCTTCAACTTGTCAAAATACGCACTACTAGAGAGAAAACTAATACCATTTTTTAACCAAATCCCATATTTTTTCAACGCAATTTTTCTGTAGAATATTTTTGAAATGCAAGGGGGAAAAAAGATGAAGTTGAAGAAAGGATGGGTTGCAGTGCAAGTGGGATTAATGAATAATGATGATGATGATTTTTGTACATCACAAAAATTTTCAATTCCAATTTCATACCTCTACAATCCAATATTTCAAAAGCTTCTAGATCAAGCTTGCGAAATCTATGGCTACCAATCTTCGGGGCCTCTAATGTTACCATGCTCCGTACAGGATTTTCTTCATCTTCGACGACGTGTAGAAAATATCACTTCACAAAAGTAATGCTTCCTTTGCCAGGAACATTTTCTTGTGTCTTCTCTTATTATTTGTTATTTTAATTTAGTTACAGTATGTTAGAGTGATGTAAATATTGCATTATTCAATGTAGATATATTTCTTCTAAAATCTAATCTATATATATTTATTGAAATCTTAGTTCTACTTGGAATCCATCATTACAAGAAAATGAAATACTTACAGTGAAAACATATTGAAATCTTAGTTTTATGTGTGATTACAGCTTTAAAATTATATATATTCTTAAGTGTAACGTACCTTTAGACTATGCTCAAACAAGAAATGTAACCTTTTTGTAAGTGTAGGTATATGGCACGTTTAGTTACATTTATAAGTGTAACGGAAACCAACATTTTTTGTTGTGAATAAAAAATAAACTAAATGAAAATTAATCAGATATTAATTTTTCGGTCATTATTAATAGATTTTTTTAATGTTAGAATTTTGCTGATAATCTAATTTTTCGATCATTATTAATAGATTTTTTTAATATTAGAATTTTGCTGATAATCTAATTAGATTATTTTCTTTTGAGTATTTGAAAACTTCCGATAATCTAAATAATTTAAATAATTATTGTTGATTCGTATTATTTATTGTTAAAATAATATTTTTTAAATGCTAA
The DNA here is from genome assembly GCA_963669365.1 of Verbascum thapsus. NCBI lineage: Eukaryota > Viridiplantae > Streptophyta > Magnoliopsida > Lamiales > Scrophulariaceae > Verbascum > Verbascum thapsus. The sequence continues at coordinate 3,663,489 of OY770107.1, read as the reverse complement.
AAATACACATTTGTTGAAGGTTAAGTAATGACTGATCATATGACTTTGTTTTTCATATACTATGACAAATTTAATTAAATTAAGTCAATAATTAATCTACCATAAAAAGATGAAAGGTACATTACATAAAATGTGTTTCTCTCTCTTCTTTTTTTTTTTTTTTCTTTTGAATATTTTGAATTGAATCTTGACTTAAGCAATAGAAAATTAGTTGAATCTTATTGGTACAAGATTATCTAACATGTCGATAATTAAGATGGAAACTTGGATGTGTGTACACACGATCAATGTTTGTAAAAATATTAAATAGAAAGACATGATTGAAAATAAAATAAGAAATTGGTAATAAATTTCATATATTAGTAGTTAATGATGATATTGTCTCTCAAGCAATATCAACTTCAATATATGCCTTGGCCTTTTTTTTTGGGTAGTATTTCTGATACTTTTTTTTTAATTTATCGTGAAGATGAAGATTATTAAATAGAATTTGAAGCCAAGCAAACTGAAATTATTTGTGACTCTACTCATTCACATTTTTGTGAACCACTATTACTACATTAATAATATACATTAAATAAGTTTGCTTTCTATCAATCAATTTTAAGTTCATATACATTTATTTGATAATAATAAAAAATATTTTATTAATTTAATGATAATAGTAGATACTTAATATGTATATGATTATTAATAATTAAATATTTACGAACCCCATACTAACTTAACTAGAAAAGTTTTATTAATGGGACATAGTTATCCAAATAATTTGATTTGTTTATACTTTTCTAAAAATATTGATATACAAAGAGTGTATTCATTAAATAAAATTATTTCACAATGCCCATGGATTAAGAAAATTTTAGAAATCTTAAATTCATGAAAACTACAGGATTACAATATAATTCAATTGACAAAACAATACTTCAACTAAAACTGAATCCAGAAATAGTCTTTGGTCAGAAAAACTGTGAATTTTAGTGGTGAAATTATTGTGTTAATTTGTTATATATATGTAATTTGAGAATCGATTATCTGAATCAAACGCATGAGAATTAATTAGTCATGGTTTTATCTCCCCTTTAACTCCGATCATGTGCCTCAACTAAATTAATTTTTGTGGTTAATCGAACACATTCACTTATATGCTGAATAAAGTTTGGGCGTGAAAAATTCACACTGTGAGCTTTAGAGGAAATGGAGATCATGCCTAACCTAGCTTACCATCAAATTATATGTTTATTCAGATGCTTCCTACATCCGCAAGTCGTGGTTGCAGTATTTCTTTTAATTTATTGAAATGAAGATTATTATAAAATGGAATTTGCAGCAAGTTTAGGAAATTGTATGCCTAAAACTTTACCCAATCATATTCTTTGTGAACCATTCAAATTAATTACATACACTGTATACATTTATAAAATCTAATTTCTAGTAATCACAAGTTCATGCACATTTATTTAACAATAACAATAATAATTTTTTTATATATTGTAGTATAATATTACATTATATATTAATATAGGAAGTTTTGGTATTCAGGAAAATTAAAAAAATAAATTATACAGATTATCCCATATGTTTACACTTTATAAATAAAATATCAATATAAATAAATAATATATATGTATATTTATAATTATAATATATAATGAACAAACTAACTCATTTATTATTAAAATATATCTAATGAACTAACAGAATAATAAAAAATAAATACAAATCACTTTTGAATGTATACAATGAATTAAATAAATCATTTGTAAACAGTAATACAATGAACTAACACTAAGTTATAAAGGAATAAAATTAACTATAAGTGTAATAAATTTATTCAATTAACCTTATCTTTAATTCAATTATAATATCCATATTAAGAGTAATTTAGACTCTTCAAAAAAGTTAAGAAATGTAAGTCATTCTCTTAACTTCATACATTTATAATAGTTATAGAGATATCAATTTGAGATTCTATTCTACTTTTCTACATATATCATATATATTAAATAAAATTTGGCCTTAATTAAGTTATCGAAATTAGATTTTATAGGTAGAAGTCATCTTACTTGCTATGTAGTTATATTTTATATGTGTAGAGACCTTGAAGATTGAATTGCGATTTATGAGTTTATGTTCATTTTTGCCATCATGTGAAGAAAGGTTACTAAGGATATGATGAATTAGAAGGTATAACTTAAATCAATTTAGTTGCTCTGGATTCAAGTACGTTTTTTATCGATTATTGTGTGATTACTGTCAATTCGAAAATTTGAGACAATCAAATCAACTTTTTAGCATTCTCACTCAATATATACATAGTTAGTAATAACTTGATCAACATTACCACTTGAAATCTTATCACTAATTATATATATTAATTTTTGTAAGTAATTGAGTATATTATGTAACTATTCTCAATTAACACCTTATGAAAGAGACAAAATTAGTTACAATCCCATAGTTATAATATACAAGTTATCATACTTACTTATAAGAACTTTGCATAGTCAAAATATTATGATAACCTCAATGCTTGTTATTAACAAAGAATAATAGTGTCATTAACAATGCCTAGAAATAGTAGTGCTCTACCAGACTGGAATATTAATATTGTTAAGTACAAAGACGATCATTTTTATTTCTCATGATACTTTTGGCATCAAGTGAATACAATATTCTCACCAAAAAAGGTAGCATTTTTCTTCTTGAAGTGGTAGTATTTTTTATTTCTTAATTCGTTAAGTGCTAGTCCAAGTAGGAGAACAATTGTCCTTCAATATTAGTGGCCCTTGATTAATACAAAATTAGTAAATACCAAAGCAAAAAGCTTAGACTGCATCATTAAAAATTGCAAATGCGTGTACATATATATATATATATATATATATATATATAGATATCTAACATATTTTGTCATATATATTCCCGATGCACCAAAGCAAATCTTTGTCACGTTTGAACACCTATATATATATATATAATCCCCATTTTCAACGCACTACTAGAGAGAAAACTCAAACCACTTTTTTAACCAAATCCCATATTTTTATAGGACATTTTTCTATACAATCTTGAAATGCAAGGGGTAAAAAAGATGAAGATGAAGAAAGGATGGGTTGCAGTGCAAGTGGGATTAATCAATAATGATGATTATGATGATTTTTGTACATCACAAAAATTTTCAATTCCAATTTCATATTTATACAATCCAATATTTCAAAAGCTTCTTGATCAAGCTTGCGAAATCTATGGCTACCATTCTTCGGGGCATCTAATGTTACCATGCTCCGTACAGGACTTTCTTCATCTTCGACGACGTGTAGAAAATACTACTTCACAAAAGTAATCGTTCCTTTTGCCAGGAACATTTTCTTGTGTCTTGTTCTTATTATTTCGATGTAGATATATTTGTTCTAAAATCTAATGTATATATATATATTTATTGAAATCTTAGTTCTACAAGAAAATAAATTACTTACAAAGAAAATAGATCAGTCTAAATCCACATTTGATTTAGCTATGGTGGATGTTTTAGATTTTCTTCCAGCTTTGCCGAATGTTGTCAACTTTATTTTGGTGATTTAAAATCCTTTTTGTGTAGTATTTTGCAACAATGTTAAGTGTTTATACAAATAGTTATGATAAGTGGAAAAAAAATCTACATTTCACGTCACTTTCATTGTAAACCCTAACTATATATATATTTATATATATATATATATATATAACTTTATCACGCCTGTTCATTTAACATAACGTTTAACACGGTTGTATCGTTATTAAGGTTGAAATTTTGCTTTGATTGTATAAATTACCTCGTAGATGTTTGGTCCGTCTATGAATTTTGGATTCTTACTCATAGTTGTATGACATAGTTATTTGAATAAGTTTTCGATTTTGGATGTTTTTGGACTATTAATGCTGATTAGTATCAATATTAAGGGACTTGTCACTAATGTTACATAATAATACTTAACTAAGATTTGTCTCCCTAAGAAAACTTGATTGTTACAAGGATTAAAATTTCTACTTGAAATATTGAAATTGCTATAAAACTGACAGTTAAGACCTTTATTTACACAATTCGTTTCTTAAAAATTTATTTCCTTTCTGATTTTGAAAATTTATGGGATCATATTTATATTATGAATTCATATCTCAAAGATAACTAATTTATTTCTCCACAATTTTTGAATTTGTATTTTATTTATGATAATCAATGACTAGTATAATAATCAATGTGTTCATTGTTTATCTCTAATTATTCCTAGATAGATATATAGATTCTAATTTATTAGGTGTGCGCAGCAGCCAAACAATATTCTTCAAATATTTATAAAAAAGCAATATTCTTCATATAAAATTGTAAAATATATTCTTTTTTATCAAATCAAAACTTGACAGTATAAATATATAAGTGATCATCATTAATACTTTGCAAAATCTATCAAAGAGACTTTTATTATCTGAAGAATATAGGAAATTTGTACTCCACATTTAATTAATTTTATTTACCTAATTCAGAAGCGTATAACATAAAATAAAAATATTATATGCAATGTGATATATTCATACAATAACCATGAATATGAAATGTGTGTTACAACTTACATCTCATTTTATGAGATCGATTGAGTTTTTTGTACATATCTTGATTAATTTAGACCATTCAAGAAGAAATATCGCATTATTTGACTATAACCTCCAAAAATTAATCACAGTTATTCCTGATAAACATGCACCTAACAATATTCTGTAACTTTAAAGATACTAAATAAAAGAACCATGTCCACGTAAGTGACATCCATCATTAATCTGCCAACACTCGGAAGAATATTGGAAATCATGCCCAATAGAAAATTAACAAATAACCCTTTTGACTAATGAATTTGTGGTTATATTCCTTATGGGCGGCTTCTCCATTATATTTTCTAGAAGTTGTATCCACAAATAATTTAATATTTATGAAATTATGATCCAATTTTTCATCTTATTGATCAATATAACACACACACACAAATGAAAGATTGGTAATGAAATGAAATTGTCATTGTTGACAAATATTTGGTGGAAATAAATTTATTTTATCAGAAAAATGACATTCACAATTTATTAGGACAAAAGTTGTATAAGAAATGTGACTTTTGATAAGTAGTGTCAAAAAAATTATTGTCATTATTAACATTTAATATACGCCTATAATGATAAACCATCACTCTATTTATCTTGTTATTATTGGTAATAAGTAACTCGTCTATAAAGATAGCTTAGTGTAACAAATATAATTATCACACTATTTTTTTGTTATTGAATTTCACTAATTGTGGATTGTGATAACTTGTAACTAATTTTAACATTAAAAAATATTAATGTAACAAATAAAAATGTATTATAACACATTGTATATCTCTAATTTGATAAAAATCCAAATTATTATTTTAAATTTTATCACTAATATTATGGGTTGAATAATCAATCAATAGTGATTATTTTGAGATCATTACCTAACTAAATTATAAAAAAAAAAAAAGGAAAAAGAGAGCAAAAAGAGAAGTGGAAGGTTTTGACTTCATCACTACATTCCGTATATGTACGATTGTTGTTGACAGTTGACACACACACCTCCACTCGTTTCATTAATATTCATATTCGTTATTATAAACCTACTTTATATATACCCTATAAATTCATTAACACCACATAATCTTGCCCATATAACTCCACTAATAACTCATATATCTTTCTCAATATTCTCTAGATTTTGAAATTCAATTAGCTTAAAATATGAAGGCAAAGAAAGGATGTGTAGCAGTGCAAGTAGGGTTAGAGGAAGAAGATGGTGAGTTTCAAAGATTTACAATTCCAATCTCATATTTATATCATCCTCTCTTTCAAACCCTTCTTGATCAAGCTCGTGAAGTCTATGGCTACAACACTTCTGGCCCTCTAATGCTGCCATGCTCCGTCGATGATTTTCTTCATCTGCGGTGGCGGATTGAAAAGGAAACCAGTAATCACGGCGGCCACCACCATTGCCGCCACCAACTTCCGGCGCCTTCTATAATATCATTACATTCTTGTTAGAATCTCATCCGAGTTTGTATGCTAAGGCCTAAGGTGATGTATTATTTCTAATGGAAAAGCACTATTGAGAAATAGATTAAAAGTTAATCATTTATTGTTCTCTAGTTTTTATCATACGGTTACATCGTTATGTTAAATATCAGATTAATTATCGCCAATCAATGATGTGCTATACTCCTATTACATAAACAGATCGAACTTATTAACTTTATCTAGGTTATGAGAGCACTAGGCCAAGATATTGTTCTTTTTTCTAATATTGTATATTAATGGGCATTAATTCCATAATTTCTTTTCCCTTTGCTATCAACATATTTGTTTTCGGGCTTGCATTAATTTCTTTTCAGGGAATTTTAGGATGTAAAAGATTTAGACGTGACTATAAAACAAATTCTCTGTATTAAATGTTATGGACGATAGATATAGATATTACCAAACCGACTCATCTAAATATATGAATTTGTAGTATTATACTGGCATAGTGTATAATTAATCATCTTGTTCATCCAAGAAAATTTATCCTTTTCGTAAACAAAAACAACAATTTGTCGCTCGAACCAAAAACCATTCCTAATTAAATCCATTTTTATTTATCAGTAGCTCAACTATTGGTGGCACGATTGATTAAAAACAAAAGACAACCTCACATTAGAGAATAGAATAAAAATATTAAATTTTAATAGACAAATCATCAAGGAAAAACGAAAAATAAGACAAGAAAAGGGAGAAACAACAAAATGGGGTACAATTTTGTTTGAACATATCGACCACATATTTGGTCGGCTACGAAGAACAATGAATAGCATGTGCCAACCACATCTCTACAAAAAGTCGACTGAAAAATACAATTGTGAATAGCATGCGAAGAATAAATTGGTGATTGTATAATACATTGTATTTATGTTTGGAATGCATATAAAAGCATAGTGGTTGTCATTTTCGGTAAAAAAAAAAGGTTCTTTAAATTAAATATTTGGTGAGGGTTAAAAAGAAAAACAATATAAAAACAAGTCAAAATTGATTGGACTTTCAAATATTACTGAACAAATATACAACTTAAATTCAAAAGTTTACTAATTTTCAATAAATTGCTAACTATGACAATTTAAATAATACAAGATGCGTTAATTTTGTTAGGCTAAAGCAAAGATGCTCAGATGATAAGATGCTAATTTCCTGCTCATGCAATGCATCAAGGCTGACTAAGAATCCAAAGCCAACGGCGTTTATTCTTAGAACATCATATCTAGGAGAAAATTGCAGTGGTGATTTTATTTAATTAAATAAATTCAATCTTATTATATTAGTCCATGAGCTAGTTGTTAGAAACAAGTTCAAGATTTCTTTTATTTCTATATTAAACAAATAATTTATCTAATGTTGATTTAATTTATATAAACAAATAGTATAAGTTCACGTGCGATCAAATTCATACATATCTAAGAAACCAAGATTATATATAGGATAATCATAGGTCATATCCCTTGATTCTACTCCACTTAGAAGACTTAATGAGTATCATTTTATTTCAGGATGGTTTGTGGAATAAAATAAGAGTACTATGTAAAAATCGATGTGAATGTACGCTGCACTCAGTGATCAAACATTTTCATTACGTAATAATCCCTAAGACCATGTACATTAGGTAGGCAAATTGGGGGGAAAATGGGGGGAAATAAAAATGAGTGATTTAGTAGGTAGGGAATTTGGTAGGGAAATGGAGAGGAAGGTAATTTTTCACAAATTAGTTTGTGGGGCCCACTTAAATTAAAAAAAACCAAAAATAAAAAGGCAACCAATGAAATGCTGCCATGTGTCACCTTTTTATTTCTTTTTCTTTTTTTTTCTAAATCAATTTTTTATTATTAAATATGCAAAATAAAAATAAAAAAAATCATCATTATTTTTCTTTTTTCAAACTCTATAAATAGAGACTAAGTTTGTATCATTTGGACACCAAATATTTTTAGAGGTTTTTACTCCATATTTTCATTTCAATTTTCAATTTAAAAGTTTAACCTTCAATTTCCTTCATGGATCCTAGAAAAAACTACAATTTTTCTCAAAACTACAACTTTCCTAATCACCCTATGAATCCTAATATGCAACCTCAAAATGAAGAAAATCCTCAAAAGTTGGAGCAACACTCAATTAGATCCAAATTTCAAATTTTCTAAGTTTATCGATGTTTGTTGTGTTTTTCTTGTACGTTTTCAATAATTTCTGAGTGTTCAGCTTATTATTTGTTCAATAATGTACTTTGTTTATCTTTTTATTAATATTTTCTTATACGTTTTCAATAATTTCAAAATTAATATTTTATAAAAAAATAAATATTTTAAATATTTAATTAATAAATATAATTATAAAATTAATTTTTATTAAAATTAATTGTAAGTATAAAATTAATTATTAAAATTAGTGATGTGGATGAAAGAGAAAGTAAAAAAATTTTAATTGACTAGCTGCTGTGGAGTTGAAAGGAATGTGATAGGGAATGTGGTAGGGAATCTGATGTGGCAGGGAATAAAAGGGAAAAATTTGCCTACCTGATGTACATGGTCTAAGAGATTCTTCTTTCTCTTTAAAATTTATATCTTCGCCCCACATACTTGTAAAAGAGTTCGTTTTATTCCGGTCTACATATCTCAACGTTCGAGAATTTCCTGTTTCGATTGCGGGGAATATTAGATGATAAATATATTTATTTAGATTGTATCATATTTTTTATTAATTATGTTATAGTTATTTAGTTTGATATATTTCCTTGTTTCTAGCGTATAGGTACCAATAGATTCTATTGTAACTTTATACTTCACATAATAAGAATTCGGAAAAAGTTTAAGTGACTCTCCGTAAGAATAAAAATTCTTACGGACAACCTCCAGCCGCATGATCAAAACCGTCAACTTGTTGTTTCCAAGATGAATAGTGTATTTTTTCCATATACTTGGACTGTCCATATTTTCTTCTTGACATATCAGCCCCATGAATAATTTAGAAAAATTTCATTTCAAAAAAGTTAGTCAATTTATAAATTTAATCATAATTACCCTTTTAAGATAATAATTATTCAATTGTACTCTTATATAGATAACTTTTATATTAATTATTGAAATTAATTATGATTTTTATTTTGAAATTATAGTTTTTTTCAATCTTTTAAAAAATGGGACATTTATCACGTTAAAATCAAATTAAAATATTAATATTAAGAAGTAAAAATTTTATTATTCAATCATCAATTTGAAAAATCTAAAAGAAAAAGATCTTAAAAAGAAAAGTAATAATTAATCAGTTTTAACTTAAGACATGAAGGGTAATTTATTCTCAATAATTATATTTGCATCTGAGTTATTTTGATTGAAAATTTGTAAAATGAGTTTCTGAGATTAATTTTTTTTACATAAATAGTTTAGATATACAATTTTCTTTTGAGAATTTCAGTAATTATTTTTCTAATTATATTTGTAAACTACAACAACATCAATCATCCTTTTAGCAAAAACCACAAAAATATTTATCAAACAATCATTTTTTTTAATTACAGAAATCAATCCTTCAATTTTTCTAAAGAAATGGAATGATTAAATTGAAGTATTCTAGAAATACACATAAAGGTGCGAGCTCAGAATAAAGTGAGACTTTGCTTTTCTCCCTTGTCTTAAATATCGTTTAAAAGTTGTAAAACCTTATTTGGGGTTATGTTAAAAAATACAAAGATGGTTTGGGGTCTTTATTGAAATATAGAATTTTTGGAGACTAAATTGATAAGGTTTTAGATTCCCACTCAGCCGTAATCTTTGTGTCTGTAAGTGGCTAATCTAACAGACAACTATTAGATTAGCACGGCTCTAACAATTAATACTTAGAGAGTTTTATATTATTTAACACTAATAACAAGCAATATGTATATAATTTGACCCAAAAACAAAATGAAAAATCATAGTTGAGTGCAATAAAAAGGCAAGGAACATTCTGTCTTATAAGCTTTAATTAACTTCACAAATTACAATGCTTTGAACCATTGTTTTGAAACCCAGCCCGGCCCGCCCGGGCTGACCGTTTGGACCGGGAATCGGGCCTAAAAGAGGTCCGGGCTATACTTCAAAACCGTTTCTAGCTAAAAACCGTCACTTTTTGTACAAACTCGTTCGGCCCGGTGGTCGAACCGGTAAAACGGACGAACCGTCTGCGGGTCAACAGGACCGGACGGGTTTTAACATGGTAATATCATAGCCCAAATTTTTGGGGACTGGAAAAAACTGATATGAAATTTTTCGTCAATAAGTGGAGATGGTGGAATACTGTATTATGAGGAAACTACAAACATAAATGAAATGAGTAAAAATAAAGTGGAGAAGAAATGAGTAAAACTGAACAGAAATAAGAGTGAACTGTAAAAGTGAGAAGAAAGAGGGAGAGAAGGGTTGGGCTTGGGGGCCGCGGGTGAGTGAAAATAAGTTTAGGGTTTGCACCTTTTTTGACTTCTTAGTTTTATAGTATTTTATTCACTTTTTTCTTTATTAATTTATAGTGGAAATTGGAAACCAATACTATTACAAAATAGTTTCAATTTCTTAATTATTTATTAGATTTTAAGTAAAAAATTTTCAACAATATTGTCCAGGGATTGTCATTGATTTATTATAAAAAAGTAAATGTAAATGTGGATTGCATACTAATTTATGTCATAGAAATAGTTATGTTTTTATTTTTTATATTTTATAATATTTAATAATATATTAAATTTTATTTATTGCATAATTATGACGTCACTGATTCGACCACGGTTGACCAAACAGTTGAACCAGTGACCCTTGACTCAGTTTATTTTCCGGTTCAATGAACGGTCCGGGTTTCAAAACACTGCTTTGAACTACATGAATATAATTGCAAAAAAGAAGCACATCACTCTAAAAAATTGGAAACTGCCTCTCTACCTCCTCCATACGAATCGGGTTTCTGGAGAAGGGGTATTATAAAATCCAAAAGAGTTTCTTATTAACAAGAGCGAAAAGATAAAGAAGGCGCCGGAAGTTGATGGCCGCCGTGATTACTGGTTTCTTTTTCAATCCGCCACCGCAGAAGAAGAAAATCGTCGACGGAGCACGGCAGTGTAAGAGGGCCACAAGTGTTGTAGCCATAGACTTCACGAGCTTGATCAAGAAGGTTTTGAAAGAGAGGATGATATAAATATGAGATTGGTATTGTGAATCTTTGAAATTCACCATCTTCTTCCTCTAACCCTACTTGCACTGTTACACATCCTTTCTTTGTCTTCATATTTTAAGCTAATTGAATTTCGAAATCTAGAGAATATTGAGAAAGATATATGAGTTATAAATGGAGTTATATGGGCAAGATTATGTGGTGTTAATGAATTTATATATAGGGAATATATAAAGTAGGGTTGATGTGATAATGATGATGATGATGATAAAGATGTTGCTTTGGAGTTGTAAATAGGAATAATGGAAGAGTGTGTGTCAACAACCGTACATATACGGAGACCAAGTCTTCCACTTCTCTTTTTGGTCATTTTGCATGCGTGGATTTTGTGATCACTTTTGTTTCTAGTTGTTTGGAGGATTACGATAGTTCCTTTTTGTAATTTTAGATTTAATATTTAAATGTTTGTATAATTAGCCACACATGCTTTATACATCATCATCATTATCATTATTATTATTATTATTATCTTAGAAAAGCATGGTAAGTTCAGTTAATATAAAGCACACGGCAACTAGTTTTGTGAATAATCATGAGTCATGATATAAAGCTTAATGAAAAGCAAAGGTTATGCTTTGGCCATATTTTTAGTTGCATTATTAGTTATTGGTGAATTGAAAAATAAAAATCTACACCCAAATTGATTTTTCTTGATTTTAGTTTCTACTACACATTTTTATATACAAATATTATCATCACCCCTTTTCAATCATATCACACTATCACTCATCAATTACTCTATTTTATCTATCAATTTATTCACTTTTTTTTATAACTAAATCAATTATTTTCTGTTTCAAATTGCAATAAAGTATATATGTATATGACATCAAAACTATTTTTTTAGAAAAATGAACTAAACAAATCACAAAATTTGATAATTCCATCACAAGTTTCTATACATAATTCGATTCCAAATTCAGATCAATATCTATCGTAAGTTCGTAACTTCTTCAAATTCAACTAATTTACCCGCCATTACTTATTCAAGGTCAGGAATACAAGCAATACCATCCAATAAAAACTTTTAAAGAACAGTTTGAAAATATGGCAAAACACAAGCATAGACACAAATTGGTAGGTCAAAAGGGAATATGATCTTGCAATATGAGAAGACATGTCAAAAATGGAAATCATTTAGATATTTTATTTTTTATTTTATTTCAAAAATCAATACTAAGATATATGATTGGAAAAGTGATTTTGGTAAACCACAGAATATGCAGGTAGGCAAACCTGCATAAAAGCTTTCGGCAAGACCATTTCCCCCACTTTCTGTGATAATATTTGCTCTGAGTGCAATGATTTGATTGTGGGTGTGTAGGAAATAGGAATAGAGATAAGATTCTTAGATGGATTGTCCAATTATATATATATATATATATATATCGTATCCTATCAAAAGAATATTGTTGTCTTTTGACCTGTGCACTTTTTGACACATGCAATCACTTGTTGACTTCAATCATAATTGTTAAAATGTTTATGTGAAGGAAAATTAAAAAAAAAAAAAAAAAAAAAAGGGAGAATACCACATCCACGTGGCTTCCAATATATAGCATGTAATTATCTTAATATTATACTAGTGTGTGCCCCGTGCTACGCACGATATATTATTCGGGTATATTATTTTATTAGTTGTTAATGTAAATTTTTCAATATAATCATGTTAAATATCATCAAATAATGTTACAAAAGTATCAAAGAATAATAATAAATGAAAAAATACCGGAACACATGTGTGAAACATGTCACATATGTAATGATAGATAAAATGTAAAATAATTAAAAAATATATACATTACATGAGTACTGAAAAATCTATTCTAGTTTATTAATAGTTTGCTCGGTAATTTATTATAGTATTAAGATAAAAATTTAAAACATACGAATATGTGTAAAGATATATTAATACACATACGAATATGTGTAAAGATATATTAAAAAAATTATATGGAATCACTAATCGAAATTGCATTTGAGATCATTTTAATTAGATGTGAAAAATTACAGCTAAAAATAATCTATAGCCAAAATACAAAATAATGAAATCGTCAATTGAATGCAAAATATGTCAATCTAGAGAAACACAATTACAGTCAAATGTTTTAAAAAATTATACTACCTTTAAGCAACAAAAGTTTTAAAAAAAGAATAATAAATTAAATCATCTAGTATGTGGTTGGAACAAAAAAAAATTCAGCAGAGTATACAATATCACTTATGATTTGACGATAACATTTAATGACATTCAAAAATCACAATTAAAAATAATTACTAAAAGTTAAACTTAAGTTAATTTAAATAGCTTAGAAAAAGGGGCTTTTTTGATATAACCCCCGAGGTATGCAGCTTTGGCAAATAACCCCCCGAGGTTTGAAATTTTGGCAAACAACCATTTCTGGTTAGTTGACCGTTAGTCAACAGTTAAGGTCATGGGCAAAATTGTAATCTAATAATTCCAAACAAATATATTAATTTTCAATGTATTTGTTTGGAATTAATAAAATTAATATATTTGTTTGAAATTATTAAATTACAAATTTGTAAATAAATAAAATTAATATATTTATTTAATATATTTGTTTGGAATTATTAAATTACAATTTTGCAAATAAATAAAATTGATATGTATTTATTTTCAATGTAGTATTAATATATATGTTTGGAATTATTAAATTACAATTTTGCAAATAAATAAAATTAATATATTTATTTAATATATTTGTTTGGAATTATTAAATTACAATTTTGCAAATAAATAAAATTAATAAAATTAATATGTATTTATTTTCAATATAATTCCAAATAAATACATTGAAAATTAATATATTTGTTTGGAATTATTAAATTACAATTTTGCCCATGACCTTAACTGTTGACTAACGGTCAACTAATCAGAAATGGTTGTTTGCCAAAATTTCAAACCTCGGGGGGTTGTTTGCCAAAACTGCATACCTCGGGGGGTTATATCAAAAAAGCCCTAGAAAAAGTGATGCATTGTTTATAAATTTTAATTATAATATATAATTTAATTATTTTAACAAATCAGCCATTCTCTTCAAAATTTATTTTGTGAATTAATAATACAAAATAGAGAAAAGCAATATCATTATCTTAAAAGCAATATCATTATCTTTGTACATCATAAATGCTTATAATACAACAAAAACAAATGATAATTTACAGAAACTGCTAGAAAAAGTGTAAATACTTGAGAAAACTTTAAGAAACTCAATATATTTTACAGACCCAAACTAACAAACATCGTAAAGTCTTAGACAATAAAATTGTAATTTTATTATTGTTAAGCCTTCACAATGCAAAGAAAAAATTATAACTAAATACATAAAACATGCAACTTATTGAATAATTTATTAATATTTCTAACAACTTGTTCAAAAAATTATAATAGTAAGTATAATTTAGTAATTAATGTACTTATTTTTTTTTATGTTAAAGCTTCAAATCAATCATCTCTATAATTATTATTCCTCACTACATGTAAGGATATGTTACAGGACATCACTGATTATAAAATTAATTACAACTACTACAATTACATAATTAATTAATCAACATAAAATATATAGAATTCCAAAAAAATCCATGGACAAAATAAATTAAAAGAATGAAAATGTGGAGGATATGATACTACTACTTTCAAATTTATAGTGCGTAGATTCTAGTACTTACACGATATTGTTGGACAATGGATATTGTGTAAATTGCATACATGATAAAAATTTGTACCAATTTCATTTTTTAGATTAGCATCAACATGGAAAAAATCTTGGAATTTGTATAAATATTGAACTTCAAAATAAACTACAACTCACCTCCACAATGGAATGTATTTTATCCATTTGTCAATTGAAAAAGAAATTAATAGTAATGAGAAATCTAGATAAATTTTGATTACGATATAATAAAAGATAGAAGTACATGATGCCGATTACATGTTCTAATACTAATATCAAGTATTTAAATTATAAAATAAATTTTGATTAATTTTTTGAATTAAATCAACTTTTAACACAATGCTAATTGCGAAACAAAAAAAATCAATGACATGATCTTAAAATTCCTTGAAAACACTATTGTGAGCGAACCATGACAACTCCGGATACAACATACTCAAAGAGAAGGAAATCGTGGAAGGATATCAATGAGTGTTGACATCTTGGCAAAGCTTGGTCACACGCTGGAATCACACGTGGTCATTCATAAAGACGATAGTCGCCATAAATAATTAGTTCTTTCTTTTGTATTTTGTTCTTTTTATCATCCTTACAAAAAACATAAAAAAATAATATGGTTAGAATTTAATTTGAATAAAATAACATAATTACTCTTTCTTCACCGAAATTGAATAAAAAAAATTAAAGCAAAGAGACACTAATTGTAGTAAATGAAAGTCCCCGTATAACATTATTGAAATGTATGTCATTTGACAATATTTAAAAGTTCAAAGACATGACATCAAAGAGAATGTTAATTATAATTATTATCCAACATGAATGAATAATTTAAGATTACTGCAATTCGACATATTACAAAGAATCTGCTTATACATTTTGGAAATTGAGTGAGCTTCTTTTATGAGAAAGCTCAATGGAAAAAAATCATAAAGTTGGAAGATATTTTAACATACCGTGTGTTGGCATACTGGTATCATCTCAATACACAAAGAAAACTGATTACCAACGAAATCTAAACCATAAAGCAACACTCACACACAGACTCAAAATTCATAGTATCCCCACTCCAATTACAACTAAATTACAATTAGCATAACAAAAAAAAGTGAGAAAACACTCACACGTGTGAAGGCATTCGATAATAGTGGTGACAAAGAGCGCATGTCATGCATGGTGCTACCGCCTCTCGACTCACTCTCACAACCTGATGCGACATCATATTTCCCAATTGCATGCTAACGTCGCGCCATGAAGGACGGGATTTACGTTCATTCCATGTAGCTCTATCGTATTTGCATTAAATCCATAAATCTATTCAGAAACAAAACAACATTAAGAGATAGTAATCATGAATATAAGTATAATATACGCGGAGATGCAAGAAGATTAATTGCTATGGATATTCACCTGTAAATCCAATTCAAATTCAGGTGTTTTGGATTTTGGGGAAATTAGAACCGCAAGGAGAAAGATATTTTCTTGTTTGAAACTTAGATTTAGCATTAACCAACATTTATTCTTGGCAGTGGTTAGTGGATAAAATTGACGTGAATAAGTTTGTGGAGTAGTGGACCTTTTAAATTTGCATTTGAAATGCTAAACCGCTTGGTAACCACAAATAAATTAAGTTTAAACAATAATAATGTGAACTCTTCAATAAACGCAACAATTTATGCTTAAAAATCTATTTTAGAACCTTCTCTTCTAAATGCACAATCCATAAGAAAAACTTATCAATATGTTGAGGCTCGAATGTTAAACAAATTGCTTGAAAACGTAATGCTTTAGTAACATTTAATAAATTTAACAACCTATGAAAAGAAAGTGCAAAACTGCAAACATGAATCTGAAAATTAAAGAAATCAGATAACCTTGTCTATATATTTCTGAAAAGTGAAACCCATCCACCCAAAAATCCCAATAACAATCCCCTGTTTTGACCAAAGTTTTTTCAATCAGAATTTTATTATCCACCTAAGGCCCTCATTGCAATGCAGATATCAAATCATTATCATAATCCGCTTTAAAATATTTTTAGAGAAATCTATTGAAATAATGGGTTCTTTCAATGGATTCAACAGCACATCTCAATAAATCAAAATTTACGTTTGGATGTTACCTTGGCAGATGATGATCCTTGAATCCATGTTAATTGTTTTCAGGCCAATTTATCAGAAATTGTCAAATTTCCCTTGTGAAGGCCAAAAACAATTTGAAATCTGCAGAAGCCAAATCTCTCTTTGTTAGACACCGACACACCGTAATGCTCCATATCTTTTTCGAATCGCCGCAATTTGAAATGTTTTCAACATTTTCTTGACCCTCGATTTGAGAATAAGACGACATAATAAAAGGAAGAGGGCAAAAACAATTACAATTCGAAGAACATACCTTGTTTTTCTTGTAATAGTTCCAAATTTATTCTTCTAAATGAAAATATTTGATGAAGGCTCAAAATTTTGGCTGCAAATTGGACTATAATGAAAATTTCAAATTCCATAAAGAATTTGGACGTTGATAAACACAAAAACTGAATAAATGTTTGAATTCGAATTTTGAACTCATTATCCCGGGATAGAGTGGTAACTGCCATAGTAGTGGGTTAAAAGTTGAAACTAACTTATTATTAAATAATTAATTGATTCAAAAAAAAAAGTCAAATGGGTATGGGCAGGACTTTGGTACCCGTTGGTAGGGAGAATAAGATATGGATAAAGTGGATATTTTATGGTAACTACTTTATGGATAATGATTATTTTTTTAATTAAAATAATTTTAAATTTTAGAAAATTAGGGTTAAGGAAAAAATAACTATAACTATGCTATAATATAGTAGAAGATAATGGGGGTAAGTGGATAAGATTAGTGGGTAGTTAGATAATTATTAATTAAAAAATTTAATAATTAAAATTAGAATTAAGAACAAATAACCGAAAATTAATTATAGGGAGTAAGAATTCAAAAATAACACGTAATGATGTGGAATAATGGGAAGTTGAGAAAAGAAATAGTGGGAAGTTGAGAAATTGAAGGAACCAATCAAATATTTTTTTTATAATTAAAAATCTCAAAATTCTAAGAAAATTCTATTTAGTGTAAAATGTAACCGTAACCTTGCTATAATAATATAGTAGATTCATTTTTAACCACTTTTTATTTTCAATTTAACGAATTTTCTTTTATTACATACATTAATATAGTTCAAATTTTCCCAAGACATCAAAATTAAATAACTTATTAATAATTATTCCGTATTTTTAACACCAGCATTAAATTAATTTGGGGCATTTCCAAGGGATGAAGAAGTTCTATTAACCTTGGACCCAAAAAATGAAAACTCTAAAATGACAACCATATCCGAAGCCTATTTCTGGCCCAAAATGTTTGAAAATTGGGATTGAGTTTTGTGAAACGGCACTTTTGACGGGCCGTTGTGTTTCGAAGGGATTAATGCAAAAACATGTTCTTCTTTTTTTGGCATTATAAAAAATAAGATACTTAGTGTAGGGTTAAAAATTGTCAATATGTTCTTAGTTATGGATTAGTTATTACTTATTAGAATGTATTTGTTCTATTTTAATTAAAAAATTAAATTAAAATAAGTTAATACAGCTAAACATTACATTTGACACTTTAGAGTATTGTAATCAGTCAAAATTTTGACATTTTAGGCCATAAAATGGGAATATTCTAAAAATATCTTGTTGGGAAAAACTGACATAGAGTGCGCTAATAATCCGAACGCACACTAAGGGGAGGTTGTGGTAATTATTAATAAGTGATGGGAGGTTATAGTGATTTCATCATAAGTTAGGGGGTTTGGATGTAATTTTCCATAATTATAGAGCCGCAATTAGTTTTCTTACATGTTCTTGTCGAATTCGAAAGCTGAATTTCTCCCCTAATTAAAATCATTGCATGCTTTTGTTATGCATATGATATTAGAAATATAGGATAGGTTATTTACTTATTTATTTCAATTCTCTTGCTTTTTTGATTTATTTCACTAGTTTCCATAGTAGCATAAGCATTACAACTTACAAGCAGATATGAACTGTTCACAACTGATCACACTGTGTAGGCTCAAACGATAAACTCTCCTTAACAAGATCATAAACCACTAAAATATTCTGCTGTTGAACATTTCCTAAGATAGATAATCCATCAATATCAGAATACCCCATGGCCAAGCACCCTATGCCTTCATTCGAATCAGTAAGAAAATAGTTTTCGACAGGCAACTCCAAATCCGCCCCCTCGAAGTTAAACGTGATTTTAGGCACCTCGTACGACTCTCCATCTGATGGCAAAGTTAAGCAAAAAAGCTCAAACTCCCCCTCCAAAACCTCTAGCTTTATTTGTTTCGCAAATTCTACCTTAACTAGATCGAAAGCATTTTGCTCGAGCATAGTAAACGTAGTGCCCGAGTCGATGATCATATTTGGCGAGCCATGTGTTTTTTTTAGCGCGAAAGATGAGTTTTTTATAGGTATTAGTGTTTCACCAATAGTGATGCCTATAAGTGAAACAATGTAGAAAGAAATTTGTGGGATTTTAATCAAAGGCGTCGTTAGTTTGAACGAGGTGGTAATGTTATCGACACTCCCCATAAAGAGAGTGCTAGTTGTAATGGAACCAAATGAGGTTAAACAATACGAAAACTTAGGCTCGTTTAGCTGTGAAACGAGCGAGAGGGGTCCACGCCCCATGCCTACGAGCCCCGAGCCCTGGAAGTCACCCTCGTTGTCATATCCGCAACCAAACCCTAATTTTGGGACCGAAACATTTTCGAATGTGAATGTCTCATAGCCCATAAGACCTTGAGTCATCGAGTAATCGCCATATACATATAGATACTCGCAGTGTCCTTTGGTACATTTCGATGTGGAAAGCGCTTTACAAAGGTCACTAGAGCATGGCATGTTAGAGAAGGAAGAAGAGTTTTTAGGATCAAATATTAGGGTTTGTTGCTTAAAGCATTTATTACAGGGTTTGCATTGAGTCCATATAAGGTCACTACCAGTATCAAGAATGGCTGAAAAGGGTAATGGAGGTGTTCCAATGGACAAATCAATTAAAAATTCACCTTCTCCTGCATGAATATGGGTTTCAATGCTTACATTTTTCACAGAGTGGCACAATTCATGCAGCTTTTGCATTCTCTTTCGTCCACGCTTTATTGCGCGTTGGAAAAGCTCCGATTTTGTGAAGTTTCCATCAGAATCGACGTGTTTTAACGACACTTGAAACCCGATTTTCGGACTTGATAGGCAAGTAGTTGGTGAAAAAAGAAGAGTTACAAAGGTGATAAAAACTAGAATTAATGCCATTGAAGATGAGCAATATATGATTTTTTTCACATGTGAAATATTTAGATCTTGGAATGTATGAGTATATATAGAGGGATTGGATCATGAGAATGAAGTGGACTGTGGTATAGGAGGAATTAAATAAAGATGAATTCCATTTAAAAAATTTATTTAGAGAAATCAGTAAAAAATTGTGAAATGAAACCCACTGATTCCTTAAGTCTTCAAAATTGCGTTTCATTTATTATGCAAATGTCAAGTATACAAAACTTATCACTTTAGAACAATATTATATAATTGATATGTATATAAATAAATTAAATAAAAGATGAAACATTGTATAAAATAGAAAAAATGAACTAATCATTACTGGCTCATAGGTTCACAATTGGCAGATCTCGAACTAAAATTTGAATAGATGGTTTGTAGGTTCATTTACTCTCAAGCCTCTAGTTCTTCAAACTCAAGCTTACTTGAAAAATAATTAATTATGATATTGGATTAAAGACACTTATTTTAAACATTTTAATAGTATTATGAATTATGATAATTAGTATCACCATTAGCCTTGTTATCACTGTTATTCCTAACTTTCTTATGGAAGAATAATTTATATATATAAGGAAGTTTTATTTGTTTTAACACTAACGTAGACGTGGTATCCTTATACCAAACTTATTAATATTATCCAAATAACTTTTACAAATTTTCAATAAAATTTCATTGTTAATTTTGCATTTTCAATACATTTTTCTTCTTTAAATAATTCTAGAAACCCAAATAAATCGATCAATACATTTTACATGCAAACGAGTATCCAAACTATGTCACTTTCTTGTCAAAATCATCTTACTACAAGAAATAATGGACCTTGTATTAGCTCTAAGTTTTAGTTATGGCTATATTTCTCTAATAAAGGGACAAAAACATAATGCATGGAATGAAAATGACATAAAATATTTTACTAGTATATATTACCCCTTTTTTGGGAAAAATGATAAAATTGTGGTTTTCTTGCTGCAGCATGGGGAAGTCCTCTTGATGCACTATTTACTAAGTGCAAGAAGCAATAATGAGAGGGGGCAACCCCCGGTAGAGTTGGTAAGGGCATGTGAATGTTGTGGCCTTGGTCACGGGTTCGAATCCTGATGAGGGAATGTCTATTTGCCTTCTCTACTATGAGCCTGTCAGCTATGGGCAACCTAGGCTGGTTTACCTCTCTTGTGTGGTTTGCAGGCTATTGCACAAGAGTGGGGTTTACCCAGTGCGCACCTAACGGTAGCGGCTGCGGGTTCCCTTGTCATCAAAAAAAAAAAAAAAAGAAGCAATAATGAGAAGATGATATTTATAGATGTAACATAGCATGAGTAGGGTTAATAATTCCATTTATTACTAATGTCTAAGAAAATTTATAGAAATTCATTAAATGCATCATATGAAAACAAGAAGTTACTATATGTTTTTCCCATTTAGACGTACGTAGGTATAAATGATAACATTGATTTCTGGAAATTTTTGCAATTATATGACAACAATAAGAAATAATAAAGTCTCATATCAGCCGTACCAACTCGTTTAATTGTTGAAAACATTAATGCACCTAAAATCATTAATTGATAATTGGAGTTTTTACACAATATACGTTGTGTTTTTATTGCATTATATCATATAGCTGTCTCTTTATTTATTTGTTGAGATATATGTGCGCTAATTTACGAATGTAACAACTTGGATACAAGTTTTTTCACTGTTAAGTTTTCAATAATCATTACTATGATAAAATAAAAATATTGCTTGATAATGAGTAACAGCTTGTGTGTAACCACTTAATATTAAAGTGTTTGATATTTTGTCCATCTACTCATATATTGGGTCGAATTGATTTTTTTCCTTTAAAACCACCCGAACCCAACCGTGTACACCCTAATCTGAACACCCATCCTAGTCATGGGTTAGTCCCGAGCTAATCTGGTCCATGTTAGTAGGCTCATATGATTGCTCATTTCACTTTGAGCCCAACAGAAATTGATCACATATAAGACTTGCCCAGACGGTATGTCACTCTTAATTTTGGACCGGTTTCTATGAGCCCATTCAATAACCACAAGTCCACATTGATCTTTGAGTTATGGCCCAATCCATAAACTCAAGCCAAGGGCTGTATATCACGTGACAATCACGTGATATCCATCGTATATAAGGCACCTCTCGTTGAAACTGGCGGGAATATCACTCACATTTCCCTCTCAATCCCTAAACCCCCTCTCTCCCATCCACCATGAGCGCCACCGGCAAGTCCCGCAAACGCCCTCCACCACCGACGCCGGCCGCGGAAACTCCGTCGCCTCACCCAAAGCAGCAGGCGGCGATGGAAGAAGAGGATTTAGACGAGGATGTATTTCTCGAGGAAACCCTACTCCAGTACGAGGAGGAAGAATCGCAGCGCCGTTCGGTCGCCGAGCGTCTCGCCAAGTGGAAACGTCCGCCGCTTTCCCCTTCCTACATATCCGAGTCGCGAAACATCGGTAAATGCTCAAATTCATACTCAGAAACTCCCCTTTCCTCTGCTGCGGGTTGTACTCTATGCTCCAATTGCTGCACCTTTGCCTCTATGTTTGTTTTATTGGCTTATTTTGCTCGATAGATTGAAAAATAAGCCGTCTTGAGGATTTGTAGTGCAATTTACATTACGGTCTTTTATCAACCTGGTCTTGTTATTATTCTTGTCAGTGAAGTACAGTCATTTAGTATAGTTCAAGCATTATCTATGGTGTATGTTGTTATTGTCTGTGTTCCAGATAAGAACTACTGTTGATGAGTTTCTGAACGAAAAAAGTTGGATTTTGTTGTAATTCCTTATTTTCGATTTTGAAGTATTTCAACAGCTGGAAATTGATTATGTGATTGGAGATAGCCACAAAGAACTTCTACCACGCTCCTCAGGTCCGGCTGCAATTATAAGGATTTTTGGGGTAACCAGAGAAGGTCATCTCTCTCTCTCTCACACACACAGAAACCACGACTTGTGTGCAAGAATCTAAAACTTACAGAGGCTGTGAATTGAAGTAAGAAGCAAGTATGTTACTGGTGAAGGTAGGAAAATTGGGTTGAATTCATGGTTCTAATTTTCTTTCTTTTCCACCGAAAAGTTCGTAAAGTTTCCGTTTTTCAAGTAAGCGAAAACAAATTATAAAGTAGTTTCGAAATTACAATGTTTTCAAGGAAACTCATAATGTTTACATTGTTTCCATAGTTTCCACGAAACGCTGAAAATTTCTAAATTTTTTTCGAGTATAATAGTGAATAAAATAAAAAAAAATTCGAATAATTTACTAAATTAAGTCTAAAATATAATTAAATAAGTTCTAAATGAAATCACAATTTTGTTTATATTCAAATACGCACATAAGAAAACACAAAAAAGCTAATATATTACAATTTTTCTTATAACGATATATGAATTATTAAATGATTATTTAACAAACAATATAATACATACTATTAACTATAATGTTATATGAGCAATTTTTTCTTCTAATAATTTAAAAATATATAGCATAACACTTTTATAATTTTATATTTTATAGGTTAAGTTGCTTAAACTTTATCGATTATATGTTATAAGCAAGGTTCAAAGTTTCGGTACTAACCTAAGTTTCGGGTGGTTAAATATTAGAAACATTTCGAAAAAGTAGAAGAAAACTTGCAAAAATAAGAAAAAAGACGGAAATAATGCAAAAGAAAAATAAACAACAAATGCTATCTTTATTCATTTTTAAAAATCAATATTTTGTTTCAAAATTTATACATGTACACTAATAATTGATAAAAAAAATTAATAACGAACTAAGTGATAATATTGAATTCAATTAGCGTTCTTATAACAAAATGAAAAATCATAGTTCAGTGCAATAGAAAGGCAAGGAACATTCTGTCTTATAATTAACTTCACAAATTACAATGGTTTGAAGTTTGAACTACATGAATATAAAGCAAAAAAGAAGCACATCACTCTAAAAATTTGGAAACTGCCTCTCTCTCTATCTCCTCCATACGAATCGGGTTTTTGGAGAAGGGGAATTATAAAATTCAGAAGAGTTTTTAACAAGAGTGAAAAGATAAAGAAGGCGCCGGAAGTTGGTGGCGATGGCCGCCGTGATTACTGGTTTCTTTTTCAATCCGCCACCGCAGATGAAGAAAATCGTCGACGGAGCATGGCAGCGTAAGAGGGCCACAAGTGTTGTAGCCATAGACTTCACGAGCTTGATCAAGAAGGGTTTGAAAGAGAGGATGATATAAATATGAGATTGGTATTGTAAATCTTTGAAATTCACCATCTTCTTCTTCTAACCCTACTTGTACTGTTAGACATCCTTTCTTCATCTTCATATTTTAAGCTAATTGAATTTCAAAATCTATAGAGAATATTGAGAAAGATATATGGGAAATTCTATGTGGTGTTAATAAATTTATAGGGCATCTAAAAAGTAGGTTTGGTTTATGTGATGATGATGATGATGATGATAAAGATGTTGCTTTGGACTTGGAGTTGTAAATAGGAATAAATGGAAGAGTGTGTGTCCAACAACCGTACATATACGGAGTGTAGTGATGTAGTCAAAACCCTCCACTTCTCTTTTCGTGTGCTTGTTTCTATTTGTTTGTAATTTTAGATTTAATATTTAAAATATAAGTTAATATAAAGCACACGGCAACTAGTTTTGTGAATAATCATGAGTCATGATATAAAGCTTAATGAAAAGCAAAGTTTATGTTTTGGCCATATTTTTAGTCTCATTTTAGATATTATTATAAAGACTTGATTTTATTTTCTACTACACATTTTTATTTACAAATATTATCATCATCACCCTTTTTCAATCATATCTCACCATCATTCAACAATTACTCTATTTTATCTATCAATTACTCTATTTTACCATGAATACAAGCTAATACCATCGACCACTTAAATTACGGTTTCAGTTTCACCACTTTTCCAATAAGAAATTCTAAAAAAAAGTTTGAAAAATATGGCAAAACACAACCAATAGTGGTATTGGGTGAAAAGGAATGAATATAGGCACAAATTGGTAGGTCAAAAGGGAATAAGATCTTGCAATATGAGAAGACATGTCAAAAATGGAAATCATTTAGATATTTTCTCTTAGTCTTCTATTT
This sequence comes from Verbascum thapsus, assembly GCA_963669365.1. NCBI lineage: Eukaryota > Viridiplantae > Streptophyta > Magnoliopsida > Lamiales > Scrophulariaceae > Verbascum > Verbascum thapsus. Next base: position 3,637,982 of record OY770107.1, on the reverse strand, counting down.
TATTTTTTATTTTATTTCAAATATCAATACTAAGATATATGATTGGAGAAGTGATTTTGGTAAACCACAGAATATGCAGGTAGGCAAACCTACATAAGAAAAGCTTTCGGCAAGACCATTTCCCCCACTTTCTGTGATAATATTTGCTTCTTATGGTCTCAGTGCAATTATTGAGGAATACAGATAAGATTCTTAGATATATTATCCAATTATCTGTTATATATGTATATCGTCTCCTATCAAAAGAAATTGTTGTCTATTTGACACATGCAATAAGTTGTTGACTTCAATCATAATTGTTAAAATGCTTCTGTGTAAGGAAAAAAAAAAAAAAACTAACACATCCACGTACCTCCCAATAGCATGTAGTTTATTATCTTAATAATATACTAGTGTGTAATTCGTGCTACGCACGACATAAGTTAATTTAAAAAATTGATAATTCGAATGTTTTAAAAATAAAAATATAGTTTTTTAAAAATTGATATTAAAATATAGTTTTATTTAAATTTATGCTAACCAATAATTTTTTATTTGGCACATCACTGAAATTCTTTTTTTAACAAACATCTTTATAAAAGCAACAATATTATTATTTTGTGATAAGAAAACGTGGCATTTGATCAACTAAACACAATTAAAAAATTATTCACTAATTTTTGTCTCAACCACCAATTAGTGTTGCTAATCACATGTTTTCAAGTTAGAATTTTAAATATTGATCGTTAAAAGCAATTAACTCTATAGAAAGTACAAATAAAATAAATTCCAAATCTAATGTGATGAGTTCAGACTCAAGCTACACATAATAATAATATTTAGTAGATAACAGAAACATTATGAAAATTATTTGATCATCCATGGACCACAATTATGAATTTGCTTTGAAATATTTATTATTTGAAAATAATGAAAATATAGTTAAATTTTCATTACTAACTTAGGCGCCTCAATCAAAGTGCAAAGCTTAAGTAACCTTAGTCCCAAGTGATCAAATCCAATCAAATCTCCATCTCCATCTTCATCTTCAATATCTAAATTTTTCATTGTAAGAATAAAGAAAAGACAACATTATGCTTCCGCAACCAAAAAAAAAAATGATGGTTCTGCAATGAAAAAAATAATGAAGATTAAACTAAAATAAGGAGAGCAAAATTAAACCAATCAAATAGTTATGATTTAAGAATTGAGAACTAATATTTAGGCATGCAAAAAG